>CM048744.1:11370693-11970693 GCA_026315105.1 Locusta migratoria
GGCCGTGCAGAAGAGTATACAAGGCTTCCGTAGCCTAGCTTCAACTGAACAATGGCCTGGTAAAGGTGAAGCATGACGGTACGATCCGCTCACCATGATGTGCCACTGAGGACACGAAGAACGTTAAGGGATCGGGCACAACGGGCAGCCAGGTAGGACACGTGTGTGGACCAGCATAGTTTCCGATCCAACACTAGCCCCAAGAATTTGTCTCCACGAATGGGAGAGCAACGGGGCCGAGAAAGAGAGGTGGTGGAAGAAATTCCTTCATCTCCATAAGTTTATACATACCATTTTCTCAGTGGAGAATCGGAAGCCGTTCGCAATGCTCCAGGAATATAGACGGTCAAGACAGCATTGAAGTCGACGCTCCAGGAGATACGTCCGCCGGGCACTGCAATAAATTGCAAAACTGTATACAAAAAGGGATCCGGAAACGTCGGCTGAAAGGCAATCTACGATCGGATTGATTGCGATGGCAAAGAGAGCCACACGCAAGACTGACCCCTGTGGCACCCCATTCTCCTGGCGAAAGGTGTCTGACAGAGCCCTCCCGTACCCGGAAATTGCGATCCACCAAAAACGCTTGAATAAAATGAGGGAGGCAGCCACAAAGGCCCCATGTGTGCAATGTGCAGAGGATGCCCACTCTCTAACAGGTATCGTATGCCTTCTCCAAGTCAAAGAACACTGCTACTGTTTGACGCTTCTTTAGAAAGTTATTCATAATGAAGGTCGACAATGTAAAGAGGTGATCAGCAGCAGAGTGGTGTCGAAGAAAAACCACATTCTACATTAGTCAGAAGGCATCGAGATTCGAGGAGCCAGACCAACCAAGCGTTAACCATGCGTTCCATCACCTTACAGACGCAGTTCGTCAGCGAAATGGGGCGATAACCGAAAGGAAGATGTTTGTCCTTCCCTGGTTTGGTGATAGGGACAACAATGGCTTCACGCCAACTTGTGGGGACATGACCTTCAGTCCATATGCGATTGTAGATACTAAGAAGGAAACACTTGCCCACAGGAGAGAGGTTCTTCAGCATCTCAATATGGATGGAATCAGGCCCGGGAGCAGAAGATCGGGACAGGGCGAGAGCACAGTCTAGCTAGTGCATGGTGAAGGTGACATTATAATTTTCACGATTAAAAGAGTGGAATGAAGGCGGCCTCCTCTACCTGTTTGCGAGGGAGAAAGGCAGGGTGGTAATGGGCAGAGCTCGAAACCTCCACAACGAAACGGCCCAATGCATTGGAAACATCAGCGGGGTCCACGAGGACTGCGTTCTCAACGGTCAGGCCAGGAATTGGGAAATGGACCTTGATGCCGGATAAACGGCGTAGGCCACCCCAAACAACCGTGGAGGGAGTAAAACGATTAAAAGAACTAGTAAAAGCAGTCCAGCAACTTATTTGCTGTCGTTTATAATATGACGACATTGCGCTCTCATTCGTTTATAATTTATACAATTCTCCAAAGTTGGGTGGCTGCCGGAAGGTGCCGGGCTCTAAGCGCGTCGCGACAGGCTTAAGTCCACCAAGGGACAGGGACACGACGTGGAGAAGAGGATGTACGAGGTATGGAATGTTCTGCAGCTGTGAGAATAACCTCTGTGAGGAATTCGACCTTACTGTCACAGCTCGAAAAGTCCTGATTGTGAAGAACTGCCATGGAAGAATAAAGCCCCCAGTCGGCTTTAGAAATGTTCAAACTGGTGGGACGAGGAGATGGGTAATGACGCAGGAAGTGGATGACACAAGGGAAATGGTCACTCGAGTACGTGTCAGAAAGTGCATACCACTCAAACCGACCAGCAAGCAGAGGAGTGCATATTGCGAGGTCTATATGGGAATAAGTGTGTGTTGTGTCTGAAAGGAAGGTCGGTGCACCAATGTTGAGGCAGACAAGATTGAGGTGTGGAGAAGATCCACCAAAAGGGAGCCTCTCTGACAAGGTGCCGGAGAGCCCCATAAGGGGTGGTGGGCATCGAAGTCGCCTACCAACACGAAAGGTGAAGAGAGCTGGTCGACGAGGTGTAGCACATCTGCCCTAGTAAGGGCAGATGACGATGGTGAATAGATATTACAGAGGGAAAAGATAAATGTGGATAGAGTGATGCGGAAGGCAACTGCCTTTAGGTGAGTATGCAATGTAATGGGATGGTAATAGACGTGGTCTCGAATGAACATCAGAACCCCTCCATGGGCTGGGGTACCTTCCACAGATGGCAGGTCGAACCGCACAGAGGTGTAGTGGGGAAAGTCTGCACGATCACTTGGACGCAACTTAGTTTCTTGGAGACAGAATAGAAGCGAGCAGTTCAATCGAAGGAGTAGTTTTAACTCCTCCCGATTGGAACGAATGCCGCGAATATTCCATTGAAGGAGCGCCATGATAAAAATGTGACAAGAAATGAGGATAAAAACGAACAAGCAAGCGGGGTCACCTCGACGGCCGCTGAGGACCGGAATTCGAGGGAGCACTGCATCAATGTCTAGGGGCAAAGGGTCGCGATCCATAGGTTCGACCGACGCGCCTGTCACCTCCCTGAGTTTATCAGGAGGGGCCGTTTCCACCGCCGGTAAAGAGCCGGGTGCCCGGCTGACGTGGCGTCATGGGGAAACAGAAGAGGGCCGAGGCCAGCAACTGTTGGGTGGCGTGACGGATGGGTCACGCCTCGGCGGGGAAGGTGAGGAACTCCTTTCCTAGTTGGCTCTTCTGGAAGAGTGACGGCGAGAAGAGGCAGTTCACGGTTGGGAAGCCTGAGAACGCAGAAAATCCACATGGACGGGTTCCTTTTTCAAAGTTCGGGCATCTTGTTTAGGTGCCCGGGGTTTACTAGAGGTTGATGGAGACTGAGCTTTAGAAGCAGCAGGAGGAAGCGGGGACGTGGAACGGGCAATCTTCGGGCTGACGGATCGCACAACTGTGTCAGCGAAAGTGAAGTCACAGGTCTGCGTACCTGCATCCTTAGTGGGTTGAGTGGAGGTGAGGACCTTACTGTATGTGCCCGCTGGGAGGACAGTGGGCTTTCGACTTGCCAACAATTTTTGAACGGCAGATGTTGATACCCTTTCTGTAACCCGAATTTGCTGGATGACTTTTTCATCCTTATATACAGGGCAGTCTCGAGAGGAAGCCGTTGCAATTAAGGCAGTGAGGGGACGAGGTTGGCAATCCCCCTCATGGGCATCCCTACCACAAGTGACACAATTTGCTGCGTTAGGGCAAGATTGACAGGTGTGGTTGTATCTATGGCATGGCAAACAGCGCGTTGGATTAGGTACATAAGGGCAGATGGAGATGAATTCATACGCTGCTTTGACCTTCGATGGGAGTTCAACTCTGTCGAACGTCAAAAACACAGTACAAGTTGGTGTCAGCTGGTTATCTACCTTTTTCAACACCCTATGGACGGCTGTTACACCCTGATCGGACATATAGGTTTGTATGTCTTCGTCGGAGAATCCGTCAAGCGATCTCATAAAAACTACCCCCCGTGACGAGTTGAGCGTGCGATGCGCTTCTACCTTGACAGGAAATGTGTGCAACAATGTAGTCTGTATCGGTTTTTGGGCCTGGAAGGCACTGTACGCTTCCAGCAACAATGTGCCATTGCACTGACGCGAACAGGTTTTAACAGGGCCAGCAATTGCATCAACACCTTTCTGAATGACCAAAGGATTTACAGAATTGAAATCTTTACCGTCGGTTCGAGAGATAACAAGAAATTTCGGTAGATTAGGCAATGTTTTCTTTTGCTGAGGCGAATCTATCTTTCGTTTCTGGGTCAACGTCACAGAGCTTCTTCCTAGTGGGGGCCCTCTCCGAGGGCTTACCCACCTTAGGTGATTGTTCACACCTCAGGTCACACCTCCCGAGAACTGACGGAGGGACCAATCGGCATGTTCGGAAGGTACCAGCTTGGGTAATCACCCCTCCCTGGGCCACTTGTCTACCCGGGGCGGGGAATTACGCGTTACCCCGTCACCTGCTATGTAAGATAATGCGTGGGTCGGCCTTCAGACATGCACAGGGAGGAAAGAAGAAGAAGAATAGAGGAAACGAAGAGAAAGAAGTGTCTCAAACTCCGAAGTGGAAACTAATAAGGAGGAGAGAAAGGCTAGGAGTGTACAGCAAGGAGAGAAAGACAGAAGCAATGGTTAGGAAAGGAAGAAACCAAGGAATGAGAGAAACTACTACAAGAAACCACCTTAACTCGAAAAGGATGCCCGTCTCCGGGCGAAGGCATAAACCGGGAGGGAAAGTGAAGCAGCCTGGGGCGGAAGAAAGGCTGCTACGGCTCGGGGCTCTGTGCGCGCCACACACGTACCCACAAAAGAGCTGTGGGTCCCCTGGTGGGAGGTGGGGGGGGGGGGGGGAGGGAAGTATGTGTCCACCTAGACAGAGCCCCACGTGCCTAGGTAAGTCTTATACAACTGAGGTGCGGCAGTATCCCCAGATGTTGCTCACTAGTGACTGTTCCACTTCAACAGCCATGCATCCCATCAGCACGTAGCACACCTTGGGATTGAAGGTTTTTTTATAGAGGTTTGTACCATCCTCGTAACTCGGGCGGTGAAGCCAAATCCCCATTCCCTAGTACACACAACATTCCACCGCCGCACCACACGGTGGTCACTCAAGCGTGCCCATAGGTTACCGTGTCTAGAAAACTGACAGCTCCTAGCAATCCCCGGGTTCGCCAAGCCCGTACTCAGCAAATTAATGCTGTGCCCCTGAGAGGAATCACAAACGGCACTGTGCAGCTAACATTCTGATACATAGCTTCGGTGACAAATGACCCCAAAAGTGGAATAGCGTGTCCACCGAAGATAACCAACGTGCAAGGCGTCGGGTATAAAGTGGGGGAGCCTAATGCTTGATGAGTAGCAGAGGCGGATTGTGTGTTTCTCGACTTCAAAATGCGTTCGACACGGTGCCTCACTGCAGACTGCTAACGGAGATACGAGCTTATGGAATAGCTGGAAGACTTCCTAAGTAATAGAATGCAGTATGTTGTTCTCGACGGCGAGTGTTCATCAGAGACTAGTGTATCGTCAGGCGTGCCCCATGGGAGTGTGATAGGACCACTATTATTTTCTATCTATATAAATTATCTGATGGACAGAGTAAGTTGTAATTTGTGGCTGTTTGCTGATGATGCTGTGGTGTATGGGAGGGTGTCATCTTTAACTGACTGTAAAAGCATACAGGATGACTTGGACAAAATTTCTAGTTGGTGCGAAGAACGGCAGCTACCTCTCAATGTAGAAAAATGTAAGGTGATGCGCATGAGTAGGAAAAACAATCCCATAATGATCGAATACATCATTAGTAGTGTGCTTTTTGATGCTGTCACATTGTTCAAATATCTAGGCGTAACATTTCAGAGCGATATGAAATGGAACGAACATGTAAGCACAGTTGTGAGTAAGGCGGAGAGCCGATTTCGGTTTATTGGGAGAATTTTGCGAAAATGTACTTCACCTGTAAAGGAGACCGCGTATAAAATGCTTGTACGACCACGTCTTGAGTATTGCTCAAGTATTTGGGACCCGCAGCAGATCATTTTAAAGGAAGACATAGAAGCATTTCAGAGGCGAGCAGCTACGTTTGTTACTGGTAGGTTCAACCAATGCGCGAGTGTCACGGAAATGCTCCTGCATCTCAATTGGGGATCGCTGAAGGAAAGACGACGTTCTTTTCGTGAAATTCTGTTGCGGAAATTTAGAGGGTCGAAATTTGAAGCTGAGTGTAGTACGACGTTGCTGCCACCTACTTAGATTTTGCGTGGTGATCACGAAGACAAGACAAGAGATTTAGGGCTGGTACAGAGGCATATAGGCATTCTATTTGGGAGTGGAATAGGAAAGGAAATGCCTAGTAGTGATACAGTGTACCCTCTGCCACGCACCTTACGGTGAATTGCGGAGTATGTATGTAGGTGCAGAACTTAGAAGCGATGTTGCCGCACCCGTGTCCACTTGAAACTTGACAGTTTTCCGCAGAATGCAGAGGTCAATAAACAATTTTGGTAGCTGTACGCCAAAGGAAAATGATCTGATTAATAACTGTGGACGACATGCCAAAATTGCGAGGGTGAGAGGTGTTAATGCGGCCCTGGGCAGAGAAGCAACACACTCGGGTAATGTGTCCGAATTTTCCACAACAATTACACGTGGCCCGTCTGTGCGTGCACGATAACCAAGAATGGGACGCGCCACACGAAAGACAAGAAATCGGCTTCCTCTCTGAAGCGGGCGACACACATCACCTTTCCCCTCCACCCGTACGCCACAGGTGGGCGACCACAGAAGGGAGGGAGGCAACAACAGCCACTGAAGGATCCGGCGTGTCCAATAACTGGGATCGAATCAGCAATGGAGGGTACCTCCCCCAAGCGGAAAGTTGACTCCCCACGGCTTCAAACTTCAAATGCAGACGCAATACGCAAAACCTCCACTAATGAGGGATCATCTGATTGAAGAGCCTGCATGTGAATATCCTGGTCAGGAGCAAAACAAATAAAAACGTCGCGGACCATAGCTCCGCATACGAATCACCATGTGGCTTGGACTGAAGCAGACAACAGCGGACCAGCCCCTGCAGTTCTGTAGCCTGGGCACAGTACGACTAACCCAGTTGTTTACGCGAACGGTGGAAAGATATGTGGGCTGACACCACGTGAGAGTAGCTGCAAAAATATGCAGCAAAGAGAGAAAAGATATTAGAAAAGGAATGGGATGCCTGTGTCTGAAGCAACGCCAAATCGCCCAGCAATCAAGAAAGGTGAGAGCCACGAAATAAAATAAGCTTTTTGCTTACCATCAGCACACACCTGGGAAGCTACGAAGTGTTGGCGTAAACGCCGCAGGATAGTCAGTGTAAAACCGAACTGGTATCCCATCCGGACCAGCAGACGTTTTTGTATTTAGCTCTCTCAGCTGCTTCTCTAGACCGGAAATACCTATTACTATGTCCTACATTTGTGTGGTCCTCCTGCGTGAAAGATTTCTTAAAGGTTAAATTTAGAACTTCAGCTTTCCGTTTGCTTCCTTCTATTACTGCCCCGGAATGATTGACGAGTGACTGGACAGTGGGCTTTGACCCACTTATCGACTTTACATAGGACCAGAATTTTTTCGGGTTTTCGGAAAGATCTTTTATGGCTGTGGTAATTATTGTACGCTTCGCACATCGATCTTTTTATAGACGCACAAATCTCTACTAACTTTTGCCTGTCATAATTTGCGTGTTCTTTTTTTAATCGAGAGTGCAACAGTCTTTGCTTTCTCAGCAGCTTTCTAACATTATTATTGTACCACGGTGATCTTTTCCATCCTGAATCATCTTTATTGGCACATATTTCTCTAAACCTTTATTTACAATGCACTTAAATTTAGTCCACAATTCATCTACATCCATAGATGCGGTTGCTGAAATGTTCAAAGAAAGCTTGAATCACATTTCAAATAAGTATCCGAAGCATACTGTTATAGTCGGTGGCGACTTTAATTTACCCTCGATATGTTGGCATAATTACGTATTCAAAACCAACGGCAAATATAAAACATCATCTGAACTAGTTCTGAATGCTTTTTCTGAAAACTACTTCGAACAGTTAGTTCATGAACCCACTAGAATAGTAAGTGGTTGCAAAAATACCCTTGATCTCCTAGCAACAAATAATCCTGAGCTAGTAAAGAGCATCAAAACAGATATAGGGATTAACGAACATCGAGTTGTAGTAGCGAGACTGAATGTTGAAATGCCCAAATGCACCAAAATTAAACGAAAAGTATATCTATTCAATAAAGCAGATAAAAGTTCGCTTCAAGCTATCCTGAGTGATAAGTCTCCAGTCTTTCAAAACTAAAAATGCGAGTGTAGATCAGTTGTGGCTTAGTTTCAAAGACATAATATCAGTAGGAATCAAGAGATTTATACCAAATAAATTAATAAAAGAGGGGGCTGACTCCCCGTGGTACACAAAACATGTCAGATCACTGTTGCAGAAACAAAGAAAAACGCATGCAAAATTTAAAAAGACACAGAATCCACAAGACTGGCAATCTTTTACTGAAACTCGCAACCTAGAGGGGACTTCAATGCGAGAAGCCTATAGCTGTTACCACAACGAAATCCTGTCTCGTAATCTTGCAGAAAATCCAAAGAAATTCTGGTCATATGTGAAGTACACTAGCGGCAAAACACAAACAATACCTTCACTACGCGATAGCAATGGTAATACTACCAATAACAGTTCTGCTAAGGCAGAATTACTAAACACAGCTTTCCGAAATTCGTTCACTAAAGAAGACGAAGTGAATACTCCAGAATTCAATCCAAGAACAGCTGCCAGCATGAGAAACTTAGAAGTAGATGTTCATGGACTAGTAAAACAACTTAAGTCACTAAACAAAAATAAATCTTCCGGGCCTGATAGTATATCAACTAAATTCCTCTCAGAGTATGCTGACACAACAGCTCCCTACTTAGCTATCATTTACAACCAATCACTCAGCGAAAGATCCGTACCCAAAGACTGGAAAGTTGCCCAAGTTACTCCAATATTCAAGAAAGGCAATAGGAGCGATCCCCAAAATTACAGACCTATCTCATTGACATCGATTTGCAGTAGGATTTTGGAACATATACTTTGTTCGAATATTATGAACTACCTCGAAGAGAACGACCTATTAACCAATAGTCAGCACGGATTCAGAAAGTATCACTCTTGCGAAACACAGCTTGCCCTTTATTCACATGAAGTGTTAAGTGCCATCGACAAGGGATCTCAAATCGATTCCATATTTCTGGATTTCAGGAAGGCTTTTGACACTGTACCCCACAAGCGGCTTCTTATGAAATTGCATGCTTATGGAATATCTCCCCAATTGTGTTGTTGGATTCACAATTTTCTATCAGAAAGACCACAGTTCGTTGTAATTGACGGTAAGTCATCGAGTAAAACAGAAGTGATATATGGCGTTCCACAGGGAAGCTTTATAGGTCCCCTACTCTTCCTCGTGTTTATAAACGATTTAGGAGACAATCTGAATAGCTCCCTTAGATTGTTCGCGGATGATGCTGTCGTTTATTGGTTAGTGAAGTCAACAGAGGATCAAAAGCAACTGCAAAGCGATTTAGACAAAATTTCTGCATGGTGTGAAAATTGGCAATTGACACTAAATAAAGAAAAGTGTGAAGTAATACACATGACCACTAAAAGAAATCCGCTGAACTTCAATTACGCGATAAATCAGTCAAACCTTAAGGGCGTAGATTCTACCAAATAACTAGGAGTTACAATTACGAACAACTTTGACTGGAGAGAACACATAGAAAATATTGTGGGGAAGGCGAACCAAAGGTTATGTTTCGTCGGCAGAACGCTTCGAAGATGCACCAGCTCCACCAAAGAGACTGGCTACATCACACTTCTGCGTCCCCTCCTGGAGTATTATTGCCCGTTGTGGGACCCTCACCAGGTGGAACTGACGGAAGACATTGAGAAGGTTCAGAGAAGGGCAGCTCGTTTTGTTCTATAACGTTACGGGGGGGGGAAAGCGTCACGGAAATGTTGACGCATTGGGGTGGAAATCATTAAAAGAAAGACGTTATTCATTGCGGCGTAATCTGTTTGCGGAGTTTCACCGACTTTTAGTTCTGAATGTGAAAATATTTTGCTAGCACCCACCTACTTAGGAAGACATGACTATCCCAATAAAATAAGAGAAATCAGATCAAAAACGGAAGGATTTAGGTGTTGTTTCTTCCCGCGCACTATTAGAGAATGGAACGGTAGAGAAATGTTATGAAAGTGGTTAATGAACCCTCTGCCAGGCAGTTGAAAGTGATTTGCAGAGTATCTATGTAGATGTAGATGGTCCCAGAAGTAAATGATGCCCATTCATTTTCTAAGTGTGATCCTAACATTTGCTTATTGGCTCTTCCCAACAAAAACACACTCCTAGCCTTCTTGATTGGTTTATGAACTTTCATCACCATCGACACTAAGACAATATCATGATCACTAATTCCTGTTCCTACACAGACATCGTTAATAAGGTTAGGCCTGTTCGTGGCTATAAGGTCTAAAATATTTCCATTGGCTTGGGTTGCCGGTTTAACTGCTCAAGGCAGTTTTCAGAGAATGTGTCCAAAAGTAGCTCGCAAGACTGCTTGTCTGCACCACCTGAAATGTAACTAGAGAGGTCCCAATCTATACTCTTAAGGTTGAAGTCTTCCCCGATTAATATTACATGGCCCGGATACCTATGCACTGACTGGTGTAGAATTTCTTTGAATGATTCTAAAACTGCTACAGCAGCACTGGGGAGGCGGTAAAAACACCCAACTATTAACTTCTCTTAGACCTTTTATATGTGCCCAGATAACTTCACAGTTACTTTCAACCTCGATCTCAGTAGAAACATTACCTTTGTCCATAGCGATGAACACTCCACCCCCAGTTGTATCTGATCTATCATTCTGATATACATTCCATGCCTCGCTAAATATTTCTGAACTTGCCACTTCATGATTTGGCCAGCTTTCGGTGCCCAAAATTATCTGAGCACAATAATTTCCAAGCATTGCGGCAAATTCTGGAACTTTGTTTCTAATACTTTGTAAGTTTGCGGCTAATATTTTTATATTCGAATTTTTGAGCCGACCGTGACGTGAATTTGCTTTTTGAATGTTGACAGGGGAGTGCTCATCAGAGTTAGCGCCTAGCTTAAAAAAACCCCATGTGCACTCCACAAGTATTCTGCTACCCGAGTAGCTGCTTCCTTAGTGTAGTGCACCCCCGATCTATCTAGGGGCACCCTAGAATTCCCCACCCGATAACGCAGATCCAGAAATCTGCAGCCATGACTGTCACACAGTCAGCGAAGCCTCTGGTTCAGACCCTCCACTCGGCTCCATACCAAAGGACCCCGATCAATGGGAACAATGCTACAAATTGACAGCTCTGCTTGCACCCCACGTGTGAGGGCAGCAGCCTTCACCAATTCCGCCAGTCGCCCGTACGACCTGAGGATGTCCTCAGAACCCAAGCGACAAGCGTCGTCGGTGCTAACGTGAGCCACAACTTGCAGTCGACCACACCCCGTACCCTCGATAGCTGCCGGCAAGGCAGCCTCCACATCTCGGATGAGGACTCCCCGCAGACACACTGAGTGCATGTTGGACTTCTTTCCGGATCTCGACACTATCTGCCTAAGGGGCTCCATCACGCACCTAACTTTGGAGCTCCCAATAACTAATGATACCCTCCCCCCGAGCACCTGCTCGGATCCTGCTGAAGGAATGGCCACACGTCCACTCACAGGACGAACGGAAGGGGACGGACGTCCAGCCTCCACAATGGCCTTCTGCCTCGAGCGACGCGAATGCCGTACAACCCTTGCCGAGAGAGCGGCTCGACCACGTCCGGTACACCTGAAGATGCCTCGGTAACAGGGACAGAGAGTGAAGCATGAGACACCTGAGGTGTCCCAGTCGACGCACCAAACTCCCCACCATCGCTGCACCTGAGACAGCAGCCTGAAGATGGCTGAGCGTAGCCTACAGCATGCTCAGCTGTTCACGAACTGCGGCCAACTCCTCCTGCATCTGCACACAGCAGGCAGACATCCTATCCATCCTATTGATACAATTAACTGTAGAAAGTAGAAAACTAAATAATCAACTTTTAAGTAGCCTAGTACTTTAATAAAGGCGGCTGGCAGCAAACTGTGCTGTCAGTGGTATGTACACTGTCAAAACAACGAAACTGAGTCCGGCAGTTTTCAAAATAAACAAGAATATCTGCGAACTACACCATTATCAAACACGCGGGAATATAAGCTTTCTCAAAGCAGAACATGAAATAAGGATACGACAATATGACACGTAGCTTGCAGCAGACGAAAACTATACATACAGTATTTATCAAAATATGTGAGAATAAACTCTTAAAGCAGTAGCACAAACGAAATGTGTCAAGTAGGTGAGAAGAAACCTCTTAAAAACAGTAACACTAACGAAAATTAAGAAATTAAATGGCAACGAAATTTCATGCAGTTAAATTATGATACTTAGCGCTCTGGGTAATGGGACAGCGACAACAGCTGGCACTGAACTGACTGCTAACTGACCGAAGGATAATCTGCCAATTACACGGGAATAAACCTCTAAAACAGAAGTACTAACGAAATGAACTACACCAGTCACAGACGAAGACTAAACACAACGGTATTTCTCAAGTATGATAAAATAAACTATTGAAACAGTAGTACAAATGAAATCTGCCGAATATGCGGGAATAAACCTCTTCAAACAGAAGTAGTAACGAAAAAGAAGAACAAGACTGGCAAATTAAATTTGACACAAATTATGATACTTAGTGCAGTTTACGATGTGACCCTGGCACCAGCTGCCACAGAACAGCCAAACGCAGGGTGGCCACCAAATCTTCAGTTTCAAATTCAAGGTTTTTTCTGGGTTAAAAATAATTATTTTCCAGATTTTCATGAAACTTAATTTTGCTCAAAGGGGTTAGCAAACAACTATACCATAAAGAAACTAGTTACATATTTTTAAAAAACATGTCATCCAAGTTGAACCATTGTAATATACACCAAGCAGTGGCGAATTCAGGATTTGTGTTGGGGGGGGGGGGGGCAGTGCTCATAAAAATTGTGGCATTGTACCTCAAACTGTTCTAAAAAGAACCAGCTCATATTATGAGGTTTTTCCTCATGGTATTGGAGGATCTGCAGCCCCATAGACCCCACTTCCCCCGCCCCAGATTCGACACTGACACAATGTATAGTACAGGGTGTAAATGTTAAGTTAACAAACCAGAATAACTGGGGGGGGGGGGGGGGGAACAGTATATATTCAACAACGGTTTTCACTATTATGAACGGCCAGCAGAGGCTTAAGAAATAATACTAAACTTAACTGTCTCCACCATTTGGGAGTGGTGTGTGTGGCTAGTGTAAAATTTTAAATGAAAACTCCCATTGTTAATTGCAGATTCAGATTCAGATTCTACAGCCCAAATCATGTGTAGTTTGGTTGATTTTTTTCTTTCAATTGGCAACATGTTGCACTGTAATGGTAAGAATTATTTGCCATACTGCTGAAGAAATGTACCACCCAGGAAAGAAAAAGGTTAATCATATTGATGCTTCAGAATCCAACCAAATGATACCAGATGTACATTTCTCCCCAGCTAGTTCAGTTAAATGTTTTGTCGACAATTCATAACTGGTATTTCAGACAAGGCCTATCTGGACTAAGCTATCACTTTGGAAGACTGCCCTGTCCACTGCTGGGAGAGGGAAGGATCACTTTGGTTATCATTTGGCAGCATTCTGAAGTATCATGAATATGGTTTTCATTTATTTTATTTCCTTTTTAGTACATTTCTTCACCAGTATGACAAGTATTTCTTACTATTACAGCGCCATCTGTCCTAAAAAAAGAGAAAAAAAAGTCCACCAGACCATACATGATGTGGGTTGAAGAGTTTATGCGGCAGCGGCTAGCCGTCGCTCTCGTTAGGTTAGGAACGGCAGATCAGCCAATCAGGAGTCGGTTATGCTGGCCAATAAGACTGCGTGTTTCATGACGAGTAAATTTGGCGTCAATTTCGAAGTTTATTTGACAATTTCGGTGCAGCGTTTGTGTGATTGTAATTATTTTCCATTTATATAGGATTTTTAGATAACTGTGATTTACCCCCATAAGTAACCTATTATTAATACACCACAGCAGTCAACCGTAGAACATGTATAGTATGTTTTATTTATTTCATGTTATGTTCAAAACAGTAATCAAGTGGCATCCTTACTGATAGCAACTGTTACTTGTTGAATCGCCAAAAACTTTTGCATACACCGATTTGTTTACAATGGACAATTGTAACGCCGTTTCTTATTGGCCACGGCATCGTGTCTCCTGATTGGCTGCTCTGCCATTCCTAACCAAGCGAGCGCGACAGCTAGCCACTGCCGCATAAAGTGCACTTTTACGCATGATGTGGGCCTTAGAATCCGAATCTGCAATAAAAATCGGGGTTCCCATTTAAATTTTTACACTTGACACTCCCCACCTCCCACAAACGGTGGAAACGGTTCAGGTTGAGTATTATTTCCTAAGCCTCTGCCATCCACACATGCTGGTGAAAACCACTTTTTTAATATCTACCATTTTTCCAAGTTGTTCCGTTTTGTCAACTTCAAATTTACACCTTGTATAATGGACCAAGTTGAGTGGGAGTAGTTGGAGGATACTGTACGTTTTAACGTGAATTGCATTTGTTTATGCAACATAGCCTGTTCATTTATACTAGACATCCTGATACATTAAAATATAGTCACATCTCATGAACTAGTGATCGAGAACTCAATACATATATTATGATTTACTTTACCTTCAGGATATGAAAAACATTCTCACCTCTTTCAAGTTTTCATTTAGATTGTTCCCAATGATGGTTTTCAGTTTCCAGAGCCCATATAGTCATATAAGTTTTGCCCTGGAAAACTCTAGCTAAAATATCAATGAATGTTAATGACCCAGCATGCGTAATAATGCAAAATGCTTCAAGGAGATGAAATCGAGAATGCAAAAACATATCTGCAGCAACAGCTGTGTGGTATTTGCATTCTAGTGTCATCTGGTAAAAAAAAAAACACTCAACAGCAGACTTTAATGAAAACATAATTTTGTTTTAATGAACTAGTTTCATTTTTAAATTTTTGTAGTACTAAACAGACGGTGAAATATATATTGTGAAAAGCAACAAACTTCCGTTTGTTTATGGAAAGCTTACGTTTCTTGCTTCTTGTCTGGCTGTTCAAAGCACTCTTCCTTATTGAAGAAATTTTTATCTTAGTATTGCACCAAGAGCATAATGCATTTGTTTGTGATTTAGGATCACCTGTAACCTGTAACTCGTATGAGCTCTGATATCGAATTATACTCTGTTTTGACATGACGGACAAACATTTCACTCTAAAACATGTTGAATTACTTCATCTGTGCGGGCACAGGTAAGGTCGATTCACACTTGGAATCACTCTATTCTCTGCAACGATTGTTTCACTCTGTTCCATCTCAGAAAGATGTAGATGGCGTTAGTCTAAATATATTTAACGATATTTTGAATGTATTGTTATAAGACAGCTGTTAAAGCAATAAATTACAACTGAAAGAAATTGCCATTTTGCAAAAGTCGCGTACCGTATTAGAGAGTTATACTGACATCTTTTTGGAGGACTATTAGCATATCAGAAAGTCGCAATCAACAATGTTAGAACTGTATTTCTTATGGGCCCGCCTAGCACTCACTAGGTGGCGTTACGTGTATGTATGCTTTTTGAAAACCCATTAACATATAATGAGGGGAATAATCTTTTGTGTTGACCGTAACATAATTAATGCTGTTCCTGCTCTATGGTTGACAGGTTCTCGATGTACCCTTGTCCGCTAAGTAAATTAATTATCCTCTTAATTGTTACCGCGACTCCTCATTGGCGCTAGCCGGGCCCGTATGAAAAACAGTTCAGCCATCAACAATACGTACATCCTGACTGTGTTTACTATTTATATATTACCAATGTCACATCAGTCACAGGAATCGTCTATGATTATTACTAACGAACATAGGCACTGACTTTTGAAAATCTTGGGGTATGCCCAGTGGCATACCCAGGTATTTCTAAAGAAAAATAAATAAATACAAAACAAAGCCAAAAGCTTACACACAACATACACACTATCGATTCCATATCACCGTCACCATCATGATTATAAGTCTAAGTCTTTTTGTATTTCACTATATACTTATCCATTTTAACGATTTTGATACGCAAGACATTAATCCTTTTAAGCCCAAATTTTATTGACTTATGAACAAAAATATTTCTTTGCATATATCTATAAATAATGATTGAATTAATGTTTATTTGACAGAATTTTTGGTTATTTTTAGTTTTTGGATGGAAATTTGGGATGACTACACATGGCATAAGTGTGCAGGATATGTGTCCTTTATCGTAACTAGTAACATTTTCAAACTGTTGACTACTAATTTAGACATTGGACAATTATTTAGTAATAAAGTTCTTAACTTATTTTGTTTCCTTTACCCTGATACAATTATTTGAAAGTATTGTTGCATTTACTCCAGTTTAGACATCGAGCAACGATATGTATTTTGACAATGCATTTTAGCCTAATGCTTTTTGTTTCCTTAAGGCAACGGTAAAAAAATCTTGTCACAGTGAGTTATTGGAAGCCCTGCAATGTTATTTACAATCTTTGAATAAATGGTTGCGGCTAGACAGACAGAAAGGACCTTTGGTTTGGAGCCGAGTGGAGGGTCTGAACCAAAGGCTTCGCCGTCTGTGTGACAGTCATGGCTGCAGATTGCTGGATCTGCGTTATCGGGTGGGGAATTCTAGGGTGCCCCTAGATAGATTGGGGGTGCACTACACTAAGGAAGCAGCTACTTGGGTAGCAGAATACGTGTGGAGTGGACATGGGGGTTTTTTAGGCTAGGCGCTAACTCTGATGAGCACACCCTTGTCAACATTAGAACAGCAAATTCAGGTCACGGTCGGCTCAAAAATGCGAATATCAAAATATTAGCTGCAACTTACAAAGTATTAGAAACAAAGTTCCAGAATTCCCTGCACTGCATGGAAATTATTGTGCTCAGATAGTTTTGAGCACCGGAAGCTGGCCAAATCATGAAGTGGCAAGTTCAGAAATATTTAGCGAGGCGTGGAATGTATATCAGAATGATAGATCAGATACAACTGGGGGAGGCGTGTTCATCGCTGTGGACAAAGATAATGTTTCTACTGAGATCGAGGTTGAAAGTAACTGTGAAGTTTTCTGGGCATGTATAAAAGGTCTAAGAGAAGTAAAGTTAATAGTTGGGTGTTTATACCGCCTCCCCAGTGCTGCTGTAGCAGTTTTAGAATCATTCAAAGAAATTCTACACCAGTCAGTGCATAGGTATCCGGGCCATGTAATATTAATCGGGGAAGACTTCAACCTTAAGAGTATAGATTGGGACCTCTCTAGTTACATTTCAGGCGGTACAGACAAGCAGTCTTGCGAGCTACTTTTGGACACATTCTCTGAAAACTGCCTTGAGCAGTTAAACCGGCAACCCAAGCGCAATGGAAATATTTTAGACCTTATAGCCACGAACAGGCCTAACCTTATTAACGATGTCTGTGTAGGAACAGGAATTAGTGATCATGATATTGTCTTAGCGTCGATGGTGATGAAAGTTCATAAACCAATCAAGAAGGCTAGGAGTGTTTTTTTGTTGGGAAGAGCCAATAAGCAAATGTTAGGATCACACTTAGAAAATGAATGGGTATCGTTTACTTCCGGGACTAAGGATGTAGAGGAATTGTGGATTGTGCATTGTAAATAAAGGGCTACAGAAATTTGTGCCAGTAAAGACGATTAAGGATGGAAAAGATCCACCGTGGTACAATAATAATGTTAGAAAGCTGCTGAGAAAGCAAAGACTGTTGCACTCTCAATTCAAAAAAGAACACGCAAATTATGACAAGCAAAAGTTAGTAGAGATTCGTGCGTCTATAAAAAGATCAATGCACGAAGCATACAATAATTACCACAGCCATACTTAACCAAAAGATCTTTCCGAGAACCCAAAAAAATTCTGGTCCTATATAAAATTGATAAGCGGGTCAAAGCCCACTGTCCAGTCACTCGTCAATCATTCCGTCAGTAATAGAAGAAAGAAAACGCAAAGACCTATAATTATAAAACTGCCCAGAAATATGTTTCAAAATGTTTTTGTACACAAAAATGAAGCGATAAATAATATTTAACCCGCGGGCACTAGCGATCTAAGCATTTAGGTTATTGTAATTTTAAAACTACTGGCATTTTGTTACTTTTAAATACTCAACTTTGAGGTTTTTTCTTACTAAAACTGCAGGAATTACTTGTTTACACTTATTAAGTACATTTCAAACTGGTCGTGTAATCCGCAAGATCTCATGGGTTAAAAATCCCAGTTTCTGGCTGAAATTCAAGGTTCCCCCCCCAGTTTTAAGGTTTGGTGGCCACCCTGAAAGGACCATGTGAGAGTATTGCTGGAGACTTGCTGACCGTGCCAGTCTAAAGTGCATGTACAGTAGTCAGATAAAGACACCCAGACAGTTGTTTGAATGGTGCACCAAGAAAATTGCAATGTGTCACTTTTATTATACAACTAATAGTGATTATGTTGAAGAAGAATATCTCCTTCAGGAGTGGTTTGTATGTATTCACATAACTGTAGGTACCCACATGTTACATTGTGTTAGACCTACTGGCAATTAGCATACTGAAACGAAATTCTTCTCTAATTGACCAGTCACCAGAAATGAATATCTAACTAGAAACGAACGAGACTCCTACATCAACAATGTCACAGGGTTCGTTGCAAGTACGTATGGCCGTCACTGGTGGCTCGGATGTGTTTTGAAAGTTAATGAAGACACTACTGAGGTTTCACTTAGCTTCCTAAATCCTCATGGGCCTTCATCTTCATACACATATCCTGAGAAACCCGAAATCTTAATTGTGGACAAGGAGGACACACAAAGGTTGATGTGAGAACAGTAACAAGACAGACATATTTCCTTTCACCAAAAGGTGAACATTGTTATAACACCACATTTTCAATAATAAATATGTGTTTCAGTGTTTTGTGGCATATTGAAGACGTCTTAACACAATTTATTTTGCATTGATGCAACACATTGCGGTACATATTAATTTGTCTCTCCTAATCCCATTGTCATCTTAACTTTATTTTTTATTATGTTATATAGTGTCATACAAAGAAGCAAATATATTTTTTCCATCAATTTTGAAGATGACATACTTTGGGATATTCAATGTCAATGGCCAAGGTTACTGATCTTAATCTGTACATTCTTCGAATACGAGAGAACTATGTATCATTGAAAAGCTTGTTTCGAGACCTTTCCAAAATTATCTGGTTCACTGTTCCATCTTTATTAGAACAGAAGTTACAGCCCTTTTTGTCAGCAGCATTTGTCATAATTTTGATATTTTTAGAACTTTGAGTGGCCGTTCCTCTTGTCTTACTTGTGCTAAAATTCTGTAATATGGTATTTTTCATTCTCTTGTCATGTGCAATGAACACACGAAATTTTATGAAAATCGGAGAGGGTCAGGTTGGCACTGTGGTGTCGCACAAGTACAAAGTGCGCGCTACCTACTTTCGCCGCGCGCCGCCATGCACGCACGACACGGCGTTCTTACGACGACAGCCACAAGCGCCCTCTGCTGCAACCCCGCTCGTGGCCACCACGGAAAGACATCGTTCACTTGGGACTGAGTTAGGAACCAGTAAAGACTTCGGAATCCGATAGGCACCAGTGAAGACTTGGCTATCAGTTAGGCACTAGGCAGGACTCTAGCTCAACTATGTATCAACATTCTGCAGTACTATGTAAAAGTTAAGTATTGTATAAATTCTGTGCAATATATATCTCGTTCTAATTTACTCCAGTGTTTCTAGTTTCTGGCTGCTCCTCTCCGTACCTGCACCAGCGTGCTATCTTTATTCCTGTGTCGGTCTCATTCCCCTCGGCCACCGACACCTAAGACGGAAACGAGACACAAAAGCGGCGATGAGGCTGGGACACGAAAGTGGCGACGAGGATGGGATACAAAAGTGGCGACGAGGAGTGATAAGACGATCCGTGGACCAGCCCGCTTGCAGCAGCCAGACAGCAGTAGTAGTCGGAGCACACAGAAATTGCTCCCGCCCACCCACCCTTATTATAAGAATTTTGGGGGAAGATATTTTGTTACGTGTTTTGTGGACTTTTTTGTTGGAGCGCGTCCTCTTTCATATTGCATTTGTGTTTTGTTATAATTTACTTGTATGCGCGGCGCCTAATCGGTCAGCATGGCCACTACCCCGAACCCAAACTTAATGGAAATTATTCAGTTACAGACGGCGCAAATAACACAACTCCTGCAGGCTGTGGCCCAGCTCACAGCGCAAGCAGCTAACCAACAACAACAGCCGCCGCTTCAGCAGCCCACACCTGCCGCCGCAACGCTTCCTACGTTTCGCCAGTACAACGAACGTGAGGAAGAATGGAGCGACTACTTCGCACAGTTTCAAGAACTCGTCGCGGCTCATCAAATTACAGGTCAGAAAGTGAAGCATCTGCTATTATCTGTGGTGGGCACCAACACCTTCGTGTTACTGAAAAAACTTTTCCCCGACGTATCTCCTCGTGATGTAGACTTTGAACAAATAGTAGAGGCACTAAATGCTCATTATAAGAGAAAAGTTCTCGTAGCTGCGGCACGGTACCGATTTTTCAGACTGAAAAAATTACCGGAACAGTCACACCAAGAGTGGATCACTGAGTTGAAGGGCTTAACCCGCAAATGTAAATTTACTTGCTCTTGTGGACTTTCGTATAGTGATGTGATGTTAAGAGATGCGATTACGCAGAACATTCAGGACCCCAGAATTAGGGCAGCAATTCTGAAACAATCTGACCCCTCATTAGACAGTGTACTGCAGCTTATAGATGCGCATGATACTTTTGACTTAGCAGATGTAGAAATGCAAAGCCACAGTGTTAATTCAGTGCGCCGTAACGGACGCTTTCCTAGCCGTAGTTCTCAGTGTAGCACTAGTGATTCTTACAATAGTACAGGCCGTGCTGTACAGACAGTGAACAGTAGCCAGTGTAAAAGTGCGACACAAAGGTCGCCCCGTCGTGTTAGAAACAGTGATTTGAATAACAGGCGCCAACGCTCATTTCAGAAAAATGTACGTAAATCTTGCCCCCAGTGTGTGTCTCGCCACAAGCGTGCTCATTGCCCTAGTCGCAACGCAACCTGTTATCAATGTGGCAAATCAGGACATGTACAGTCTGTGTGTATGCAAATTAAAAACTCAAAGAACGATACCGTTAGAAACAGTGCTTCGCATAGTGGGAGAACAGTTCATTCTGTAAATGTCATACGGGCTGTGGAATTGAACAGTGCTTTCCTTGGATCTCAATTGCAAGAAAGTAGTTTTGCGCCTATGGCAAAACTATATAGTGCACCACGTGTAGTGCATTAGTTAGTACATCTGGAGTAGCTTCGCATGCTTGCGCGGACGCCGATCCGGCGGTAGTGCCATCTAGTGACAGTGTTGTTAATCCGCTGCGTACCGAGTCTGCGCCGCTTACTTCACTACGCGGCCCGAGCAAGCGCAGTAAACAAACCGTAGCAGACGTTGCCCACATTCGCGCACCTGTCGAGCGCCGCAAGCAAAAACTGTTTGTGACTCTCTTCACACATTGTCACAAAAGCGGCGATGAGGCTGGGACACAAAAGGCACCTGTGTTGATTTGACATGGAATGACTCTGAATGGTGTTTACATACCTGTGGAATTGTCATGTCCAAAGGAGAGAGAGAGAGAGAGAGAGAGAGAGAGAGAGAGAGAGAGAGAGAGAAGGGGAGGCTGGCCAGTACTTACCTTAGTTTGGTACCGCTGATAGTGACAGACAAATGATGACGTAATTATAAATGTTTCTACTAGCTGTGACCACTAGCTTTTGGAAATGAGTATTTCCTTCGTCCGATAGGAGAGGAGGGTAGAGTGGAAAGTCGACTCACAACCTAGGTCATAAGATAGGGATGGGTGAATATGGACATCAGATATGTTGCATGATAAGTACTGAGCTGTGCCAATGCAAACCAAAAAGGATAAATCGAGAAGGGAGTGATATTCAGATTGGAGCAACAGCTGGCAAATGACGTACAAGTGTCTGAGCCGATTTGCAGAGCAGTACAATGAAGATGGCAGCGAAGCGTGGGTTGGGGTGGTACATTATGACAGATGAAAGGCAATCTGTTGGGTGGAGGGTGTCAGGACAAAAGATATTGCGGATTGAGGCCAGGTCAATATCGTGAACAGAGGCAGAGTTGTAAGGCTCAATCCCTTTTAAGTAGTTTGAAATCTCTATTCCCAGATGTAATTTTTTCAACCTGAACTTCCCGACATAATTATACAGAATAAAAATTATCAGGTAGCGACTGCATAAAGAGAATACAGCAAGATTATACTTGATAAAAAGAAAAATTATACATGGAGTAGGAAAATTAGTCTAAAACCACATTTTCTCCACAACATTAAAAGAACTTGTTATCTGCTACATTTCCACTTTCAAATACTATGAAATGTGAGAATTAAAAAAATTATAAACCATCTTCAAGGAAGAGAACTAGACAGACAGGTGCATTATATGCCTACTTATGCATATTGGCATGCATGTCACACAATAAAAACAAATAAGACGTCACTAGGAATCAAGTCTTGATTAAAAACATAAAAGCAATGCCAGGCTGTGTTATGGTGAATCAAGTTCTATTAGAAGAGAACCTAACACAAGAAAGATGATCGATTTGATTTGATTTTTCCAGGGAAGCCAAAACAGTCTTGGTCTAACCCACCACTGCCCGTACCGAAACTAAGTTTATTGTGCAGTATCGCTCCCTGTATATCTAGTAAAGCCAGCCAATGCCCTTGAACAGTGCAAGGAGTCCCTTTACCAGTTCTTTATTAGACACAATTTCTTCGGGTCTGGTTGTCCCACATATTGTGTGCCTTTTATTCTCCAAAGCAATGCATTCAAAGATTAGATGTGATGCAGTTTCATCACCGTCATCACAGATCCTACATTTAGGGTCCTCTTCTGTTATTCCCATTGTACGTAGGTGTTTTTTGAAATTCCCATGGCCTGTCAGCAATCCAACCATGAGTCTAAACTCTCTCCTGTTCAGGCCCTGGATTGCAGAGCTTCTTTTAAAACATGGCTTTGGCATCATTACCTTGCCATGTTTTTGTTGGTGGACTTTGGTCCAATATTCTACGTGCTGTCTTCTGAGCCAGTTACGTAGCTCCAATTTGATCATTGCCTTGGTGATTGTCAGGACAGGTTCCGGTCCAATAAATGGAGTCTCTGCCCCCATCCTGGCTATCTGTCGGCATGTTCATTGCCACTGATCCCCGAGTGGCCAGGGACCCACAATAGGTTTACTCTATTGCTTTCCTATAGCTCCACAAGAACCCTGCAACAATTTTAGACCTTGTTGCAGCAGCTGCCAGTGATCTCAGGGCTGCCTGGCTGTCTGAATAGATACAGATGCTACGATCTTTGTAGCACCTACGCAAATTCTCCTCCACACACGACCTGATGGCAGTGATTTCGGACTGGAATACTGAGGCCAGTTTTCCTAGAGAGATGACGCTCTCCAGTCTTGGCTGCACCCCATATATCCTGGCCCCAACACCTTGGTCCGATTTTGACCCGTCAGTGAACCAGACAATATCCCCCGTACGATGTCTAACTATTTTCTCCCACTGCTCCCTACTTCCAATTGTTATATTGAAAGGCTTGTTGAAGCAGTATGGGGTTATAATATAGTCGGCTGGCATTTCCCCAACCTTTCCTATATTTACCTCACTCACTATTTTAGTGTGTGATTCTGGATATCCCAAAGAGTTCCAGTTGTTGCCAGATTTGAGTCTGTATGCACCAGCCGCTGCCACCATCTTGACCCAAAGGTGTAATGGGGGCATATCCAGCATGGTCTCCATCCCAGCAGTTGGTGTGCTGCTAATTCCGCCTGTTATGGCTAAGCAGGCTAATCTCTGCAGAAAGATGATACTTTGATCATTGCTAATTTTATCTCATTGACTGATGTGTTCAATAGTTGTTAGGTTCTCTGTAATAGACCTTGGTTCACCATAACACAGCCTGGCATTGCTTTTATGTTTTTAATCAAGACTTGTTGCCTAGTGACGTCTTATTTATTTTTATTGTGTGACATGCATGCCAGTATGCACAAGGAGGCATATAATGAATCTGTTTAATCAGTCTGTCTAGTTCTCTCATCTCAATAAAAAATTTATATTTACTTATTCTGTATCTTGTTGGGGCCTCACCCCTGTTATGATTGAATTTGGTTATTGATACCCGATGCCATCTCTTGTATTGCATATATTGTGGAGCAACAGTTCAGTGCTTGCAACATATCTTGGTTACACTTTGGGGTTTGAGAGACATTGGCACCTGGTTATTGTTTTAAATGTTTCTTGGAGCAACATGTGTTTGGAGTTTTACATATTAAGTTTCTTTGTTTGCTGCAGCTAATTGCCTGCTTTGGATTTTAATTATTCTGGTATTTCCCTGGTTTTAGCTATTTACTTTAAAACTATAGCCAGCACATTTCGGCAATTTATTGTGGCCTCCAGCCATATCTTTATGATTAGTGCCAGAACATATTATTATTTATTGTGGCCTTCAGTCATTTCTGTAAAATTATTGCTAGCACATTTGTGTAATTTATTATGTGTGGGTTTTTTTTTTTTTTTTTTTTTTTTTTTTTCATTTAGAATTTTGCCAACACATCAGTACCATTGACTGTGGTCTTAAGCTTTTTTTCTTATTACCAGCATATCAGTTGATGTTTTCAGCCATTTCTTTTAAAATTGTGCGAGGGCATTTATTTAAACAACATATAGTGATCTTAGTTTAATAAATCATTTTTGAGGAATTTAAATTGAATCCTTGGGCCCCATCGTTCCATCCTTGCCTTGCATTTTGATGATAAGCAGTGTGCCACCCAATCAAACCAATAAGCTCAATGTATAAATTCCCTGATTTTATATTTCTTTTGCCTCTATTTTACATTCTTACTGGACTCTCACTTTACTTCACTCATTTTTCTTACTGACATTTCATGAGATTGAACGAGTTACTAGTGACACAAAAGGATGTTGATGGACAGGATAGACGAAGATCAACCGCAAATGGTATTAGTTGGCTGTCCAGTAATTGTCCAGACTCTAGCGCGACCAGCAACCTTAGTGCTTCAGTCATCTAGAAAATTAGTAGATGCAGTTCCAAACTCCGAGTAACAACGCATGTGCACTAGACAGGAATAAGTTTCACATTCACACAAAGGGGTACTGCAGTAAGTTTAAATCAGACATCAATTTGCAAGTACAGTTTGTAATCCAAAAGACTGAAATGATGGCAATAATGTATTGCATTTTTGACGCATGTAGTTTATTTCCCCCCCCCCCCCCCCTTGATTATGATGTATCTACTAATGATGGCATTGGAAGACATTAATGAAGCTTTGATACAGAAGTCCAATGCTCTTGTATTTGCGGCTTGTGTATTTGAGACCTTTTTTTGTTTTTGTTTTAGGGCCCAAACTACTTAGGTCATTAGCGTACAACACTGCCCATAGTAAAATTGAACCGGGGTTAGAACTTAAATGGCTTTAGCCATATTTTGCACGATGTATAAAAAGTAAAACTCGGTCAGCAGAATGCGGATCATCAGCTAAAATATCAGACATTTCAAATGGTAAACATAGATCATGACGGAGACAATTAAAAAACGGACATTGCACTAAAAGGTGGTACACAGTAAAAGGTTCATCATAGTTCTCACATAAGGGAGCAGGATCACCACGAAGTAAATACTGGTGGTGATAACGGCAGTGGCCAATACGAAGCCGGGCTAGAACAATCTCCTCTCGACGGGAGGGTCGAGATGACGTCGACCAGAGATCAGGCACAGGTTTAATGGCTCGCAATTTGTTCCCTGACAGGGATGACCAATGTAGATACCAACGGGAGATAATACGCTGGGAGACCCAGCGCGAAGGTCATCAAAGCTAGTAAAAAAGGTAGATAGCCGAGGAAGGTGAGCTGCCTCCTTGGCAGCCGTATCTGCAAAATCAGTCCCCAAGACTCCCATGTGGCCAGAGACCCACAGAATCGTCACAGTAGTTCCGCTAACTGAAAGAGAGGTAAGACAATTGTGGATGCTTTATACCAGCGGATGGACAGGATACAGCGTGTGGAGGCTCAAAAGAGCACTCAGAGAGTCCGAGTGAATGACACTCTTATTGAGCGAGTTTCACCGGACGTATTGGGTGGCTTGATATAATGCATACAACTCAGCTGTAAAAATGGAACTCCACTCAGGAAGATGATATTTAAACGAGGCATTGCCAAGCACAAAGGCACACCCAGCACCCTGGTCTGTCTTTGAGCCATCAGTGTAGATGAACAAAATGTCATCAAATTTGAACCAGAGTGCGAGAAATTCTCTCCGGTAAACGAAACTAGGTGTGGAGTCCTTTGGAAGAGAATGCAGGTCCAAGTTAACACGGACTTTGGGGCTTAGCCACAGTGGAGAGGTGCTCTCTCCAGTCGAGAAAGTAGCAGGCATTATACCGCCGAGCTGGCCAAGTAACAAACACAAGCTAAGTCCTGGTGGTAGCAGAGCAGACGGGCGCACAGCAAAGAGACCGTCAAGTGAGTCATAAAAAAAAAAAAAAAAAAAAAAAAACCATACGTTGGGTGTCCTCGAATGGATGACCAACGGCTAGCGTAATGGCTAAGCAGGATTTCCTGACGATAAGAAAGAGGTAGTTCGGCGGCCTAGGCATAGAGGCTCTCAACGGGGCTAGTGTAAAATGCCCCGTCGCCAGACGGATCCCTTGGTGGTGGATTGTGTTAAGCCGGTGCAGTATGGACGGTCGAGCCGAAGAATAGACAATGCTTCCATAGTCCAGTTTGGACTGAACTATTGTGTGATACAGATGGAGGAGAGTAGACCGATCAGCTCCCCACGAGGTGCCACTTAACACCCGCAGCATATCGTGAGAGCGGGTACAGCGAGCTGCCAAACGAGATATGTGGGGAGATCAACATAGCTTCCTGTCGAAAACAAGCTGCAAGAACGTCATGGTCTCCATAAATGGAAGTACTATGGGGCCCAGGCAAAGGGACAGGGAAAGGAACTCCTTCCGCCGCCAGAAGATCATGCAAACTGTCTTGTCAGCTGAAAATCGAAAGCCAGTGTCCAAACCCCATATGTGGAGAGTGTCTAGGCACTGCTGAAGGCGCCGCTCCAGGAGACATGATTGCTCAGAGCTGCTGTAGATCGTAAAGTCGTCGTCAAAGAGGGACGCCGACACTCCCGGTGGTAGATTGGCTATAGAATTGATTGCCACTGCAAATAAAACGACACTCAGGATTGAACCCTGGGGGACCCCGTTCTCCTGAACAAAAGTGCTCGATAAAACTGAACCAACACGCACTTTAAGCACACGGTCTGTTAAAATTTCCTGGATAAAAATTGACAGTCGACCCTAAAAACCCCATGTATGCAGTGTGTGGAACACTGTTACTGTCTGGCACTTCCGTAAAAAGTTATTCATTACTGAAGTAGCTAGGGCGACGAGATAATCCACCACATAATGGTGCTTGTGAAACCCACATTGGACATTAGAAAGGAGATGTTGCATTTCAAGCTACCACACCAGGCACCCGTATATCATGCGTTCCATCACCTTTCATACGCTACTGGTGAGGGAAATGGGGCGGTAGCTGGAAGGGAGAAATTTGTCCTTCCCAGGCTTTGGTATGGGAATGACTATGGCTTCATGCCAGCATCACAGAGAGGTGCCTTCTATCCATATGTGGTTGTAGGTGGCCAGTAGGAAGTGCAAGCCCATAGGTGAAAAGTATGGCAACGTCGCTACGTGAATGCCATCTTGTCCTGGAGTGGAGGACCGCGAAGACGAGAGTGCATTGTTGAGCTCTTGCAAGTAAACTCAGCATTGTAGTGTTCATGGTTCTGGGAGGTAAAGGGCAATGGAGTCGCTTCCATTGTCCTTTTCCTAGTGATGAAAGTGTCATTGTAGTGAGAAGAACTAGAGACCTCTGCAAAATATCGACCAAGTGTGTTGGCTATTTGTGGAGGGTTGACGATGGTGTCAGTTGTGACACAGAGACCGGAAATCGGGGAATGAGCCATAGTGCCTGAAATTTTTCTGAGGTTACACCAAATGATAGAGGAAGGGGTAGACCTATTAAAAGAGCTCGTAAATGAGCGCCAACTGGCGCGTTTACAGTCGCGAAAAAGGCGACGACAATAGGTCCACAGCCGTTTGCATCGGAAGCAGTTGTCGAGCATGGGTCATTGTTTAAAGTTTCTGAGGGCACGTCGCCATGTTCGCAGAGCATCACGGGATACCGCATTCCACCACGGGACAAGGGGACGATGGGCTTAGATAGTCTTACATGGGATGGAACATTCCGCGGCTGTGAGAATAACTGTAGTAAGGTGTTCCACTTCGTGGTCTATACTGGGAAATTGATGAGTACCAAAATCCTCCAGTGACGAATAGAGCTCCCAATCCACTTTGGTTATCTGCCAGCGGTGTGGATGCTCAAGGGTGCCAGGCGTCATTAGGTGAATTACAATATGATTGCTTGAATATGTGTCTGAGAGAGCAGACCATTCAAGACACCGTGCCAGCTGAGCAGTGTAGATCTATGTGGCTGAAAGTGTTTGTGGAGTCCGAAAGATAAGTTGGATTACCAGTATTAAGGCAGATGAGCTGGTGGTGGTTCAGTATATCTGCCAAGAGGGAGCCCTTTGGACATGGTCGTGGGGCGCCCCAAAGGGGGTGGTGGGCGTTGAAATCGCCCACCAACAAAAACAGATGTGGAAGCTGGTCAATAAGATCTTGAAGATTAGATCTAGTGACTGGAAAGGAGAAAGGAGCGTAAATATTGCACAGTGTGAAGATAAATCCAGAAAGGTTTGTCCAGACAGCGACAGCTTGTAGTGGAGTACACAAAGGGACAGGTGTACTGTGTACATCGTCCCTAATGAGCAACATTACGCCCCCGTGGGCTGGAATTCAAAGTGAATGGCAGTGCAGCATGGGAAAGTAATTCGAGTACCAGGGAGCAATTTGGTCTCCTGTAGAGAGAAGATAATTGCGTGATATGTTCACGTAAGAAGTTGCAGTTCTGCCCCATTTGATCAGATACCACAAATGTTCCATTGAATAATATCCATAGTAGGATAAAATGATATAGAGGTGGACGTCAGCCCCATGAAGGCAGCAGACCACAATGTGAATGTTCGCAACTAGTGGTGTCTGAGACAGGAGGGTCTTGCTCCATATTCTCAGAGGTGACCATGGCAGCCGCGTGAGGGTGGTCGGCAGCCCCATCTTTGGCTGATGCACCTGGACAGACTATAGGCTTCCAGGGGATGCCATCGTCGCATTGTGAGGTAGAAAGGGGGGAGGGGTGTTTCCCCTTACTTGACTTCTTGGAGCCCTGGTGAAGTTCCTTTGTAGACTCAAGATGTTTTGTAAGGGGTGCGGAGGAAATCCTCGCGTGAATACTCCTTCTTAGACTTAAATGTCTCAATCTGTGGTTTCACAGCTGAAGATGAAGATTTGGAAGAGGTATTCACACTTTTCATCAAACTTGACGCCATTGTTGATGTAGACTGTTTGATGACTACAGTAGTAAACTGTAGGTCACACGTCTGTGTGGCCATGTTCCACGTTGGTGGAGGCACTGCAACTACAGTACTGTAGTTACCACGCGGTGGGGTATTAGGCTTACGATTGTGGTACATCTTACGTGCAACTTGTTTAGGAACCTTTTCCTTGACTCTTATTTGATGTACGGCCCATTCATCGGCAAATACGGGACATTCCCGAGAGGAGGCAGCATGATTCCCGTTACAATTTACATAATGAGGGTACGGTGGTGGACAATTCCCCTCATGTGCATCTTTACCACAAGTGACACATTACCGGGTTCTTGCACGACTGACTTGTATTATTAAAATGATGGCACTGGTAACACCAAGTAGGGTTAGGGATATAAGGTTGTACTGTGACTACCTCATATCCTACCTTGATCTTCGGTGGCAGAGCCACTCGGTCGAAGGTGAAGAACACTGTACAAGTGTTCTTTTTCATCACTCGGTGGACTGTGATGACGCCTTGCACTGCCAGATAACCCATTAATTCATCCTCAGTCAGACCGTTCACACAGGCTGAGTAGACTACCCCTTGGGAATAAGTGAGGGTTGGATGAAGCTCAACACAAACCGGGTTTACTATGGAGCAAATTAGCCTTGAGCAACCGTTGCGCCTGGGAGCCAGTTTTTGTTTCTAACAGTAGTGTTCCATTACGCAGACGGGTGCAGAATTAAACTGGGCCAGCAACGGTGTCAATCCCTTTCTGAATTATAAATGGGTTTATCGACGAGAAGGATTGTCCTTCCTCAGTATGGCTAGGTAAAATCATCTGTTCAGGTACACTATTGTCCAGTATGTCTTTAACTTCGTTGAGACTCTTTGCATTTCCTTTTACTGTGGGAAACCGTCGCAGATTTATCCCCCACGATTGCCAGTGTCTCCGATGGCACGCTCATTCCTGCTGGGGTCCCCCAATGGAAGCACAACCGCCTTGGATGATTGTTCCCACCTCAGGTCGCACCTCCCGATCGTATTTGAGACAGAAAACCACAACATACAATTCTGTTATATATTTATTAATTTTTTTCCAGTAGATAAGTGTTTAAAAAAATGCCAAAAATATATAATCAATTACTGACCCAACAATCCACACAGTGTGGAAAGTAGAATATGGATTAGTGAACAATCACTTGACCTGGTTTTAAGACATCTGTATATCTTATTTACGTTTCCTGTTTGAGTTGCTATTTAAAAATTTCTTAATCCTGAGCACCGTAAACCAATAACACAGAGCATTCCGTGGCCTATTTCTTGCAGGGATTGTGAACAGTTTACTTTGGTATAAATGTACAGGAACCAATGTTTTATCATAAATCCAAGGTGGGAGGAACATTATTCGTCTTCTCTTTCACTAATGTTAAATATCATTACCAATCAGCATTGTCACATTTCTATTTGTATAGCACATTGTGGATTAGAAAATCATACCTCCTTGTACAGAAAAATTTAAAGGCAGCTTAACAATTAAAGAAATTTTTTAACATTTTGCACAAAGTTATTAGCAGGGCTCATTTTTTGCAAATTCAACACAGATACATCTCTCTTTAACTGAAGCCAAACTTCCTTTTCTTCAGTCGCATGAATGAAACTATAAAACTTTTGTTCTACTACAGTACATCAAGGCATACATATAACTAAATATAAAACCTTGAGAAAGAAAGCTTTAATCCACTTTTTATTAAAACCAATTATCTTTGTTAATTTCATCAGATGCTGATCAACTGCCAATTTAATAAAAGAGACAGAGATAGCACTCCCCCACCATCCTCTGATCACTAAAACTGGGGAACTAAGGACTGACACAAATGATACAGTTAAATAAAATTTTAGGCCGATTAATCCGTGATCCTTATTTATTCAAAATAAACTTCTTTTCCTGTCTTTTGATTGACGTCACACTAAGTTATCTAACAGACAGAAAAGGAAGTTATTATTTAAATTTCATTCACAACAGCTTTATCAGGAATTCAAACATACAAATCTTACCTATAAGTACGCCTGTGATATTCTATGCGTCGAATAAGGGACGATATTGGTAATGCTGTGATGAAAAACGGATTACCGTCCTCTGGAGGTTGAAGTTTAAGGCTCATTTCATTGTTATCACTTGATAATTCTCCTATTCCTGTAACCAACACTCCCTCTCTAAGCATTTCTTCACTAATCTGAAGACCTCTTCGCCTTACTCCAGTGAAGAAGCCCCAAAGATGCTCTGCAATGCTGGATGTACTCGGTTCAAAGTGATCTGAAATAGTTTCGAGATCAAGGATTTCTGCATCTACGGCATCAATGACCTCAATTTGTGTTGAGCCCTTCAGCAATACAAATGGAACCGTGTTATACACTTCTTGTATTGTCCTCTCATGATCGGACCTGAAAGAGTAAAAAAAGTAAGTAAATAAAATTATATATTTATTACAAAAAGTAAGTATACTCAGTTTTTACTTACCAAAATCCTCCTGATGTTCTTGACACAACATGTTCCTTTATGCTAAGTTTTTGTACTACCCCAGATGTATCAGGGGAATTTAAGCTTTTGATTGACTTTCCAAGGGCTTTAACAACACCCCTGACTGCAATGTAAGGAACTTTATGGTCAGGAAGAGAGTGGATTAACTCTTCTAAGCTGGGGTCAATTTCATGTACTGTGACATCCTGCAATGAAAAGCATTTCCATACAGAAAAGGTCACAGGGCAGAGGTGAACTAGAAACATTGTCTTAACAGTTAAGGACATACTTTGACCAGAGAGAGTTACATGTCCCTAAGACCACATGCAAACTGCTCTGTTATGTATAGTAGTTATGTTTAATAACAGCTATAAATAAGTTAACAACATTGACATCCACGCTCTGCAGGCAATCTGTGGGCTGGCAGATCGCACAACTGTTTCAGTGAAAGTGAAGTCACAGGTCTGGGTACCTGCATCCTTAGTAGGTCGAGTGGTTTTTTTTTTTTTTTTTTTTTTTTTTTGTGGTTTTAGGGCGCACAACTTCTATGGTCATTAGCGCCCAGCCAAGAACATAGATTCGCTATGATCTAAAAAAATTGTAGACTGTCAGAAAATCAACAAGAGGCTAAAAACGAAAGATAAAAGACAATTAAAAGAGTTAAATATCCTTGGATAAGTTGGCCAAGTTGATAAAACGCAAAACACGAGCAGCTGCTCGTGTGTCATCAGCTAAAATTTCCTCCAGAGTAGACGGAAAGTGAAGGGCTACACGGAGATGATTAAAATTAACACAAGTCAGTAAAACATGTCGCACTGTCAGCAGTTCACCGCAGGAGCATAGCGGTGCAGGTTCGGCGGATAGCAAGTGACGGTGGCTGAAACGGCAATGACCGATCCGCAACCGAGCCAGGATGACCTCCTCCCGCCGAGAGGGGCGTGAGGATGTCCTCCAAGCGGTCGGGATCGGTTTGACAGTTCGCAATTTATTGTTGTGCAGTGAAAGCCACACACTGTGCCATTGCGACACGATACTCCGGCGAAGAGCCCGTTGAACATCGTCCGATGGGACGCAAAAGGTAGCCATGCGAGGCAAAAGAGCTGCTGCCTTGGCTGCTGTGTCGGCGGCCTCATTCCCGGGCACACCCACATGGCCAGGGACCCACAGGAAAGAAACGTGACAGCTGTCATCCGCCAGCAACTGGAGGGAGCGTTGGATCCGATACACGAGAGGATGGTTCGAGAAATGGTCCTTAAGACTCTGCAGGGCACTAAGGGAGTCAGAACATATGGCATAGAAAGGGTGGCGGTGGCGGCAGGTATACAAAACGGCCTGGTGGAGGGCGAAAAGCTCAGCCGTGAAGTTTGAGCACCGGTCAGGGAGCTTGTATTGGAAACGGTTGTCCCCGACGACGAAGGCAGATCCGACACCGGCAGTGCTCTTGGAACCATCAGTGTAAATAAATACGGCATTATCGAACCGCGAACGGAGTTCGACAAGCCTCGAGCGGAATACCAAATCCGGAGTGCTCTCCTTGGGGAGCGAACTAAGTTCGAGGTGTGTGTGAACCTGGGCCTGATGCCACGGTGGCAATGGGCTTTCGCTCAACCGAAGGGTGGAAGGAAGGGTAAAATCGAGCCGTTGTAGCAGACGGCGAAACCGAACTCCCGGTGGAAGCAAGGCAATCGCAGACAACTGATATTGGCGATCGAGTGAGTCGTCAAAAAATAATCTGTAAGATGGATGGTTGGGCATCGACCGTAGGCGGCAAGCGTACCGACACAAGAGTATGTCACGTCGATTGGTCAAGGGTAATACAGCAGCCTCGGCATACAGACTTTCAACAGGGCTGGTATAAAATGCACCGGTCGCCAGACGTAATCCACGATGGTGGATAGAGTTGAGACGGCGGAGAATCGACGGCCGTGCTGAAGAGTATACAAGGCTTCCATAGTCGAGCTTCGACTGAACAATGGCCTGGTAAAGGTGAAGCAGGACGGTACGATCCGCTCCCCATGACGTGCCACTGAGGACACGAAGAACGTTAAGGGATCGGGCACAACGGGCAGCCAGGTAGGACACGTGCGTGGACCAGCAAAGTTTCCGATCCAACATGAGTCCCAAGAATTTTGTAGTCTCCACGAAAGGGAGAGCAACGGGGCCGAGACGTAGAGAAGGTGGAAGAAATTCCTTGTATCTCCAGAAATTGATACACACAGTTTTCTCAGTGGAGAATCGGAAGCCGTTTGCGATGCTCCAGGAATACAGACGGTCAAGACAGCGTTGGAGAGAACGCTCCAAGAGACACGTCCGCTGGGCACTACAATAAATTGCGAAATCGTCAACAAAAAGAGATCCGGAGACGTCGGCTGAAAGGCAGTCCACGATCGGATTGATTGCAATGGCAAAGAGCGCCACACTCAAGACGGAGCCCTGTGGTACCCCATTCTCCTGGCAAAAGGTATCTGACAAAACAGAGCCCACCCGCACCCGGAACTTGCGATCCGCCAAAAACGCTTGAATGAAAAGAGGAAGGCGGCCCCGAAGGCCCCATGTGTGCAATGTGCGGAGAATGCCCGCTCTCCAACAGGTATCGTATGCCTTCTCCAAGTCGAAGAACACGGCTACTGTTTGACGCTTCTTCAGAAAGTTGTTCATAATGAAGGTCGACAACGTAACGAGGTGGTCAGCAGCAGAGCGGTGTCGACGAAAACCGCATTGGATATTAGTCAGGAGGCGGCGAGATTCGAGGAGCCAGACCAACCGAGCGTTAACCATGCGTTCCATCACCTTACAGACGCAGCTCGTCAGAGAAATAGGACGATAACTGGAAGGAAGGTGTTTGTCCTTCCCTGGTTTGGGGATGGGGACAACAATGGCTTCACGCCAACTTGTGGGAACATGACCTTCAGTCCATATGCGATTGTAGGTACTAAGAAGAAAGCACTTGCCCGCTGGAGAGAGGTTCTTCAGCATTTCAATGTGAATGGAATCGGGCCCGGGAGCAGAAGACCGGGACAGGGCGAGAGCACGATCTAGCTCCTGCATGGTGAAGGCGACGTTATAATTTTCCCGATTAAAAGAGCGGAAAGAAGGCGGCCGTGCCTCCTCTACCTGTTTGCGAGGGAGAAAGGCAGGGTGGTAATGGGCAGAGCTCGAAACCTCCGCAAAGAAACGACCCAATGCGTTTGAAACATCAGCTGGGTCCACGAGGACCGCGTTCTCCACGGTCAGGCCAGGAATCGGGGAGTGGACCTTGATGCCGGACAAACGGCGTAGGCCACCCCAGACAACCGTGGAGGGAGTAAAACGGTTAAAAGAACTAGTAAAATCTGTCCAGCAAGCTTTCTTGCTGTCGTTTATGATACGACGGCACTGCGCTCTCATACGTTTGTAATTGATGCAATTCTCCAAAGTTGGGTGGCGGCGGAAGGTGCGTAAAGCACGGCGCCGGGCTCGAAGCGCGTCGCGGCAGGCTGCAGTCCACCAAGGGACCTGGACACGACGTGGAGAAGAGGATGTACGAGGTATGGAACGTTCAGCAGCAGTGAGGATAACCTCTGTGAGGTATTCGACCTGACTGTCACAGTTGGGAAAGTTCTGATTGTGAAAAACAGCCATGGAAGAATAAAGCCCCCAGTTGGCTTTAGAAATGTTCCAACTGGTGGGACGTGGAGATGGGGAATGATGTAGGAAGTGGATGATACAAGGGAAATGGTCACTCGAGTACGTGTCAGAAAGTGCATACCACTCAAACCGACCGGCAAGCTGAGGAGTGCATATTGCGAGGTCTATATGGGAATAAGTGTGTGTTGTGTCAGAAAGGAAGGTCGGTGCACCGGTGTTGAGGCAGACAAGATCGAGGTGGTGGAGAATGTCCACCAAAAGGGAGCCTCTCGGACAAGGTGCCGGAGAGCCCCATAGGGGGTGGTGGCCATTAAAGTCGCCTACCAACACGAAAGGTGAAGGGAGCTGGTCAACAAGGTTTAGCACATCTGCCCTAGTAAGGGCAGATGACGATGGCGAATATATATTACAGAGGGAGAAGGTAAATGTGGATAAGGTGATGCGGACGGCAACTGCCTGTAGGTGAGTGTGCAAGGAAATGGGATGGAAATAGACGTCGTCTCGAAGGAGCATCAGAACCCCTCCATGGGCTGGGACACCTTCCACGGGTGGCAGGTCGAACCGCACAGAGGTGTAGTGTGGAAAGTCTGCACGATCACGTGGACGCAACTTAGTTTCCTGGAGGCAGACTAGAAGCGGGCAGTGCAATCGAAGGAGTAATTTTAACTCCTCCCGATTAGAACGAATGCCGCGAATGTTCCATTGAAGGAGCGCCATGATAAAAATGAGAGAAGAAATAAGGATAAAAACCAAGCAGCGAGCGGGGTCACCTCGACGGCCGCTGAGGACCGGATTTCGAGGGAGCACTGCTATCGCTGTCCAGGGGCAAAGGGTCGTGGTCCATAGGTTCGACCGACGCGCCTGCCACCTCCCTGAGTTGATCAGGAGGGGCAGTTTCCACCGCCGGTAAAGGGCCGGGCGCCCGGCAAACGGAGCGTCCCGGTGAAACAGAAGACGGCCGAGGCCGGCAACTGTTGGACGGCGCGACAGATGGGTCACGCCTCGGCGGGGAAGGAGAGGAACTCTTCTTCTTGTCAGCTCTTCTGGAAGAGTGACGGCGGGAAGAGGCAGTTGACGGTTGGGAAGCCTGACAACGCAGAAAATCCTCACGGACGGGTTCCTTTTTCAAGGTCCGGGCATCTTGTTTAGGTGCCCGCGGTTTACTAGATGTTGACGAAGACTGTACCTTAGAAGCAGCAGGAGGAAGCGGGGACGTGGAACGGGCAATCTTCGGGCTGGCGGATCGCACAACTGTGTCAGCGAAAGTGAAGTCACAAGTCTGGGTACTGGAATCTTTGGTAGGTCGAGGTGAGGTGAGTACCTTACTGTATGTACCCGCTGGGAGGACAGTGGGCTTTCGACTCGCCAACAACTTACGAGCGGCAGATGTTGATACCTTCTCCGTAACCCGGATTTGCTGGATTACCTTCTCATCCTTGTATACAGGACAGTCGCGAGAGGAAGCCGCATGGTCACCGTTGCAGTTTAGGCAGTGAGGGGACGGAGGTGGGCAATCCCCCTCATGGGCGTCCCTACCACAAGTGACACACTTTGCTGCATTTGGGCAATGTTCACGGGTATGATTGTACCTGTGGCACTGAAAACAGCGCGTTGGGTTAGGCACATAAGGTCGGACAGAGATGACTTCATACCCTGCTTTGACCTTCGACGGGAGGTCAACTCTGTCGAACGTCAAAAACACAGTACGAGTCGGTGTCAATTGGGTATCGACCTTTTTCATCACCCTGTGGACGGCTGTCACACCCTGATCGGACATATACGATTGGATGTCTTCATCAGACAGCCCGTCAAGGGATCTCGTAAAAACTACCCCCCTTGACGAGTTGAGTGTGCGGTGTGCTTCTACCTTAACGGGAAACGTGTGCAACAAAGTAGTACGTATAAGTTTTTGGGCTTGGAAGGCACTGTCCACTTCCAGCAGCAATGTGCCATTGCGCTGACGTGAACAGGTTTTAACAGGGCCAGCAATTGCATCTACACCTTTCTGTATAACGAAAGGATTGACAGAATTGAAATCCTTTCCGTCGGTGCGAGAGACAACCAGAAATTTAGGCACATTAGGCAGAGTCTTTTTAGGCTGAGGCGAGTCTAACTTACGTTTGTGGGTCAACGTCATGAAAGAAGATAAGGAGGAAGTCATCGCGGAAGTGTCCCCCGTGATTACCGGCGTCTCCGATGGCGCGCTCCTTCCTAGTGGGGGCCCTCTCCGAGGGCTTACCCGCCTTAGGTGATTGTTCACACCTCAGGTCACACCTCCCGAGAACTGACGGAGGGACCAATCGGCACGTTCGGAAGGTACCAGCTCGGGTAATCACCCCTCCCTGGGCCTGGCCTTTACCAGGGGGTACGTACGTGCCCTACTTGTCTACCCGGGGCGGGGAATTACGCGTTACCCCGTCACCTGCTACGCACGATAATGCGTGGGTCGGCCTTCAGACACGCACAGGGAGGAAAGAAGAAGAGGAGAGGAAATGAAAAGAAAGAAGGAAGAAGTGTCTCAAACGCCGAAGCGGAGACTAATGAGGAGAAGAAGGCTAGGAGAGGACAAGGAGAGAGAGACAGAAATAAAGAGTAAGAAAGGAAGGAACCAAGGAATAAGAGAAACGACAACAATAAAACACCTGAACTCGTGAAATACGCCCGTCTCCGGGCGAAGGCATAAACCGGGAGGAGAAGTGAAGCAGCCTGGGGCAGAAGAAAGGCTGCTCCGGCTCGGGGCCCCGTGCGCGCCACACACGTACCCACAAAAGAACTGTGGGCCCCCTGAGGGGAGGTCGAGTGGAGGTGAGAACCTTACTGTATGTGCCCACTGGAAGGACAGTGGGATTTTGACTCGCCAACAACTTTCGAGCGGCAGACGAGGAAACTTTTCCGTAACCTGAATTTGCTGGATGACCTTTTCATCCTTATATACGGGACAGTCCCGAGAGGAAGCCGCATGGTCACCATTTAAATTAAGGCAGTGAGGGAACGGAGGTGGGCAATCCCCCTCATGAGCGTCCCAATCACAAGTGACACATTTTGCTGCATTTGGGCAAGATTGATGGGTATGGTTGTATCTGTGGCATTGGAAACAGTGCGTTGGGTTTGGTATATAAGGGCGGATGGATATAACTTCATACCCTGCTTTGACCTTCGACGGGAGTTCAACTCTGTCGAACGTCAAGAACACAGTACGAGTTGGTGTCAGCTAGTTCAACACCCTATGCACGGCTGTTACACCCTGATCAGACATATAACTTTGTATGTCTTTGTCAGACAACCCGTCAAGGGATCTCGTGAAGACTACCCCCGTGACGAGCAACAATGTCCCATTGCGCTGACGCGAACAGGTTTTAACAGGGCCAGCAACTACATCAACACCTTTCTGAATGACGAAAGGATTTACAGAAGTGAAATCTTTATCGTCGGTTCGAGAGACAACAAGGAATTTCGAAAGATTAGGCAGAGTTTTCTTTTGCTGTGGCGAATCTATCTTTCGTTTCTGGGTCAGAGTCACAGAAGAAGAGAAGGAAGTCATTGCAGAAGTGTCCCCCATGATTACCGGCGTCTCCGATGGCGCCCTCCTTCCTAATGGGGGCCCTCTCTGAGGGCTTACCCGCCTTAGGTGATTGTTCACACCTCAGGTCACACCTCCCGAGAACTGATGGAGGGACCAATCGGCATGTTCGGAAGGTACCAGCTCGGGTAATCACTCCTCCCTGGGCCTGGCTTTTACCAGGAGTACGTACGTGACCTACTTGTCTACCGGGGCGGGGAATTACGCGCTACCCCGTCACCTGCTACGCATGATAATGCGTGGGTTGGCCTTCAGACACGCACAGGGAGTAAAGAAGAAGAAACGAGGAAGTGAAGAGAAAGAAGTGTCTCAAATGCCGAAGCGGAGACTAATGATGAGGAGAGGAACGCTAGGAGAGTACAGCAAGGAGAGAGAGACAGAAGCAAAGGTGAGGAAAGGAAGAAACCAAAGAATAAGAGAAACTACGACAAGAAACCACCTGAAATTGCAAAGGACGCCCATCTCCGGGCGAAGGCATATACCGGGAGGGGAAGTGAAGTAGCCTGGGGCAGGAGAAAGGCTGCTTCGGCTCGGGGCCCCGTGCGCGCCACACACATACCCACAAAAGAGCTGTGGGTCCCCTGGGGGGATATGGGTTCTAAGGAAGTGGAAAAGGAGTCATTCCAATCCCAGGAGTGGAAGGACTTACCTTAAGGGAAAAAAAGGGAAGGTAAACAAATACACACACACTCACACATATCTATATGCAAACACACCTAGGCAGACGTTTGTATACCTGTCTGCTAGGTGTGTTTGCATGTGGATATGTGTGAGTGTGTGTGCATTTTTTTACCTTCCTTTTTGTCCCCTAAGGTAAGTCCTTTCACTCCTGGGATTGGAATGACTCCTTTTCCACTCCTTAGAACCCGTATCCTGGAGCGGCCTCTGAATGTGGCTCTCCAGCAGGGATACGACTTCCTTAAATCCTGCCCCGAAATGAGATCCATCCTTAATGACATCCTCCCCACTCCTCCGAAAGTGTCTTTCCGACGCCCACCTAACCTTCGTAACCTCCTAGTCCATCCCTATGAAACCCCCAAACCACCTTCCCTACCCTCTGGCTCCTACCCATGCAACCGCCCCCGTTGTGAAACCTGCCCTATGCACCCTTCCACCACAACTTACTCCAGTCCAGTAACCCGGAAGGTGTACACGATCAAGGGCAGAGCCACTTGCGATAGCACCCACGTGATTTACCAACTAACATGCCTGCACTGTGAAGCGTTCTATGTTTGAATGACCAGCAACAAACTGTCCATTCGCATGAACGGTCACAGGCAGACAGTGTTTGTTGGTAATGAGGATCACCCTGTGGCTAAACGTGCCTTGGTGCACGGCCAGCACATCTTGGCACAGTGTTACACCGTCCGGGTTATCTGGATACTTCCCACCGACACTAACCTTTCAGAACTCCGGAGATGGGAACTTGCCCTTCAGCTTATTCTCTCCTCCCGTTGCCCACCTGGTCTCAATCTCCGCTAACTCAAATTCCCGCCCACTATCTTTAGCATCTTTGCCTTGGTTCTGTGGACAGAGCCTCTGCCTCAATTGGTATCTCTGTCCAACTTCTTTGCTTTTCACAAATGTCTGTCTAGGTGTGTTTGCGTTTCGATATGTCTGAGTGTGTGTGTATTTGTTTACCTTCCTTTTTTTCCCCTAAGGTAAGTCCTTCCACTCCTGGGATTGGAATGACTCCTTTTCAACTTCCTTAAAATCCATATCCTTCCCTTTTCCTCCCCTTTTTTCCTCTTTTTCCTGAAGAAGCTGCCAGTGGTGGCGAAAGCTTGTATGTGTGTTTGTGTGTGATTTTATTTGTTTCTCTCGACGAGCCGGTCCTTTTGGTAAGTAATCTCTTTTCTATTTTTATTTTTGTTTATCCCACCGGGAAAGTTTCCCTCTATAATATATATATGTGTGTGTGTGTGTGTGTGTGTAAGTGTATTTGTTTACCCTCCTTTCCCCCCCCCCCCCTCCCCCAAGGTAAGTCTTTCCTGTCCCGGGATTAGAATGACTCCTTACCCACTCCCTTACAACCCTCATCATTTCCTTTTCCCCTCTCCTTCCCTTCTGCCTGACGAAGCAGCTAGGCTGCGAAAGCTAGCGTTTGTGTGTGTGTGTGTGTGTGTGTGTGTGTGTGTGTGTGTGTGTGTGTGTGTTTATTTGTTACTATCACTGCCTGTTTTCCTTCGCCTGGTAAGTAGACTTCATCTATTTTTTACATATATTTTTCCTGTTAGGAATTTTTTTCTCTATAATATATATCAGGTGGGAGAGAAGGGAAGCAAAGAGAAGAAGGGATCCTTTCTTCTTTCCTTCTCTCTCACCTGATGAGAGAACTGTGTTCCGAAAGCTTGTCCTTTTTGTCCCCTTTTTTCTGTTTCTTCATTTGTGTAACTATTGGCAGTACAGTACAAAGGTAAGTACTGGCCAGCCAATCTATCTCATTTGAACAATAATTTAATATATATAGGCTCGTCGACAGAGACAAATAAAAACAAACACAAACACACATACAAGATTTCCCAACCGTTGGTAGGGTCTTCAGGAAAAGAGGAAGGAATGAGGGGAGAAAGGGAAGGATACGGGTTTTAAGCAAGTGGAAAAGGAGTCATTCCAATTCCAGGAGTGGAAGGACTTACCTTAAGGGAAAAAAAGGGAAGGTAAACAAATACACACACACACCCACACACAAACACACATAAACAACAAGGTAGACATTTGTAGAAAGCAAAGAGGTTGTACAGAGATAACAGTTGAGGCAGAGGCTCCGTCTGGAGAACCAAGGCAAAGATGTTAAAGACGATGGACAGGAATTTGAATTTAGCAGAGTTTGAGACTAGGTGGGCAACAGGAAAAGAATATGCCAAGTTCCCATCTCCGGAGTTCTGAAAGATTGGTGTCGGTGGGAAGTATCCAGATAACCTGGACGGTGTAACACTGTGCCAAGATGTGCTGGACGTGCACCAAGGCATGTTTAGCCACAGGGTGATCTTCATTACCAAGAAACACTGTCTGCCTGTGACCGTTCATGCAAATGGACGGTTTGTTGCTGGTCATTCCCACATAGAACGTTTCACAGTGCAGGCATGTCAGTTGGTAAATCACGTGGGTACTATCGCAAGTGGCTCTGCCTTTCATCGTGTACACCTTCTGGGTTACAGGACTGGAGTAAGTGGTGGTGGAAGGGTGCATAGGGTAGGTTTTACACCGGGTCGGTTACAAGGGTAGGAGCCAGAAGGTAGGAAAGGTGGTTTGGGGATTTCTATGGATGGTCTAGGAGATTAAGAAGGTTGGGTGGGCGGCAGAAAGACACTCTCGGTGGAGTGGGATGGATGTGTATCATTTCGGGGCAGGATTTGAGGAAGTCGTATCCCTGCTGGAGAGCCACATTCAGAGTCCGCTCCCGTCCTGGAAAGTATCCGGTGACAAGACGGGCACTTCTGGGGTTCTTCTGTGGAAGGTTCTGCATTTGGGGGATCAGGAAGTGGCTCTGGCAATTTGCTTCTTTACCAGATCAAGAGGATAGCTGCGGGATGTGAAATCTGTTATAAGGTTACTGGTGTACTGGTTTAGGAATTCGGGACTGGAGCAGACTTGTTTGCCGTGAAGACCTAAGCTGTAGGGAAGGGAATGTTGGATGTCGAATGGATGGCAGCTGTCATAATGGAGGTACTGTTGTTTATTGGTTGGTTTGAGGTGGACGGATGTGTGAAGTTGGCCATTGAACAGATGGAGGTAGACACTGAGGAAAGTGGCATAGGATTTGGAATAGGACCAGGTGAATTTGATGGGACCAAAGGAGTTGATGTTGGAGAGGAAATTCTGGAGTAGTTCTTCACTGTGAGTCCAGATCATGAAGATTTCATCAATGAATCTATACCAAACTGAGTTGACAGGCTTGGGTATACAGGAAGGCTTCCTCTTAGCGGCCCATAAGTAAGTTTGCGTACAAGGGGGCCATCCTGATTCCCATGGCTGTTTCCTTTAGTTGTTGGTATGTCTGACCCTCAAAGATAAAGAAGTTGTGGGTTAGGATGAAGCTGGCTAGGGTAATAAGGAATGAGGTTTTAGGTAGGGTTGCAGGTGGTCGGCGTGAAAGGAAGTACTCCATCGCAGCAACGCCCTGGGCATGCGGGATTCTTGTGTATAAGGAAATAGCAGCAATAGTTACAAGGACAGTTTCCGGAGGTAACAGATTGGGTAAGGATTTCAGGCAATGGAGAAAGTGGTTGGTGTCTTTGATGAAGAATGGGAGACTGCATATAATGGGTTGAAGGTGTTGGTCTATGCAGGCAGAGTTTGTTCTGTTGGGGCTTGGTGGCCGGCCACAATGGGCCGGCCTGGATGATTAGGTTTGTGAATCTTAGGAAGTAGGTAGAAGGTAGGGGTGTGGGGTGTCAGTGGGGTCATGAGTTTGATGTACTCAGATGAAAGGTTTTGTAGGGGGCCTAAGGATTTGAGGATTCCTTGAAGCTCTGCCTGGGCATCAGGAATGGGATTGTATTGACAAACTTTGTAGGTAGTGTAATCTGAAAGCTGACGCAGTCCCTCAGCCACATACTACCGCCGATCAAGTACCACTGTCATAGATCCCTTGTTGGCTGGGAGAATGACAATGAACCGATCAGCCCTCAGATTACGGATAGCTTCAGCTGTGGTGACTTTCAGGTACATAAGAAAACTAAAGGGCCAATGATTGAAATTTATGTATCTCTGTGGTACTTGGAAGTTTTGTAAACAAAATATGTCATTATTTCAAATATTTTTATTTGTACTGCCAAAAGAAATGTTGGGACATATTTGTCCCTGTGTACCTTAAAGTATACTTATACAACACATATCTCGTTATATACTGAATAATTACAAAGATTGAATATCTGCTGTCTATTTGATGTGAAAATCTGCAAAACAGTTTCTGCTTGATGCAAAGCATAAATTAACACCACACTGTTCACAGATATAGTAAGTATGGTTTTCACCATGCTTTGAGGCACAATTAATACTATAGTTTTTCCTCACTTCCAAATTTATCATTCGGTGCTCTACACTCTTTGACTTGCAACATGTCTACATCCTTCTTGACATTTTTACATCTGTTGATAAATTTCTTAGTCGACTTGAACAAATGCCAATTATATTTTTCGAAATGGATTGTCTGATCTCTAGAGATGATAATGTTAATTTCAGTCCTGCTTCTGCCACTAATTTTTAATATATATTTTATTCAAATGGACAATTACAGGTCTCAATTTGTATGCACGATCTTTCTTTATTGACTGATCTGCATTGTTGGAAAAATGTAAGTACTTTCAAATCTCTTAAAATCGGTGTAATTTCATAATCTCACCTAGATAAGGAAAACCTAAACCAGAGTCAGTTGCCCAGCACCTTCTAAATGTGTGTAAAATGTTGTACTCATTACCAGATTCATACCAAGAAATGTCTTGATTTCATCTTCATTTGTGGTGAATCCATTGCGAGATTGTTCATCATACCAAATACTTTCATGAATTAATATATCATGCAACTAAAGTTTAGGCCCTTAGTGGAAGAAAATATGTCAAATGGCTGTGGAATTTTACCATTTTCATGGATACTAAATTAAAGCACTTTTCCAAATTCATGATTCATATTATCTCTGAACTGTCTTGGTTGGTACATTCTGGTCCATTTTAATTCTGGTAAATCGGAAAGGCATTCAGGTTCCTCAGCATTTGCCTCTGTTGTGACTTCTTCTGCCTATAACAACATGTTCGGTTTCATTTTCCATAATTCCTAGAACAATTTTATCCTCTTCATCTAGTAACAGGTTGTCTTCGTCATAACTATTGAAAGCCTCCAAACTCTGCATAACACTTTCATTATGTTGCTGTTGTAGTCATCAGTCCGCAGACTAGTGTGATGCAGCTCTCCACGCAACCCTGTCCTGTGCAAGTCTCTTCATCTGAGAATATGTTCAGCAAGCTACATGCTTTTGAATCTGCTTACTATATTCGTCCCTCTGCCTCCCTCTATGATTTTTACCCCACAAGTTTACACCTAATGCTAAGTTGACAATTCCTTGATTTCTCAGAATGTGTCCAACCAATCTATCTCTTCTCTTAGTCAGGATAAGCATGAAACTCCTTTTCTTCCCGATTCGGTTAAGCACCTCCTCATTAGTTACATGATCTACCCGCCTAATTTTCATCATTCGTCTGTAGCACCACATTTCAGAAGCTTCTATCATATTTTTGTCTGAACTCCTTATCGTCCACTTTTCACTCCCATACAATGCTACACTCCAGACAAATGCTTTCAGAAAGGACTCCTAACATTTAAATTAATATTGGATGTTAACGAGTTTCGCTTCTTTGGAAACGCTTTTCTTCCCACAGCCATTCTGCATTTTATATCTTCTTTACTTTGGCCATCAGAAATTATCTTGCTACCCAAATAACAAAATTCATCTACTACTTTTATTGTCTCATTGCCTAATCTAATTCCTTCAGCATCACCTGATTTTCTGACATTACATTCAATTACCTTAGTCTTATTCTTGTTAGTCTTACTCTTGTTCATGTTTATCTTATATCTTCCTTTCAAGACACTGTCAATCCCATTCAATTGCTCTTCCAGATCTTTTGCGGTCACTGGTAGAATTACTATGTCATCGGCAAACCGCAATATTTTTATCTCTTCTCCTCGCACTTTAATGCCCTCTCCAAATTTCTCCTTCCATTCCTTCACTGCCTGCTCAATGTACAGATTGAACAACATTGGGGACAGGCTACAACCCTGTCTTACTCCCTTCCCAACCTCTGCGTCCCTTTCTTGCCATTCGACTCTAATACCAGTCAGGTTTTTGTGAGTATCGCCTCCCATGTTCCTACATTTCTCCTAAATCCAAACTGATCTTCCTCGAGGTCGGATTCAACAAGTTTTTCCATTCGTGTTAGTATTTTGAAACCATGACTTATTAATTAACTGATAGTTCTGTAATTTTCACACTTGTCTGCACTTGCTTTCTTTGGAATTGGAATTACAATATTCTTCTTGAAGTCTGAGGGCTTTCCCCTGTATCATACATCTTGCATACCAAGTGATACATTTTTTTCATGACTGGCTCTCCTAACATCAGCAGCAGTTCAGACGGAATATCATCTACTCCAGGGGCCTTGTTTCAACTAAGTACTTCAGTGCTCTGTCAAATTCTTCTCGCAGTATCATATCTCCTATGTCATCTTCCTCCACTTCGTCTTCCATTTCTAGAATACTGCCTTCAAGTTTATTTCCTTTGTATAGACCCTCTATATATTACTTCCATAGTTCAGCTTTGCCCCCTTTGCTTAGTACTGGTTTTCTGTCTGAGTTCTTGATATTCATACAGCTGCTTTTCTTGTCTCCAAATATCTTATTTTCCAGTAGGCAGTTTCTAACTTTCCCCTAGTTATGCATTCTTCTACGGTTATGCTTTTGTCCTCTAGCCACTCCTGCTTAGCCAGTCTGCATTTCCTGTCAATCTCATTTTTCAGACTTTCATCCTCTCGGGTAAAATATTCTGGAGGTAAAATAGTCCCCCATTCGGATCTCAGGGCGGGGACTACTGAGAAGGATGTGATCATCAGGAAAGACAAACACTGGCATTCTATGGATCGGAGCGTGGAATGTTAGATCCCTTAATCGGGTACGGAAGCTAGAAAATTTTAAAAGGGAAATGGATAGGTTGAAGTTAGATATAGTGGGGATTAGTGAAGTTTGGTGGAAAGAGGAACAGGATTTCTGGTCAGGCGAGTACAGGATTATAAATACTAAATCAGTTGGGGGTATTACAGGAGTAGGTCTGATAATGAATAAGAAATTAGGAATGCGGGTAAGCTACTATGAGCAACGCAGTGATCGCATTATCGTAGTCAAGATAGATACAAAGCCAACACCGACCACAGTAGTACAGGTTTATATGCCAACTAGCTCTGCCGATGATGATGAGATCGAAGAAATATATGAGGAGCTAAAGGAAATTATTCAGACAATTAAGGGAGAGGAAAACTTAATTGTTATGGGAGACTGGAATTCGGTAGTAGGACAAGGAAGGGAAGGAAAGATAATAGGTGAATATGGTCTGGGCAAAAGGAATGAAATAGGAAGCCGCCTGGTAGAATTTTGCACGGAACATAATTTAGTTATAACAAACACCTGGTTTAAGAATCACAAAAGAAGGTTGTATACGTGGAAGAGACCAGGAGACACTGGGAGATACCAGATAGATTTTATAATGGTAAGCCATAGATTTCGGTACCAGGTTTTAAACTTTTTGACATACCCAGGGGCAGATATAGACTCTGACCATAACTTGTTGGTTGCGAACTGTAGACTGAAACTGAAGAAACTACAAAAAGGTAGGAAAATAAGGAGATGGGACCTGGATAAATTGAAGGAACCTGAAGTTCTTACGAATTTCAGAGGGAGCTTTAGGCAACAGTTGACAGAAACTGGAGAAAATAAAACAGTAGAGGAGGAATGGGTAAAATTGAGAGATGAAATAGTGAAAGTAGCAGAGGACAAAATAGGTAGGAAGACAAGACCTACAAAAAAATCCTTGGATATCACAGTAGATACTAAATTTAATCGATGAAAGGAGAAAATATAAAAATGCAGTAAATGAAACAGGCAAAATGGAGTACAGACGACTAAGAAATGAGATTGACAGGAAGTGCAAAATGGCTAAGAAGGAGTGGCTAGAAGGCAAACGCAAGGATGTAGACGAATGTATAAATAGGGGGAAAATAAATGCAGCCTACAGGAAAATAAGAGATATTGAGAGGTAAGAAAAACAGCTCTATGAATATCAAGGACTTTGATGGAAAACCAGTTCTCAGCAAAGAAGGGAAAGCTGAAAGGTGGAAAGAGTATATAGAGAGGGTCAATGAAGGAAATGAACTTAGCGGCAATATTGTAGAAAGGAGAGAAGTAGTAGATGAGGATGAAATACGAGATACTATACTGAGAGATGAATTTGATAGAGCATTGAAAGACCTAAGTCGAAACACAGCCCCTGGAGTAGATGATATTCCCTCAGAGTTACTGAAGTCTCTGGGACAACCAGCCATGAAAAAATTGTTTCACCTGGTGAGTAAGATGTGCGAGACAGGTGAAGTAACCTCAGACATTAAGAAACATGTTATAATCCCCATTCCAAAGAAAGCAGGTGCAGACAAGTGTAAAAATTACAGAACCATCAGTTTAATTTAATAAGTTATGGTTGCAAAATATTAACACGAATTATTTACAGAAGGATGGAAAAGCTGGTAGAAGCCGACCTCGGGGAAGATCAGTTTGGGTTCAGGAGAAATGTAGGAACTCGGGAGGCAATATTCACTATACGGCTTATCCTAGAAGATATATTAAGAAAAGGCAAACCCACATTTCTAGCTTTTTTTAGATTTCGAGAAGGCTTTTGACAATGTTGATTGGAATAAACTCTTTCAAGTTCTGAAGCAAGCAGGAGTAAAATATAGGGAGCGTAAGGTTATTTACAACTTGTACAAAAACCAGACAGTGGTTGTCAGAGTTGAAGGGTGTGAAAGAGATGCAGTGGTTGGAAAGGGAGTAAGACAGGGTTGCAGCCTTTCTCGAATGTTATTCAATTTGTACATTGAGCAAGCTATAAAAGAAAGCAAGGAGAAATTTGGTGAAGGAATTAAAGTTCGGCGTTTTGCCGACGATATAGTAATTCTGTCAGATACGAGCAAAGGACCTGGAAGAGCAATTGAACGGAATGGACAGTGTACTGAAAGGTGCATATAAAATGAATATTAACAAGAGCAAAACTAGGGTAATGGAGTGCAGTCTAAGAAAATCAGGTGATGCTGAAGGAATTAGATTAGGTAACGAAGCAATAAAGGAGGTCGATGAGTTTTGTTACTTGGGCAGTAAAATAACAAATGATAGTCGCAATGGGTAGAAAAGCGTTCTTGAAAAAGAGAAATCTGTTAACATCGAATACTGATTTAAGCCTAAGGAAGTCCTTTCTAAAGGCATTTGTATGGAGTGTTGTCTTGTATGGGAGTGAAACATGGACAATAAACAGTGTGGACAGGAAGAGGATTGAGGCTTTTGAAATGTGGTGCTACAGAAGAATGCTGAAGATTAGGTGGGTGGATCGCATAACTAATGAGGTGGTACTGAACAGAATTGGGGAGAAAAGAAATTTCTGGCATACCTTGACTAAAAGAAGGGATAGATTGGTAGGGCACATTCTTAGACATCAAGGAATTGTGAATTTAGCGTTGAAGGGAAGTGTGTGGGGTAAAAACCGCAGAGGAAGGCCAAAAGATGGATACAGTAAGCAGATTCAGACAGATGCAGGTTGCCGTTCTTATGTGGAGATGAAGAGGCTTGCTCAGGAAAGGGTATTGTGGAGAGTTGCATCAAACTAGTCTCCGGACTGAAGACCACAACAACACATACTGCCTTTTTCATGTTTCACTTGCTGAATTTTTATATTTTCTCCTCTCATCAATTAAGTTCAGTATATCCTGTGTTATCCAGGGATTTCTATTAGGCGTTGTCCTTCTGCCTATATGATCCTCTGCTGCCTTCACTACCCTATCTCTCAGAGCTACCCATTCTTCTTCTACTGAAGTACTTTCCCACGTTTCAGCCAATCCTTGCCTGATGCTCCCTCTGAAAGTCGAAACCAACTCTGGTTCCTTCAATTTGTCCAGGTTCCATCTCCTAACCTTTCTACCTTTCTGCAGTCTCTTTAGTTTTAATCTGCAGTTCATAACCAATAAGTTATGGTCAGAGTCTATATCTGTCCCTGGATATGTCTAACAGTTTAGAACATGGTTTCTAAATATCTTCCTTACCATTATAAAGTCAATCTGGTACCTTCCAGTGTCTCCTGGTCTCTTCCACGTATACAACCAAGTGTAGCTGATCATTAAATTGTGCTCTGTGCAAAATTCTACCAAGTGATCTCCTCTTTCATTCCTTTTTCCCAGTCCATATTCACCTACTACATTTCCTTCTCTTGCTTTCCTACTACCGAGTTCCAGTCCCCCATCACAATCAAGTTTTCGTCTCCCGTTACTTTCTGAATGATTTCTTTTATCTCCTCATACAATTCTTCGATATCCTCATCATCGACCGTGCTAGTTGGCATATAAACTTGCACTAATGTGGTCGGTGTAGGCTTTGTGTCCATCTTTACCACGATAATGCGTTCACTATGCTGTAAATAGTAACTTACCCGCATTCCTATTTTCTTATTCATTATCAGACCTACTCCTGCGTTACCACCAACTGATTTTGTATTGATAACCCTGTACTCACCTGACCAGAAATCCTGTTCGTCCTGCCACCGAACTTCACTAATCCCTACCATATCTAACTTTGAACTACCTATTTCTCTTTTCAAATTTTCTAGCTTACCTACATGATTAAGGGTTAGAACATTTCATGCTCCGACCCGTAGAATTCCTGTTTTGTTTTTCTTGATGACGACATCCTCTTGAGTAGTCCCCGCCCGGAGATCCGAATGGGGGACTATTTTACCTCCGGAATATTTTACAGAAGAAGATGCCATCATATAGTCATACAGTGAAGCTGCATGTCCTCGGGAGAAATAACGACTGTAGTTTCCCCTTGCTTTCAGCCGTTTGCAGTAACTGCATGGCAAAGCCATGGTAACTGATGTTACAAGGCCAGCTCAATCATCCAGACTGTTGCCCCTGTAACTACTGAAAAAACTGCTGCCCCTCTTCAGGAACCACACGTTTGTCTGGCCTCTCCACAGATACCCCGCCACTGTGGTTGCACCTATGGTACGGCTATCTGCATCGTTGAGGCACGCAAGCCACCCCACCTCAGCAATGTCTGCAGTTCATGGGGGTGGACACTTATTAGTGATGAAAAATTCTCTTTTTCTAGAGCACATGCTTTTAGCAGATTTGAAATTATACTTGTTCAATGCTTTTATCACTTATTTAATAGAAACAAAGATGTTTCCAGCTGAAATTACACTTTTTTATGTAATAGAAATGATTTCAAACCCTATAACCTAATATTCAAATGCGGTACACAAGGTACCATTGTGCTACATTGGGAGAAATATGTCCCACAGAATAAAAACGAAGATTTCCACAGATTAATTGCACTTATTTTCTAAACAAATGGCCCAAAGTTAAGAGAAACTTATGTGAATATAGTTTCAAACTTTGACACTAAGGCAGAGATCACGGACTACACACAATAAGTCAGTAAATATATATGTCTGCTTGAAGCAAGAATAAAGAACAATAATGAACAACTGATGGCAGTTATAGGATTTGTTACCAGCAAAGATACACGAAACTGAAGAAAACTAATATCTCTGCTTCCAGTAGAGCACCTGTAGCACATCTAATGTGATTACAATCTAATTATTAAGATGATTTATAAGTGGGACAAATGTGTCCCATGTATGTGAAAGGGTTAAGGGAGTGGAAGAGGAGTCATTCCAATTCCGGGAATGGAAGGACTTACCTTAGGGGGGAAAAAAGGAAAGGTAAACAAGTGCACATACACCCACAGCCACGCAAACACACCAAGGTAGACATATGTAGGTAGATATATGTTATAAAGATTATAGAGGAAAAGTTCCTGAGCCACCTTCTCATTCCTCCAAATTCAGAACCTTCAATAGAAGAACCCCAGAAGTGCCCCCTCTTGTCACCAGATACTTTCCGAGACTGGAGCAGATTCTGAATGTGGCTCTCCAGCAAGGATACGACTTCCTTAAATCCTGCCCCGAAATGGGATCCATCCTTCATGACATCCTTCCCACTCCACCGAGTGTGTCTATCTGCCGCACACCTAACATTCTTAACCTCCTAGTCCATCCCTATTAAATCCCCAAGCCACCTTCCCTACCTTCTGTCTCCTACCCTTGTAACCGCCCCCGTTGTAAAACCTACTCTATGCACCCTTCCCCACCACTTACTCCAGTCCTGTAACCCGGAAGGTGTACACGATCAAGGGCAGAGCCACTTGCGATAGCACCCACGTGATTTACCAACTGACATGCCTGCACTGTGAAGCGTTCTATGTGGGAATAACCAGCAACAAACTGTCCATTCGCATGAACGGTCACAGGCAGACAGTGCTTGTTGGTAATGAGGATCACCTTGTGGCTAAACACGCCTTGGTGCATGGCCAGCACATCTTGGCACAGTGTTACACCGTCCAGGTTATCTGGATACTTCCCGACGACACCAATCTTTCAGAACTCCGGATATGGGAACTTGCCCTTCAGGATATTCTCTCTTCCCGTTGCCCACCTGGTCTCAACCTCCGCTAAATTCAAATTCCCACCCATCATCTTTAACATATTTGCCTCGGTTCTCTGGACAGACCCTCTGCCTCAAGTGGTATCTCTGTCCAACTACTTTACTTTCTACAATATGTCTGCCTAGGTGTGTTTGGGAGTGAGTATGTGTGGGTCAGTGTGTATTTGTTTACCTTCCTTCCCCCCCCCCCCCCCCAAGGTAAGTCTTTCCTCTCCCGGGATTGGAATGACTCCTTACCCACTCCCTTAAAACCCTCATCCTTTCCTTTTCCCTCTCCTTCCATAATCTGCCTGAAGAAGCAACTAGGTTGTGAAAGCTTGCTTTTGTATGTGTTCGTGTTTGTTTTATTTATGTTTGCTGTCACTACACTTGCTCCTTCTCCTGGTAAGTAAACTTCATATATGTTAGGTTAGGTTAGCTGCGACAGGCACATATAAAAGACACACACATACAACACTTTCAGCTATCGGCCATGGCCTTCTTCAGAAAATAGAAGACTCATGCATACAAGTATGACTGTGTTGTGTGCCTGTGTGATTGCGTGAGTGTTCTATTTTCTGAAGAAGGCCATGGTTGATAGCTGAAAGTGTTGTATGTGTGTGTCTTTTGTGTGTGCCTGTCGCAGTTCGTTGCCACTTCTTTGCTGTGATTTGTAAACTGTCCTTACTATATTATTAATTCCAACCTGGACTTTCCATTACTATATCTTAAACAACTAAGCATTATTCAAGTTAGTTTCTGGCAAGTTTTTATTTACTGTGAAACATAAAAGTTGCATTCACATGTGAAAAGATTAAACTACACTCAATAAACATGTCTAAGTTAATGCTGTTTTTCATTGTCCACAATTAAACATGAATGTAAGTAATCTAGTCTTAGAAAAGAATTTAAACTGTTAATATAAAGCAACAATGACCTAGATTAATATTTTAAGATGGTTTCAGAATTATGTTTCACACAGTTTCTCTTACTCTTCTCTGTTTAATATTCTATTAAGCTCTAAAGCTAAAATTTATTAGTTAGTTTTTGTACTTGGCTGGAATTTTAATTAAATACTTTTTCAATTGCTTTGATCAGTTTTCTCTGACACAAATCTTAACCAAACACTTTTGATTGCCTTTTTTATGAACCTTAACTAACATAATTGCTTTTATCTCAGCATTTCCCCCCCCCCCTCCAGTAACTATTCCCTTTCTTCACTTCCTTTAGCTTTTCTTCTTCTTCTTTTTTCTTCTTGCCAATCTGTCAATCCCCATCAGCCACATCCCAAATGTCTGCTGGTCCATACTACTTAAAAAAAAGTAAGCACATGTGAAGTGGCTTTTTCGTGTTTCTTGTGTTGAAAGAAAGGGACAGCCAGTTAAATGTCAGATTCCTGTACAGGTAAATCCCCTGGAATCACACCTCATTAATTTCACTGATAAGATTTGTACAAAGTGTACAACTGGTGATTATTTTATTAGTATTAAAAAATATACTTAGAGAAATAGGCATATATGTGGTAAGTAATGATTTCTTATTTAAATTTTGGTAATTGACAATACACTGAAAAATGCGTGCACGTCCACACACACACACACACACACACACACACACACACACAAATAAGCAACACACCACAAAGGAATTATTTGAATGGGACAGAAATCTATAGATGTGATATAATGTACAGACAAAAAATTTCAGCAATAGTGGAGATTTCGAAAGAATTAGCTTAATGAACTGAACAACTCTTAACATAATGGTCATCATCTAAACTTTTATCAAGGTTTTTCACTGACAAATAATTGGGCAGGAATCTGGAGACCTTGCCGACTAAGGCAATATTTGGCAAGAACAAAGGTAAATGGTACAAATTCCAACCTAGTAGGAACAAGCAAAATTTGTCAAAATATATGCTCACGGTGTAGTGACACGAAGAGTTACAAACCAGGGTGGATTGCTGAGGTACCACTATGCTTACAGACAAGCACAGCGGGCCTTCTACAAAATGAATTGGCAGCCCAGACTGTACAGGAGGTGCAGTATCACCTCCAGACACATCCTCACTGGCTATGGAAGCTTAATTCACAAGGGGCCCCTGTCACTCCAGATAATTCTAGGCTGTTCAATGAGATGATAGGTGCAATGTGCCCATCACCACTGCTAACTGCTCGACATACGGAGGTCGATTGTAGTTTGCATAAGGGACCATACAAATGTGTGCCCTTTCTGAAAGTCATCTATTAAAACTCGCTATAGTCGGTGAAGTACCAGCTGCACATTGGATCAATGAAAATGATGAATCTAGGGTGCCGAGTGCCTACCTGACGACTGCTCGGTCCTCACATTCTATAATTTTTCTAGATCAACGGCTTCCTTTTAGACACTGTTTTCATCCATTCCCACAAAAATCATTAAATCGCTCCTAATCGAACATTGAGAGATGCTTCTCCGAGCGTAACTGCATGTGGTCTGTCTAATACCGAGATCCTCCCCTTTCCTTTATCTGTCTCCTCTCTCTATAAATCACCTCTTGGTGATTTAACTAGACTTGACATTCAAGTCAAAAAAGTTGTATTCAGTAGCAACCTTAGAGAAAATTAAACTGACAACGAGATATAATGAACAAAATGAAGAAGTCTTCGATGGAGAAAGATCATGAGACCCAAATTTTATAGGTTTGAATGTCAGCAATAACAAAGGCAAGAAAATAGTAAATTGTAAGTCTGCTAGTGATATGCTTAAAGAATTACCAACACTATATTTTCTGACAGATCTACTGTAAGCAGGCCGCAATTCGCGAACCGACCAAGAGGACCCACCAGTTAAAGGTGTTCACAGGGAGTCATCAGTAACAAGAGAAATACAGAAGAAAGAAGACAAGTGAGCACCAATCTCGGAAATGTTTTCCACATTCATAAGTAACTGTCAGGAATTGTACTTCCTTGAAAAGTATACTTGTGTGGATGTGCTTGTACCATTTCGTGGCAGATGTAGCTTCTAAGTGTATTTGTCTAAAAAGCCCGCTGAGTATGGAATAAAAATAATGTATCTAATAGATGCCCATACACTGTACTTATACAATGCCTACTCATATACTGGTAAGGGTTATGACGTGTTGGACTGATCAATGAAGAAAGAAAACTTAGTGTTCCAATACAATCGGTTCTTCGATTAGTGCAGCCAATTGTAAACATCAACAGAAATGTAACTGCTGACAATTGGTTTACCTCTGCAGAACTGATCAGATAACTTCAGAAGAAGGGGTACACTGAAGAAAATTAAAGTGGAAATTCCAACTGAATTCCTGCCTTCCAAGAATAGAGCTGTTGGCTCTTCTCTTTATGGAGTTACTCTGTTGTCAGCAGTCCCTAGGAAGAACAAAGTGTTACTATTGTCAAGTATGCATTTCTCAAAAGGAATGGATGAAATGACAAGAAAACCTGAAATTGTGTCTTTATACAACAGCACCAAGGGTGGAGTACACACATTGAACAAAAAATGTGCAAACTACTCATCAAATAGAAAATGCAGACGCTGGCATCTGGCTGTGGTTTTTTTTTTTAACATTAATCGACATTAGTACAGTTAACAGCTGCATTCTCTACTTCTGCTTCAAAAACAGTACAGATACGTCAAGGAACTGTAAGTCTAATGACACCCCATTTTGAGAATAGGCTACTTATCTCCAATTTGAGAGGGGATTTGAGGATAATAATCCAAAATGTCCTTGGAAAAACATTAAGCGTGAAGAGTGACAAACTAGAAAAAAAGAGGAAGTGCAGTCTTTGTTCTTACCAGAAAAACAGGAACACTGCATATAAATGCAGTGGTTCCAGCCGTAGCAGTCTCCGAAAGCTAAGTTCTAATAAGTGTTTGTGTATTGTAGTTAAATTATTAAAGTTTTAGATTTCAGGAGGTGTTATCGCGCTAGTTGTTTATTAACTTTAGTACTTTTCAACAGGTGACTTCATGTTTTTAACGTAGTTGAGGTTGGGAAACTTTAAGTTACGGTATTTGATAACTCTTGTACTCTCACAGTGTTTAGTTGTTTTATTAGTGACGCTTGAATTTGAACTTGTTTATACAAGCAACAGTGTAAAGTTTTTGTGGTAGTGTTATTTGCTCTTTTCTGATACTATTAGTTGTTGTTACTTGATTTGTAGAGACTGAGGTTTGTTGATTGCTGTAGTTAAGAGGTACTTCCTACTTATTTTGTAGAAACTTAACTTCATAACGTAGACGTCTAGTTTTTCTTAACAAATTATTGTAAAATTTTACCATGAGTGAAAAGTGTGGGCTCTGTCGTAGGGTCGTGCGTAGTGGGCTGCAGTGTGGGATTTGTAGTAAGTATTTTCATGGGGGGGAGTGCAGTGGGGAAGACAGTGGGCATTGTGGTGAGGTTCTCTCCTGGAACTGTAGGATTTGCAGCAGGAATAAGTTGATAAGAGGAGCAGGAGCGTTTAATCTGCGCCCTTCAGGTGCAGTTGAAAAACGCTGAAGAGGAACTAGGTAGGTTGAGGAGGGGAAGGGGGGCTGGGGAATGGGAACTGGCAGTTGGCAAGAAGGTAGCTAGGAGAAGGTATTCAGATAGCTTTACATTGCAAGTTGCAAATAGGTTTGACCAACTGTCAGAGTTGAGTGGAGATGAAACTCCTGTAGCTGTAGGTGTAGGAAGTACGCAGCAGACCTCAGCTTTTGGTAAGCCGAAATCTGTAGAGAGGTCTCTTAGGAAGAAGAAGGTTCTGCTACTAGGTAGTTCTCATGGCAGAGGTGTTGGCCAACAGTTGCAGGAAGTACTTGGGAGTGAGTACCAGGTCACCAGCATAGTGAAGCCTAGTGCAGGGTTAGATCAGGTCACTTGTAACATAGGGGACTTATGTAGGAATTTTTCAAAAGAGGATCAGGTAGTTATAGTGGGTGGGGCCGGGAACAGTCTTGATAGGGACGGGGAATATGATATAGGTGGTGATCTGGAAAGGATAGCAACTCAAACTGGTGGCACGAATGTGCATTTTGTGCAGCTGTTTCAGCGTCATGATAGGCCTTGTCTTAATACGGCTGTCAGCCGTCTTAACATGGGGCTTGAGAAGGCGCTGATGACGGAGGGCATGGATCACATTGCAGTGGTGCCAGTTGAAACTATCCAAAGGTCGGATTTTACTAGGCACGGTCTGCACCTCAATAGGTATGGGAAGGGGAGGTTGGCAAAGCTCATAGGTGACAGTGTAGTAGGGGGTGGGGGTTTCACTCATGGAAAAATTCCTGTAGTAGTTGGTGTTAGGGCTGCACCTTTTTTAAACTGAAGACAGCTGATAGATATTCCTGCTTAAAGGAAGTCCCTCTAAGAAATGAACCACCTTTGACAAAGTCTAAGAATATAAGTAATAAGGGAATTACTGTTTTTCATCAAAATATACAGGGTATCAGAGATAAAGTTAATGAAATGCTTATTGATACTGATTCTGACATTATTGGAATTTCAGAGCACTTTTTAAGTGGTGTGACAATTCAGATACTTCCTTTGCCAGGATACAGGTTAGCTGCCTTCTACTCTAGGAGTTCTTTGCAGTGTGGGGGAGTGGCCATGTATGTAAAAAACGATTTTTCATCGGAGTCAATCGATTTTTCTAAACACTGCACAGAACAGATATTTGAATGTTGTGCAGGAGTTGTTAATGTTAATGGAACTAAACTAGTAATAGTTGTTATTTATAGATCCCCTGACTCAGATTTTAAAATGTTTCTGCCCAAGCTGGAATTGGTTCTGGGTTCACTGTATAGGAAGTATAAAAATTTAATTGTGTGGAGATTTCAACATTAATTGTGTAGGTGATAGCTCAAGGAAAAGTCAGCTGTTAGATCTATTTAATTCCTATAACATGATGCAAACAGTATTTTTTCCAACGAGAGTGCAAGGAAATAGCAGTTCTACCATTGACAATATTTTTGTTCATTCTTCATTATTAGAGGGGCACTCTGTCAGCAGAATAGTAAATGGCCTATCAGACCACGATGCCCAACTTTTAATTCTAAAAAGTATTTGTTCTCAAACAAATGTTAAACATAAATATCAACTACTCAGAAAAGTTAATCCAGTTGCAATTGAGACCTTTTTAAGCTTAATTAAGGAACAAGAATGGCAGGATGTTTATAGTGCTGATAATGCAGATGATAAATATAATGCTTTTCTGAACACATTTATTATGCTGTTTGAAAGCTGCTTTCCGCTAGAACGCTCAAAACAGGGTACTTTCAGTAACAGACAGCCAGGGTGGATGACAAAGGGGATAAGAGTATCATGTAGAACTAAGCGGGAGTTGTATCAAAATGTTAGAAGCAGTCAGAATGAAGATGCAGTAGCTCATTACAAACAGTACTGTAAGGTTCTGAAAAATGTCATTAAGAATGCAAAAAGTATGTGGTACGCAAAAAGAATAGCAAACTCTCGGGATAAAATTAAAACTATCTGGTCAGTCGTGAAGGAAGTGTCTGGTCAGGAGCAGCAGGTAGAAGATATAACGTCAGTGCGTAGTAGGAATGTTTCTGTTACTGACAAGTTAGATATATGTGCAATATTCAATAATCACTTTCTGAATATAGTAGAGGAACTAAACAAAACTCTAGTTTCTACAGGTAATCATATAACGTTTTTAGAAAATGCGTTTCCGAGGCTGTTGCCTGAAATGATCCTTCATGATACTTCCATAGGTGAGATTGAGTCAATAATTAAATCACTAAAGATTAAGGACTCTTGTGGATATGATGGGGTATCTAGCAGAATTCTAAAGTACTGTTCTCCATATGTTAGCCCAGTACTAAGCCATATTTGTAATTTTTCCTTTCAGAATGGTCAGTTTCCTAACAGATTAAAGTACTCAGTAGTGAAACCGCTTTATAAAAAAGGAGAAAGGGATAATGTAGACAACTATAGACCTATTTCTATGCCATCGGTTTTTTCCAAAGTTATTGAAAAGGCTGTATATTCAAGATTAATTGATCATTTCAGTTCACATAATTTCCTGTCAAACGTACAGTTTGGTTTTAGAAGTGGTTTAACGACCGAAAACGCTATCTTTTCGTTTCTCTGTGAGGCACTTGATGGGTTAAATAAGAGGCTACGGACATTAGGCGTCTTCTTTGATTTAACAAAAGCGTTTGATTGTGTTGATCACAAAATATTGTTGCAGAAGTTGGAACATTATGGAATACGGGGAGTAGCCCACAACTGGTTCACCTCTTACTTTAATAATAGACAACAGAAGGTAATTCTCCACAGTGTAGAAAATGGCTATGACGTGCAATCCCAATGGGGCACAATTAAGTATGGGGTGCCCCAGGGGTCTGTTTTGGGACCGTTGTTGTTTCTTGTTTATATAAATGATATGCCTTCGAGTATAACAGGTGATTGTAAAATATTTTTGTTTGCTGATGATACCAGCTTGGTAGTGAAGGATGTTGCTCGTAATATTGACACAGTATCAAATAATGCAGTTCAAGAGATAAGTTCATGGCTAATAGAAAACAAGTTGATGTTAAATCACAGTAAAACTCAGTTTTTACAATTTCTAACACATAATTTGACGAAATCTGACATTATGATTACACATAATGGGCATGTGATAAGTGAGACTGAACAGTTCAAATTTCTAGGTGTTCATATAGACAGTAAGCTGTCATGGAAAGCCCATGTTCAGGATCTTGTTCCAAAACTAAATTCTGCTATATTTACCATTAGAACAATATCTGAGATAAGTGATTTTTCAACACGAAAAGTAGTCTATTTCGCTTACTTTCACTCACTTATGACGTACGGCATTGTTTTTTGAGGTAACTCGCCTGATGCAAAAAGGATATTTCTGGCTCAAAAACGGGAGGTTCGAGCAATATCTGGTGTAAGTTCGCGAACGTCATGTCGACCCCTTTTCAGTAGTCTGGGAATTTTGACTCTGGCGTCACAATACGTTTTTTCTTTAATGTCGTTTGTTGTTAATAATATCAGCTTATTCCCACGAGTTAGTAGCTTTCACTCGGTGAATACTAGACAGATGTCTAATCTACATTTGCACCACACCACCTTAACACTTGTGCAGAAAGGGGTGCAGTATTCTGCGGCATCCATTTTCAATAAGCTGCCACAAGAACTTAAGAATCTTAGCACTAATCCACATGCTTTCAAATCTAAATTGAAGAGTTACCTCGTGGCTCACTCCTTTTATTCTGTCGAGGAACTCCTAGAAAAGTTAAAGAATTAAGCTAATTTATTTTTTCTTTATTGATTCTTTTCACTTTGTCTTAAGATTGTCGTGTGCAAAGGACTACTTAAAATTTTTCTATTACCATTATTGTGTAACAATTCATGTATTGACTTGTTCCATGACCATGGAGTCTTACTCCTGAAGTGGGTCCTATGGAACAGAAAAAAAAAAGGAAAAGGAAAGGAAATGTGTGAGTTGTGATAGACCGGTATGCCTGGAATGTTCCAGAAAAATTTGTGTCCAGTGCTTTATTGATTGATTAGTCAAAAGTATTTGTGAATTTTGACTTTATTCCTGACATTTCTTCACATTTATGTATTTTTGGAGAGTTCCATTGTATGAGTATTCATGAAAGTAATAAATATTGGCATTGTTACTTGATATTTGTCTTCAGTGAGTTAATGTTCTATTTTTTTCCTTGTACTGACAGTTTTTTGTACCAGTTTACGAGAAAAGCAATATATATTTGGTTTTTTTTTTTTTTTTTTTTTTTTTTTTTTTTTTTTTTTTTTTTTTTTTTTTTTTTTTTTATTACCGTGTCTGTCAGACACATATTTCCAGTTAAGTAATAAAAATCATTCTTCCTGTTAAAGAGTTAATCAGCATGGAAGTTTTAATTCTGAATATGTTTTACTTCAAATTCTTTGCTCTATGTCTGTTCTCTGTACTTTACATTCAACAAATTTTATCACATTTAACTATGTTTTTTAACGACTTGTCAAAATCGTAAATACACTCAGCTGAAGAGCAGCAATGAAGCTGCTGCCAGCCTGCCACCTCTGGTGGCTTTAAAACACCAATAATGAAAAGTTTAATGTATTATACTATAAAGAGTACACTGCATCTAAGGAATTGTAAGTGTAAAACAGGTATACTTATGACACACAGGCATCGAGTTAGTTCCAGAGCAGCGGCTGCTTTAAAAGATATGGAAATTCTTGATCAGTCAAAGATGCTGGATAAAAAGAAAGTGGAAAGGGAAAGAGAGAGAGTCGGAGAACAGCATACTTTAAAATTTAAGTCAAAAATTGATCAGCTCGAATTATTGGATTTGTCGGAAGAAAGAATGAAGTGAAAACCGCATACAGTATGGAGTACGAGGAGCACTATGTTATAGTGAAGGAACCTGGAGATGTTTTTACGGACCACGTAACTCCAGACAACGGGCCTGCTCATTTCATTTCTGGGGAAATTATTACTTTCCTAGGAGATGATAGCAAAGGAACAGTAAAAGCTGTATTGTGTGATGATACTCCTGTAAACACAGGATGACATGCTGGTGGAGTTATAAAGTTGATTGAACTGCATCTCAACAGACCACTACAATGGCTCATTTGCCTTTTAAATACAAATGAGCTTCCTCTTAGGCATGTTTTTGAAGAAATAGATGGGAAAAGCGCAGGTTCAGAAACTTTCAAAGGCAAAAGTGGAAAGAGAATTAGCAAGGACCTTATTAAGCTGTAAATAGTAAATTTTGCCATAATAAAATGCAATTATCAAGAAAACAGAGCAGAAGTTCTTAACCAGTTCTTGAGTTCAGATCAAAAATACCTTTATACCACACACACACACACACACACACACACACACACACACACACAAACGATTGCACATTTACACACCACTCAAAATAGGCAAGGTTTGGGATAGAGAGGTAGGAACTGTAAGGTATGGAGAATATATATATATTATTGCATTCTACAGTATGTCTGCCTAGGTGTACTTGTGTCTGTGTGAATGTGTGGCTGTGTGTGCATTTGTTTAACCTCCTTTTTTTTCTCCAAGGTAAGTCTTTCCTCTTGGAATGGCTCCTTACCCCCTTCCTTAAAACCCTCATCATTTCCTTTTCCCTCTCCTTCTAGTCCAGTCAAATGGTAGTTTGAAGTCGAAAAATTTGGTGTAATTGTTTTTAGTAGTTTATTCTATGTTTTTTGGGGTGCTGAACACGAATCTGAAGTTTTCCAACATAAATTCCCTCGGAAAATATGAGAAATCACAAAAAAATATATTTTTTTTTTTTTTGCGGTTATCAAGTTATAACTCTTAAAGCAAGCTATTTACACGAAAAGTGGCCGAGTAGTAAAATAAAGAGGAGAAAATTACCTACAATTTATGTCTGTCACATTTTTCTGTAAGTCGTATGTTTTCCACAAAAAACAGTGGTAAAATATCAGGAAAATCAGTCATTTTTTGAAAACAGCAAAAAAGATCAAAATGTTTAAATGTTTGGAAATCTATCGGACCAAACTGCGTGGTCATCAGTCCGTAGCTTACAAACTACTTAAACCTAGGTAAACTAACCTAAGGACAAACACACACACCCATGCCCCAGGGAGGACTTGAACCTCCACGGCGAGCAACTGCGCGCCCTGCAGCGAGACGCTTTAGACCGCTCGGCTACTCCACCGCGGCAGCAAAAAAAGAACACTAAATCTTTATAAAAGGGTCCACCTATTCTGATGATGACATTATCAAATTCGGGATCTCCTTGTTGGCAAGTACAATAAATCTTGCCTTTAGGTATAGAGGCTGGTCGAAGGTGTTCACATCTGCTTGTTGATTAATTGATTTGCTCTGTTCTATGGATGCGACTAAAGCTGTATATATTGTATTGTGATCAGATGGTGGAGCGTTTATAAATGATAGACAAGCAACATAGGTTGTATGAAGGGGAAGACTACTTGTGATTTGCTCCATGAAGCCACTCCATCCTGGAATTCCAGGCACATCTTTCCACTTGCCATAAAGCCAAAGTAGATCTGATAAAGAGGGTAATATTGAATCAAGTAATACAAATAGCTGTTTGAGATCCTAAATGTTGATATTCTTTAACCCAAGAGGAACGTGTTTTCTCAAAATGTTTTAAGGAAACAGCTCCCATCTCACCAATTAGTGGAGCTGGTATTGGTTTCTCTACTTAGACAATTCTTTGATCCGGAGCAATTGCATTTCTTGGAGTAATCAAATATATTTCTCCCATTGCATGGAAGGTATTGTATCCATCCAATGTACGTGTGTTAAAATCAGCGTTGTCATGAACAAATTGATGGAAAGCTGTCGGATCTATTTGTAGTGGTGGCCTCACGATTGCTGAGACTTCAAGATGAACAGCTTCGGAATAAGAGGCGCAAAATCCCCAGGATGAACAACATCAATCAGTTTTCGTGATCCATACTTCTTATAAAAGAAAGCTGATAGCCCAATTTGTAACGTGGAAAGGAAAGAAGTTGGCCTGACAGCACTAATAACACTGTGTGAAATGGCAACTTTTTTTTCCACTTGTCAGTGCTTGTTCGCTTCTTCTTGAGTATCAGTCTTTCCAAGATAACTTTGAGAACTTCCAGGACAAGGCTTTCAGTTTCGTCCATGAAAGAGTCTATAGGAGGATAGTTGTCCATAGCATACGGTATTGATCGTATCTCTTCGAGAATTACATCAGCTGCTGTCCCAACTAATCGAAGACGTTCTTCCCGCTCTGACGAACGTCTTTCCACGTACCGCGCTTCAGTCAAAATCTTATGGCCTGTATTTTTGAAACATACGACTATATTCTGTTTGATCTTTGATACGATAATATCTTCCCCATATGTATCCAATAAATGTTGTATTACAGTTCTTCTCTCAGGAATTAAGTTGCCCTCTGTCTGAGTTATTAGCTGATAAAATGAAAGTTGACATTCCTTGTCATTCCTTTCTATAAAATTGGAAATGTAATTCATAGCCCTCTGAATCTCTTCAGCATAAGGGCCAACAGTTTTCTTTTTATCAGTGTTGGACCTACTAATGTAAATATTTTTTAAACATTTATCATGGTACTTACAGTCATCAGCCACCATGTATGTTACCGGCTGGATCCTGTTAATAACTGCTGCACCGAAATAATCTCCGCGTAGTTGAGCCTGTTTCACAACTGTGTCTTTAATCTTAATTTTCGTCACCAGATGCACCAAATTACGTTTATGAGGAGGCAGTCTTTATTGTGACCTTGTGTAATCTTCAGGAATACCTGTTTCACACACAAAACAATGTGTTTTCCAATGGAAATAGTCAGAGGATGATCTTAATTTTCCTGAAGATGTGCTTGGTTCCGCAGCTTTCTTCAAGTAGGCACCTATCATTCTTTCATCTATGTAACTTTTCTGGCATGAAACATGTGCCCTGACTGATGTTTTACCCGCTAAAACAGCCACCTTCCTATCATTTCTTTTTTACTAGCATCACGTAAAGTTTCTATACCTTTTTCCTTGATCACTATCACTGCACCCTCACCTAAATCTTTTTCACAAATAAAACAGTTATCACTCGACATTGCGCCCGAGTTGTTGCGCTATATCTCAACGAAAACATTCAAACATAGCTTCATGTCTTTGAGAGAAATGGAAATAACACGATCACGGCAGCGAACGTAGACAAACTGGAGAATTGAGGACAGTTCGGTGTTTTGGCAGGAAGACCCCTTTCGCCTGTCACAAATTTAAGGGCGGCGGCCGCAAAGGTGGGACGGAGGGGCGGGCCGCAGTCACGGGTAGACAGACAGTGTGGGCGCGCAGCTGAGTGCACGCTCATAAAGGACAAAAATGAGAGCTGCTTCCATGGTTCGCAAGGTAAACACGATGAAAGGCAAGGAACTTCTGATGAAATAATACACCCGAAAAAACGTACTATCTTTTTTCTATTTTCCAAAATTTACTGATTTTACCGCTTTTTCAACGCTGTTTTACGTGGAAACCATATGACGTACAAAAAATGTTACAGACATAAATTGTGGGTAATTTTCTCCTCTTCATTTTATTACTGGACCACCTTTTGTGTATATAGCTTGCTTTTCAAGTTATAAGCTGAAAACCACTGACAATTGCGATTTTTAGTTGTTTTTGACCGCTTAGTTTCATTCCTGTCACGGTCTCAATCAAAGAACAGTGGTATGTTCTCAGTAATGCTGGCTTTTCATACTCTTGCCTTAAGCATTTAAGTAGAATACAGTGCTATGTTACTATTTTATGCCCTTCAGAACTATTTTACTTTTGACATTCTTTTAAAATGTTTCTATGAGCCACTTTTTATTAAATAGGCTATAGCACCTCAAACTTTTTGAAAATTATCCTTTACACTATGCAGTTAAGTTTTTACCAAATGGGTTAGAATTTCTTTTATGTCGTTGCAAGAAGTGGTTGTAAATTTATCTTAGATGAAAGTCTGTAACTGCTTTAAAAGGTGTTGTATGTCATTCAACTATGTAAAAGCCGTATGTTAACATGTCATGTTCTGATGTCTTCTCCATTTGGTTTGTTTACAGGTTCGATAATGACTGAAAGGTTGAAACTGGTCACTACTATAAGATATAAAAAAAACTCACACTTTGCTGTCTAGGCCAATTTTATTAATTTTAAATAAATTATTTAAATTTTTTGAGCATTTTATCTAATTATAAGACCACCCATCTCCGTTCTGACAATGTCAGATTTTACACTCCAAAATAGAATGCACAAGTGTAGTGCAGGCAGTTTCTTTAGTGCAACTTTTGCATCTTCTATGTATTCTGCCAATGAAATGTAGTCTGGTTTGCTTTCCCTACAATAGTTTCTGTGTGTTCTTTTCAATTTAAGTTGTTTGTAATTATTACTCATAGGTATTTAGTCGAATTTACAGGCTACTTTTAGTGGTCATATGGATGACTTCACACTTCTGATAATTAACAGTCAATTGCCATTTTTTGCACCCTGCAGATATCGTATCTAAATCATTTTGAATGTTGGTTTTTTTTTATCTCCTGGTGATTTTAATAACTGAAAAGTGACAGCATCGTTCATGAACAACCTAAGAGCTACTCAGATTTTCCCCTAAATTGTTTTAAAAAATAAGGAACAGTAGGGGGGCTACAGTCTTGCTCAGCGGCATGAGAAGCGTCTCAGTGCATCCATAGCAGCGTTAGGTTGGCAACATATGATCTGTACGAAACAGTACTGAAATGCGTTTTAACCTCCCTTTTATGATGCCAATTACTTTTACTGACTGGACAGGAGTACATCGAAAAATATTATTTTTACGAAAATGTCATGTTTTTCAAGGTTGTGGTTAGGCAGGAACCTAAGAGTACAGCTTAAATTGTTGCAAGTGAACGAACGAATGGACAAGGGTACATCGACGAATATTATTATTTTTAAGAATATGTCACAATTTTCAAGGTTCTGGTTAGGCAGGAACCTAAGAGTACAGTTTAAATTGTTGCGAGTGTTATGATTTTTTACGAATAGGTCATGATATTAAAGGATGTGGTTAGGCAGGAACCTAAGAGTACAGCTTCAATTGATGTGAGCGAATGTTATGATTTTTACGAACATGTGATTGTAACGGATGTGGTTAGGCAGGAATCTAAGAGTACAAATTAAATTGTTGCTTTCGTTCTACCAAATTACCAAATTATGACATTTAAAAAATCATTTTAGAGATAATTGTTAGGCATATGCATTTCAATTTACATAAGTGTTACATCTGAACAGAAAGACCTTGCATATGGAGAAGCGTAGTATTATAGTGTGTAATGTTCTCATTCCAATGCTGTGATTAGAAAATAAAATTAGAGAAACGTGATATTAACACATTCATTTTCACATCTTTTAAGGATTGTATGCCGGCATTCATCCCAGTATCCACAGCGACTGTTGCCAACACTAGCGCACTACGTCACGTAAGTACATTAGGCCATGCTGCCGGTTGAGACTTTTACCCAGTAGGGATGCTATAACACTTCCCTGAGGAAAGCCAGATGTCACTTCAGTTCTACTCAATGACTCTCCGTCAATTACAATGTACTGTGTCCTGTCTGACAGGAAATCACGAATCCAATTGCACAACTGTTGTGATATTGCATAAACAAGCAGTTTCATTAGAAGACTGCTTGTGAAGTACGGTATCGAAAGTCTTCCAGAAATCTAGAAATATTGTGTAACCTGTGCAACTTTCCTGTGTTTGGGTACAGAATCTTCGCTGAGCAAATGGTTGTATATGATAACTAGGTATGGGGCTATTGCATCAGCATATTCTGAAAGGAAACTAATTGGTATACTATCAGGACCAAGATACTTACTTTTGTTAAGTGTTAAGTTGCTTTAATACACCAGGCTTATCAACTTCTAAATTACACATGCTGGCAGCTGTTCTTGATATCAATTCTTGAGTATCTGCTTTGTCTTCTTTCGTGAAGGAGTTTCGGATGGCTGTGTTAAGCAATTCTGCTTTAGCAGAACTGTTGTCAGTAGCATCACCATTACTACTGCATATTGAAGGTATTGATGGGTTTTACCGTTGGTATACTTTACATACGACCACAATTTCTTAGGATTCTCTACAAAATTGCATGACAGGGTTTGACTGTGGAATTTGTTCAAAGTTTCTCGCATTGAAGTTAGAGTTAAATTTTGAGTTTCTGTAAAAAAGACTGCCAGTCATGAGGATTCTGTGTCGGTTTAAATTTGGCATTCTTTTTTCTTCGTTTTTGTATGAATGATCTAACCTGTTTTGTGTACCACGGGTGTCAGAACCCTCTTTTGTCAATTTGTTTGGTATAAATTTGTCAATAGCTGCTGATATTATTTCCCTGAATGTAAGCTAGGCCCTACGTCTGATCAACACTAACATTGTTAGTTTTGAAAGACTGGAGATTCTCACTCAGGAAAGCATTAATTGAATAAATATCTGCTTTTTTGAAGAGAGAGATTTTTCGTTTGTGTTTGATAGATTTGGGAAATTCAGTATTCATTTTCGCTACACCAGCTCTCTGTTCACTAATCCAGTTCAGGCTGTTACCATGTATTTTCTGGAAGGCATTTGTATGCCTTACTAGCAGAAGATTATTGACAACATTTGCGCCCTGAGTAAGAGCACACTGTGAACAGTCCATAATAAAGTTTAGTGAAGAGTTTATTAGTATATTGGTCCTGAAAGTGACACTACCGGGCACTGAATCTGAGAGCCCACATAAAGTGCTATGAAAATAAAGGCTCTCGGCATATTACTGTTTTAGTTCATCGACCAACCACAGTCACACATTCCAAAATTGTAAGACGGAGCTGTGACTACTTTGAACAGGGGAGAAATAAGCTTTGTGACACAAACTGACTTAAAAAAAAAGGGGGGGGGGGGGGGGGTCACGATTAAACATGGCACACCATCATTCACCAAGGAATTGTTAATTTGGTAATGGACATAAGTGTGGAATTTTAGAGGAAAATAGTTGCACTGCAGTAGAATGGGCAGCTCTAATGATCATTACTCCTCCATCAGACATCCAGCAAATAATTAAAAGTCAAATAATAAACACATGTGTTTCTAATAACCACAGAGTATTTCACTGTGTAATGTGTGACTGAAAATTCAAAATATTTGAATCAAATGGAAAAGGTGGTTTTGAATGAATATCATCCAAGTCCATTAGCCAAAATACACATTGTTTGGCTCACCTGAAGAAGGGATACCACCCGTGAGGTTTGACCCGTGACGTCATTGCTGCGCGATAGTTTTGAGAGGTTTGCACGTTTGTAGACGGCATGAGTAATTATGTAGTGGCTGAGTTAGACGATAGTTTGTCTACAAACAGAAAAGATTATAGATTAATATTTTGTGCTGTTATAGATTTTCTTTTTTATGTAAGCGCCGAAGGAGAGAATTTTTGGGCCGTGACCTGTGATCGATGGTACATTCTGTTATCTGTAATTTACAAGGATAATAGAGGTTATTTATTATCTACAATACAGAAATATGAAGATATCCCGTATACAGATATTCCGACATGCTGTTGACGTCATGAATCAAAGCTGGCGGATGGTATCCCAGTCTTCAGTGATGCCCATTTTCTACCGTGTTGTTCATGCTGCCAACATTATCGCGCAAGGCAGACGGGGCAAAAAGTAAAAATTTACCTTCTTGGAAATGATTTTTTTTTCCTACTACGTAACAGTTACTGTATTATGATGAGCTTGACAATCTCAAGCGACGCCTTATCATCAAATTAACTAAAATGTCCCCTCTGACCTAAACTGTACTATTAAAGTCCAAACGAGGCATTGTATCAGTCACTTTAGTACAGGTAACCTAAATACCGATATCACACAGAATAACTTGAAGTCTTGAAAATGGTACCTATAATAAAAGTTATTGGCCATACGTAATATACCGTAGTTGTGACCTTTTCCGAACACACTCTCCAACGATAAGTGAAAGTCATTCATACTGTGAAAACCTTTCATGTGAAAACGATTAATTAAACAAAATGTTAACGTATATCAAAACATTACCTGTAGCGCTTTAGTTGCATTTCGACCCTTCAAGTATTGTTTGAGGCATATTCCGAAAACAAGTGCGTCGATTCCAAATCCTATGACGTGCCACGAATATTCCATCTTATCAAAACCGAAGATAAACTGTGGATTTTGTTATTTCTTAATTTTGTACATGCACCCAGATACACGTATCATTGTTCATATTACCTAACCTCCCATCTCACAGTCATCAACAATTGGTAATCACTGCCCCCACCCCATCCTTTTAAGTAACCAACGATGTGTACTGTGCAACACTGTAGCAAAGTAGCCAAGTTCACACGCAACGATCTGTCTGCGCAAAAGTCTGTGCAAATGTCTGCGCACACCAGTCGTTACGACATGATGTTAAGCCCTTTCTATACGAGACGTGCAACACGCACAAGGAAGTCGTTCACCCCGTTTACATGGGCTCCCAAAACCGGATTTCGTAAACCGATTTCCCAATTCCGCTTTTGGTTGGTCATGTAAACACTCCAAAATCGATTCTGGAAATCCGCTTCTCTAAAGCGGTTTTCCAGTTCCACAATCGATTTTCGTGCCCATGTAAACGCAACCGTTTTTGAAGCGTTCTTGGCTTGTCAGATTGTGTTTTCTTATTAAGACTTTTCGGCACATATGGAAAGAGTGATATTTTCTAATGTGAAATAAAAGCATAAATATTAGAGTGAACATATATCTGTGTATTTAAATAAAGAAAAATAGCGATTGTGCAGACTAAATAAGGAACTGAACATGGAGGTAAAAAGAGGGGAGTGGGCATGACGTCACAAACTTGAAGCCGGCAAACCTAGCTCCGCCATTACAGTTTGTTCAAAACATTAGTTTTCTGCTGAGCTGCTGTGTTGAGTTGTCGAAGAGTTGCAGTTGACAATGCCTGTGTGTATTATTTATGGTTGTATTAACAGTTTTGATATCATTAATAACGTGAAGAAAATCACATTCCATTATGGTCTGTGAGTCTTTTGAACAAACAAACATGGCTGCTGACCGGCTTCAAACAGAAGTACAGCAGACGCCAGTAGTGGCATCTCCCCTCTTCTTACCTCCATGGAACTGAATCAGCTGTTTTCCAGCCGCCATTTTAAGTGAGCTACCAAATCCGATTCAGGCTATGCCATGTAAACGCGACAGCGAAAAACGGTTTACGAAAATCGGTTTTCGTCTTCCGGAAGATGTGTTCCATGTAAACGTAGTGGTTGTCATCTGCAGCGCCCCTTGCGATAGACCGTCGAACTACAAAGAAGCGTTCAAATTTATTGAGTCGCCTGCTTCATTGGTCCTTCGTTTGTTGTCAACTTACAGCAAATGAATCGCCACGTTTACATCACCCTCTTGATATGTACAACAAAGTGATTTGGATATTTTGAATGATTCTTTTGTCGGTTCTTGGTAGATCACCATATTGACTTTTGTTTAAATAACCGGTTTTCGACGTAGTTTAAAGTCTGAATATGGCCTAGTAAGCAGAAAATGGAAATGAACGTGTGAAAGATACACAAAATTCTACTTTTAATTAAGTGTGATGTTGTACTACCAAGAACTGACGGATAAATCACTGAAAATTTGTTGATTTACATTTGCTCTACGTTTGTTTGGATTTCATATTAAAAGTTATATTTCTGTATTCAATAAAAATTGTACACAGGTTATATTAAAATATTAATGCAATTTCTCTATAGTATCAGCTCCTAAAATACTTACGACTGAGTCGAAAAACTACGTTGCTCTGAGCAGGAGACAAGTACACATTCTCAAACAAATTCCCAACTTGGCTTCGTTTGTCAGCTGTTCCCCATTCGGTCGTCTGCGCATGCGCGAAGCACTTCCATACGCGTGAGAATAGGATCCATCCTATACCGTCTACTAGCGATCGTATGCGTGCATCTTCTGTAAGTGGACGCATCTACACTGTACGTAGGGCAGCTGGATATAGACGGGCATGCGCATCTCCCATTTTTGTGCCTTCGCTTCGAAGCGCGATTGTAGAACAGAACAGCCAATACCCGTTCAGCATGGTGAGATGTGCAGCTCCGAATTGTTCTAATCGTTCAAAAAATGGTTTTGGTTTTCTTTTTTGTTTCCAATGAATCCTGAAGGGCGTAAAATATGGTTAATAAATGTTCGTTGTGACAAATGGATACCAACAAGGTGTTCAAAGCTATGTGAGGTGGGTTAACTTTGATTTGGGTTGACTTATTTGTAGTTATGCACAATTTCTACACGTTGTAAACGACAGGTTTCAACACTTTTTTTATTTTATTTTTATTTAGTTCTTTTTTTTCGGCCAAGGATGCGACGCTACACACTAATACGGTAGAAACATTTAGACAATAACAATACTAATTACTTTTAAATGATGCACACTGTTTTTTACTAGTTATAATGGCTCATAGGCCTCGTAACGATGCCTGAAGCTACTGCGATGTTAATTTCAGTTACAGCATCAGCGGCGTAATTTGCTAATGTTGGCAACAGAATGTTCGCTTCAGGAGGAGCAACTTGAGAGTGTAGGCCTATTCTGGAACAAATTTAGGGCATTCGAAAACGGAAATTTCTTGCATGTTAGCGCAGCTGTGGTAGTGCATATGGTATCCCATAAAAGTGAGCTATCGAATGCGAAAGAGTTGCCCACAATACACACCCAGGTGGACAAATACCAGAAAACAGATTTAACAATTTGTCAAACCATATTACAATAACTTAATACGACGAGAGTAATTTTTGATACAAATATATATTTTCTTTTTGGTATGTGTATTAGAAATGAAACAAGGGACGTTTGAAAGCAATAACAGCAGAAAAACTCCGCTTTCCCCATGCTCACGCTATCACCACCTGGAACCAAAATGGCGGCAGGAGCTGCCGCTATAGCAGAAATTGATGTGCATGCCCTTCTATATCCAGGTGCCCTAACTGTAAGCGGACGACGTGACCAATGCAACTTGGGTAATCTCGCAAGCTCTCACTTGCCGTGTAAAGGGATTTAGCGGCAGAAAAATACCAACCGAAAGTGCCTGTAATTTGGCAGCAACGAGCTTAAGTTTCATAGAGTGGCGATAGGTCCGCCATGTTTGAAGCAAATGTTATTTGGGGTATCGGCTGACAGCTCGTATGCCACACCCACTCGAGAATAACACCTATTTACAGTTCGACGTTTTAAGTAAAGATTGAGTATTGAATACGTATGTGCATCAATGTTCCGTCAGACTTTTTCAGAGCTGCAAATTGACGAGAGTGCTAGTATATTTCCTAAAAATGCGGTAATGAAATACCTGTCAGTATTACTGTTCCAGTTCGATGTATAACAGTTAGATGTGGTTTGTAATAACAACGAAAGTGCCTCTGTGAAAATATTGGTGTAAATGTTAATGCAAGTGTGTGGTCTAAATGGGCTACGAAACATACAGTGAGTAGTACTTATGACGAACAATCATGACCATGCATTTGCATCTGTTGTTAATGTGTTGTAACAAATGCTTTTATAAAGTCTAGTATACATTTATATTGTGTTTACTAAACCTACTAAGTCTACAAACTTGTAAAATTGCTGTTAAAGGGTTTAGTTGTGAACTTTGGTGGGCGAAATTTGCGTACAAAGACGAAATTGAAAAGAAAATACTACAGTTAAAAATGCGCCTAGATCACCTGCCATGAAAGCATTCCGCATCGAAATAAGATGTCGTTAATAAGTTTCCTTGTTGCCTTGCTGAAACAAGTAACGCTTGGTATTTGAAATTTGAGTACAAAGACAAAAGTGGCAATAGAACATTGCAATAAAATAAATGCGCCTGGGTCAGCTGCCACAAAAGCTTTCCACACCGAATTTACGTATCATTAATAACTTTCGTTTTTACCACGCTGAAACAAGTACATATTTGTTACAAAGAACACAGACATATACAAGTGAAAAAATTCTGGCTCTCACGACTGCTTACACACTTTGCACTGGTTGCATGTCAACCATGCTCGATCAAGTATTGTCAACAACAAATGAAAATACTTTTAAAGAAGGTGTAGACACTCAAAAGCGTGGTGTCGTCAACCACAGTAGCGACAGAAGAAGATATTTCTCAAACCATACTAGGTAGAAAACTGAGCATATTTTATGGCTGGAACTTCAAGAGAATTGCAGGATAGTACATCTGAACCTTCACTCTTGGGGCAGCTAAGCTTCCATTTGGGCATTTAAATGCTGAACATACTTTAGGCATATTTCATCAGCAAAAATTGTATAGTCATTACACACTGAATACAATATAAACTAAATACAACACTTCAAGCTCAACAACAACATACAATAGACGTACTCTTCTCAAGTGTACTGACCAGCAAAAATATGGCGTCCGAGTTTACAGAAGTTGCCGCAAAGAGCACTGTAACTCGTGTGTTAGCCACTCTATGAAATTTAAGCTCATTGTTTGGCAGTCAGAAGTATAGCATCTGTGTCTCCAAGATATTTGCATAGTCTACGCAATGCAAAGTGACAGCTTAGTATATAAACAAAGCAGACGATCATGCTATTTTGTCTTGACCCTCGGTTAGTGTTTACCTCAGTCTGTTGACTACTTGCGAAATAGCTTGTGTTTCTTTACATATCGTTTTATTTTCTTCGATGTGAATAAAAAAAGAACTGTTTTACAGAGAGTACGGCATGGATCTCTCAGTGACTATTCAACTATTTATTTTTTTTAAATAAATATTCAATAATGACATTCTGTAAACTGTGTACCCCCCTACAGTCTATGTTGTACACGAAGTGTGTTGGCTTCTGTCTCGGAGTTTTCAGCCCACGTTTGTTTGATGTTGCAACTGACGTTTCGCTACCACCAATTCAGGCTGAGATTAGCTAGCACTTTAACGTTTCATATTTCATTGCTCTTGGAGGGTGAAACTTGGGCAATGTCAGCAGCTCATACTGGACGAAACGTCTGACAAACATTATACTTCGACAGAAAGGACATGTCAACAAATCTTTACATTTGTATTTCCCAATATTTTGAAAATCCAGCAGCTGCAACAGTTACTTATCTTATAATTGCCGATACCAATAGATTGTTTGGATTTTACCTACTTTGTACCCTCAATAAAACATTTTAATGCACACTGTCTCGTTAGTTCATTAAGGGCCCCTTTTTGCAGATGGAGAAGAAACTGCTTATAAAATATTTGTACTACCACATTACTCAGACAAACCTAAGTTAGGGTGGCAATGTTTTCTTTATTAATTTACCAATGAATAATGTCTACTGTCAAGTCTCAAATACAGAAATATTTATCCTTCTCAGTTTGCTTTGATAAGTGACGTTCCCCATAGGAAACATTTACAATGTTTGTTATTAGGACAGTATTCCACTAAACACACACTCTGATATTGTCACATATTTGCAAATTACTATCGAAATAACTGTTCCGTCCTTTGTTTTCTAATCAGTTGTAAATAAAAGACAGAAACGTAGAACTAACTTCTAATACATTCAGAGAAGTACATTTAAATTGTAAAGATGAAATTTTAAAAAAAGTTTAAAGTGACAGGAACTGAACCAACTCTCATACATAATACAAATTATGACCCCCTCAGGGGCTCAGCATTCATTTGTTGAGTACGGGCTTGGTGAACCTGGGGTCCTGAGCTGGGGACTGTTAAGCGCCGCCAGTCCTCTAGACACCGTAAACTCTGGGCATGCTTCAGCGACCACTGTGTGGCGCGGCGGTGGAATGTTGTGTGTACCGGGAAAGGGGATCTTGGCTTGACCGCCCGGGTCACGAGGATGGTACAAACCTCTATAAAAAAACCTTTCAATCCCAAGGTGTACTACATGCTGATGGGATGCATGGCTGTTGAAGAGGAACAGTCGCTAGCAAGCAACCTCTGGGGATACTGTCACACCTCAGTTGTATAAGGCTTACCTGCTCGTGGGATCGAGATGCAAAACACTAATTTATCCCATGAACCTACCACTGGGGCATACCAACACTCAGTCGAAAAAGACGTCTCGGGTGGCTAGTCCCCCAGATCAGTTCAGTAACAAAAAGATTTTTTTTTTTTGTATAGTAACAGAACGCAGATTGCTAGCCAGTATGTGTTTATAATCATTAAGAGAAAATACGGTTCTTTTGAGAAGATTTCGCCCTTTTATATCAATAAGGGCTTAGAAGATCTTGCGGGCACTTTGAAATCAGTTAAAAGATTGTGGAACGTTACCTTGTTGGTTGAAACGTCAACCTCCCAACAGGCGGAAAATCTGCAGAAGGCAAAGTACCTGAGTGAATTCTAAATTGGCGCAGAACTACGCCATACCCTGAACTACAGTAAGGGTGTAGTTTTCTGTAGGGACCTGATGGACATTCCCATTGAAGAACTCAAGGCAGAATGGGCAACGGAAGACATTGTGGACGTCCAGAATATTCAGAAAAGGGTGGATGGAGAACGTGTGTCATCTGAGAGCTTCATCCTTACCTTTCAAACCCCTAAACTCCCTGAGCATGTGAAGGCAGGGTTTTTGCATTTGAAGGTCCATCCCTACGTCCCTAATCCCAAGCGCTGTTTTAAGTGCCAGCGTTTTGGACACACCACGCTCGGTTGTAAGAGGGAGGCCACTTGTGGCAAATTTTGAAAGGCAGCACATGAGGGCATTGCTTGTACGCCACCTGACAAATGTGTCAATTGTTCTGGGTAACACCCTGTTTGGAGTCGGGACTGCCAGGTGTATCTCGAGGAAAAGAAAATACAGGAGATAAAGACGACAAGACGCATTTCCTACGCAGAGGCCAAGAAGGTATTTAAGGCCATACAGCCACCTGTATTTCCCACCTCGTTCGCTGCCGCCTTACAGAAATCCATCACCACAGTAGATACCTCAACACAAACTGAGGCTTTCAGTGTCACCACCAATATTTGCACATGACCGTGGACATGTCAGGCAGCTAAAGCTCCCCTTCCTCTTGCCCCTCCAAATACGGTCCCAAACACTACAGGTACCGCTTTTGCACACCATGTGGTGTCTGTTGCTACAGAAGTTGTGGTAGATACGGACCCACAGTAAATCATTAAGAAGGCACCTCACCAGCGAAAAATATTCCGCCAAATCAGAGTGCTCCCCAAGTCCCCCTTTCCTCCTCATCTTCTCAAAAGAACTCTTTCGGGGGCGTCATCGGACGTCTTAATGGCAGTGTTGACTGACGAGGAGGACGTTATTATGGACTTCGATGCGTCATCGCCTGAACCAAGCAGTCCATCTGCTACCAGCGCTCGAACAGTGCCTCACCATCATGGCACAACGGTAGTGAGAAGGTAGAACCACATAGGCGACATGGCTCCCATACTCCAGTCGAATTTGGCTGGATTCAAGAGTGTTTGGACGAACTTCAGCTTCTTGTGAAGGATAGGCTTTTCTGTGTCTCTCTTCAAGAGACATACTTCAAACGGACTGATACACCTGTCCTGAGAGGCTATCAACTCCATAGGAAAGACGACCTAACGAGTGATAGAACACAAGGTGGTGTGGCAGTGTTCGTCAGGGACGCTTTTCATTCCTCACCTGTGCCACTGACCACTACAATGCAAGCAGTTGCTGTTCGTATACTGGCCCATCATGATATCACAGTCTGCTCTCTTTACTTACCGTCTGGAGAGCATGTTGACAGTAATATCCTGACAGAGCTTATTGGTGAATTCCCTCGTCCCTTTCTTCTTTTAGGTGATTTTAATGCGCATAATTCACTATGGGGCTCTAACATTAACTGCCCCAGGGGACAGATGTTTGAGACTGTGATACACTCCTCCGATGTCATCTTACTGAACACAGGCCAGCCTACGCATTTTAGCACTGCTAAAGCTTCGTCTTCAGCCATAGACCTCTCCCTCTGCTCGCCTGCTCTTGCACAGTGGAGCGTGGATGATGACCTTCATGGCAGCGACCACTATCCCATTTGGATAGACTTTCCAGTCACCATAGATTGCAGTGTGAAGCCGCCGAGATGGCAGCTGCACAAAGCAGTTGGCTATTTTCGAGCGGTGTCATGATGTCGAAGAATGGGTGGATCACATCACAACAGTGATTCACAATGCTGCTGAGGCTTCCATTTCGAAATCGAATTCAACACTTCAGCGACCAGCTGTTCCTTGATGGAACGATGCTTGTTGTTCAGCAATTAGAGACAGAAGAGCAGCATTGCGTCGATTCCATCGGTGCCCTACCGATGCGAATTTGGCAAATTTTCGAGTGGCAAGGGCACGGGCAAGGAGAATTATTAAAGAGAGTAAGCAGAGGTCTTGGCAGGAGTTCCTGAACTCCATCAATAGGTCCACGCCTGCAGGTAAAGTATGGGAAGCCATTAGGAGGATTTCGGGATGGAGCTCCCGACCGCCAATAGCAGCTGTGCGAGAGCAGGGATGTTTTTTCCACTCGCCCAAGTTATGGCAGAATCCTATGCGGCTGTTACATCCGATTCTCGCCAGGATCCAGTCTTCCGTCAATATCGCACGGTACAGGAGAGGGTTGGCTTTGACCTCCGTTCCTACAACGTTGAGGATTACAACCAACCTTTCTCAATGTGGGAGCTGGAATCCGCATTGTCAGCAGCTCATGATTCTGCACCTGGCTATGACGAGATACCGTACAGACTGCTGAAACAGTTGGCACCCCAGTCAAAGGGGGTCCTCTTACACCTTTTTAACGAAATTTGGGTTATGGGGAATTTTCCATGTTCTTGGAAAGACTCCATTTTAATTCCAATTTTAAAACCGGGGAAAGATCGCACCGACCCAGGTAGTTATCACAGCATTAGCCTCACGAGTTGCATTGCCAAGATGTTGGAGTATATGGTTAACCGGCGCTTAGTATGGGTCGTCGAAAGGAGATCCTCACTTAGCCGCTCTCAGTGTGGGTTTAGGAGGTACCACTCTACTCTGATTAACCTTAACCTGCTTGAAAGTGCGATCCAACAAGCTTTCCTACGGAAGCAACACCTAATCGGTGTTTTCTTTGACCTCGAAAAAGCTTTACGAGTGGTGTTCTCGTGGACGTTTGTCCACTTTTACCCGATCTTTCCTCTCTGACAGGTATTGTACATACAAGGTTGGGAGTGCCTTGTCTGGCCATTTTAAAGAAGAGAATGGTGTGTTTTAAGCGTAACGGCATTCGTCATAGCCATAAACAGCATTACATCCACCGTGCGACCGCCTGTACAGTGTTTCTTGTTCATGGACGACTTCTCCATCCTCTGTGCGTCCTCCTCCATTGCAACAGCAGCTCGTCAACTACATTTGTCAATCAGGCGGTTGGAGGAATGGTGTAGAACCACTGGTTTCAAGTTTTCCTTGGAGAAAACTGTCTGTGTGGATTTTGATCGCTCCCGTTCCCTCTTTAATACAACTGTTTTAAAACTAGAAGACACTGTTCTCACCTTTCAGGAAAAGGTCAAATATCTTGGCCTCACTTTCGACGAGAGGCTGACACATCTTAAAGAGGTCAAACTGCGATGCCTCAAGGCTCTAAGTATTCTAAAATGTCTCAGTCATCGGTCTTGGGGTGTCGACAGGGCACGTCTGCTCCAGTTCTACAAAGCTTTTGTGCGATATGGCTGCCAGGTCTATGGATCGGCCAGGCCTTCGTACCTGAAAGTACTGGATTCAGTATACCACAAAGGTATCAGGCTGGCGACTGGTGCGTATCGCACAAGTTCAGTACTTAGCCTGTGTGCAGAAGCTGGTGAGCCCCAGCTGTCTATTCGCCGTCTTCTGCTCGTGGCATGCCTGGCATACAGATCTCTGTCAGCTCCGCACACTTTACTTTCTGTCTGTGTTGCGCAGCAGTCCAACCAACGTTTATTCCACACCAGCCCACAGGCTACGAGACCGTTTGGGATTAGAGCACAGGAGAGCCTTGAGTCAGGGCATAAAATAACATGTTAACTGGGCGACACAATGTGCAGGGAATTAAAAAATAACCTCTTGTAAATCATTTAGAGCATAGGTTCCCAATCTTTTTAGTCTTCTTACCCCTACGACCTACTAGGGAAACACATTTTACTTGGCTGAAACATCTTTGAAAATTTCCTCTTCGACAGAAAATGGTCTCAATATCCAAGTGTTGAGGTGCTGATTATCCATAGCTGAAGAATATTGCTGAATTGTGTTTATAACTGCAGACGAATGCTAAATAACGGAAGTTTAAAACACGATTCTTTTATTTTCTTCGCCTACTTATTGATCACACAGTGGCTTAAACATCGCTAGATCTCCGACTTGAGCGCTGCGTCGGTAAAGTTCCAGTTTATGGACAAAACTTGAAATTTTATCCTGCGCTGTCAAAGTATTAGTCCTATTTTCTTGCAATGAAATACTCGGACTTCATTTCACTGAAAAAGTCAGCAAGATACGCGAACATATCGACAGTTTTTTCTTTTACTTTTGAGTAAAATCAATCTCTTTTTGTGTTCCTTGCTTTTACAGAAGGAGTCCTATTTCTAAATGGGCAGAGAGAAGCAGCACTGAAGTGATGTGATGTTGCTCTGCAAAGTAAAATAAATCCTCGTTGCCGTGTTCTTTCGTTAAAATGGACTAAAACGGTCATCTAACGCAAAATAAAAACCGAGAGTACATGAGGTGTATAAAAATTCATTTTTAAAACCAACGCTACACAAAATACTATTAACTTTTTTGCTTTAGGTGTATGTCACGCTACTAACTTTTCAATGGCTTCAGTTGATAACTATACGAACATAAGCCATGGCTAAGAGAACAACAATAAACGGATTTATTTTGTGTTGGATAAAAAAAAAATTAAAAAAATAAAAAAACCGCTCAAAAAACGATCGTGAAGTTAATGAAAATGAAACTGCTAGCCTAATCAATACCTCAAGTGACGATATAAACCAGGTTGCAGTAGTTGAAAAACACAAATTGAATTTCAAGAAACAGAATCTTCCAATAATGATATACTCTACCTAAGAGTCAAGACCGAAAATCCCCCCCCCCCCCCAAAAAAAAAGTTAAATATACTGAATGGTATAAGGGTAACATGTTAGATTCGTCTTGGCTGTTAAAAATCTACGACTTTCTTGCAAAAGTAAAACTGGGAAACAAGCGTTCTGCGGTAAAATGTGAAATTTGCTCTAAACATTTTCAAGAAGCACTGAAATTTTCAAAAAAATGGTACTTTGCCTATTTCTGATGATGTCCAATGTGACAGAAGAAAGGAATTGGAAAGAATTATTGACCATTTTAGCAGCAAAGCTCACAAAGCTGCTGTCAAACTTAATGAAATGGAAGAAAAATGGATGGCACAATCTGATAAGCACCCTTGGGTTAAAACCCTTAAGTCTTACACTGCAGAGAAAAAGCACTACTGATTAAACTAGCATTGGATGTGTATAATGACAGTCGTACAATGACTCTTTCTGCTCATTCTTGGCCGTCACGATCACTAACAAAGATTCACAATGACACCCAAAATTCGTCATACAAAGACAATGATTTGGAATACGAATTTTCTCCTATCACTCATTCTCCAGCTTTATTGCAGTACAGAAACCCTGTAATGTATCGCGAGATGCTTGATGTTGTAGGGGAAGTGGTAATGGTAGGTGTGGTCACACAGTTAAAAAACTCGGAATTATTTTTCCATTCAAGTTGATGGCGGCGTAGACAAATACGGAGTTGACAACAAGTTCATTACTGTACGGTTCATTACAGAAAATAATGAGATGAAATCTGTGTTTCTAGGTGAAAGCAAATTGCGTCTGCGAGGGGCAGTAGGTCTTATGGAATTGGTCAAAGTTTTATTGGACAATTAGACCTTGGCGATACAACAAAAGATAAGTTGATAGGATTGACTACCGATGGAGAGAGTGCTAATACAGGTAAATCCAGTGGACTATGAGTTCGAATGAAGGACTACTCAGGAAGAAACTTACTTTGCATTTGGTGGGTTGCTCAGCGATCTGACCTAGCCATGTCACACTTAGAATCAGCAGTCATTGAAGTTCAGCACTCGAAGACAACTATAAAAGCCATAGGAACGTTTTATACGGCATCGGCTTTACGGTTTGAAGAACTTGAAGAGCTGGCTGAGTTAACCAAGAAAACTGTCTACCGCTTTACAGCACACTTTGATGTAAGATTCGTAGAACACCTCAACAATTTAGCCAAAGCAGTTTGGAAAAACCTTCCATTAATGCAACAATATTGGAGTAATGTTCTTGGAAAGACTGATTCCTCAAAAGTTGAAAAAGCTTCAGTACATTTGTTTCTACGTTTGTGGGAGACAGGTGGCGAACATCAGCGACTTACCAGTCTTATGCTAGATCTTCTGAAACGTCTGGAAAAACTGCAAAAAGATTGTCAGAGGTCATTTGTTACAATCCCTGATATTGAAGTATCTAAAAGAATATTTGTTGATTTATTATCATTCATGGAAGAAGACTGTTATCCTGGTGGACATGAAGAAAAGTTGGAAACAGAAGGTGCAAGAGAACTTGAAAGTGACGAATCAAATACTGAAGATTTTCCTAGAAGACATCAAGTAAACCGACTTGTTTCAACAAAGAGACACTGGCCTGCAGTGAGAAGAGAGACTGTAAGAAGCTGCAAAGAGCTTATCTTACAACAGCTTCCCGAAGACCAGAAGTAAATCTGCAGTAGGATTAATAGATTATTAAATTCTAAAAATCATATTGAGGTTGCAAACGCAGTTCGTGCAGACGTTGGAGGCTTGTTTGGTAGAGATAAAGTATCAGATTTTACTGATGACGTTGTAGGGTTGTTTGCAGCAGAAAAACTCCCTGCTCCGTCTAGTATGACATCATCTATGGAAACCAATACCACTTTTTGAAAGTATCTCAACCTCACTCGACCCTAAGAATGTTGGTGCAGTCGTATATTTCTCTGACACCGAACAGTGCAGGGCCTGAAAGAGCAGTGTCAGTACATACGACTTTAAAATTAAACAAACAATCTGGCCTGTCACGAGAAGCTCTCAACTCTAGAATGTGCATAGCTCTCAACGGTGTTGGGACAGCCTTTTTCGACCCAAGGCCATCCATGGCGAAGTTCCTAGAGTAGAAAGAGAGAAGGAAACTGCCCGATTTTGAACTGTATCAAGACCAAGAGTTTGTAAGAAAGTTTTTTTGCAAACAACAGTAACCTTTAAATTTGATGTTTTTCGATTCTTTTAGTTAGGGACTTTGTAACTTTTTTTATCAAAATATTTTGTAAACCCAGTAATTTCATTATACTTTAAAATTTTGTTGTAGGCCTATTTTAAAATATTTCTTGAAACTTGTTTCTTGTGTACATCAAAACATTTATAAAAATGGCACAAGAATTGTTTTTACCTACAATCTTACAAGTGAAGGTATAAAATTAGTGTTCAATACTCTTTGAAAGAAAAATGTTACACAAGACTTAACGTTCTTTAAAGACATTTTAACACCAGCATCTCATGACTCATTTTCTTCAGAATTAAGTATTTTTCTTAGATAGCCTGAAATTGTAATTGTGTTTCTTTCCCATTGGTGTACAGAATTCTCTAGAACAAAAACACAAATTGAAGAACAATAATGTAATATGAGCTTTTAAGACAAATAACGATTTATTAACTTTTACAGAAAGTGCACAGGAAGGTATTTTAAGTAATCATAGTACTGATATTAGTTTAATTTAATACTATTTTCATTTAATAGCCATATCAAATTAAAGTGAACTTATAACAGGTACTGCATACTATTTAACTACTTAACAAATAAAAGACAACAAAAACGATTGAAGATTGTTAACAAAATTAGGAGACATAAATGATTTCTTCAAAGTCCAAATTTTGTATTGTTCCACAAACATTTTTATCTATAATTAAAAACATACATGAATAAAAATATATTCAGGAAAAAATTAAGCCGCTTTGATTTAATAAAAAGAAAGGCTTCAAAATACGGTTTTAGGCATCAGTACTTCGACATTTTTCCGGGGGACGGCCCCAGGATCATCCTTCCAATGTCGCTCAGTGAAAGTCCCTTAACATATGCTCTGCCTTGAGTTGCTGCAGGTGCAGGGGATCAAGGTTCAACGCCAGGGGTGGAGTAGGGGTTCTCCCTGGCTCCTTCATAGGCCTACATTGATTTTAGATCTGACTGCTTTCAAGAAGCCTTTTATAAAAGTAGATTTTTGGAGATTTCAAACCACCATACAAATTTTATTATTGTCTATACAGATGGATCCAAGCAGGGAGATCATCTCGGCTGCTCCATTGTGTTTCCTGACTCTGTCCTTCATATAGGGCTCCCAAAACAGTTTTCCGTTTACTATGAGGAACTGTTCACTATCCTGAGGGCACTAGAACAGATTAAAAGGCATCACTGTATGAAATTCCTGATCTGCTCAGACTCCCACAGCGCCCTCCTCGCTGTCGACCAAATGTATCCGGCAGATCGGATGGTGCAGGACTTTCAGGACGCTCTCCTTGTATTGCAACATCAACACAAGAAGATAGTTTTCTGTTGTGTTCCTGGGCATATAGGGATCCAGGGAAATGAGCTGGCCAATGCAGCAGCTAGGGAGGCTTGTTCTGTCCCCCCCTACCGTATGCTGATCTGTCCCACTGAAAGCCGTCACCTCCTTTGTGAGATGCAGAACCATGGCGTTGTGGGAGAATCAGTGGTTGGATGTGGTGGACAATAAACTACGCATGGTAAAATCCTCTGTCTGCCCATGGCGTACGTCCTTCCACCCTCGACGAGCTGATGAAGTCGCCCTCACTCGTTTCCGAATAGGACATTGCCCACTGACACACGGTTTCCTTTTACACAGTGAAGAACCGCCGGAGAGTGGCCAATGTAGGACACAATTGTCAGTAAGACATATTTTAACAGAATGCATTTATTTGCTGGTACCAGGGCAAATTTGGGTCTCTCACAGGACCTGAAATCTACTTTAGCTGACGATGAGGTGTCTGTGGATCGTGTCCTACGATTTTTTACTATGTCTGGACTGCTTCCCAAAATACTGGGTGTGCGATTTATAAGTGTGTTAGAGTGGCCCGACCACCATTTATTTTTAAGTAGTCGCCGGGCCACATATATGTCAATGTTTTATCCTCAGTTTTAGTCCTTTTAAGAGTTGTTTTAAGCTATCCCTACAGCTGTAGGTGTGCTTTCATATTTCGCAAGTCTATCCGACATTCGTTATATTTCTTCCATCCGTTCAAGTTTGAGCACGGGTGCTGATAACCTCGATGTTAAGCGCCCTATATCACCAATCAATCAATCAATCAACAAATTATGACTCCCCAACGCTATCTTATTTATTTATTTATTTTTATAACAAAAATTGAAAACGAATTTACATAAGGTATGTACAGTTTTCTGGATTTTTAAAATTAACTATATCTATTAATATAAAAATTCTGCAGTAGAAATTGACATGCAGTAAGATTAACACAAAATTATTTATCACACGAAAATCAAGTCATAGGCTTCATTCATAGCTTATTATTACTTTAGATCATTTCTGTCAACAGTTTTCCTTTCTGTGAGGTTCTTTCTTTCAGTTTGTTACTCTTATCTTCCATCCATCTAACATCCTTTACCCAATCCCTTACTTTTCAAAAAAGATGTGAAGCATCTAGCCAAAAAGATTTTTGTGATTTCTAAATCTCTTTATTCGCCAGTATGCCGTCTCCAGATACACTATAAAATCAACGGTATTGTCAGGACCTCTTCTGTTAATTATATAATTTATATAGTTATCCAGTAACCACATTATACTGTTATTCTTTTTTTCGGGGAAATATTTTTCATCAGGTCGTAAAAGTATTTTCGGCGTGTATTTCCGTTCATTAGTTCATTTTAGGAGTCACAACTTCTTATTCCACTCCCAATTTCTCAGGTGTCGTCCACATGTAAATCTGTGTACAGGTGTATCTACCAGTCCACATTTACAACAGTTAGATGTGTCACTCATTGCTATCCGATGTAGTTTTTCATTGGTTGAAACTATTTAATAAACTACTTTGCACCAAAGAGACTTCACTTCACTTGAGTTGATTTTAAGGTGTATATTTGTCCATACATTTTTCCAATGTTTGGATAAAGCATTTCTATTTTATTAGGACTATCTGATTTTCCCCAGTTGTTTAATAAACGTCTTGATGTAATGTGAATCTTTTGCAAGATTTCGCCTGGCAGATAACTGATGTCTACATAAAATTCCTTGAGATGCTTTAGTTTATAGTTCAGTTTACTGACGTTAATTGGAGGCTGCATGTTTTCTGGGGAAATAACAGAACATAGTTTGCATGTTATATTACTTGGGTCTTGCTTTATCATCATCAAAGTGCGATTGATAAATAGTGCCGATGCTTTCCTCCTCATGTCTGTCAGTTCTAGGCCTCCTGTCAATTTTGTTTTTGTTAAACAGCCCAGTCTCTCTTTATAAATACTGCCTGTCCATATCTTTCAATGGGCGAGCTTCATAATCTTTCTTGTCTGCAATCTGGGTGCTGGGAATGTTTGTGCTATATAATATGCTTTGGAAAATATATAGGTGTTTAAGATTTTAATTGTCTGGCCTAAGTTCGAGGAGTGCCAGCGAAGTTCGTGTAATGCACCTTGAATACTATTAGTCATTTCCCGCCAGTTGTATGCAGCCATTTTTATTTTTACAGTTACTGAAAGTGATGCTCAATGTTTTGTGATTATTAACCACTCTGGCCCATGGTAAACATATGTTCTCAAAACCTCGAAGATTTAAAATGGTACTCTTTTGTGTGTTTATTTGTGCACCTGAGAATCGACAATATGTATCTAATTCAAGTTTTAAGATGTCAATCTCAGATTCTTTCCTTACTATAACACCAACGTCATCTGCATATGCATGCACAGTAAAGTTTACGTTGGAGATTGTGAGTCCCCTAGGAGTTTCTCTTCAAGACATTGCAATAAAGGCTCCAATGAGAGCACATACAAAAGCATTGACAAAGGACTCCCTTGAGGAATACCCCGATCAATGTTTATAATTTTGTTTAGTTGTCCGTTTATGATGCTGCGAGCAGTTATTCCACTCATCATTTGTTTAAGAACACAGACTATCTTATCCCTTACAATACAATCACAGACGCCTAACTTACCACTAACAATACTTATACCTAAACTTGAATAGTTACATTGTTGATTTGTTACAAAACTACTATTTATTTGTAAGGTAAGCGTTTTCATGATTAATCTTGAAGACATCATAATGACACACTGCAAGTTTAAAGTTCACTATTTCTGAATAAGCTGAATTTAAAATGGCGCCTGTCACATCAGGGCACGCTAGGCAAGTGTCGGCCTGACGTCATCAGGAGCTGAATGTGATACATCGACCTGTCGACACGAGTCCTTATTTCGACATGCAGAAATTGTCTCCGGCCAATGGGAACTCGCTAGCTGTTATCCAGTGAGCTACACCATAATACTGACAAATATATGCCAGCAGACGATGATGTTCTGAGTATGCTGTATACATTTGCAAAAGAAATTAAAGTTATCCTCTTAGGATGACTGTTAAGAACATACCCTACAATCGTGACATAGTCACAAATAAATTGCCAAATATTGGTGACAAGTAAGAAATATCAAGAAAACCACACTCACGAAAATCTCCACGTATTCGAAACTAAGCAGCAAAATATTGGGGGCAAACAAGCAATATTACGAGATATTAGATAATAAACAGCCAAATATTTGTGGCTAGCGAATAGTGTGAATGTCACTGATACTTATTTCATTTAGGCCTATCAGCAATTTAAGCGTTTCCCATACGTTTCTCGCCGTTTTCTAGCAAATCGTAACATATTTGGAACAAAGGTCAAATATTTTTGTGAAGGAAAAAGAGAAATATCATTGCTAGTCTTATCACTTGCAGCAGTTTCATTCTCTATTTTGTAGTGACACACAAAAGCGTGGAGCGTCTTCTATCGAACTGACCTTTTGTTCAATCTCGGACGTAATGTCGGCTTGTTCATCTGAATTAAGCAACAATAACGTTGGATGACTGCAACAAGATGTTGCCGGGTCGGCACCACATATCGCCCGATAATCGGTTAGGAAGTCAGAGAGAAAGTGACAAGAGGGACCATCGGAAATCAACGTCGTAGTTCATTCGTCAAATTTTAACTTTATGTTCGACCCATCAGGTAACAGGTGCACTTCAACTTCTCCAAAGTTCAGTGTGGCCTGGTGCGCTACTAAAAATTCAACGCCGAGCAACATGTCACTGCGAGTTGTGAAACTATCCATTTCAGTCTTACAGCGAATACAACGACGGAAACACAAAGCAACAGCCTAGCAACCACGTGGCAGAACACGAGTGCTTCAATAAAATTTCACACGCAATTCACACGTTCTTAAAGGCATGAAAATTGCCGTTAATAAATACACTCCTCTAAAATACACAAAAATATACTGCTGAAAGAGAAAGACACAACTTTAAGCGCTTGCTGCACTACTGTACTCACACACTCACACAATTGCAGGGGACGGGTGGATATTTGAATCAATAGAATAAAAAAGAAAAAATATCAGAACACGCCAGAAGGACAAATCCTGGCAGCTGTTGTTTTTTTACTGTTAACTAGCCGTGTTTGTGAAGTTAACAATTGACTGCTTGCTCACAAAATCTAATTACTTTGCCCACCTGCAAAGTTTAGTACAGGTTAATTATGATCATGTTTCACAGGGGGGAACAGAGGAATTGCAGCACATTCACACCAGATTCATTCGCCAAGCCATGCGGTACTTATCAAGCACCCGACACCAATACACCAAGACGACAGCCAAGCAATGCACATCGAAGGTTCACTCGCCCACAATGAAATAGTACTTCGCTTCCATAACGTGTGAAGCTAGTGGCTTAGGCTCATGATCAACTATTAGAAACAAATGCACTTGGTTTAAGACCACAAAGTGCGGTGTACAGATGGAAGTTAAAGCTTCCCTAGAACTTCTAACTATACATTAAATCAAGATTTCATTATGTAAATAATATCTAAAAACGGTCGCTCTGGTGTTCGTTTAGCACAGGGAGAAGATAACTACAGAAGGTTAAAGTTGTTAGATCAACACAGCACTCTACTAAGTCAGATCACAAAATATCCAAAAAGTTAACAAAATAAATCTTGAAGAGAATAAGATCGCGAAATATATCGTGTAACCATTCTTTCTGGTCAGAGGAATGATATCTATTAGATAAGCAATGTTACAGATTGCTACAGCACAATACAGAGTTTGGTCACAAAAATTCAAAGAAGTGAAATAATTCTATTTCATGAAAATTCAAAACATGATAGACGTCGTGCAACAGTTCTTTCTACACAGAGGAAAAAGATCTATTTAATGGTAATAACCACGACAGGGAACACGCTAATCGGCGCACATGTTGGCCGACAAGTACACAGCTTACAAGTTAGAATGGACAATTTTTGCGGAAAATTATCACGCTACAATCACTAGGAAACACCTTAGCAAATTAGCTATACAATTATTAACCACTCATGTGCACTGAATGATGGAAAAACTGAAGGCTTAGTCTGATATCGTCCACATGTTTTGTCGACAAAGTACGAACAGTATAGACACTGCGAGTCCCTGAAAATATTACAATTCAACTATGATAAGAACGCAAAAGACATTAAACATATTTAAACAGGCGAATAAGTGATTTAAAAGTTATAAAGTGCAAGAACTATGCTAACGAAACACCATCAGACCCTCGCAATCAGATTCCAGCAAAAATCGACATAAAATTAGCAATCCTGTAGGAAATTAAGCAAAATCTCACTACTACACATAGTGTAGCTGCTGCTCCCAGAATTAAAGTCGTGAAAAGGCTTAAGTACGACTATGGAGCCTGAACTAAGTAGAGCCACGAGGTCACAGCAGAACCAAACCCAGAGGTACCCTACCAGGAACCAAGAAGCGAATGAATAGCTCTTTTCACCATTGCTTAACCATTACCAGAGAGAGGTAGTGGAGGGGAGCCCAGAGAGCGTCACCATTCGTCAAGCAGGTAACCTGACCAACCCCCAGCAAAGGAGGTTAAGAGCAAGCTACATTAGGAATCTTTGCTAAGACTGGGTTCTGCTCAGCAGATGGCAAACCTACTTCTCGTCCAGAGGCATTCAACACCCAGCATTTGAAAGAAACGACGACACAAAACAGACGAGGCACGCCTAGCATTTCCTAAACTTTCTTACATACAAAGTTTCATTCATTCTGTGGAAGTCAGGGCCAATACACACTAATACATATTTGGGGCCTCATGTACAACATAGACAGAATTTTACATGCAGATAAAACTAAATCAATACATAATGCATGGTATCTCGCATATTGCGAGTGGAGTGTCTTGCTACACTAAAAAAAAAAAAAAAAAAAGGTCTGAAGCTCGTCAACATTTGTTCATGGGGAGTCAATTAAATGGAACACGTTATATGAACGTGTTTCAGCATATAGTACAGCCTTACAGAGTAATATGAAAGGCAAATCATTGATATATACAATGAAAAGAAAGAGACTAAGAACATAACCCTGGGGCACTCTTTTTTAACAGGTAAAGGATTTGATTTCTTATTAATTACATTCACTAACTGTAGCCTATCACTTATGTATGACTGTAGTAGGTAATGGGTATTCTCACCTATACCATAGTACTGCAGCTTTCTTATCTAGATATTATGGGACACCATGTCAAAGGCTCTCCTTAAGTCCAGTAGTGTGGCTCAACTTAATGTTTTTTTTCTCAAAGCAGTCATATGCTTTAGTTATGACATTATCAACTGCTTTCACTGTGGATAGGGTAGGTCTAAAGCCAAATTGTTCAGAGCAGATTAAATTATTAGGTTCAAAATAATTGTTCTACTGCTGGTGCATACAGTACTCTGTTATTTTAGAGATTATTGGGACAAGTGATATAGGCCTATAGTTGTCAGGTGATAAAGTGCTACCTTTCATATGGACCGGCTTTATTAGGGATATTTTCAGGCTGTTGGAATGGACTCCCTCTGTTGATATTTTGTTTATTATGTTTGTTAGGGATGTTAAAATCTCTTGACTTATTTGTTTAATAATAAAATTGGAAAGACCAGAGTTTGGGAGATGCTGAGTTTACTTATTGCTACACTAACTAGTCGGCAGGTTACATGATTCCATTCAAAATGTCCTGTTGCATTATTGAGTAATTGTTGCAGTAGTTGTTCTGCTTTGTTCACATCTTCCTCAGTGTTGTTTTCCATTAAAGGATTGGTAAAGTATTTATTTTAGTTTGTCAGAAGAAATTGGTATGTTCTGATCTTTCTTTTGGTGCTTTATTTCAGTTTTTATGACTTCCCATGCTGCTTGAGAGTTATTTAAAGGGTTAAGGATGTAGCCATCTTTGGCCTTGCATTTTGCTTCTTTAATTGTAGATCTGTAGTACTTTTTAATGTTCTTATATCTAAGCCTGTCTATGTTGCTGTGTAATGATCATAATACATGAGCACCAATATTAGTAAGTTATTTAGTTCTGGTGTGTACCATTGTTTTAAGGTCCCTGGTTTAGATTGAGATCTATTCTTGGAATGTTTTTTATAGTATGCAGGGCATGTTTCTTCAAAGATTTTAGTTACCACATCCAAAAATCGTTTAGTTGATTCATCAGCCCCCATATCTCATGTCTACTAATGATAATTTTGATTTTAGTGTGTTTAATTTCTGTTCATTTATATGTCTAATTATTCTTTCCAGAGACGTGTTTGTTTTGTGATTCAGAGGAAGTCAGAGGAAGTCTAAGCCACAGCCCATCATGATCAGAAATTACTAGTTTTATTGTATTAAATTGGTCCCTACCTATATGAAAATTACAGATAATGTTATCCAGACAAGCATTCTTTCTTGTGGGCTTGTCATTAATACAATAAAAATTTAATGATCTTAATGTATCAAGTAAATTGGCTACTGTACTACTTCTATACCTAATGTCTATATTAATGTCTCCAAAAATTAGAACTCTACATTTTTTTTCTTGGGGAGTGAGACAATTAGCTTCTGAATATTTTCTATGAATAACTCTTCACTGTGTTTGGGAGGATGATATACAGATACTGCTATAATTTTCAATTCTGTCAGCAGAACTGGTGCAAACTCAAAATGAGATTCTATACGAAATTCACTTACATCCAAAGTTTCATAGTTTAGTTGAAGCATTTTATTAATTTAGATAGAGACACCACCATGTGCCTTATTTGATCTATAGTAAACTGTAGCTAATTCATAACCATTTGGTACACTTAATTCTAACTCTCCACATGACAGCCAATGTTCATTTATCATACGAATACTACAGTTTAACTTTTCTAGCCAGTATTGGAGTTCAAAAAGTTTATTTTTTAAGGATTGAACATTTGTATTGAGGAAAATTAGGTTTTTTTCTTTAAAGGATGGTACTAATGAGTCGGCATCCGATTCATCAGGATAAGGAATTCTACTTGTCAGTTTTAACTGTTCTACATAATTTTTTTTGTGCAACAGAGGAATGTATATTTACAGAAGTTACCTTTTCATTTGTTGTAGTTACTCTGCTTATGTCATGGGCTTCTTGATCTTGTGGCGCTCTACTAAAAAGTTATGGAGATGGAGAGGAGGCACTGTTTTCTGCTTGCTTACTACACTACTTACTGCTTCATCAGCTTTACTTCTCTTCCCTCCTTTTGGTGTTGATGAAGCTACTGTTTCTTGTGAAACTCCAGGTATGGCTTGTGATGCTTGTGCTCCAACTGATTTTTCTTGTACTGAAAGTTCTGGTGTTTCCACTGGTGGCAGTGCTTCAGAAGTTGATGTTGGTGTAGGGCGAGGACAAGTTTCTTCAGGAGGAGTAGCCATAGTAGTTCCTTCCTTATGTACAGTTGGTACATTGTCTTTTTCATTTGCCATTGGCAGCGAGCCAACTGCAGGTAGTGCAAGTTTCTCAAATGTGCCTTATAACATTTGTATATTATTTAAGTAATTATAGTTTATTCTGCCGATACTCAGGTTTTCGAATTAACGATGTATGGGGGTTCTGCTCGCTGCAACATTATTCTCCTGGGGCGTCGTGGTACAAATAAATACTCTATATGTATAATTTTTTCACTTCTTCTTTAATTTGAACCAATCTTCTCCTCCACCAAAACATAAGAACTTCAAAACAAATACAAATTACAAAGCATCAGATCGGTAGTACTTCCATATCAAAACACAGAGTGACATGGATTCCAGAGTACATGACAAATAACTGAAACCCGAACTCCCCTCATGCAAGGCGGTGAGGCAAATATATAACATCGCTTATAATGACCTTACATTATGCATTGATCATAACAATTGAATGCAGTAATTTACAATTAACGAACACAACGGAAAAAACATTTCATGTATACAAAAATATTCACAATATGAAATGAAAACTATACATATAATAAATTTTGGATGGCGTAAATCTTTTTAAGACGAAATCGCGGTACTATTTGTTTCACAACAAAGAATAATGATAAATGTCAATTAATTTGTTAATGAGTACATCATACATGTTCCTAACATATATTGAACTATTAAATATCTTCGCAAATCTCAAACTAGATTCTAAATCTCATTTCAGTCCACATATACAATGAATTCAATATTGATCATTAATGTATTAGTCGAAATAAATCAATTAGCTGGTCAACAAAACTTGTTTATGAGCCTAACATATATAGAATGCTATTTATTTTCATTTCTTTATGTTTTACAAAAGTTTTTACCCTTCGTCTGTCTGTTTATTTGAAATAATGAACAATGACAAAAGTATTGTTTATAGAACTGTCTGGAAAGAAACTATATGAATCTCTTAATTAATGAAATCTATCACTTGTTTTAATCACAGTATCACTGAGACACTGTCCTCCACTGATTCCTAGGCTGGCTACATCGTTTTTAACTAACTTCACACGCAACTGTTATTACTATTGAACCACACGATTCCGGATTCAAAGCAGACGGTATCGTAGGATGACATTGAGATGAGAGGACCAGGCAGACGGTATCGTACGATAACATGGAGATGAGGGGGTCAGTAGTATCGTTACAATACCCCCACCCCCAACAGGTCGATGATGCCCTCATAAGTCGAGGTGATGTAAGAGTGAAGCACCTACTTTGGATGGCTTGGACCTTGTGGATGGCTTGGCTGTATCAGAACCTCACTTAGTCCTGTCTGGGGTTGGCACAGCACAGTCCACACACGCAGCATCGCCAGATCCTGAAAAGTTCCAAGTGCAGTAAGTAGGTGACAAGGCTATGGCCTCCCAAGAGCAAAGGGCAAAATCAGGAACAGCTGACACTCAAGAATCTGCCACACTGAACTTGTCTGACCTTTTTAAGCATCAAGACAAAATACAAAAGAAACATATGACAAAAAATATCCACATAACTATACTGTCAAATTTATTGTTCTCAGTTTCTGAACTGGATTTTTTAAAACTTTGAGTACATGCAACTAGGTATCTCACAAAATCATGACACTAATATTAATTAATTGATTCTATCATGACTTCCATCAATATCTCAAATACTTTAACTCATTAATACTCAGGCAACAATTTGAATTCACATTTTTTCTGTGACATAAAATAAAGGCCAATTCACACTGTCCGTCACGTCACGTCACGTCACCGTCCGTCAGAACATTCTGCAATGTATTTCTAATGGCGGCATTCACACTGTCCGTCACCGGACCGTCACGTCACGTCAACGTCCGTCAAGCTTTCTCGAGAAGAATGTTTTGACGGAACGGCCGTCTGCTAACATCGGAAGTTAACCTATTTTCGTCATGCGAATTACATGTTGCAGTCGACGATTGCACTGTTTATATGCAAATGTGTCTTATTCATCTTTGTGTTGTTGTTGTACCTCGTTTCAGGGGTAAATCTCAAATGTTTCATGACGACTTAAATATTTTTGTCAATTGAGTGTCCCTCTAAAATTGAGGTCGGATATCTGAAACCAAAATATGGTTTATGTTACGTAACATTGTAACAGAAATGACTGAAGCAAACTATTTATTTGAATAAGATTGTAATTTGATTACGCATTTTTCATTAAATAACACTTTAAATGAAAATGTTAGTTCTAATGAAAGACAAAAATTCAGTTGTTTACGACGGTATTAACAATGTCAGCGAGCAAATCGTAATGTTTAAAGTATACAGGCGCTATTTATGCTCTTACAAGTATGGTTTGGTGTCTTCATATGCTTATTTTTTCGCTTGAAAACAGATGTCGATGTTTTGAAATGTTGGATCAGTTCCCAGTAAGTTGGTCAAAAACATACACTTTAAAGTTTTCTTTGGCCGTTAATAACATTTAGCGTTGTTGTTCCCCCTTTCTAGTATTAAACTATGACTTTCTACATAACAAATCGCTACTCATAAACTCACTTTCAACATCGCGTATTGAGATGGACGAATTGACGTGACGGATACGGACGGACAGTGTGAATACAACTTGACGTGACGGTTCCGTGACGTGACGTTGACGTGACGGCCAGTGTGAATTGACCTTAATGCAGCGAAAAGTCTAACTGAACAAACTATATTGAAATCAATATTCTTACTAACATAAAAATTACATACACACATTTCATACCTTAACACTAAAGAAGAAAGATAGAATGATAGATATGAGATAATTTGAACAGGTTACAGAATGAGTAAGAGATGTGGCACCAGACGGACACGGACGGACAGTGTGAATACAACTTGACGTGACGGTTCCGTGACGTGACGTTGACGTGACGGACAGTGTGAATTGGCCTTCAACGCCCAACGGCCATCAAAGAATCTAAACTAATTTAAAGGGGAAAAAAAGGTGGCTTTTAAAAATATCGCTTTCGATATTCAAAATTTAATATCGATATATGGAAATATCAGAACAAAATATCGTTGATAAATAACGATAAATTTTGATATATCGATATGTTTTTCCCATCCCTACTTTGAAGTTTTATGTAGGAACTTCGAATCTAGTGTGAAATAAACGTTACTGTACGTGAGTGACGCTTGAACATAAACCGTTTTTGTTTGTCATGTGAAAGTAACTTGTGCTGGCATACAGGCATAAGCATTCACGTTTTCAATATGTCACTTGAAACAATTCCAAAGGATCTAAGAAATCTTAGAGCATGTCTCGTGTGCTCCCTCATAAAAGTAAGTTTATATTTCCTATAATACTGCAGCGTTGTATTGTATTCATATGTCTTTTGCTGACAACAGTTTTCCCATTTTCAGACATTTGACCAGTTTGAATTCGATGGCTGTGACAATTGCGATGAATTTCTACGCATGAAAAACAACAGAGACAATGTATACGACTGTACCAGTGCCAACTTTGACGGGTATTATTTTTAAATATGTAAATTATCTTGTGCTGGTTTTAAAATGTTTAAGATCGCGCCAGTCGTCTCCATCTCCAGTTTGTAATCTTCATCCAGACTTTTGTATTGGAGCTGCCTCCTTAGCTACCAGTTATGTTTTACGTCTATATACAACAGCATTATTTGACTAGAAACAGCGAGGTTTACCTCCTTGGGGTAAGCTATGATAAGTAGTCCTTAAACCAAATTAATATCGGAAGTGAAAGAAAATCTATTATTTGAAAATTAGGTTTGGATTTTTAGGAAATATGTAGCACTTTGGAATAACCAAATATAGCGTTTTGGAGACCTTTTGGGAGACAGGCCCTTAGAAATATGTTATGAAATTCTAATATGTGCTAAAACAGTCTTTGTTCCCTAATCTTAATAATCACAATCTTCTCGGAATTGGACATTTGTACACGGTTCGTTCCATAGCCCATGAGCAATGAGCATAGCAAGGTATGAAAGTTCTCTAAGTGTTCTCACATAACTATATCGTATTTTGATAAGATGAATATTAGTAAAGTCTCACTTTTGCCAATATGATACTTGCAGCATTATAGTCTAGACATTAGATACCATGGCGACTGTGTCAATTTTGCACCATTAAGTCTTCGGAAACTTTGAGATACGCCTATATAATCTCCGGCATTATTTTGCTTTTTGTATCTGTTTAAGGAGTTGGAGGCTAAACCTGAAACTGTACGTACATAACAACTAATACAAAATAACCCTCTCCTGCTATATAGGGTAGAATCTTCATTGTAACATGATATGTTATTTACAATCATTTGATTGGCTCATAGGTAACTCGTCAGACAATGCCCTTGTGTGCCTACAGAAGTATACAGTACAAGTGTTCGTGTAGTGCCGGCCGCGGTGACCGAGGGGACTGAGGCGCGCCAGTCACGTTCTGCACGCCCGCTACGGTCGGGGGGTTCGAATCCCCCCTCGGGCATGGATTTTTGTGCCGTCCTTAGTATTAAGTAGTTCATAAGTAGTTTGTAAGCTTAGGGACTGATGACCCCGTAGTTAAGTCCCGTAAGTTCTACAAACATTTGATTTGTTTGTGTAGTTTTAAAGTAGGCCTATGTAAGCCCTAAATACACATTTTCACAATAGAGAACTTTTACATAGGAAAACAATACTTAAAGAGCAAAAAGGATAAACAATTGGATCTGCCTACAAAACAACCTTAAAAACTATATAGGAGTTAAACATGTATTTCATTCACTAAATTGTTCAGGCTGTAATTTTTTTTCCTGTGCTTACTGCCATGAATTTTGCCCATACATTCCTTCTAATCTTTAATGCCATATAAAATAGAGTATAGACTTTGAATTGAATGATAATATATAAACGGACTTCCACAATCCTTAACCCAGATGATACTAGCATCCTTTGAGAAGGATGGTGTTTACTTTTTTAACATTTAAATTGTTTCCTTTTGGCACAGAACACTTCCAACATTGGAGTGTCATTTGGATGTTGATCATTGACATGTAAATACTAACAATCATTGTTTTAGCATGTTATTCTATGTTAGTCATCTTTGATGGTAGGGATTCAGTTCTAAGCAACATAGGAGTTAACTCATTATTTTGAGTGTGTAAGTACTTACACATCAATTTTATTTTTATTATTCAGAAACACATAGATTGCTTTACCATTAAAATATATGCAACATGTAATATAGTGTTTTGGTTTTTACTTCGTTGCAGAAAGATGGGCTATTATGCCAAGACTAAGGGTGCAATTAGTGTAAAATCAATGTGAACGATCTGTTACAGATGTAATGAACAATATTTTAAGCCAGAAGTAACCGGAAAAAAATTCTGGAACATCTGGGTTAAACATCTGGGTTGTGAATTATCTTCCCCTTCTGTTCCTATTCCTTTTTTCTTCCCTCCTCTTCTACCTGATGAAGGTACCCTGTTCTTTTTTAGTCATTTTTCTTTCTTTGTGAGACTATCGGTGGTACAGCACATATATAAGTACTGGCCAGCCAATCTGTCTCTTTAGAAGTAAAATTTCTCATCTCTATGGAGAATTTTCATCATTAATCGAATATTAGTTAAATTAGTTTGGGGTTGATGACTATAGCAGTTTTGTCCAATAGGTTCACAAAAATTTGTGTTGTGTACAGCCTTGAATAATGTTCTCAAACATTTGTGATACCTAACTTACGAATTCATTTCTGCCTTGCTTTTACACTTCCTTTCCTTATGCAACCTTTGCCAAGTTTTACCCTTATATTTTTAGTATACTACATTTGTCAACAGTTCCTCTTTGTTTTTCATTTTGTCCCTTTTCTCCTCTCTTAAAGTGTTCATGTTCCAGCAGGTCTTCCTTCCTTTTTATGCTGCAGCTTTCTCATTCTTTCTATTGGAGAGCGCTTTATTAGGGAAAGCAAGATAAATCATTTACATTTATTTTTAATATCAATAGATCTAGGTAAAATTTTACGACACTTCTCGCCAGGCTCCAGTGATTATGTTGGCAACAGATGAACAATGACGTGTAGAATTGCATTAATATTTTTCTTGAGTTACAGAGTAAATGTTATTGCTGCTCATTTCACTTGCAGCAAAATTAATATGTACCTGCTCTATGTTTGACAAGTTCTTGTATGTACCCTTGTCCGTTCAGAAAAAATAATTTTCATTTTAATTGGAGTTATTGGTCATCTGACTTGCTGTCATTACCATTGGTGCCAACATAACCACAGCATCCCGGCGAGAAGCGTAGTAAAATTTAACCATAGATCTGCATTTATTTTGTATCTCACCAGTCAAAGAAAACACACACACACACACACACACACACACACACACACGGAGGGGGAGGGCGGCTAGTGTCCTATTTTATATAGTGGTATTTCATTATGCCATAATATTGTTAAAAATGTGAATTACTTCAATTGTGACAACTTCAATTAAAACGAAAATTATTTTTTCTGAATGGACAAGGGTACATACAAGAACCTGTCAGCCATAGAGCAGGCGCAGTATTAATTTTGCTGCGAGTGAAACAATCAGCAATAACATTTACTCTGTAACTCATATATATCTGAGGAGAATTTTCATCATTAATAATATATAACTTCTTTGCTTTTTACAAATGTCCATCTAGGTGTGTTTGCGTTTGGGTGTGTGTGTGTGTGTGTGTGTGTGTGTGTGTGTGTGTGTGTGTGTATTTGTTTACCTTTCTTTTTGGCCCCTAAGGTAAGTCCTTCCACTCCTGGGATTGGAATGACTCCTTTTCCACTTCCTTAAAACCCATAGCCTTCCCTTTCTCCTCCCCTTTTTTCCTCATTTTCCTGAAGAAGCTGCCAGTGGTGGCGAAAACGTGTGTGTGTGTGTGTGTGTGTGTGTGTGTGTGTGTGTGTGTGTGTGTGTGTGTTTACTTGTTTATTTGTTGGTATCACTGCCTGTGCTCCTTCACCTGGTAAGTGGACCTCATCTATTTTTTACGTATATTTTTCCTGTTAGGAATTATCCATTGTTCATCTGTTGCCAACATAAGCACTGGAGCCAGGTGAGGAGTGTCGTAAAATCTTGCTGAATTACTGCCACACCTGTGATAAAATATAGTTAATCCTAAAAATTAATAGGCTTAGAGTTTCTTAACCTCACTTTTCCAGAATATTAAAAAATTGTGAAGTAATTGTTCAAACATTATGCAAAATTTCATATTTATTTTGTATTTTCTTTTTTCATGTGTGTGACAGACTTTCCTGTCACTTTCAAAAAGAAAAAGTAAAAGTTAAAATAGAAATAAATTATTCAGTGGTTGATTTCAAGGAAGCCTATTGTTGCATAGCTAGTTGTTCACTGTCGTATCATCTGATTCACATTGAGCAAATCAGTTCAGCCAATGTGACAGTTTCTTGGCGTTCATTGAAGTATATTCAGTTGCAGTCTTTGGTGTGACAATTCGTAACTATTTTGAATAAAAATCGGTTTTAATTAATTAAATTTCATGTTTTGTTACTGCATTCATAAGCCTACACCTGTACTGTACTGATTTTCTAAAAATGACCATTTGGCTCATTCCATGCAGAATGAGCCATATGTAAAGGTATTTCCTTTGAAAAGCTGTGGGTTTTTTTTTCACCTTAAGAGAACTACTTCATAAGTAAACAAAGGAGAAGTAGTTGCTTAGGCTTATGAATAACAGTATCAAATGCTTTAGTGAGATCACAGAAGTTACCTATACACTGCTTGTTATAAAGGCATTCCCTTATTTTAGTGAGAAGATTGTGGCCTGCACAGTGCTCAGGCCCTTCCTAAATCCATACTGATTATCAAGGATAATGTTATATTTTACTGATTCCATACTACTTGTTCAAATTTTTTAGAAAAAAGTAGGTGATAATGATACTGGGTGGAAGTTTCCTAACTTATCTTGTCTGCTCTCTCTGTGCACAGGTTGAATGTCTACATTTCTTCTGCCTATCTAATAATCAAATGATTATTAGGGGACAGATTTAGGGTGCAATACTCACACTTCCTGCCTTGATGATTTGTCAGCTAATTTCATCCCAGCCTAGAGAAATAAGACTTTTTAGGCGTTTTATAATGCTTAGCCATTTCATGGAAAAATACATAAGAAACTTGAAATTCACCTGGTCTATTGGGTCTTACATGTAGAGGAGAGAAATTGTCGGTTTGAAGCTGTAAAGTACCTATTGAATTCCTGACATATCTGTCTGGAGTATTTGTTTTCCAGTCTGTCTTCTTCCTTAGCGTTTGTCCCACCTGCTGGTTTTGGCTCGCTGTCGCCATTTTTTACAGTCTTGTACCTGGTCAGGGTGGAGGGTTAAGGTCTTCGTGCAGGGTTTCAAGCCATCGTTACCTAGGTCATCCTACTGGTCGTTTTCCATTTACTTTCAAATTGAAACCTGTACTTGGTAATTTGTTTGTAATCAAAGTAGTTCAACCTGAAATGATACATATAACATGCAGCACTGCTTTAAAATTGCTAGGAAATATTTTCAGAAAAGTACATGGAGGGAGGTTTTTAATTCTTTTTTCCTTTTTGTAGCATTCAGTTCAAAGTATTTTAAATGTTAATAAGTAAGTATGATTGACAAATGAATAGCGCTCAATTTCCATCATTTAAAATAACTGTTACAAGCATGTAGTAGTGACTGCTTCTCGGTCAGTAACTGTAGGGATTTATTATGTGATGACAGTAATATGTACAATTTTTATTTCTTTATATGAATAAAACTGTTGTTTTGTCCTTATCTTCTTAGAAATATGTACTGAATATTGATACCTAATGCAACATTTAAAATTATGTTGCAATGCATATCATCAGAATCATTCAACAAATTTGTATGAAAATGTTAAGATTTCCTACTGTTTTTACATAATTACGTATTACCACAGCTTCAGTTTGTCAGACATTGGAGCAATGGCATTTACACTAAAGTTCATCAGAAACATTGAGCTATTTCCTATAAATATGTTCTTGATCTCGTACATCAGTTGCACCTTTGATATATATTGTTTCAGGCCAAGCTATTTAGGTTGCAAATACCCAGTCTTTGCCCCTGTTGTTTGGCCTGCTCTGAGGACATGCCCATACCACTGTAGATGGCTCTCTTTTTGTCTACTATTGGAGCTACTCTGTATAACTTAAAAATTTGATCTTTTGTAACATGGTCGTGCAGTGTTAACCCACCTGTCCACCTGAGCATCTTTGTTTCCATAAGTCTTTGCTCCATTTCTTTTGTTGAAGGCCAGCATTCAGACCCTTTCAGTGCCACTGGATGTATTACCGATTGGTATACTTTTGACTTAATACCATTTGGGATTTTTCTGTCGCAGAGTATACCAGTCACAGAATGTCATGTGAGCCACATGCTACTCAGGTGGTTGGAGATTTCTGCACTGAAATTTCCATCACCAGAAATAGTCAAGCCCAGGTAATAGAAAGTGTGTGCTGTTGGCAGGTCAAACCATTGCTGCTGATGGTATCAAAATCATTTAAATTTGTGGTGAGGTAATGGGTTTTCAGTATGTTTAGCTACAGTTGTTCTTCCTCAAGGAAATCATTCCAAGCTTGGACTTTTAAGTTGCAGACCTGTCTTGTGTTTAGAGGCTAATAGCACATCAGCAGCATATAATAATGTCCAGGGTGCAGTTTTCTGCATATGTCTTCTGACTGTTAAATAGGAGGGGTGAGATTGCAGATCCCTGATCTCCCACAGAAATAGGAATGCCATCTGATAGTCCACCAGCTGATTATATCCGGCTCTTCAGGCACTCCTTGCTCTCGCAGAGGGAACCAAATAAACTCGCGTGGCAGTTGGTCGAAGGTCTTTTCGAGGTCAAGAAATTTTTCCCAACAATATCTAATGTAAAATTGAAAGTATTTGTTTTTTCAGCACCTATTTTGGTTTTCACAATGTGCCCCCCAGCATTTGGTTTATTTGTGGCATATGTGATGCACTGACTAATTGCCTTTAGTTTTGCCTGTTTGACTTTCTCCAGTATTCTTTTGTAATTTTTTACACACATGACCAACTCTGCATCACAGTTGGTGTTTGCTTTCATATACAGTTCTCTCTTTCTGATAACAGGGATTCTAATTTATTTATTTATTTATTTATTTTATTGGTTTTTCTGTTCCATAGGACCCAATTGAGGAGTGAGACCCCATGGTCATGGAACAAGTCAATACATTAATTGTTACACAAGAATGGTAATAGAAAATATTTAAGTAGTCCTTTGCACACGACAATCTTAAGACAAAGTGAAAAGAATCAATAAAGAAAAAATAAATTAGCTTAATTGTTTAACTTTTCTAGGAGTTCCTCAACAGAATAAAAGGAGAGAGCCATGAGGTAACTCTTCAATTTAGATTTGAAAGCATGTGGATTAGTGCTAAGATTCTTTAGTTCTTGTGGCAGCTTATTGAAAATATTGTACCCCATTCTGCACAAGTGTTAAGGTGGTGTGATGCAAATGCAGATTCGACTTCTGTCTAGTATTCACCGAGTGAAAGCCACTAACTTGTGGGAATAAGCTGATATTATTAACAACAAACGACATTAAAGAAAAAACGTATTGTGACGCCAGAGTCAAAATTCCCAGACTACTGAAAAGGGGTCGACATGACGTTCACGAACTTACACCACATATTGCTCGAATCACCCATTTTTAGCCAGAAATATCCTTTTTGCATCAGGCGAGTTACCCCAAAAAAAAACAATGCCGTACGTCATAAGTGAGTGAAAGTAAGCGTAATAGACAACTTTTCGTGTTGAAAAATCACTTCTCAGATATTGTTCTAATGGTAAATATAGCAGAATTTAGTTTTGGAACAAGATTCTGAACATGGGCTTTCCATGACAGCTTACTGTCTATATGAACACCTAGAAATTTGAACTGTTCAGTCTCACTTATCACATGCCCATAATGTGTAATCAGAATGTCAGCTTTTGTCAAATTATGTGTTAGAAATTGTAAAAACTGAGTTTTACTGTTATTTATCATCAACTTGTTTTCTACAAGCCATGAACTTATCTCTTGAACTGCATTATTTGATATTGTGACAATATTACGAGCAACATCCTTCACTACCAAGCTGTATCAGCAGCAAACAAAAATATTTTACAGTCACTTGTTATACTCAAAGGCATATCATTTATATAAATAAGAAACAGCAATGGTCCCAAAACAGACCCCTGGAGCACCCCATACTTAATTGTGCCCCATTGGGATTGCACGTCATAGCTATTTTCTACACTGCGGAGAATTACCTTCTGTTGTCTATTATTAAAGTAAGAGGTGAACCAGTTGTGGGCTACTCCCCGTATTCCATAATGTTCCAACTTCTGCAACAATATTTTGTGATCAACACAATCAAACGCTTTTGTTAAATCAAAGAAGATGCCTAATGTCCGTAGCCTCTTATTTAACCCATAAAGCGTCTCACAGAGAAACGAAAATATATCATTTTCAGTCGTTAAACCGCTTCTAAAACCAAACTGCACGTTTGACAATAAATTATGTGAACTGAAATGATCATTCAATCTTGAATATACAGCCTTTTCAATAACTTTAGAAAAAAACGATGGCATAGAAATACAGTAGAACCTCATTTTTACGCTTTTCAAAGGACTTCAGTAAAATGGTGTAAAATACAGGAAAATGTAAAATGCAGGAAGTAGTGTTTTAAATGGTAAAATGTGCTTACTGGATCAGCCTTGCATTTTCGTAGTTTATTTGTGATATATGTACATAATAGGCATCTAAATACTCACCAGGAAGTTTATTATACAATAAAGGTTATCCAAATTTTTACTATTTTAAGCACAGGGCAGAACTGGTAATTTTATGGGAAGTAGAAATTTTTGACGTAATTTCATTCATTATAATTGAGGACGCTGCTGGCAGGCTATGTAACACATCTTCAAAATTACTGCCTTTTACTGGCATTAATTATTTATGTAGTAAAACTCCTAAAGTTCTGTTCTTTTTGAATTTTTTTTGATGTTTCACTCGACAGTATTAGAGAATTTATTCATGTTCTCGAGTGCAAACATATGCATAAGTATTTTTGTGACGTTTGCCTAGGATTGGCATTTCACACTATTACCGCTTTTTTGAGATTGTGGGTATCATGATACCAAACTTTGACAGATAATGTTCTTTATGAATCAGAAATATGTATCACAAAAACAATGCAACTCTTTATCCTCACATCAACAAAGCAACTGGTTCTGATTGTCTGAGGACACGCCAGCTGCTCTGGCAAAGAAGCTGGTGGAAAGAGTAACTACATCGTCACAAATCGGTGCGTCGTAAGTCAACTAGATACATACTGTCATCAATGATATGCAAAATATACGTTTGATTAAATGCAAAGTGTCAAGAAACTCGACTGCGAATAATTTTTAAGTGCTATACTTTAAGGGGAAAGCCATGCTAGCATCAAGTTATGTAGATTACGTCATTTTTTTCTTCACGAACATGCTTTCAAAAAGTGTAAAATTCAGGAAAGATGTAAATATGATAACGCAAAAATGAGGAAGAATTAACATTGCGAACATAGGAAATTTGACGGGACCGACAAAAATGGTGTAAATGGCAGGAAAATGTAAAAACCGGGAACGTAAAAACAAGGTTTTACTGTAGGTCTATAGTTGTCTACATTATCCCTTTCTCCTTTTTTATAAACTGGTTTCACCACTGAGTACTTTAAACTGTTAGGAAACTGATCATTCTGAAAGGAAAAATTACAAATATGGCTTATTACTGGGCTAACATATGGAGAACAGTACTTTGGAATTCTGGTAGATACCCCATCATATCCACAAGAGTCCTTAGTATTTAGTGATTTAATTATTGACTCAATCTCACCTATGGAAGTATCATGAAGGACCATTTCAGGTAACAGCCTCGGAAAGGCATTTTCTAAAAACGTTACATGATTACCTGTAGAAACTAGAGTTTTGTTTAGTTCCCCTACTATATTCACAAAGTGATTATTGAATATTGCACATATCTAACTTGTCAGTAACAGAAACATTCCTACTACGCACTGACATTATATCTTCTACCTGCTGCTGCTGACCTGACACTTACTTCACGACTGACCAGTTAGTTTTTATTTTATCCCGAGAGTTTGCTATTCTTTTTGCATACCACATGCTTTTTGCATTCTTAATGACATTTTTCAGAACCTTGCAGTACTGTTTGTAATGAGCTATTACATCTTCATTCTGACTGCTTCTAACATTTTGATACAACTCCCGCTTAGTTCTACATGATACTCTTATCCCCGTTGTCAGCCACCTTGGCTGTCTGTTACTGGAAGTACCCTGTTTTGATTGTTTCAGCGGAAAGCAACTTTCAAACAGCATAAGAAATGTGTTCAGAAAAGCATTATATTTATCATCTGCATTATCGGCGCTATAAACATCCTGCCATTCTTGTTCCTTAATTAAGCTTAAAAAGGTCTCAATTGCAACTGGATTAACTTTTCTGAGTAGTTGATATTTATGTTTAACATTTGTTTGAGAACAAATACTTTTTAGAATTAAAAGTTGGGCATCGTGGTCTGATAGGCCATTTACTCTTCTGCTGACAGAGTGCCCCTCTAATAATGAAGAATGAACAAAAATATTGTCAATGGTAGAACTGCTATTTCCTTGCAGTCTCGTTGGAAAAAATACTGTTTGCATCATGTTATAGGAATTAAATAGATCTAACAGCTGACTTTTCCTTGAGCTATCACCTACACAGTTAATGGTGAAATCTCCACACACAATTAAATTTTTGTACTTCCTATACAGTGGACCCAGAACCAATTCCAGCTTCAGCAGAAACATTTTAAAATCTGAGTGAGGGGACCTATAAATAACAACAATTACTAGTTTCATTAACATTAACAACTCCTGCACAACACTCAAATATCTTTTCTGTGCAGTGTTTAGAAAAATCGATTGACTCCGATGAAAAATCGTTTTTAACATATATGGACACTCCCCCACACTGCAAGGAATTCCTAGAGTAGAAGGCAGCTAACCTGTATCCTGGCAAAGGAAGTATCTGAATTGTCACACCACTTAAAAAGTGCTCTGAAATACCAATAATGTCAGAATCAGTATCAATAAGCATTTCATTAACTTTATCTCTGATACCCTGCATATTTTGATGAAAAACAGTAATTCCCTTATTAATTATATTCGTAGACTTTGTCTTTTGTGTCCCAGCCTCGTCGCCGCTTTTGTGTCTCGTTTCCGTCGTAGGTGTCGGTGGCCGAGTGGAATGAGACCGACACAGGAATAAAGATAGCACGCTGGTGCAGGTACGGAGTGGAGCAGCCAGAAACCCGAAACACTAGAGTAAATTAGAACGAGATATATATTGCACAGAGTGTATACAATACTTAACTTTTACATAGATCAGTACTGCAGAATGCTGATACATAGTTGAGGCCTGCCTAGTGCCTATCCGATAGCCAAGTCAACGATGTCGTTCAGTGGTGGCCACGAGCGGAGTTGTAACAGAGGGTGCTCGTGGCTGTCGTCGTAAGAACGCCGCGCTGTGCGTGCATGGCGGCGCACGGCGAAAGTAGGTGGCGCGCACTTTGGACTTGTGCGACACCACATTGTCAAAGGTGGTTCCTTTCTTAGAGGGACTTCCTTTTAGCAGGAATACCTATCAGCTGTCTTCAGTCTAAAAAAGGTGCAGCCCTAACACCAACTACTACAGGAATTTTTCCATGAGTGACACCCCCACCCCCTACTACACTGTCACCTATGAGCTTTGCCAACCTCCCCTTCCCATGCCTATTGAGGTGCAGGCCATGCCTAGTAAAATCCGACCTTTGGATAGTCTCAACTGGCACCACTGCAATGTGATCCATGCCCTCCGTCATCAGTGCCTTCTCAAGCCCCATGTTAACACGGCTGACAGCCGTATTAAGACAAGGCCTATCATGACGCTGAAACAGCTGCACGAAATACACATTCGTGCCACCAGTTTGAGTTGCTATCCTTTCCAGATCACCACCTATATCATATTCCCCGTCCCTATCAAGACTATTCTCGGCCCCACCCACTATAACTACCTGATCCTCTTTTGAGAAATTCCTACATAAGTCCCCTAAGTTACAAGTGACCTGAGCGAACCCTACACTAGGCTTCACTATGCTGGTGACCTGGTACTCACTCCCAAGTACTTCCTGCAACTGTTGGCCAACACCTCTGCCATGAGAACTGCCTAGCAGCAGAACCTTCTTCTTCCTAAGATCCCTTTCTACAAATTTCGGTTTCCTAACAGCTAAGGTCTGCTGCATACTTCCTACACCTACAGCTGCAGGAGCTTCATCTCCACTCAACTCTGACAATTGGTCAAACCTATTTGCAACTTGCAATGTAAAGCTATCTGAATACCTTCTCGTAGCTAACTTCTTGCCAACTGCCAGTTCCCATTCCCCAGCCCCCCCTTCCCCTCCTCAGCCTACCTAATTCCTCTTCAGCAGTTTTTCAACTGCACCTGAAGGGCGCAGATCAAACGCTCCTGCTCCTCTATCCTCTTATTCCTGCTGCAAATTCTACTGTTCCAGGAGAGAACCTCACCACAATGCCCACTGGCTTCCCCACTGCACTCCCCCCCCATGAAAATACTTACTACAAATCCCACACTGCAGCCCACTACGCACGACCCTACGATAGAGCCCACACTTTTCACTCATGGTAAAATTTTACAATTATTTGTTAAGAAAAACTAGACGTCTACATTATTAAGTTACGTTTCTAGAAAATAAGTAGGAAGTACCTCTTAACTACATCAATCAACAAACCTCAGTCTCTACAAAATCAAGTAACAACAACAACTAATAGTATCAGAAAAGAACAAATAACACTACCACTGAAACTTTACACTATTGCTTGTATAAACAAGTTCAAATTCAAGCGTCACTAATAAACTAACTAAACACAGTGAGAGTACAAGAGTTATCAAATACCATAACTTAAAGTTTCCCAACCTCAACTACGTTAAAAACAGCAAGTCACCTGTTGAAAAGTACTAAATTTAATAAATAACTAGCGTGATAACACCTCCTGAATCTACTCACTTTAATAATTTAACTACAATAACACAAACACTTATTGGAACTTAGCTTTCGGAGACCGCTACGGCTGGAACCACTCGCCACCAGATGTAAACAAAGCAGTAAGACGTGGATGCCGGTGCACACGCGAACACAAATAACACCACTTAAAGCAAAATGTCTTCAGTTATCCAAGAGTTCTTTTTGTTGTATTTGTCACATCCAGTTATGAAGGGGAAACATTGATTGAAAATATTCAAGAATTCTAAAACAAAAGTATTGTAGTTTGTGTGTAGTGAATGACCAGGTGGTTTCATTCAGCCTTTAGACAAATGTGCTCACTTTTTCTCAGCAGTAGTTCCTCACTCGTTTCATTATAGACCTTTCTGTTTTATCTGAAATTGGCATTGTGAGAAAAAGGGCTGAATGGTCTGACACTACAATTTCTTGAACGCTTTCTTTTGCATTGTAATTAATACTACTCATAATATTGTCTTTAAACATTGCAGAAGTTGCTGTTTCTCTGACGTACTCACTGAAATTTGTTAGGCCATTTGTAGATAACAAGTGGCAAATCTGTCATCAGCTCAGACTTTTATGTTGAAATCTGCATAAATTATGACCTTTTTATGTAACTTTCCAGTGTGCAACGTATACAGTGAGGTTTCAAATTTTTCTAGAAATAAACAAGTGGGCCAATATTCAGGAACATGATATATGCTAATAATTAATATGCCATATTCCATATTTTATCAGTTCAGTGCAGCAGCTTTCAAAGACTAGCTCCTTGTTGATTACAGATCTTAGTGACTGAATGCACGCTCCTCCAAATGCATTTTTTCTACAAAAAGTAGTTGCTAAATTGTAACCTCGGAGTGAATTCATCAAGCTGATATTTTCATGTTCAAGCTAGTGTTCATTTAAGCATAACTTTTACTGACTGCTTTTTCCAGAAATACATCTAGTTGATAAAGGTTGCTGGCTGCAGTGGCCGAGTGGTCCGCGGTGTGCCAGTCACGGTCTTCATGGCCGCTACGGTCGGGAATTTGAATCCCCCCTTGGGCATGGATGTTTGTGCCCTCTTTAGTATAAGCTAGTTCATAAGTAGTTTGAAAGTTTAGGGAGTTATTGCCCCCGTAGTTAAGCCCCATAAGCTCTACAAACATTTGAACATTTGATGAAGCTTGTTCATCATTCCTACTGACAGGTCGCCTATGCTAAGGTGCATTATGAACTAATTTTTATGAAACAAATCTGACAAAGAATCATTGAACTGTTTAAGATTGTGGTTTTGAGTCAGTGTCACAGTTTTCTTTCTGACCAAATTCAGTGGGATTTGATCTGCTGTATTAGTTTCCCTGCGAAGGACAGCCATGCACAGTAACATGCTTATTACTAATTTGATTAAAAGATATTTCTCGGAGAGGATTATTAATGCTACAACCAACATCTGTTTGCCGTAATTGTTGGTCATGTATTCCATGGCAAGTGAAAAAGTTACTAATGTATATCAACTTAACATGTACACATTTGGTACAACGATTTCCCAGCTTCAGATTGGTAACTAGAAGTTCTTCGTTGATACATGACCAGCCTGATAGATCATACTTTATAAGCAAAGTTGGCACAAGGATGCTGGTGAATTGCAGGAATTGTAAAACTGTGATTAGCTTCTTAATGAAGGCAGTGGCTTCATTTTGTATACATCATTAGCACTTACTATGGCCACAGCACAATTATTGTGAGATCATAGCATTCTTCATCATACTCTGTTACACAATCGAAATTTGCACTACGTTTTATGATGCCAGAAACAATAATGGTTGTTCGCACAATTTAAAAACAATTCGGGGTTGCTGTGTGGACCACTCTACCACTTTGCCAGGCTGGTAAAGCCTGCTTACTTTTAGGCCTATACAGGAGTCTTTGTCATCTTCTTATGGAGAAACCTGCAATTCTTTGCCAAAGATGCGTACTTCGGTTAACATTATCTATGTGAAAATTGCTTGAGATATTTTTTGTTATTTGGTGTAGGAGAGCATAAAAAGTTACACAAGATGGTCTATAATTTTCTTTCAAGGAAATATTGCCAGAGACGATATCTCTCAAAATTGCCTAGCCTAGAACTGAAGGTTCGATGTTGATATTGTGCCACGGTGTTAAACAAATGTCTAAATCTCTGCATGTTTTATACTGGTGAAAGTGAAACTTTCACACACATTCCCAATAAATATTGGTAATGTTCACACAAAATTTTATTAAAATCAGTGAAGCAGATATGGGAACATTTTCCAAAATTAGACCACTCGGTGTGGAATGGCCTAATGTTAATGATGACATCCTTCATGTAGTCCTCCTCTGGGGGCTCAGCATTTGTCTGTCGGGTCCCTGAGATGGTGACTGCGTCGGATTCGCAGTTTCCCTGTACAATGATCTCTGTGCCTGAGTTACCACTGCATGGCGCCCCCCAGGGGGCCCACAGTTCTTTTGTGGGTACGTGTGTGGCGCGCACGGGGCCCCGAGCCGGAGCAGCCTTTCTTCTGCCCCAGGCTGCTTAACTTTCCCTCCCGGTTTATGCCTTCGCCTGGAGACGGGCGTATTTCACGAGTTCAGGTGTTTTCTTGTTGTCGTTTCTCTTATTCCTTGGTTCCTTCCTTTCTTACCCTTTGTTTCTGTCTCTCTCTCCTTGTCCTCTCCTCGCCTTCTTCTCCTCATTAGTCTCCGCCTCGGCGTTTGAGACACCTTCCCTTCTTTCTCTTCACTTCCTCTATTCTTCTTCTTTCCTCCCTGTGCGTGTCTGAAGGCCGACCCACGCATTATCATGCGTAGCAGGTGACGGGGTAACGCGTAATTCCCCGCCCCGGGTAGACAAGTAGGGCACGTACGTACCCCCTGGTAAAGGCCAGGCCCAGGGAGGGGTGATTACCCGAGCTGGTACCTTCCGAACGTGCCGATTGGTCCCTCCGTCAGTTCTCGGGAGGTGTGACCTGAGGTGTGAACAATCACCTAAGGCGGGTAAGCCCTCGGAGAGGGCCCCCACTAGGAAGGAGCGCGCCATCGGAGACGCCGGTAATCACGGGGGACACTTCCGCAATGACTTCCTTCTCTTCTTCACTGACATTGACCCAGAAACGTAAGATAGACTCGCCTCAGCAAAAGAAGACTCTGCCTAACTTGCCGAAATTTCTTGTTGTGTCGCGCACCGACGGAAAAGACTTCAATTCTGTCAATACTTTCGTTATACAGAAAGGTGTAGATGCAATTGCTGGCCCTGTTAAAACCTGTTCGCGTCAGCGCAATGGCTCATTGTTGCTGGAAGTGGACAGTGCTTTCCAAGCCCAGAAACTTATCCGGACTACGTTATTGCACACGTTTCCAGTCAAAGTAGAAGCGCACCGCACACTCAACTCGTCACGTGGGGTAGTTTTTACGAGATCCCTTGACGGGTTGTCTGATGACGACATCCGGTCCTATATGTCCGATCAGGGTGTGACAGCCGTCCACAGGGTGATGAAAAAAGGTAGATAATCAGCTGACACCGACTCGTACTGTGTTTTTGACATTCGACAGAGTTGACCTCCCGTCGAAGGTCAAAGCAGGGTACGAAGTTATCTCAGTCCGCCCTTATATTCCAAACCCAACGCGCTGCTACCAATGCCACAGGTACAACCATACCCGTGAACATTGCCCACATGCAGCAAAATGTGTCACTTGTGGTAGGGACGCCCATGAGGGGGATTGCCCACCTCCGTCCCCTCACTGCCTTAACTGCAACGGTGACCATGCGGCTTCCTCTCGCGACTGCCCTGTATACAAGGATGAGAAGGTAATCCAGCAAATTCGGGTTACGGAGAAGGTATCGACATCTGCCGCTCGTAAGTTGTTGGCGAGTCGAAAGCCCACTGTCCTCCCAGCGGGTACATACAGTAAGGTCCTCACCTCAACTCGACCTACTAAGGATTCCAGTACCCAGACTTGTGATTTCACTTTCGCTGACACAGTTGTGCGTTCCGCCAGCCCGAAGATTGCCCGTTCCACGTCCCCGCTTCCTCCTGCTGCTTCTAAGGTACAGTCTCCGTCAACATCTAGTAAACCGCGGGCACCTAAACAAGATGCCCGGACCTTGAAAAAGGAACCCGTCCGTGAGGATTTTCTGCGTTCTCAGGCTTCCCAACCGTCAACTGCCTCTTCCCGCCGTCACTCTTCCAGAAGAGCTGACAAGAAAAAGAGTTCCTCTCCTTCCCCGTCCAGGCGTGACCCATCTGTCGCGCCGTCCAACAGTTGCCGGCCTCGGCCGTCTTCTGTTTCACCGGGACGCTCCGTTTGTCGGGCGCCCGACCCTTTACCGGCAGTGGAAACTGCCCCTCCTGATCAACTCAGGGAGGTGGCAGGCGCGTCGGTCGAACCTATGGACCACGACCCTTTGCCCCTGGACAACGATAGCAGTGCTCCCTCGAAATCCGGTCCTCAGCGGCCGTCGAGGTGACCCCGCTCGCTACTTGGTTTTTATCCTTATTTCTTCTCATTTTTATCGTGGCGCTCCTTCAATGGAACATTCGCGGCATTCGTTCTAATCGGGAGGAGTTAAAATTACTCCTTCGATTGCACTGCCCGCTTCTAGTCTGCCTCCAGGAAACTAAGTTGCGTCCACGTGATCGTGCAGACTTTCCACACTACACCTCTGTGCGGTTCGACCTGCCACCCGTGGAAGGTGTCCCAGCCCATGGAGGGGTTCTGATGCTCCTTCGAGACGACGTCTATTTCCATCCCATATCCTTGCACACTCACCTACAGGCAGTTGCCGTCCGCATCACCTTATCCGCATTTACCTTCTCCCTCTGTAATATATATTCGCCATCGTCATCTGCCCTTACTAGGGCAGATGTGCTAAACCTTGTTGACCAGCTCCCTTCACCTTTCGTGTTGGTAGGCGACTTGAATGCCCACCACCCCCTATGGGGCTCTCCGGCACCTTGTCCGAGAGGCTCCCTTTTGGTGGACCTTCTCCAACACCTCGATCTTGTCTGCCTCAACACCGGTGCACCGACCTTCCTTTCTGACACAACACACACTTATTCCCATATAGACCTCGCAATACGCACTCCTCAGCTTGCCGGTCGGTTTGAGTGGTATGCACTTTCTGACACATACTCGAGTGACCATTTCCCTTGTATCACCCACTTCCTACATCACTCCCCATCTCCACGTCCCACCAGTTGGAACATTTCTAAAGCCGACTGGGGGCTTTATTCTTCCATGGCTGTTTTTCACAATCAGCATTTTCCCAACTGTGACAGTCAGGTCGAATACCTCACAGAGGTTATTCTCACTGCTGCTGAACGTTCCATACCTCGTACATCCTCTTCTCCACGTCGTGTGCAGGTCCCTTGGTGGACTGCAGCCTGCCGCGACGCGCTTCGAGCCCGGCGCCGTGCCTTACGCACCTTCCGCCGCCACCCAACTTTGGAGAATTGCATCAATTACAAACGTATGAGAGCGCAGTGCCGTCGTATCATAAACGACAGCAAGAAAGCTTGCTGGACAGCTTTTACTAGTTCTTTTAACCGTTTTACTCCCTCCACGGTTGTCTGGGGTGGCCTCCGCCGTTTGTCCGGCATCAAGGTCCACTCCCCGATTCCTGGCCTGACCGTGGAGGACGCGGTCCTCGTGGACCCAGCTGATGTTTCAAACGCATTGGGTCGTTTCTTTGCGGAGGTTTCGAGCTCTGCCCATTACCACCCTGCCTTTCTCCCTCGCAAACAGGTAGAGGAGGCACGGCCGCCTTCTTTCCGCTCTGTTAATCGTGAAAACTATAACGTCGCCTTCACCATGCAGGAGCTAGACCGTGCTCTCGCCCTGTCCCGGTCCTCTGCTCCCGGGCCCGATTCCATTCATATTGAGATGCTGAAGAACCTCTCTCCTGCGGGCAAGTGCTTTCTTCTTAGTACCTACAATCGCATATGGACTGAAGGTCATGTTCCCACAAGTTGGCGTGAAGCCATTGTTGTCCCCATCCCCAAACCAGGGAAGGACAAACACCTTCCTTCCAGTTATCGTCCCATTTCTCTGACGAGCTGCGTCTGTAAGGTGATGGAACGCATGGTTAACGCTCGGTTGGTCTGGCTCCTCGAATCTCGCCGCCTCCTGACTAACATCAAATGCGGTTTTCGTCGACACCGCTCTGCTGCTGACCACCTCGTTACGTTGTCGACCTTCATTATGAACAACTTTCTAAAGAAGCGTCAAACAGTAGCCGTGTTCTTCGACTTGGAGAAGGCATACGATACCTGTTGGAGAGCGGGTATTCTCCGCACATTACACACATGGGGCCTTCGGGGCCGCCTTCCTCTTTTCATTCAAGCGTTTTTGGCGGATCGCAAGTTCCGGGTACGGGTGGGCTCTGTTTTGTCAGATACCTTTTGCCAGGAGAATGGGGTACCACAGGGCTCCGTCTTGAGTGTGGCGCTCTTTGCCATTGCAATCAATCCTATCGTGGACTGCCTTTCAGCCGACGTCTCCGGATCTCTTTTTGTTGACGATTTCGCAATTTATTGTAGCGCCCAGCGGACGTGTCTCTTGGAGCGTTCTCTCCAACGCTGTCTTGACCGTCTATATTCCTGGAGCATCGCAAACGGCTTCCGATTCTCCACTGAGAAAACTGTGTGTATCAATTTCTGGAGATACAAGGAATTTCTTCCACCTTCTCTACGTCTCGGCCCTGTTGCTCTCCCTTTCGTGGAGACTACGATATTCTTGGGACTCATGTTGGATCGGAAACTTTGCTGGTCCACACACGTGTCCTACCTGGCTGCCCGTTGTGCCCGATCCCTTAACGTTCTTCGTGTCCTCAGTGGCACGTCATGGGGAGCGGATCGTACCGTCCTGCTTCACCTTTACCAGGCCATTGTTCAGTCGAAGCTCGACTATGGAAGCCTTGTGTACTCTTCAGCACGGCCGTCGATTCTCCGCCGTCTCAACTCTATCCACCATCGTGGATTACGTCTGGCGACCGGTGCATTTTATACCAGCCCTGTTGAAAGTCTGTATGCCGAGGCTGCTGTATTACCCTTGACCAATCGACGTGACATACTCTTGTGTCGGTATGCGTGCCGCCTACGGTCAATGCCCAACCATCCCTCTTACAGATTATTTTTTGACGACTCACTCGATCGCCAATATCAGTTGTCTGCGATTGCCTTGCTTCCACCTGGAGTTCGGTTTCGCCGCCTGCTACAGCGGCTCGATTTTACCCTTTCTTCCACCCTTCGGTTGAGCGAAAGCCCATTGCCACCGTGGCATCAGGCCCAGGTTCACACACACCTCGAACTTAGTTCGCTCCCCAAGGAGAGCACTCCGGATTTGGTATTCCGCTCGAGGCTTGTCGAACTCCGTTCGCGGTTCGATAATGCCGTATTTATTTACACTGATGGTTCCAAGAGCACTGCCGGTGTCGGATCTGCCTTCGTCGTCGGGGACAACTGTTTCCAATACAAGCTCCCTGACCGGTGCTCAAACTTCACGGCTGAGCTTTTCGCCCTCCACCAGGCCGTTTTGTATACCTGCCGCCACCGCCACCCTTTCTATGCCATATGTTCTGACTCCCTTAGTGCCCTGCAGAGTCTTAAGGACCCTTTCTCGAAGCATCCTCTCATGTATCGGATCCATCGCTCCCTCCAGTTGCTGGTGGATAACAGCTGTCACGTTTCTTTCCTGTGGGTCCCTGGACATGTGGGTGTGCCCGGGAATGAGGCCGCCGACATAGCAGCCAAGGCAGCAGCTCTTTTGCCTCGCATGGCTACCTTTTGCGTCCCATCGGACGATGTTCAACGGGCTCTTCGCCGGAGTATCGTGTCGCAATGGCACAGTGTGTGGCTTTCACTGTACAACAATAAATTGCGAACTGTCAAACCGATCCCGACCGCTTGGAGGACCTCCTCACGCCCCTCTCGGCGGGAGGAGGTCATCCTGGCTCGGTTGCGGATCGGTCATTGCCGTTTCAGCCACCGTCACTTGCTATCCGCCGAACCTGCACCGCTATGCTCCTGCGGTGAACTGCTGACAGTGCGACATGTTTTACTGACTTGTGTTAATTTTAATCATCTCCGTGTAGCCCTTCACTTTCCGTCTACTCTGGAGGAAATTTTAGCTGATTACACACGAGCAGCTGCTCGAGTTTTGCGTTTTATCAACTTGGCCAACTTATCCAAGGATATTTAACTCTTTTAATTGTCTTTTATCTTTCGTTTTTAGCCTCTTGTTGATGTTCTGACAGTCTACATTTTTTTTAGATCATAGCGAATCTATGTTCTTGGCTGGGCGCTAATGACCATAGAAGTTGTGCGCCCTAAAACCACAAAAAAAAAAAAAAAAAAAAAAAACTGCATGGCGTGACAGTGCAACATTGTATGTTACACAGCCTGGAGATCTTGGCTCAAGTGTCCGGATTGCGAGGACGGTCAAAATCTATATTAAAAACCTTAATTTCGAGGTGTGCTGTGCACTGAGGAGATGTGTGGCTGTCAAGGTTGAACAGTTGCAAGTGGGCTACCTCTCAAGGATCGGCCTCACCTAACTCGTATTCGGCTTATTTGGGCACACAAGGCTCGGTTTAGATGGACCATTTTCTCTAACAGCTCGTGGGACTGAAATGAATGGATTGAAACAAAATGCCAGTGGCGTAACATCCGCAAGTGTTGGAGCTCGGAAGAATACACAGCGACGTACGACCCCCGGTCATTATTTTCCCCTGGCCCTATGGGAGAAAGGTAGGGCCTGAATCAATGTGAGACGATGCCCGTCAATAGTGGGTATGTGAAAGAACAGATGGGGAATCCCTTCTCACAAAAATGCCTTTGTTTTTTTGTGGAAATCTTGGAGGAGACATTTGGCTGGGTGAAGGAATGTAAAAGATAAGATGTGTGCCAGTCTTAATAGCATCCTCTTCCCAGTCATGGGCATTGCTTACCTGTGACAAACTCTGTGATTTTCTTGTTAGCATCACTCCCCACAAGAGTTTGGACACAATCCGGGCAGTTATATTCCATAGAGATCTTTTATTGCATTCTGATGATGAACTGCGCAAAGAGTCCAATTTATTGGGCGAATTTATAGGTGTCTGAAGGACAAAAGGGATGTTACTGGTGGCTTCATCTTGCCCTTTGAGTGCGATTTGTTGCCTAAGGAGGTCGATGTGATGATATACTGTTATAGTGTTAAAGCCTACTTTTCTTCCTCTGTGCTATGTCTTGCCTTGGAGATAACTAAAAGACACTGTCTGATACAGAAATTGTGTTTATTGACAAGACAACTAATCATCTTCTGGAAACAAAACAAACTAATAAACTTCTGAAACTAGGGCAAAAACAACAAACATCAACTAAAAGTTTTCTTCTTCACCAATTAGGTACCAGCCAGGGAGATGACGACAGCCTTAAGAGAACGGTCAGGGAGATGGAGCCGGACGATGTATTCCGTTGTGTGGGAAGTCCTGGAGGTGCGGTGTCGCTGGTACGGACTCTTACCTGCAGGCTCGGTCACCATCCCTCAGCTAAGGTTCTTGTAGGCGGTCAGCAGAGAACTGGTGTTGTGTTGCACTGCGCCCCCCTAAATACTCGGCACACAGTGATACATGGAACTCTCGGGCTGGTCTCGTGTGACTCTGTGAAGGAAAACGGTTCCAGTTTAGTGCACTCTCTGGCGGTGCTCGTTGTGTCCTCTGTTGACTCTGGAACTGCCGCTGTAGGACACCTCACTCTTATGCGTCCATGTGCTGGTACCCTGCATTGTGGGTTGTCCGCTCGTCAGGCGAACCACCGGTACATGACACCCTGTATGGTGTTTAAAGTGCCGGAAGTTTGGGCACATGTTCTCCCTGACTGCACGGCAGGAGTGCAGACGTGTCTAACATACAAACATCTCTTGTGCCCTCTCACTCATTTGTGTGTTGACTGTGGACAACACTATCCCCATTGCTCTCACACATAAAATGCTTCATCCTCTGAATATGAAATTCTTAATCCAGCCACAGTTGTATTGCCATACTGAGTGACAAGGTTACCACCTGTTCAGACCCCCCCCCCCCCCAGGGGACCCACAGCTCTTTTGTGGGTACGTGTGTGGCGCGCACGGGGCCCAGAGCCGAAGCAGCCTTTCTTCTGCCCCAGGCTGCTTCACTTTCCCTCCCGGTTTATGCCTTCGCCCGGAGACGGGTGTCTTTCGCGAGTTAATGTGGTTTCTTGTTGTAGTTTCTCTTATTCCATGGTTCCTTCCTTTCCTAACCTTTGTTTCTGTCTTCCTCTCCTTGCTGTACTCTCCTAGCCTTCTTCTCCTCCTCATTAGTCTCCGCTTCGGTGTTTGAGACACTTCTTTCCTTCTTTCTCTTCACTTCCTATCTTCTTCTTCTTTCCTCCCTGTGCGTGTCTGAAGGCCGACCCACGCATTATCATGCGTAGCAGGTGACGGGGTAACGCGTAATTCCCCGGCCCGGACAGACAAGTAGGGTACGTACGTACCCCCTGGTAAAGGCCAGGCCCAGGGAGGGGTGATTACCCGAGCTGGTACCATCCCTCCGTCAGTTATCGGGAGGTGTGACCTGAGGTGTGAACAATCACCTAAGGTGGGTAAGCCCTCGGAGAGGCTGTGCGTTTCGACCTGCCACCTGTGGAAGGTACCCCAGCCCATGGAGGGGTTCTGATGCTCCTTCGAGACGACGTCTATTACCATCCCATTACATTGCATACTCGCCTACAGGCAGTTGCCGTCCGCGTCACTCGGCTTAACTTTACTATCCGGGCCGCCGCGCAGTATCGAGTGTTTAGATGTTGGCTAAGGTGACGTCATCTGACCAGCCAATCAGGTGGTAATATACGGCAGCCAAGGAAATTGGTTCTTTTATACTGGCACAATATTCAAATGAATTCCCTTCGTATTGAGTATTTACAGTCAATTTACTGAGCGGACAATGGTACATCGAGAACCTGTCAACCATAGAGCACGAACAGCATTAATTACTTACTTGATGGTCAGTGCAAAAAATTAATTATTTATTACGTCAATTTATATTTACATTAGTTGTCATTCGCAATGTGGTAGTACTTTCTATTCTCAAAGAAATTGTACTGATTTCTATAGTGATGTTTTGCATATATGTATCATTGCGCTGTTTATCTGCTTAGGGATCGCACGTTACAGTAAAAATTTCATTCTGAATGGATATTCAGCAAAAGATAATGACGAAGAATGTTTCTTGATTTCCATTGCAGTTTTTTTTCTTCGAAAGCTACTTTTTGGCCATACTACCTTGTCAAGATAGTGTTCACAAGTGATTTTAATTATGGTGATTGTAAGACTTTTGCCGCTTTTTTGTATGGACATAACGTTGAGTGGCTTCCTTTACGAGAGTTGAATGACAATTTCAATAAGTTGCATTATGAGTGTATCCAAAGGCATTGGAAAAATTTTCATCATTCATATCACGTAAGAGAAAGACACACTTATTTCGATTTGCGTTACAGGAAAGTACTGAATTTAAACAAGAAACCTGTCCATGTACAGAAACGTAATTCTGGAGTTAGCGATGCTCCGCATTCGAATAGTGTTAATCATTTTTAAAACTAAAGTAATTGAAATGTGATGTTAACACCTTTTTTTCACACGTTATGATCATAGTGTGTTACGTTCAAAGTCAGGATGTTCTAAACAACGATCATTACGCTAACATAAAATACAATTCTTATTTCGTGATACTAATTATATCAGTGTTTAACATGTATCATTTGCAGTTACTGCTGAATTTTTCGTGTGGTGTTCATTATAAAATGCGTAATATTTCAGTGCTTTCTTCTGTGTTTTTTCACTTACGTCATAATTATTACTACATTTTTCGTACATGAGAATAGACAATATTTCATCTCGTCTTGATGTGCGTATTTGACATTACTTTACTATCAATATCATCTATCGTCAAAGCAACACATAAGCCTTATTACGCGATATCTGATTGGCTGTCACCGTCTGTGCTACGATTGGTTGGCCGCAGCCGCTACCAACATCTGAACATTCGATACTGCGCGGCGGCCCGGATTGTAAACTTTTACCGCGTCACTCTATCCACATTTACCTTTTCCCTCTGTAATATCTATTCGCCATCGTCATCTGCCCTTACTAGGGCAGATGTGCTACACCTTGTTGACCAGCTCCCTTCACCTTTCGTGTTGGTAGGCGACTTTAATGCCCACCACCCCTTATGGGGCTCTCCGGCACCTTCTCAGAGAGGCTCCCTTTTGGTGGACCTTCTCAAACACCTCGATCTTATCTGCCTCAACACCGGTGCACCAACCTTTCTTTCAGACACAACACACACTTATTCCCATATAGACCTCGCAATATGCACTCCTCTGCTTGCCGGTCGGTTTGAGTGGTATGCACTTTCTGACACGTACTCAAGTGACCATTTCCCCTTGTATCATCCACTTCCTGTGTAATTCCCCATCTCCTCGTCCACCAGTTGGAACATTTCCAAAGCCAACTGGGGGCTTTATTCTTCCGTGGCTGTTTTTCACGATCAGAATTTTCCCAACTGTGACAGTCAGGTCGACTACCTCACACAGGTTATTCTCACCGCTGCTGAACTTTCCATACCCCGTACATCCTCTTCTCCACGTCGTGTCCAGGTCCAGGTCCGCGATGCGCTTAGAGCCCGGTGCCGTGCTTTACGCACCTTCCGCCGCCACCCAACTTTTGGAGAATTGCATCAATTATAAACGTATGAGAGCGCAATGTCGTTGTATCATAAACGACAGCAAGAAAGCTTGCTGGACTGCTTTTACTCCCTCCATGGTTGTTTGGGGGTGGCCTACGCCGTTTATCCGGCATCAAGGTCCACTCCCCGATTCCTGGCCTGACCGTGGAGAACGCAGTCCTCGTGGACCCCGCTGCTGTTTCCAACGCATTGGGCCGTTTCTTTGTGGAGGTTTTGAGCTCTGCCCATTACCACCCTGCCTTTCTCCCTCGAAAACAGGTAGAGGAGGCACGGCCGCCTTCCTTCCACTCTTTTAATCGTGAAAATTTTAACGTTGCCTTCACCATGCAGGAGCTAGACCGTGCTCTCGCCCGTCCCGATCTTCTGCTCCCGGGCCCGATTCCATTCATACTGAGATGCTGAAGAACCTCTCTCCTGCGGGCAAGTGCTTTCTTCTTAGTACCTATAATCGCATATGGACTGAAGGTCATGTCACCACAAGTTGGCGTGAAGCCATTGTTGTCCCCATCCCCAAACCAGGGAAGGACAAACACCTTCCTTCCAGTTATCGCCCCATTTCTCTGACGAGCTGCGTCTGTAAGGTGATGGAACGCATGGTCGACGCTCGGTTGGTCTGGCTCCTCGAATCTCGCCGCCTCCTGACTAATATCCAATGCGGTTTCGTCGACAACGCTCTGCTGCTGATCACCTCGTTACGTTGTCGACCTTCATTATGAACAACTTTTTAAAGAAGCGTCAAACAGTAGCAGTGTTCTTCGACTCTATCCACCATCGGGGATTACGTCTGGCAACGGCTGCATTTTATACCAGCCCTGTTGAAAGTCTGTATGCCGAGGCTGGTGTATTACCCTTGACCACTCAGCGTGACATACTCTTGTGTCGGTACGCATGCCGCCTGCGGTTGATGCCCAACCATCCATCTTACAGATTATTTTTTGACGACTCACTAGATCGCCAATATCAGTTGTATGCGATTGCCTTGCTTCCACCTGGAATTCGGTTTCGCTGCCTACTACAGCGGCTCGATTTTACCCTTCCTTCCACCTTTCGGTTGAGCGAAAGCCCATTGCCACCGTGTCATCAGGCCCAGGTTCACACTCACCTTGAACTTAGTTCGCTCCCCAAGGAGAGCACTCCGGATTTGGTCTACCACTCGAGGCTTGTCGAACTCCGTTCGCGTTTCGATAATGCCATATATTACACTTATGGTTCCAAGAGCACTGCCGGTGTCGGATCTGTCTTCGTCGTCGAGGACAAACGTTTCCAATACAAGCTTCCTGACCAGTGTTTGAATTTAACAGCTGAGCTTTTTGCCCTCCACCAGGCTGTTTTGTACACCTGCCGCCACCGCCAACCTTCCTAAGCCATATGTGTGTACTCCCTTAGTGCCCTGCAGAGTCTTAAGGACCCTTTCTCGAACGATCCTCTCGTGTATCGGATCCAACGCTCCCTCCAGTTGCTAGCAGATGACGGCTGTCATTTTCTTTCCTGTGGGTCCCTGGCCACGTGGGTGTGCCCGGGAATGAGAGGGCCGACATAGCAGCCAAGGCCGCAGCTCTTTTGCCTCACATGGCTACCTTTTGCGTCCCATCGGATGATGTTCAACGGGCTCTTCGCCGGAGTATCGTGTCACAATGGCACAGTGCGTGGTTTTCAATGTACAACAATAAATTGAGAACTGTAAAACTGATCCCGGCCGCTTGGAGGACCTCCTCACGCCCCTCTCAGCGAGAGGAGATCATCCTGGCCCGGTTGCTGATCGGTCACTGCCGTTTCAGCCACCGTCATTTGATAACCGTTGTGCTTCTGTGGTGAATTGCTGACGGTGCTACATGTTTTACTGTCTTGTGTTAATTTTAATCATCTCCGTGTAGCCCCTCACTTTCCGTCTACTCTGGAGGAACTTTTAGCTGATGACACACGAGCAGCTGCTCGAGTTTTGCGTTTTATCAACATGGCCAATTTATCAAAGGATATTTAACCCTTTTAATTGTTATCTTTCATTTGTAGCCTTCTCTTGATACTCTATATGGTAGTTAACAATTTTTTTTTTTCGAGATCTAGCGTATCTCTGTTCTTATCTGGGCGCTAATGACGTTAGAAGTTGTGCACCGCCCCCCCCCCCCCCCCCCCCTCAAAAAAAGAAAGGGTTAGTTTGATTAATCACAATTTTCCCTTTTTAGTTTCTGATATTGTGCAGCAAACGTAAGGTGAAAATTGATAAACAAATGCATGTCTTTAGGGTGTTAAAAGTGCAGCACATTAATGGAGAGATAGGTCTAACAGATAACAGAATAATCTTTGTGTATACACTTAGAAGCATTTATTTGAGCCGCGGTGGAGTAGCCGAGCGGTCTATAGCGTCTCGCTGCGGAGCGCGTGGTTTCTCGCCGTGGAGGTTAGAGTCCTCCCTGGGGCATGGGTGGGTGTGTGTTTGTCCTTAGGTTAGTTTACCTACGTTTAAGTAGTTTGTAAGCTACGGACTGATGACCACGCAGTTTGGTCCGATAGATCTACAAACATTTGAACATTTCTTTGACATGGAAAATTACAGAAAATTGAGGGGGGGGGGGGAGCTGCTGTACAGTAATGGACATCACTTTTTCTCTTGTATTGCGAAACTTTCTTCTCTTGAATGATAATCTAACATAAAAGATACCCACTTTGCTTCATAGCACCTTTCTATGGTAAAAATGTCTTTATAGAATCTTTCCCCCTGTTCATGCGATAGGGCACCACAACTCTCTGTGAAGTTGTTCAGACAAGAGTTGATCATACGCACCTTCAAAGACATATTGCACCCCGATCTTGATATGCTTTGTTCATGTTCTTCATCATTACTTTGTAGTTAGTAGCTCCTCTTCTTGTGAGGAAGTTTTCCGATACCATCTTGAAACAGTCCCATACTGTCTTTTCTTTGTCAGTTAAACATGATTCAAAATTTGCATCTTTCTGCAGCTCCCTGTTTTGTGGGCCCAGAAATACCCTTACATTAGTTTTGCAGCTGAAAGGTGGGAAGAATTTGGTAGCTAGAGACACAAACCCACTGCCTGTTGGATCCATGGCCTTCAGAATAGTTTAATCAGGCCAAATTTGATGTGTAGCGGCAGAAGTAGTATATATTCAGGAGCTAACAGACTTCTGTGTTGTACATTCTGTTTGCCAACTTCCCATCTCCGCCTAGGGCATTTCTTCTTCACATAGTGAGAATTTTGGTATTGACTATCCCACTCACAAGAAAACAGGCATACTTTGTGTTGCTTTGTTGCATTCCTAGTGCCATATTTTCTATTTGTGTTCATTGTATTTTTATTAATTGTACATCCTTTGTATGAATCCATAATTCTCTTTGGTCAAGCCAGTGTAAGCTACTGCAATAGTGTGTATTTTATTTACGTTATGGAGCAAAACACCCTTCAGATTTCTTTTCGATGCATCTATGAAAAGTCTCCACTCCTGTGAAATAAAGGTGAATTTCAGCACTTTCATTAGACCAGCAACATCATTGCAAAATATAAGTGTTTCATCAGCTGCAAAATAAGAAATAAAGGTATGTTCTCTGTGTGAACACACTTTGATTTTAGCACTTCGGTGAAGTAAATTATTCTCTTGTAATCTTGAACCTAACAGCTGCGCTATTTGTTGACTTCCTAGATCTCGTACTAAATCATTTAAATCTGCCTGTGTTAACAAATGTGGCAATAACTCAGTTGTGCAGTGATATACAGGATTATCATCTGTGTTTTCTTCAGTACTACTTATTTCACTGTCACTCGGAATTTGAGCTCGAGCTCTTGAAGGTCATGGAATAATGTTGGAATGCTACACTGGCATTCTCGCTGAAGGCAGATCTGGGTAAACAAATCCCTGAATTTTTGTTAGGCAGAAATAACAATCCTCGGATGGGACTTCCTTAAGGCATCCCAAGCTGTCATTGACTGGGAGATCGGAGATGCAAATTGAGGAAGTCGTTCTGATGGGTACATGTAATACAGAATTTTCTGGGAGGTTATTTGCCGTTGACAATGTGACGATCCCACTGTTGACCATGAGAAGAGTTCTAGTCACAAACACAGATGACCGGTTAAACTGTGAAGTGCTTGTTGATAGTAATATGTTTATTAGGCTTACAAAAGAAATTTACATACCAGCGGCTATCATTAGTATTACTGGTTGTTGGGAAGAGATTTGATCACTAATTGTCACGAGCAGTCGCAACTTATCTCCAAGGGTATGTGTATTGGGACAGCTGAACCAATCCAGGACGGTGAGCTCAACGTCATCAACGAAGACCCATGCTCTGCTGTTAGTACAGACAACACACTGGAGGAAACAACTGTGGAACTGCCAATAGTACCCAAACTGACCAAGGAACAACGCCAGCGGGTGTTAGCTATACTGTGCCATTTTTCGGGTGCATTCACACACCAGCAGGAGAAGTCAGAGGAAACGGCCCACGATAAAGCACCGTATCAATACTGGGGATCATCCACCAATTAACCAGTGTTCGTATAGTGTTGCCAGCTGAAAGATGGATAATTCGGGAGGAACTGGAAAAGATGTTGCACGATGACATTATTCAACCTTCGGAGAGCCGTTAGTTGTCTCCGGTGGTCCCCGTAAAGAAGGTTGGCACGTGGCGATTCTGTGTCAACTATCAGCGGCTGAACAAAATCACAAAGAAAGGTGTCTACCCATTGCCACACATTGACGACACCTTAGACTGCTTGAAAGGAGCTACATACTTCTCAACTATGCACATGCAGACAGGTTACTGGCAAATTGAGTTTGACGAAGCTGAACAGGGGGTAGATCCAGCACTATTAAAGACCATAGAAGCCTTGGAGAGAGGAGGACTAACCAATGGAGAGTTCCAACTTATAAATGGAACATTGTATAAGAGCAACTATGATCCACTGGGCCGCAAATGGCTACTTGTCATTCCAGCTCACCTCCAGCCAGCTATTCTCAAGTATTTCCACGATGCTCCAATATCCGGTCATCTGGGTTTCATGAAGACCCTAGACAGAATCAGATGCAGGTATTACTGGAAAGCTCTCTACCGATCTGTCAAGCAGTATGTGGGTCACTGTAAGGAGTGCCAGCGACAGAAGCATGTCCCGCAGTTAGCTCCAGAGCATCTCGTACCTATTTCACACGTAACAGCTCCATTCCACCAAGTTGCAATCAATCTGTTAGGGAGGTTCCCGAAGTTGGCAACCGGTAACTGGTGGATAATAGTCTGCACTGACTACCTCACACGCTACACTGTCACCTAACCTGTGCCAACTGCAGAAGCTCCAGAGATCGCAAAATTGGAGAAGACATTATTTTGAAGCATGGTGCACCACATGTGACGATATCTGATCAAGGAAAAGTATTCCAGTCAAAACTAGTATCATAGGTAATGTCACGTTGCGACATTGTCCACAGAATGACAACTGCATACTATCCTCAGACAAGTGGTCTTACAGAATGTTTTAACAAGACATTAGCAGATATGCTGTCAATGTACGTCGATGTTGAGGAGGAGGATTGGAATACAATACTGCCAGTCGTGACATTTGCTTATAATACAGCAAGACAAGACACCACAGGTTTCACGCCTCTGGATTACTATGACAGCTCATTACCAGGTCAAAGAAGAAAGGTAGCTGGCTCGCATACAGACACTGAACGCCCAGGAGAAGGACCGTCAGCGGTACCCCTGTACGGAAAGTTGGACTATCAGAAAAGTTACTGAGGCTATTCTTTGGTCCGTATCATGTCATATGCTGCCTGTCATGTGTCACATACGAAGTTGAGGATTATGAGCCATCGTCGAAACGACAAAAATGAAGACACATTGATCATGTCCTCCGCATGAAGCCTTACTACGATCCTGAATAGCAGATAGGTGATAATGGCTTCTTGCTCAAGGACTCTTAAGGGCGGTAATGAGACTTGTGAAGCCAGTACTGCCATACAGAGGACGCATGACAAGATTAAGAGCCAGGACATTGCAGCAGGCTCCAAAGGGAGTCTAACAAAAGGTCACTGTTCTTTCAGGAGAGGGAGCAATGCCACGAGACTCCCAAGTTAGCTAACTGACGGCATGGCACAATGGATAGCATCACAGATTGCGGTGCTGAAGGTCGTCGGTTCAATCCCGTCCACCGGCGAAAATTTATTTCTTTGTAATTAACATTTCCAGAATATTGTTCATGTTCACTTGTAATTTATACATGTTTCTTATGTTAACTATTCTTCTAATTTCTGGTACATTCTATCTGTGTATAAATAGCAGAGCACTCTGCCTGAGAGGTAGTCAGTGCTGCATGTACTTCAGTTAGCAATAAACCTCCTTTCAGTATAAGTGTTGTGTTGAGTTGACAACCCTGCCTTCAAAATCAAGCCTGTTTCCATTTCAACGCAACAATATGACAGATGATTAACAGCCAAAATACCCACTCATTAAGAGTGACAAAAATTACAGTTAACACCACTGTTGTAAACTTGATGCACCTGCCCCTTGGAGGCACGAAGTTTTACTGCTGATTTGGAGACCGATTGGTATGGTCAGAGTTAATGAACTATTTGAGGTAGTCTTAATGACATAGGTGTAGTGTTACTCACACACAAGACAAATATATGTGTGCATGACCGTGCTTACTATATGGCTTATTTAACAATCACTATATGGGCCTCTTCATTAGTGTTGTTTGCAGTTAAATTTTCCATTTGCGTCATAATAATTCTTCCCTATTACATATTTTACTGCTCCATGAGATCCAACTAATCTGTACCTCTTGCGTCAATTTCTCACATAATATTTTGGAATTTGTGGGTCCGAAGACTGTTTCCAGTGTGAGAAGGAATGAGAGAAAAAAATATATTTACTTCTAACTGAAATTTAACAGATGAAGACAGACTTTTAAACACATTAGCTGTTTATTGTTCCTTCGATTACAACGGCATACTTAGGAGTAACTCTTCTTATTACAACAAAAAGTCCCCTGAAACCAAAAAACACTCTCTTAATCATAATTGTGCTTAGAGACTAGTGTCATGTCAAAGCACTATATATGATTTGAAGCACTGTCTTCCATGGCTGTAACAGCAAGTGTATTACTCGACAGATTACTTGTAGCGTAAAGAAAAATAAAAAAAGAAATATCTTGCTACCCAAGTTGCTACATTTCACGATCTTATTTCGGTTCACAGGGGTCTAGTGCTACTTGTTTCACATGTCGGAGGATAACCTAATGATGTCTAATTCTTCTCAACTGCTGTTGAACAAAAAATTATCATGTTCCTTCACTACTGGATGGCAACATACCTGTATTTCTCGATAACGTCTCCGTTCGCCATGAATAGTGAATATACAGATTTATGTATACATATTACATAAAAAGTAAACCTGACAATGATATTTTGTTTATATATTTGACTTTCCCATGGTAAACTGGTCCAGAAGCACACACTTAGATATCAGAAATAGAACCCATGTCGAACAGTGTAATCATTGAAGGAGAAAAAACTTGAAATTTCTATTTTTCCAGGAGTTAGTCACATTATCATCTGAAAAATTTCCTTTTGTATTTTACTTTACCTTCAAACATTGTTAACCATAACAATAAATTAAATCACAGTTCTTACACTTCACCATTGTCCCCCACGAGTGGTTTCTAACTTAATGTAGTAGTCATGGTTCACAGGACGAATATACTTCAAGAGGGACATGAGATATGCCTTTTTTTCCCTTACTGATGGGACAAATACTAAAGTACAGGGCATCCTGCTTTATATTCGCAAATTCATGTTGCCTATGTGGTGTACCCCCCAGGGGGCCCACAGTTCTTTTGTGGCTACGTGTGTGGCGCGCACGGGGCCCCGAGCCGGAGCAGCCTTTCTTCTGCCCCAGGCTGCTTCACTTTCCCTCCCGGTTCATGCCTTTCTTCTGCCCCAGGCTGCTTCACTTTCCCTCCCGGTTCATGCCTTCGCCCGGAGATGGGCGTATTTCGTGAGTCATGGTGGTTTCTTGTTGTCATTTCTCTTATTTCTTGGTTCCTTCCTTTCTTACCCTTTGTTTCTGTCTTTCTCTCCTTGTACTCTCCTAGCCTTCCTCTCCTCCTCATTAGTCTCCGCCTAGGCGTTGGAGACACTTCTTTCCTTCTTTCTCTTCATTTCCTATCTTCTTCTTTCCTCCCTGTGCGTGTCTGAAGGCCGACCCACGCATTATCATGCGTAGCTGGTGACGGGGTAACGCGTAATTCCCCGCCCCGGGTAGACAAGTAGGGCACGTACGTACCTCCTGGTAAAGGCCAGTCCCAGGGAGGGGTGATTACCCGAGCTGGTACCTTCCGAACATGCCGATTGGTCCCTCCGTCAGTTCTCGGGAGGTGTGACCTGAGGTGTGAACAATCACCTAAGGCGGGTAAGCCCTCGGAGAGGGCCCCCACTAGGAAGGAGTGCGCCATCGGAGACGCCGGTAATCACGGGGGACACTTCTGCGATGACTTCCTTCTCTTCTTCACTGATGTTGACCCAGAAACTAAAGATAGATTCGCCTCAGCAAAAGAAGACTCTGCCTAATCTACCGAAATTCCTCGTTGTCTCTCGCACCGATGGAAAAGATTTCACGACTGTAAATCCTTTATCATCCAGAAAGGTGTAGATGCAATTGCTGGCCCTGTTAAAACCTGTTGTCATCAGTGCAATGGCACATTGTTGCTGGAAGTGGACAGTGCCTTCCAAGCTCAGAAACTAATCCGGACTACATTGCTACACACATTTCATGTCAAGGTAGAAGTGCATTGCACACTAAACTCGTCACGAGGGGTAGTCTTCACGAGATCCCTTGACGGGTTGTCCGACGAAGACATACAAACCTACATGTCAGATCAGAGTGTCACAGCCGTGCATAGGGTTTTGAAAAAGGTAGATAACCAACTGACATCAACTCGTACTGTGTTTTTGAAGTTCGACAGAGTTGAACTCCCCTCGAGGGTCAAAGCAGGGTACGAAATTATATCTGTCCGCCCTTATATTCCAAACCCAACGTGCTGTTTCCAATGCCACAGGTACAACCATACCTGTGAATCTTGCCCAAATGCAGCAAAATGTCACTTGTGGTAGGGACGCCCATTAGGGGGATTGCCCACCACAGTCCCCTCACTGCCTTAACTGCAACGGCGACCATGCAGCTTCCTCTCGTGACTGCCCTGTATATAAGGATGAAAAAATCGTCCAGCAAATTCGGGTTACGGAGAAGGTATCAACATCTGCCGCTCAAAAGTTGTTGGCGAGTCGAAAGCCCACTGTCCTCCCAGCGGGCACATACAGTAAGGTCCTCACCTCCACTCGACCTACTAAGGATTCAAATACCCAGACTTGTGATTTCACTTCCGCTGACACAGTTGTGCGATCCGCCAGCCCGAAGATTGCCCATTCCACGTCCCCGCTTCCTCCTGCTGCTCCCCCCCAGGGGGCCCACAGCTCTTTTGTGGGTACGTGTGTGGCGTGCACGGGTCCCCGAGCCATTGCAGCCTTTTTTCCTGCTTTCCCCAGGCTGCATTACCCCTCCTAGTTCCCCCTCCTTCCCATCCCAATTCCTCCTTCCCACCCTCTCCAACCCCTTCTCTCGGTGGTACTCTGGATCACGGCTTGGCTATCCCATGGTACCGATTGTCCTGCACTTTGGTTTTGTCTGCTGTGTACACCAGTTTTTGGCCCAGTTTGGTCCCCCTCGGGGTTTGACCTTCCATACCAAAATTGTCTGATAATGTGTGAGCCAATTGGGTAAGAACTCCCGACCTAGCCCCTACGGCGCGGGTCCTATCCTTTCCTTTCCACTTCCTTTCCTCGCTTTAGCCCCCATCCCCCGCTAGGTCCCCAGCACGTGTAGCCAGTCCGTGTGGGGGGGGCTGTTATGTACCCTTTGGCTGAGCCCCCTGACACCACAGGGATCACACTACTGGTGTCTGAGCTGCGACCTCTCCATGCAAGCCAAGGATTTGATGCCTGTCCTCGGGGGTATCCCGGCAATGGCCATCGTCCCAGGTGGCCTTTGCTGAGGCTGGGTGGCGCCCATGGAGAGAGCCCCGGTTTCGGAGTGGGTGACACCAGGGCGGACGTCTAGCCCCATGAAAAGAGTTAGACTCCAAAATGGTCGTGCATCGGCCGTTTCTCAAGACAGGAAGAGATCGTTTAATGCTGCTACTGCGGATAAGAGGATGTTTCCCTCCCTTGCTACCCCTTGGGAGGAAGGCCAGGCTCGCCGGTTAGGAGCAAAACCCTTTCCTCGCTATCTCGTTTGCTCAAGGACTGATGGAGGAACTTATACTACCACCAAACCTCTGTTCTTTGTCGAGACCATAGAGGACAAGTTTGGTGAAGTGGAATCTATGGGTAAGCTTAGATCTGGCTCATTACTCATTAAAACAGTCTCGGAAGCCCAGTCTGAAGCTTTGCTCGCCTGCACCACCCTTGGCGACATTCCAGTAACAATTGTCCCGCACAAATCCTTGAATATGGTACAGGGTGTGATATTCCACCGGGACCTCCTCCTTCAAACTGATGAGGAGCTTAGGGCCTATCTCGAGCGGCGTGGTGTACATTTTGTTCGCCGCGTTCAGAGGGGACCTAAAGATAACCGCGTCGATACTGGGGCCTTTATCTTGGCCTTCGAGGGGGACACACTGCCAGAGAAGGTCAAGATAATGATATATCGATGTGAAGTGAAGCCCTACATTCCACCTCCCATGCGGTGTTTTCGGTGTATGAGGTTTGGTCATATGTCCTCTCGCTGTACAGCAGTCCCAGTATGCGGTGATTGTGGACGCCCACTACATGAGGGGAGCCCCTGTGTTCCTCCGCCGGTGTGCGTCAACTGTCAACAACACCACTCTTCACGGTCGCCAGATTGCCCTATGTTCAAAAAAGAAAAGAAAATACAAGAGTACAAATCCCTGGACCGTTTGACGTAATATGAACGTCTGCATCCCGTGCAAATGGCGACGACCTTCGCTACGGCGTTATCGTCTAGCCTTTCACCCTCCCCTTCCCACTCCCATCTCCCCCCTACACCCCGTCCACACTCCTCCCTCACATCTCCCTCTCCTGTAGCTCCTGTAGCCCTCCCTTTGTGTCCCACCCCTTCCCAGCCGGAGAAGTGCACCCCTTCTCCGTCGCCTGCCGGTGACAGTGCCCTATCTCAGGGCCTTCCGTCCCGGCGTTCCCCAGATCGGAGATCTTCGACCTCCAGCCGGCCATCGGATTCCCAGTCAGTGAGTTCAAAGGTCGCCCGATCCTCGTCAGTACCAGACCTAACTGACAAAAATCCTCTCTCTGGGGTGGGTCCTGCCCGTCCCACACGAGAGAAGGAGAAGGAGAAGGAGAAAGAGAAAGAGAAGGAGAAGAAAAAGAAGAAGAAACCAAAGTTACAAGATAAAGCCCCTCCGGTACCACCGGAGGTGCCGACTGTGCTTTCGCAACTCGCTCATCCCATTGAGCCCGAGGCTGATCAGCTATTTATGGATGTTGTCCCTTCTTCTTTGGTGACGGACGCTGACAAAGCAGCGTGACAGACGTTATGCCATTCGCTTCCCACCTAGATCCTCATGATGTGATCATCCAATGGAACTGTAATGGTTACTACCGTCACCTCTTGGAGATTAAACAGCTAATCTCTCTCTCTTCTGCGGCCTGTGTCGTCCTGCAGGAATCGAGGTTTATGGATGCACATTCACCGACCCTCCGTGGGTTCCGTGCTTTTTGTCAGAACCGGGTTGGTCCCCTCCAGGCGTCTGGTGGGGTTTGTACTTTGGTCCGGACAGATATTGTCAGTACCTGGATTCCTCTCCAAACTCCATTGGAAGTGGTTGCTGTCCGGGTTCACTTGAACACTCTATTGACCATTTGCAACCTCTACCTTCCACCTGACAGGCCACCTACACTCACGTCCCTAGTGGCCCTCCTTCAGCAACTCCCCCCCTCCTTACCTCATCCTTGGGGACTTCAATGCCCACCATCCTTTGTGGGGCAGTGCTTATACATCTAGCCGGGGCCGCCTCATAGACCAGTTTCTTGCTGACCACAATCTGAGCCTTCTCAACGATGGTTCCCCAACTCATTTTAGAGCCGCTCACGGCACCTTTTCTGCCATAGACCTCTCTCTCACTTCTCCTTCTCTCCTTCCTTTATTTCACTGGTCGGCGTATGACAACCTCTTCGATAGCGACCACTTTCCGTTGATCCTTTCACTTCCCTCACGCCTACCACGAGCCAGGGTACCCCGCTGGGTATTCCGTCGTGCTAATTGGCCGCTATATACATCCCAGGTTGTGTTCCCATCTTCCCCATCAGGCTGTATAGATGATATTATAAGCCAAATGACCAACATGATTACCCAAGCTGCCAACGCCGCTGTTCCCTGGTCGACAGGCCCTCCTACTCGCCGGCCTGTCCCTTGGTGGAATGCAGCTGTTGCCGCAGCCATTCGCGAGCGCCGTAGGGCCTTGCAACATCTTAAGCGCCACCCATCGCTCGCTGGTCTAATAAATTTCAAACGTCTGCGTGCCAGAGCTCGTTACTTAATCAAACAAAGTAAGCGGACATGCTGGGAGCATTTTGTCTCCTCGTTGGGTTCTTCTGTCCCTTTGACAAGAGTGTGGGCTATGCTCCGATCTATCCAAGGTAGCTGGCGGCCGTCTTCCGTCCCTGGTCTTGCCCTGCCTGATGGGGTCTGCACAGAGCCATCTGTTGTTGCAGAACATCTTGCAACTCACTTCGCCACTGTATCAGCGACAACCTCATATCTGGCGACCTTTCTCCTTAAGAAACACCAGGCCGAAACCTTCAAATTAGGCTTTACTTCTCACCAGGTGGAACCATATAACGAACCTTTTACTGACTGGGAGCTGTCGCTGGCCCTCTCCTCTTCTCGTGATTCAGCACCTGGCCCTGACGATATCCATAATCAATTGCTGAAACACCTTAACCTCTCACAACGACAATTTCTCCTAAAAGTTTTCAACCGTATTTGGCTTCAAGGGGTGTTCCCCTCCCAGTGGAGGGAGAGTATTGTGGTCCCTGCCCTCAAGCCTGGCAAGGACCCGTCAGCGCTGGACAGTTATCGACCAATAAGCCTGACAAGTGTCCCCTGTAAACTACTTGAACGGATGGTAGCCCGCAGATTATGCTGGGTTCTTGAATCCCGGGGACTTCTCTCACCTTACCAGTGTGGGTTCCGGGAGGGGCGATCCCCTATTGACCATTTACTTCGACTGGAGACTGCGATCAGACAGGCCTTCTCAAAAAGACATCATCTGGTAGCAGTCTTCTTCGATCTGCATAAGGCGTACGACACTGCTTGGCGTCATCATATTTTACGTTCTCTTCATGACTGGGGCCTCAGAGGCTCCTTACCAATTTTTATCCGTCAGTTTTTATCCCACTGCCTGTTCCGTGTCAGAGTTGGCTCTTCCTTTAGCTCCCCTCGGATACAGGAGAACGGTGTCCCCCAGGGCTCAGTGTTGAGTGTTACACTTTTTCTAATCGCCATCAATGGGTTGGTGAGCTCTGTTGGGTCACTGGTAACCCCAGCATTGTATGTCGACGACTTTTGCATATGGTACAGCTCCTACTCATTAGCCTCTACTGAACGTCAGCTCCAGAGCGCCATTAGGCAGGCTTCAGTGTGGGCTACGTCCCATGGTTTCCAGTTTTCCTCATCAAAAACGAGGGTGGTGCACTTTTGTTGTCGTACTACAGTTCACCCTGATCCAGAACTGTTCTTGGGTAATCAGCGCCTGGAAGTTGTAGCACATCATCGTTTCCTGGGTCTTCTCTTTGACAAAAAATTGACTTGGGTGCCCCAGCTCCTTCTGCCCTGAAATTATTAGACCCGGTTCACCATTATGGTGTCCGCTTGGCTACAGGTGCATTCCCGACTAGCCCGGTCGACAGTCTCCTTGTTGAGGCGGGAATCTGCCCTCTTCAGGTCAGGCGGCATCAGCTTTTGGCGTCTTATGCCATCGCCATCCGGCAATATCCTGCTCATCCCGCTTACCAGGTTCTTTTTGCATATGAAGGGCTTCGACCCCCTGATACCCGCCCGCAGGCGGGCCTTCCCGTCGGACTGCGGCTTGCCTCTCTTTGCTGGGATTTCCATTTCCCTTCGCTAGATTGCACCCCCCATTTTACTGCACGCACACCTCCGTGGATGGTGCCGCGACCACTCATTCGGGCGGATCTCTTCCAGGGCCCAAAAGCTTTAATTTCCCCCATGGTCTTTTGGCGTTTGGTGTGCCCAGTACTAGAAGAGTTTCAGGGAGCCTCTATCTTCTACACTGATGGCTCGAAAACAGCGGGCCACTCCGGATATGCTTTTACATCTCCTGTTGGGGCGGAATGCCATTCTCTGCCAGAGGCGTGCAGTGTGTTTACGGCAGAGCTGATGGCGATTTATAGAACCATCTGTTTTATTAAACATTCTGCCGTGGAACGTGGTTTAATCTGTGCTGACTCCATGAGCAGTCTGCAGGCCATTGATCGTTGTTTCCCCTCCCATCCTTTAGTTATTTCCATCCATGAACTCCTTACTGACCTTCATCGTGCTGCCTGCTCCGTTACCTTTCTCTGGGTGCCAAGCCATGTTGGTATTACAGGGAATGAAGTAGCTGACCAGTTGGCTAGATCGGCAATTACTCGCTGCCCGTCTCCCTTTCAAATTCCGGGTGCGGATCTGCGGGTGCAGATCAGATCTTTGCTTCACTCCTCATGGGATAGCAGTTGGAAAGCTACTGCCTCTTCCAATAAACTCCGCACCATCAAAGATACGACTGCAGCTTGGAGTTCATCTTTACGCCCTTCCCGGAGAGAATCAATTGTCCTCTGTTGCCTCCGTCTTGGACACTGCAGGCTGACCCATGGATTTCGTTTACAAAATGACAATCCACCACATTGTGATTGTGGAGCCGTACAATCCGTGTCTCATATTCTGACTGAATGTCCTCTCCATTCGACACTTTGTGGCGCCTATGGCCTACCGCCTGCTTTGCCTTTAGTTTTGGCGGATGACCCACGGATGGTTGATCGCGTCCTTGCCTTCCTCCGTGAAAGTAGATTTTATTGTCAGCTCTAGGACTTGCTTGGTCGGGGTGAGTGGGTTTGTGATTCTTGGCTGATTGTGGGGTTTAGAGCCTTATCCCCATCAGCCCCCCCCCCCACTCTTTTACATTTTAATGTAGTTTTATTTCTCCCTGCTCTGGAGCTATGATACGTTGACCACTGTGCCATTAGTTAGTACCTTGTGGTTTAGGCTAGAGGTTGCTTCCAGAGCTGTGGGATCGGACACTGTAGCATTTGCTGCCCTGGGTTGGTCTTAGTCTTGTTGGCGAGTCGATTTTATTTCCTGGTGTAATGGTCTTTTGGCTTTCACCTATTTTTCGTTGGGTTCCGTGGCATATACAATTTGGGGTTGAAGGGACTGATGACCTCGCTGTTTGGTCCCTCATGACCACCACCACCACCACCACCACCACCACCACCACCACTCCTGCTGCTCCTAAAGTACAGTCTTCGTCAACCTCTAGTAAACTGCTGGCACTTAAACAAGATGCCCGCACTTTGAAAAAGGAACCCGTCCGTGAGGATTTTCTGCGTTATCAGGCTTCCCAACCGTCGACTGCCTCTTCTCACCGTCACTCTTCGAGAAGAGCCAATAAGAAAGAGAGTTCCTCACTTTCCCCGCAGAGGCGTGACCCATCCGTCATGCCGTCCAACAGTTGCCGGCCTCGGCCATCTTCTTTTTCACCGGGACGCTCCGTCTGCCGGGCACCCGGCTCTTTACCGGCAGTGGAAACTGCCCCTCCTGATCAACTCAGGGAGGTGGCAGGCACGTCGGTCGAACCTATGGACCACGACCCTTTGCCCCTAGACAGCGATAGCAGAGCTCCCTCGAAATCCGGTCCTCAGCGGCCGTCGAGGTGACCCCGCTTGCTAGTTGGTTTTTATCCTTATTTCTTATCTCATTTTTTATCATGGCGCTCCTTCAATGGAATATTCGCGGCATTCGTTCCAATCGGGAGGAGTTAAAACTACTCCTTCGGTTGCACTGCCCGCTTCTAGTCTGTGGCAGGCACGTCGGTCGAACCTATGGACCACGACCCTTTGCCCCTAGACAGCGATAGCAGAGCTCCCTCGAAATTCGGTCCTCAGCGGCCGTCGAGGTGACCCCGCTTGCTAGTTGGTTTTTATCCTTATTTCTTATCTCATTTTTTATCATGGCGCTCCTTCAATGGAATATTCGCGGCATTCGTTCCAATCGGGATGAGTTAAAGCTACTCCTTCGGTTGCACTGCCCGCTTCTAGTCTGTCTCCAAGAAACTAAGTTGCGTCCAAGTGATCGTGCAGACTTTCCACACTACACCTCTGTGCGTTTCGACCTGCCACCCGTGGAAGGTATCCCAGCCCATGGAGGGGTTCTGATGCTCCTTCGAGACGACGTCTATTTCCATCCCATTTCCTTGCATACTCACCTACAGGAAGTTGCCGTCCGCATCACTTTATCCACATTTACCTTTTCCCTCTGTAATATCTATTCGCCATCGTCATCTGCCCTTACTAGGGCAGATGTGCTACACCTTGTTGACCAGCTCGCTTCACCTTTCGTGTTGCTAGGCGACTTTAATGCCCACCACCCCCTATGGGGCTCTCCGGCACCTTGTCCGAGAGGCTCCCTTTTGGTGGACCTTCTCCAAGATCTTGTCTGCCTCAACACCGGTGCACCAACCTTCCTTTCAGACACAACTCATACTTATTCCCATATAGACCTCGCAATATGCACTCCTCAGATTGACGGTCGGTTTGAGTGGTATGCACTTTCTGACACGTACTCAAGTGACCATTTCCCTTATATCATCCACTTCCTGCATCATTCCCCATCTCCTCGTCCCACCAATTGGAACATTTCCAAAGGCAACTGGGGCTTTATTCTTCCATGGCTTTTTTTTTCATGATCAGAATTTTCCCAACTGTGACAGTCAGGTCGACTACCTCGCAGAGGTTATTCTCACCGCTGCTGAACGTTCCATACCTCGTACATCCTCTTCTCCACGTCGTGTCCAGGTCCCTTGGTGGACTGCAGCCTGCCGCGACGCGCTTAGAGCCCGGCGCAGTGCTTTACGCACCCAACTTTGGAGAATTGAATAAATTATAAACGTTTGAGAGCGCAATGTTGTCGTATCATAAAAGACAGCAAGAAAGCTTGCTGGACTGCTTTTACTAGTTCTTTTAACCGGTTTACTCCCTCCACGGTTGTATGGGGTGGCCTACGCCATTTATCCAGCATCAAGGTCCACTCCCCGATTCCTGGCCTGACAATGGAGAAAGCAGTCGTCGTGGACCCCGCTGATGTTTCCAACGCATTGGGCCATTTCTTTGCGGAGGTTTCGAGCTCTGCCCGTTACCACCCTGCCTTTCTCCCTCGCAAACAGGTAGAGGAGGCACAGCCACCTTCTTTCCACTCTTTTAATTGTGAAAATTATAATGTCGCCTTCACCATGCAGGAGCTAGACCGTGCTCTCGCCCTGTCCCGATCTTCTGCTCTCGGGCCCGATTCCATTCATATTGAGATGCTGAAGAACCTCTCACCTGCGGGCAAGTGTTTTCTTCTTAGTACCTACAATCGCATATGGACTGAAGGTCATGTTCCCACAAGTTGGCGTCAAGCCACTGTTGTCCCCATCCCCAAACCAGGGAAGGACAAACATCTTCCTTCCAGTTATCGTCCCATTTCTTTGACGAGCTGCGTCTGTAAGGTGATGGAACGCATGGTTAACGCTCGGTTGGTCTGGGTCCTCGAATCTCCCCGCCTCCTAACAAAAGTCCAATGCGGTTTTCGTCGTCACCGCTCTGCTGCTGATCACCTTGTTATGTTGTCGACCTTCATTATGAATAACTTTCTAAAGAAGCGTCAAACAGTAGCAGTGTTCTTCGACTTGGATAAGGCATTCTCTGCACATTGCACACATGGAGCCTTTGGGGCCGCCTCCCTCTTTTCATTCAAGCGTTTTTGGCGGATCGCAAGTTCCGAGTACGGGTGGGCTCTGTTTTGTGAGATACCTTTCGCCAGGAAAATGGGGGTACCGCAGGGCTCTGTCTTGAGTGTGGCTCTCTTTGCCATTGCAATCAATCCGATTGTAGATTGCCTTTCAGCTGACGTTTCCGGATCCCTTTTTGTAGACTATTTCGCAATTTATTGCAGCGCGCAGCGGACGTGTCTCTTGGAGCGTTCTCTTCAACGCTGTCTTGACCGCCTATATTCCTGGAGCATCGCAAACGGCTTCAGATTCTCTACTGAGAAAACGGTGTGTATAATCTTCTGGAGATACAAGGAATTTCTTCCACCTTCTCTACATCTCGGCCCTGTTGCTCTCCCTTTTGCGGAGACTACGAAATTCTTGGGACTCATGTTGGATCGTAAACTTTGCTGGTCCACACACGTGTCCTACCTGGCTGCCCGTTGTGCCCAATCCCTTAACGTTCTTAGTGTTCTCAGTGGCACGTCATGGGGAGCGGATCGTACCGTCCTGCTTCACCTTTACCAGGCCATTGTTCAGTCGAAGCTCGACTATGGGAGCCTTGTATACTCTTCTGCATGGCCGTCGATTCTCCGCCATCTCAACTCTATCCACCATCGGGGATTACGTCTGGTGACCGGTGCATTTTATACCAGCCCTGTTGAAAGTCTGTATGCCGAGGCTGCTGTATTACCCTTGACCACTCGACGTGACATACTCTTGTCGGTATGCATGCCGCCTGCGGTCGATGCCCAACCATCCATCTTACCGATTATTTTTTGACGTCTCACTCGATCGCCAATATCAGTTGTCTGCGATTGCCTTGCTTCCACCTGGAGTTCGGTTTCGCCGCCTGCTACAGTGGCTCGATTTTACCCTTCCTTCCACCTTTCGGTTGAGCGAAAGTCCATTACCACCGTGGCATCAGGCCCAGGTTCGCACTCACCTTGAACTTAGTTCGCTCCCCAAGGAGAGCACTCCGGATTTGGTATACCGCTCGAGGCTTGTCGAACTCTGCTCGCGGTTCGATTATGCCATATTTATTTACACTGATGGGCCCAAGAGCACTGCCGGTGTCGGATCTGCCTTTGTCGTTGGGGACAACCGTTTCCAATACAAGCTCCCTGACCGGTGCTCGAACTTCACGGCTGAGCTTTTTGCCCTCCACCAGGCCGTTTTGTATACCTGCCGCCACCGCGAACCTTTCTATGCCATATGTTCGGACTCCCTTAGTGCCCTGCAGAGTCTTACAGACCCTTTCTCGAACCATCCTCTCATGTATCGGATCCAGCGCTCCCTCCAGTTGCTGGCAGATGACAGCTGTTACGTTTCTTTCCTGTGGGTCCCTGGCCACGTGGGTGTGCCCGGGAATGAGGCCGCCAACATAGCAGCCAAGGTCGCAGCTGTTTTGCATCGCATGGCTACCTTTTGCATCCCATCGGGCGATGTTCAACGGGCTCTGCGCCGGAGTATTGTGTCGTCATGGCACAGTGCGTGGCTTTCACTGTACAACAATAAATTGCGGACTGTCAAACCGATCCCGACCGCTTGGAGGACCTCCTCACGCCCCTCTCGGCAGGAGGTGGTCATCCTGGCCCGGTTGCGGATCGGTCACTGCCGTTTCAGCCACCGTCATTTGCTAACCGCCGATACTGCACCGCTGTGCTCCTGTGGTGAATTGCTGACGGTGCGACACGTTTTATTGTGTTGTGTAAATTTTAATCATCTCCGTGTAGCCCTTCACTTTCCATCTACACTGGAGGAAATTTTAGCTGATGACACACGAGCAGCTGCTCGAGTTTTGCATTTTATCAACTTGGCCAACTTATCGAAGGATATTTAACCCTTTTCATTGTCCTTTATCTTTCGTTTTTAGCCTCTTCTTGATGTTCTGACAGTCACCAAATTTTTTCCTTTTTGAGATCTAGTGAATCTAAGTTCTTGTCTGGGCGCTAATGACCGTATAAGTTGTGTGCTCTAAAACCACAAAAAAAACATATGTGGTGTAAATTTTTTCATATCATTAATGGAAAATGACCTGTCCAATTGCAAATTGAGACAATTTACTGGTAAGCCATAGATGTGTTGTGGTTTGTAATGGCATCTTGGAGTCTTTGTAGAGAAAAAGTTATGATTAATTTCAACTACAACAAAGGGATTCTTCCATTTGCAATTGTGAATTATACTGTACCAATCTTCGGGTGAAAATGTTTTGTCTTTCTCACTTTAGATTGATGCCCTGAAGTCTGAGTCATTTGGCAGATAGCTGTGTCCAGGTTCTAAAAATTTTAAATCAGTAATATCTGCTCTGATTTCAGAACTTTGTACAAGCTTCAGCATTACCGTCACCGGTTTTTATATCTTGATTGTGACTAGTGCATGAATGTAAGTCAGAATATGCTTGTGGTCTCTTACATTGTTCATTATGTGCCATTTCATGCATGTAGCTAGTTTCGTTTAGGTATCATTTTTCAATACTGAATTAATTAACTGCAAAGAAGACTACTTTAGAAAAAAAGGAAAATCGGTGTTTTTGACCTTATTTTGCAAAAAACTGTTTTATAAAAAACTTCTCAAACTGGGTTGACCAGAAGGACCATTATTTTACCTACAAAAAAGAAGTGTATGTGGTCATCCAACGTGGGCTAACAATGATAGATAATTTGAATCAAAGTTGAAAGCGTAAATCACGGCAAGAAAAAAGGCTTAAAATTTGAATTTTTATATCTGTTGGACATGAAATTTAGTACTTAACAGGATGGTAGCACAGGGATGTGGCAAACAAATTTTAGCCACCTACTATTTTCTAATATTCTACAAAATTGCCGTAAACATGAAGGTTTTTGTGAGAAGGTGAAAATGGGGTGTAATTGACACTTCTTTTACAAATGCAGGTTTCTAGTAAAGCTTCAAACCCAGTCTTATGAATCAACATACATGTTTGAGTTCAATTCCCAACATTGACAAACAATGCTACATAAATTGAAGCAAACTAGGTGGAAAAATAGCACTGTGAAAAAGGTTTTACCTTTGGATTTGTATATCTCATTAATGACAACAATGACAAGTGTGAAATTTTGCACACAACTACTGAGTAACATAAGGATTCCCAGTGTAGAATATCATTCATGTACTGCTTTCTACAAAAATCGATTCAAACTTTAGATTTACGTACAATTACAAATGTGTATCTCTTGTAATTTGCTTCTTGATCATTTGTTTTTCATAATTAAATTGACCACTCCCATATACCACAGACATTGCTGAGGTGGGGTGGCTTGTGTGCCTCAACGATACAGATAGCCGTACCATGGGTGCAACCACAGCGGATGGGTATATGTGGAGAGGCCAGACAAACGTGTGGTTCCTGAAGAGTGGCAGCAGCCTTTTCAGTAGTTACAGGGGCAACAGTCTGAATGATTGACTGAGCTGGCCTTGTAATATCAGCTAATGTGGTTCTGACATACAATTACTGCAAACGGCTGAAAGCAAGGGGAAAGTACAGCCATTACTTTCTCGAGGACATGCAGCTCTACTGTATGAAAATACAATGCCATCCTCTTGGGTAAAATATTCTGGAGGTAAAATAGTCCACCATTTGGATCTCCGGATGGGGACTACTCAAGAGGATGTAGTCATCAGGAAAGACAATACTGGGATTCTACGGATCGGAGCGTGGAATGTTAGATCCCTTAATTGCATAGGAAGATTAGAAAATTTAAAAAGGGAAATGGAAAGGTTGAAGTTCGATGTAGTGGGGACTAGTTAAGTTCGGTGGAAAGAGGAACAGGGTTTCTGGTCAGGCGAGTACAAGATTATTAATACAAAATCAGTTGGGGGTATTACAGGAGTAGGTCTGATAATGAATAAGAAAATAGGCATGTGGGTAAACTACTATGAGCAACACTGTGATCGCATTATCGTAGTCAAGATAGATACGTAGCCAACACCGACCGCAGTAGTAAATAATAGGTGAATATGGACTGGGGGAACAAAATGAAAGAGAAAGCTGCCTGGTAGAATTTTGCAGGGAACATAATTTAATCATAAAAAACACATGGTTTAAGAATCATAAAAGAAAGTTGTATATGTGGAAGAGGCCCGGAGACACCAGAAGGTATGGTGTGTCAAAGGTTTAGAAGTCAGGTTTTAAACTGCAAGACATATCCAGGGGCAGATATATTGACTCTGACCGTATCTTATTGGTCATGAACCCGAAGTTCTTGAGAATTTCAGATGAAACTTTAAGCTACAGTTGATAGAAACAGGACAAAATAAATCACTCGAAGAGCAATGGGTAGCATTGAGAGATGAAGTAGTGGATACTGCAGAGGACAAAATAGGAAGAAAGGCAAGACCTACAAACAACCCATGGATATCACAGGAAATACTAAATTTAATTGATGAAAGGAGAAAATAATAATGCAGTAAATGAAGCAGGCAAAATAGAGCACAAACAAAAAGAAATGAGACTGACAGGAAGTGCAAAATGGCTAAGCTTGAGTGGCTAGAAGCCAAATCCAAATCTGTAGGTGGATGTATAAAGAGGGGAAAAGTAGATACTGCCTACAGGAAAATACAAGACATTTGGGGTCAAGAAAAACAGCTCTAAGATATAAAAGCTGTTCTCAGCAAAGAAGGGAAAGCTGAAAGGGGGAAAGAGCACATAGAGTAACTCTACAAAGGAAATGAGTCAGGGTTGTAGCCTTTCTCCACTGTTATTCAATTTGTATATTGAGCAAGCTGTGAAGGAAAGCAAGGAAAAATTTGGTATAGGGATAACTTCAGGGTGAAGAAATAAAAACATTGTGTTTCATAATATTGTCAGAGACAGAAAAGAGACAGAAAAGAAGTGTAATGGAGTGCAGTCTTCGAAAATCTCGTGATGCTGAAGGAATTAGATTCGGTAATGAAACAATAAAGGTGGTAAATGAGATTTGTTACTTGGGTAGTAAAATAACCTGCGACCGTTGCAGTACAGGCAATATAAAATGTAGAATGGCAATGGGAAGAAAAGCGTTTTTGAATAAGAGAAATTTGCTAACATTGAATATTAATTTAAGCATAAGGAAGCCATTTCTGAAGGCATTTGTGTGGAGTGTTGCCTTGTACGTGAGTGAGACTTGGAGGATAAATAGTTCTGTTAGGAAGAGGATAGAGGCTTTGGAAATATGGTGCTACTAAAGAATGCTGAAGATTAGGTGGGTAGATTGCTTAACTAATGAAGAGGTACTGGACAGAATTGGAGAGAGAAGGAATTTTTGGCAGACCTTGACTAAAATAAGGGATCGATTGGTAGGACATATTCTTAGACTTTGTGGAATCGTAAAGTTAGCATTGGAGGGAAGTGTGTGGGGGTAAAAATAGCGTAGGGAGACAAAGAGGCACATATAGTAAGCAGATTCAAATGGATGTGGGTTGCCGTTCTTTTGAGGCGATGAAAAGGCTTGCTCAGGATTGAGTAGGGTGGAGAACTGCATCAAACCAGTCTCTGGACTAAAGACCATAACAACAGACCTTTATGATATTAAACTTCTGTATAAATTGTAACTTTGAGATTCAATTGGAAGTTAAGCAAAAAGAAATTAAAACATGAGTCAAAAATACATTTTTAACGTCACTGATATCTAGTAGGCTAATCAAATAAAATAAACGTTGCATAGTTGCACATCAAATTACAGTATCCAGTTATTATTTGTTCATACAATGCTCTGGTGGATGTTTCAACAGGCTAACAATTGCAAGTCTGTACAGGCTCAAAAACGTATAGGAGTCTTGTCTTCCCACTTACACAGACATTCACACTTGAAGTGTGCAGTTGAAAACTGAAGTCTTTGTTCTATTGTCATAGAAGTTGTGGTGTAGTGGAATTATTGTTCTGTTAATATATGTTCTACATTACTCATACAATGTAGGCTTTCACGGCCGGCGTCAATTTCACTTAAAATTTCTGGGCTGGTAGGCCGTGGTCGATGGGTAAAACTCTCCCCTAACATTTCGTCTTCAGCTGCGGAAGACATCTCCAGAGGCTAAGTGGCAACTGCGATGGGGCCTCGAGGGAGTGCTGCATATATAGGTAGTGTAGGGGGTGCCACAGTATATCACGTGATGTTGGCTAAGCAACTATCTTTTGTAATGCCAACCTTATTACTAGAGGAAGATCGATTGTTAATGTACTTGTGCAACATATGCTTGTGGTCTCTTACATTGTTCATTATGTGCCATTTCATGCATGTAGCTAGTTTCGTTTAGGTATCATTTTTCAATACTGAATTAATTAACTGCAAAGAAGACTACTTTAGAAAAAAAGGAAAATCGGTGTTTTTGACCTTATTTTGCAAAAAACTGTTTTATAAAAAACTTCTCAAACTGGGTTGACCAGAAGGACCATTATTTTACCTACAAAAAAGAAGTGTATGTGGTCATCCAACGTGGGCTAACAATGATAGATAATTTGAATCAAAGTTGAAAGCGTAAATCACGGCAAGAAAAAAGGCTTAAAATTTGAATTTTTATATCTGTTGGACATGAAATTTAGTACTTAACAGGATGGTAGCACAGGGATGTGGCAAACAAATTTTAGCCACCTACTATTTTCTAATATTCTACAAAATTGCCGTAAACATGAAGGTTTTTGTGAGAAGGTGAAAATGGGGTGTAATTGACACTTCTTTTACAAATGCAGGTTTCTAGTAAAGCTTCAAACCCAGTCTTATGAATCAACATACATGTTTGAGTTCAATTCCCAACATTGACAAACAATGCTACATAAATTGAAGCAAACTAGGTGGAAAAATAGCACTGTGAAAAAGGTTTTACCTTTGGATTTGTATATCTCATTAATGACAACAATGACAAGTGTGAAATTTTGCACACAACTACTGAGTAACATAAGGATTCCCAGTGTAGAATATCATTCATGTACTGCTTTCTACAAAAATCGATTCAAACTTTAGATTTACGTACAATTACAAATGTGTATCTCTTGTAATTTGCTTCTTGATCATTTGTTTTTCATAATTAAATTGACCACTCCCATATACCACAGACATTGCTGAGGTGGGGTGGCTTGTGTGCCTCAACGATACAGATAGCCGTACCATGGGTGCAACCACAGCGGATGGGTATATGTGGAGAGGCCAGACAAACGTGTGGTTCCTGAAGAGTGGCAGCAGCCTTTTCAGTAGTTACAGGGGCAACAGTCTGAATGATTGACTGAGCTGGCCTTGTAATATCAGCTAATGTGGTTCTGACATACAATTACTGCAAACGGCTGAAAGCAAGGGGAAAGTACAGCCATTACTTTCTCGAGGACATGCAGCTCTACTGTATGAAAATACAATGCCATCCTCTTGGGTAAAATATTCTGGAGGTAAAATAGTCCACCATTTGGATCTCCGGATGGGGACTACTCAAGAGGATGTAGTCATCAGGAAAGACAATACTGGGATTCTACGGATCGGAGCGTGGAATGTTAGATCCCTTAATTGCATAGGAAGATTAGAAAATTTAAAAAGGGAAATGGAAAGGTTGAAGTTCGATGTAGTGGGGACTAGTTAAGTTCGGTGGAAAGAGGAACAGGGTTTCTGGTCAGGCGAGTACAAGATTATTAATACAAAATCAGTTGGGGGTATTACAGGAGTAGGTCTGATAATGAATAAGAAAATAGGCATGTGGGTAAACTACTATGAGCAACACTGTGATCGCATTATCGTAGTCAAGATAGATACGTAGCCAACACCGACCGCAGTAGTAAATAATAGGTGAATATGGACTGGGGGAACAAAATGAAAGAGAAAGCTGCCTGGTAGAATTTTGCAGGGAACATAATTTAATCATAAAAAACACATGGTTTAAGAATCATAAAAGAAAGTTGTATATGTGGAAGAGGCCCGGAGACACCAGAAGGTATGGTGTGTCAAAGGTTTAGAAGTCAGGTTTTAAACTGCAAGACATATCCAGGGGCAGATATATTGACTCTGACCGTATCTTATTGGTCATGAACCCGAAGTTCTTGAGAATTTCAGATGAAACTTTAAGCTACAGTTGATAGAAACAGGACAAAATAAATCACTCGAAGAGCAATGGGTAGCATTGAGAGATGAAGTAGTGGATACTGCAGAGGACAAAATAGGAAGAAAGGCAAGACCTACAAACAACCCATGGATATCACAGGAAATACTAAATTTAATTGATGAAAGGAGAAAATAATAATGCAGTAAATGAAGCAGGCAAAATAGAGCACAAACAAAAAGAAATGAGACTGACAGGAAGTGCAAAATGGCTAAGCTTGAGTGGCTAGAAGCCAAATCCAAATCTGTAGGTGGATGTATAAAGAGGGGAAAAGTAGATACTGCCTACAGGAAAATACAAGACATTTGGGGTCAAGAAAAACAGCTCTAAGATATAAAAGCTGTTCTCAGCAAAGAAGGGAAAGCTGAAAGGGGGAAAGAGCACATAGAGTAACTCTACAAAGGAAATGAGTCAGGGTTGTAGCCTTTCTCCACTGTTATTCAATTTGTATATTGAGCAAGCTGTGAAGGAAAGCAAGGAAAAATTTGGTATAGGGATAACTTCAGGGTGAAGAAATAAAAACATTGTGTTTCATAATATTGTCAGAGACAGAAAAGAGACAGAAAAGAAGTGTAATGGAGTGCAGTCTTCGAAAATCTCGTGATGCTGAAGGAATTAGATTCGGTAATGAAACAATAAAGGTGGTAAATGAGATTTGTTACTTGGGTAGTAAAATAACCTGCGACCGTTGCAGTACAGGCAATATAAAATGTAGAATGGCAATGGGAAGAAAAGCGTTTTTGAATAAGAGAAATTTGCTAACATTGAATATTAATTTAAGCATAAGGAAGCCATTTCTGAAGGCATTTGTGTGGAGTGTTGCCTTGTACGTGAGTGAGACTTGGAGGATAAATAGTTCTGTTAGGAAGAGGATAGAGGCTTTGGAAATATGGTGCTACTAAAGAATGCTGAAGATTAGGTGGGTAGATTGCTTAACTAATGAAGAGGTACTGGACAGAATTGGAGAGAGAAGGAATTTTTGGCAGACCTTGACTAAAATAAGGGATCGATTGGTAGGACATATTCTTAGACTTTGTGGAATCGTAAAGTTAGCATTGGAGGGAAGTGTGTGGGGGTAAAAATAGCGTAGGGAGACAAAGAGGCACATATAGTAAGCAGATTCAAATGGATGTGGGTTGCCGTTCTTTTGAGGCGATGAAAAGGCTTGCTCAGGATTGAGTAGGGTGGAGAACTGCATCAAACCAGTCTCTGGACTAAAGACCATAACAACAGACCTTTATGATATTAAACTTCTGTATAAATTGTAACTTTGAGATTCAATTGGAAGTTAAGCAAAAAGAAATTAAAACATGAGTCAAAAATACATTTTTAACGTCACTGATATCTAGTAGGCTAATCAAATAAAATAAACGTTGCATAGTTGCACATCAAATTACAGTATCCAGTTATTATTTGTTCATACAATGCTCTGGTGGATGTTTCAACAGGCTAACAATTGCAAGTCTGTACAGGCTCAAAAACGTATAGGAGTCTTGTCTTCCCACTTACACAGACATTCACACTTGAAGTGTGCAGTTGAAAACTGAAGTATTTGTTCTATTGTCATAGAAGTTGTGGTGTAGTGGAATTATTGTTCTGTTAATATATGTTCTACATTACTCATACAATGTAGGCTTTCACGGCCGGCGTCAATTTCACTTAAAATTTCTGGGCTGGTAGGCCGTGGTCGATGGGTAAAACTCTCCCCTAACATTTCGTCTTCAGCTGCGGAAGACATCTCCAGAGGCTAAGTGGCAACTGCGATGGGGCCTCGAGGGAGTGCTGCATATATAGGTAGTGTAGGGGGTGCCACAGTATATCACGTGATGTTGGCTAAGCAACTATCTTTTGTAATGCCAACCTTATTACTAGAGGAAGATCGATTGTTAATGTACTTGTGCAACATTGAATTCCAAATCTTGTCTAATTTAACATCTTCCTCCTTGCTATTGAAATTATGATGTTTGTAAATTTCAGTGGCTTCTCTGTGTGTATGAGCATAATAGAAGTTTTTGATGAAACACTGGTCTTGTTAAATTTAAATTGATGGTCGCCCTCTTGGTATTCTGTATGTCCCAGGCGGCAGTTTCTCTTGGGACCACTTAGACGAGTTTTGACACTTCTTTTCGTAGTTCCGATATACACTTGTCCACAGCTGGAAGGAATTTTATACACACCGAGTGTATCCTAAGGGTGTTGTGCATCTTTTACAGATCTTAAATGTTCTTTAATTTACCTGGTGCCTTTGCCCGGAGACGGGTGTCTGAGTAAATTCAGATCATCTCCTTTTCTGCGCTTTTCTTTTCCTATTGGTGCTTCCCTCCTTTCACTCATTTTTTCTGCTCATTCTTCTTACTCTGTTGTTCCTACCTTGGAGGCATCCATATCATCTCCGCCTCGGCGTTTGAGATTCTTCCTTTTCTCACTTTTCTATCTCCCTCTTTCCATCCTCTAGTCTTCTTCCTTCCTCCCTGTGTGTGTGTGTGTGTGTGTGTGTGTGTGTGTGTGTGTGTGTGTGTAGGTGATGCGGTAACGCATAGTTCCCCGCCCCAGGTAGACAATTAGGGCATGTACGTACCCCCTGGTAAAGGCCAGGCCCAGGGAGGGGTGATTACCCGAGCTGGTATCTTCTGACCATGCAGATCGGTCCCTCCGTCCGTTTCTTGGGAGGTGTCACCTGAGGTGTGAACAATCACCTAAGACGGGGTAGCCCTCAGTGAGGGTCCCCATTAGGAAGGAGCGCGCCATCGGAGATGCCAGTAATCATGGGCGACACTTCCGCAATGACCCCCTCTCTCTCTTCCCTTTTGACTTCGACCCAAAAACGAAAGTTGATTGCCCCTCAATCAAAGAAAAGACTACCAAACGTTCCTAATTTTCTGATTGTTATCTGTGCTGATGGTCATCATTTCTCTAAGGTCAATCCCAAAGTAGAAGCCCACGTCACGTGGGGTGGTCTACTCTCGATCCCTCGACGGGTTATTGGACGAGGAAATAAAGGACTACTTGACTGATCAGGGCATCATAGCTGTCCATAGGGTTATGGAAAAGGCTGATACAGGTTCGATACCAACCCAAACAGTATTTTTGACCTTCGACAAGGTGGATCTCCCTTCCAAAATCAAAGCAGTCTATGAAATCATATCATTTCGCCCCTATGTCCCGAATTCCACACATTGTTACCAGTGCCACATGTATAATCATACCTGTGAGTCTTGCCCTCATGCAGCGAAATGCGTTACCTGCGGCAGGGATGCTCATGAGGGGGACTGTCCGCCTCCATCCCCTCGCTGCATCAACTGCATGGGCGACCATGCTGCTTCATCCAGAGACTGCCCTGTTTACAAGGAGGAGTGGGTAATCCAAGAAATCAAGAGTACGCGAAAAAGTTTCGACCTCTGCTGGGCGGAAGAAAATAGCCGGTCGAAAGCCCGCTGAGCTCCCAGCGGGTAAATACAGCGCTGTCCTTGCCTGTCCTCGTCCTACTAAGGAGGTTGGCACATAAATGTGTGACCTTACTTTTAGCGACACAGTTGTCAGATCAGCCAGCCCAAAGATTGCCCGATCAACCTCTCCACTCACTTCCTCTCACCGAAAAACACAGTCATCAGCGGCTCCTCCCAAATCACGGGCGTCTAAATGGGATGCCCGAACTTCCAAGAAAGAGCCTGTCTGTGAAGATTTCTTAAGATCTGATCCTGCACAACCTACGTCTGCGCACACACACATCACATCATCATTCCTCTAAGAAGGCACACAGAAAAGAGTTCCTCTCCTTCCCCGCCATGGCGCGACTCAACTGTCACGCCACCTAGCAGTGGCACCTCTGTCTCGCCGGGGCGAGCTACTGCTAGCTGATCATCCGGCCCTTTACTGGAGGAGGAAGCTGCCCCTGCCGATAAATCCAGGCAGGCAGCAGAAACTCCAGATGAAGCGATGGAACATGACCCTTTACCTGTAGATTCCAGTAGCAGCGTTCCCTCGAAGTCAGACCCTCAGTGGCCAGCAAGGTGATCTCCTCTAGCTTTCTCTTCTCTTTCCATCTTCACTCACCTTATGGATCTCCTTCATTGGAATATTCGTGGTATTTGTTCCAACAGGGAAGAATTGGAACTACTACTCAGATTGCACCGTCCATTCGTGGTCGGACTTCAGGAAACAAAGTTACGCCCAAGCGACGACAGTTTTTTCACAATATACCTCCGTGTGCTTAGACCTGCCCCCTGTGGAGGGTATTGCAGCCCATGGAGGGGTTATGTTGCTCATTAGAGATGACATATACTACCATCCTCCTCCATTGCACACTCAACTACAGGCAGTTGCCATCCGCATCATTATTCCCACCTTTTCCTTGTCCCTTTGTAATATCTATACCCCATCGTCTTCTGCCTTTACTAGGGTGGATGTGCTGCACCTTGTTGCCCAACTTCCTTCCCCCTTTTTTTTTGATAGGCGATTTCATTGCCTCTTTGCAGGGAGGCTCCCTTTTAGCGGACATTCTGAACCATCTTAATTTTGTCTGCCTAAACACAAGTGCACCAACCTTTCTTTCAGACACGACGCATACCTACTCTTACTTGGACCTCTTGATGTGTACTGCTCAACTTGCGCATCGGTTTGAGTGGTATGCTTTCTGATGCGTACTCGAGCGACCATTTCTCCTGTATAATTAATCTCCTTCATCATACCCTACCTCCGGGTTCCGCTAGTTGGAACATCTCGAAAGCTGACTCTGTTCTCCTCCATGGCGGTTTTCCATGATGGGAACTTCCCCACCTGCGACAGTCACGTCAAATACCTCACGGAAGTCATTCTCAATGCTGCCGAATATTCCATTCCACGTACTTTGTCTTCTCCACGTCGAGTCCCGGTCCCCTGGCGGACTGCGGCATGTCGCGATGCTATTAGAGCCCGGAGACGTGCTCTACGCACTTTCCACCTCTACCCAACGTTGGCGAACTGTATCAATTACAAACGTCTACGAGCGCAATGCCGTCGAGTCATCAAGGAAAGCAAACGGGCCTGCTGTATTGCTTGTACTAGTTTGCTTAACAGACTTACTCCTCCTCCTGTTGTCTGGGGGGGCCTGCGCTGGTTATCTGGCACTAAGGTCCCCTCCCCAATTCTTGGCTTGACCGTCGCAAATGAAGTCTTCGTGGAACCAGCTGATATATCTAATGCCTTAGGTCAATCTTTTGCAGAGGTCTCCAACTCCGCACATTACCACCCCGCTTTTCTCCCTCGAAAACAGACAGAAGAGGCACGGCCACCTTCCTTCCGATCTTTTAATCGGGAAAGTTACAATACCACCTTCATCATGCAGGAGCTTGAATGTGCTCTCTCCGTGTGCCGATCTTCTGCTCCAGGGCCTGATGCAATTCGTATACAGATGCTGAAGAACCTTTCTCTTGCGGGTAAATGTTTCCTCCTCCGCACTTATAATCGCATATGGATTGAAGGTCAGGTCGCCACACGCGTTTTATCAACTTGGCCAATTTATCAAAGGCTATTTAATCCTTTTAATTGTTTTTTATCTTTTGTCTTTTTGCCTTCTCTTGATATTCTAACTGGCAGTTACCAATTTTTGAGATCTAGCGAATCTCTGTTCTTGTCTGGGCGCTAATGATCTTAGCAGTTGTGTGCCCTAAAACCACAAAAAAAAAAAAAAAAAAAAAAAAAAAAAAAAAACCCAGAACAACACTACAGAGTGTATATGGAGTCATTGTGTCAAAAATATTCTTCTAAGATATCTGTAATTTACAAGGGAAAGGATAGAGACGTTAGAGATAAAGAAACCATGAAAATAGTAGATTCAACTTACAAAGTTGAAAGTTGTTAACTATATTGTCTGCTAAAAAATTAGTAAATTAAGTGGAAAGAAAAAGAACAGTTGCCTTGAATACAAAATTTGAGAAGTGCCAATTATGGTCAAAAATAATTTAGAAGTTTGATTTGAAAAGAAAATTTGTACTAGAACAGTTGGAAGTTCAAAAGCTTCACAAAATGAATGACATTTTGACATAAAAAATTAATTCCCGTACTTCAAATGAATAGGATACAATTAAGATTATCTGTTTACTGCTGAATTCTTAGAGTCTAACAAAAGTTGATGATATTAAGGTGTCAGATTGTGATCTTAAGTTAACAAGGCAATTAATAAAATGGGAAATTCTACCCGTATTACAAAAAAGTGCATCTAATTTGTTAAATGAAAAGTTATTTGGTTAAATTACTAAAATATTATTAAAGAGCAATAAGAGTGTGTGGGCAGTACTTACTGTAGTTGTGTACAGAAGGGAAAGGGTACTCACAATGTAGGCCCAGGTTTCCTTTTTGTTTCCTCTTCTCCTACCTGATAAAGGAAAATTCTCTCTCTCTCTCTCTCTCTCTCTCTCTCTCTCTCTCTCTCTCTCTCTCTCTCTCTCTCTCTCTCTCTCTCTCCATTTGCCTCTTTGTGTGATTATCTTTAGTACTGAAGTAGGGTAAGTACTGGCCAACCAGTCTTTCTCTCTTGAAGAGTATTTTCAAATATCAGTGGAGAATTTCCATTGGATTAATTGAATATGTTAAATTGTGTAGATGACAAAAACAGCCATTTGAAGAAGCCTGGTAAAAAGACTGTTTCTGTGAATGGTTCTAAGGTTAAAAGAGAAACAGAGGTTGTATTGCATAACTTACATAAACTATTAGCTGAATTTAGAAAAGAAAATCCTGACTGTAAAATTGGTAGATTGAAGTTTTGTGAGTCAAGACAGATGATGGTATATTATTGCAGGGGCATCCACTAAGTTTGTATCACAAGTGTGTAATGTTGATGATAGTTGACTGTGAAGGCCTTTAGGAAGCAATGGAGTTAACGGTCGTGTCACCACGGCAAACTGGCCAGGCAAACCGTCCTTACTTTTGACATGTTTGAAGAATCTGAAGACCATTTGATACCTGAAAATGTAAAATACTAACGATGGGTGACAAGGCAGAACTGAAATGATGACATTAATAAAACCACAGGAGGAGCTGCTAGATAGAAGCATTGGTGGCTTAACGTCGAATATTGAAAATGCATAATTTTATGGCAAAAGCGCAATGTAAATTTATGAAAGACAAAAAGCAAACCTCGGCAGCTGACGAATTCATAATTCTTGTAGTTCTTGCCGACTTTTTGGGAAAATTATTACTTTGTTGCTCAAGATGGAGTTAAAGGGCACCAGTGGGTGCACACAGGTGGCAGTGCAGTCATTATAAAGATAAAGACACCAGCACACACTAAAATTAACTAACAGCTGTACTCTTCCATAACAAAATACCACTAATATAAATAAATAAACAAAAATTATTAAGATCTCTTTTCATAACAATGATTTGAGATTTGATGTAGAAGGGCACTTTTGCTTCATGATATAAACAGAATGCTTGTGTTGGTGTCAGGGATACAATGAAGCGAGCTGTCACAATCACAAGTCTTCAGTAGGCAGATGACAATCATAATACCGCGAGAATTCTCTAAAGAACATATAAAAGGAATTAATTACCTATATTTTTGTAAAATGTGAGGAAATGCAAGAAGTCTGAGCTAATGTCTTGTTATAAGATTAAAGGCACTGAATCCTTTGTTTTGTGCCCCATTTACACAACTTTCTTAAGTGTAAAATCACAACAAACTTGCATGACAGTGCACTTCATTGGTGTAGAAAACTTTCAGTTGGTTCTTCAGAATAATGAATAGTGGCAACTAGGAATTTGACTCAGAAGAACAGCAATAGATGCTATATTTACAGCCAGGCAAGTTATAGAAAAGAAATGGGAATTTGCGAAAGACGTGGTAGTTGCATTCATAGATACAAAAAAGGCTTAACACACTGTTACAAGGGAGGAGAGGTGGCAAGGTCTGAGTAGACTTAAACTGTCAACAGAAAAGCAACTGAGAAAGTGCCTTAACTGTGTTATAATAGATGGCAGAAAATCTGAATGGTTTGTAACAGACAGAGCAGTTGAGCAACTAATTGTGCTGTCACCAGTGCTTTTTAATGTAGTTGTGGACAACACCACAAGGAAAATTTGCCAAAGGTCAAAGTATGATGATATGAAAGTCTTAGCACATGTAGATGATTTGGGAAGAGAAGAGCAGAAACTGGAAGAACAGCTGAACTCTTGGCACAGAGTAATCAAAGTAGCAGGAATGGAAATAAGCTTAACAAAAAGTGAAGTAATGAAAATCTGCTGGAAAAACAGAAAACTGAAGGATGTAATTTCCAGTGTACAAGTTGTTAGCCCAGATAGTTCTGATGACCTTCCAGGAGGAGAGCACGGTGGCTAAAGTTTTTTTTATTTTCGTAGTTACAAATTTGTGTACGGTGTCATATTTCATTTATTTTAATCTCCTGATTGCATTGCAGATCAATTTTAGCTTGTCTTCCTAATTGAAAAGTGGTCGGATACGGCTACAACGTAGATGTCAATAGAAAAGATATTGAAGACGTCCTCATAGTTTTCTTTCAGGGTGGCCACTCGACCTGCAAAACAGGAAAATATCAGGAAACTTAGGAGTTCGGGGGGGTGGGGGGAGGAAATCGGAGACTTTACACATATTTCTGGAAGTTTAGTTAGAAGTTTAGGTACTGCGCACTTTTAGTAGTCATTCGATCAGAGTAATTTATTGTTTACACGATTGGGAAGACAAGTAAACACATAACAGCAGATGAGAATTTGCTCCGGTGTAAACGTTACGCATGCATTGTTCAAGTGTGTTAGCTTGTGATCAGCTGGTCATCAGTTTAGAGGAACCATCAAAGAAAGACCGCCTCCACTCTGCTAGAGTGCTAATGAACCAAGTGCTCTTGCTTTGCCGCAGTACGCTTTTTTCATGTGTGCATTATTTGTTGTTGTTTACTGAAAGTTATTCTCATGGCAAGGGAGTGGCTGGATGAGACTACTTCATTTGATAGACTAATACAAATCTCACATATGCTGTAGAGATCAGATCCTTATCCCAGAATAATGAAGAAAAATGATTATGGTTGGAAAGCTAATTTACAGGTAATGCTGTGAACTGTCACTCTAACTTCATTTTTGTTGTCTTTCGTCTTACTTTCTTCGTGAAATTGATGCCAGAGAAAGAAATGTCTATAAATAAGTGTGCTGCTCACAATAGGAAATATTGGTTTGTGGTGTCGTTACACACCACGCTGTTCGAGACTACGTCTAGCATCAGTGTTAATGTGTATTGACAAGTAAAAGGCAGTTTCCAGCAAATGTATATTCACGTGTGCTTAAGTTGGGTCTGTAAAAGATGCTATTATGTTTAATCCCAAGCAATCGAACATTGTGATTGTACTAATTTTAAAATGACTGTCATTTTTAAATAGTAAAATTTGTATGTTCTTATAAAAACACCAAAAGTACTTACACACATTAAGTACATTTTAAACTGTTTATTTGGTGTCGGCAAAATACTAAACAGGTGTAACTTTCAAAGGCCTTGCTGGTGAAAGTGCTCTACTGTACTGCAGTCGTTGGATATGAAATTGTTAAAATCCTTCACATCCACGAATCACACCTTCTAGTTTGTTGTAGCTAAAGTTCGTCTGAGGATGTGCTAAATCCGTGTAGTTTAAAGAATACAATTCTAGTGTGTATTGTTAATCTTAAGAGTTTTTATTTTTTTTTTTTTATTTATTTTGAACAGGTGTGTAGAGGCAACAAATTATTGGTAAGTAAGTTAAGTAATAACCAGAATAAAGCTCCAGTCAAGGCCGATCAAGATAGTTTTTAATACGTCTAAAGAGTGTAAAAATTATGCCTTCTAAACTATGTGCAGTCAGCCGTACAGTGATAAAATATAGCAGTGGCATTCAGTGATGTGTAGATATGTCTGCAAATTAAAACTTCGTGGCAGGTGTTGAAATTTCTCGATGTGAACAGAAAAAATTGAATAATCTACTTTTCAGTGTTCCATGCATGGTTTTACTATGGAGCATTATAGAAAATCATAGTTTTTGATACTGTTAAGTCATCTGGAGGTAGTGGCAAATGTTGGAATAACAAAACAATTTATACGTGCCATGAAAAATCGCTATTCACGATAAGTGGAGCCACTGAAAAAGGGAGGGAGGGGGGGGGGGGAGAAGAGGAAAAAGAAGAGAGACACTGAAGAAATCAAACTTCTAAAAATGAAAATGTAGAAATTGTTAGCTGATACTGAAAGGGAAGAGGTGCTTATTGAAGAAATTCAGTTGTGTAACAATAAGTATAAGGAGGGACACTTTCCACATCATTACATGGAAAATTCAATGTATTAACTACCAGTTGACAAGATGTCTTCCAAAAAGTGAGAGATATTGGATTTGTGATCATCTGTATTTTGCTAGTACTTTTTATTTAAGTGGCAGGTCATTACTTAAAATCTATATGTACATTTCAGTTTTATCATTTTTGATGATCAAATCAATTAATCGTGTATTACATTTGTTAATGTTGTGCCGTATTCAGTGTGTCGTTTCACTTTACTGTTTGGAGGTACACTAAAAGGTCAGTTTGCCCAAGTATTTTAGATATTATCAATTAAAATTGTAACATATAAAAGCAGCAATTCGAAAAAGCAATGAAAAGATTTAAAGCATGATAAAAATTCAATTTTCAGAGCTAAAAAGACAATTTGGGAAAAACTGCACAAGTCACAGAAAAGTAGGGGAAATTTAATCGGCCAGGACAGTGTCCAATCTGGCAAGGTGCACAAATGGGCTTTCACCCACGGGGTTTAGTTCTTTGCTTCCAAGATGTCTGTTACACTCTTCTGTCGGTGTCGGACAGTCGACCCGCACCCAGAACTTTACATTGACAGCCACCTACTAGATGTAGTGGAAACTCGTTGCTTTCTGGGAGTGGTGTTTGACACGCGACTGGACCCATTGCTGCACTGTGGAGTTACGCTCGTGATAGGATTTTTCAGAACAAGTCCTGTAGGCAAATCTCCTCTCGGGAGGACTGATAACTGCCACAGTTGTTTCACACAACCGACCGACCGATCCACCTTCTCATGGAGGCTGGGGTTCTTCCACTGCTGATCACATGTACTGCTAACATCTGTGGTTTGTTTAACCATCCAAGTCACCATCTAATTCTCCCGAATGGGAAACTTTGTATTCCACAGTGGTTGCAGAGATCATTGCTGACAGTTGGCGTCTGTGTTCAGTCAGTTCTTGATAAATTAGTCTTCTCACCTTTCATCTCTCTTCCAGTTATAATCGCATATACCACTGTCGTGTATATGTCGATCACAGCTTTGACTGGAATATTCAGTGCTCAAAAAACTCTGTTCACCGTTGACATCTTTTGCCTCCATTTTGTCAATTCTTGACATGTAATGGCGCTCTTCAGGTAATCTACACAGATGTCTCAACAGTAGACGGTGATACTGGATTTGTTTATAACACATACAGGACATAACAAATTGTGCTCCTTGCCGGACACCTGCAATGTCTTCACTGCAGAGCTAGTAGTCATCTCTCGCACACTTGATCGTATCTGTTCCTGCACCAGGGAGTCAGTCCTCATCTGCAGCAAGTCCCTTCAATCAGTGCTTCCATCACCAACCTGTAATAATGACCATCCAAAGGTCCATAAACACTGTTGAACAATATGGGTGGTCAGTAGTATTTCTCTTGACGCCAGGACATGTCAGGATAGAAGGAAATAAACTTGCTGATAGGATAGCCAAAGAGGCTACTTGTAAACCTGCTCTGGAAATTAGTATACCAGATTCCATGTTGGGTAATTCAGTTCTTGGGTAGTGAAATACTGAATGGCGATGATACAAACCCAAAAAAATTGGGTTCAGTACAGTAGGCAATGAATGTGTAGATTTCTTCTATGTGGGCCCGTTGGAGGGACTCGTCATCTTCTGCTGGCTCCATATCTGCCATACTTGGCTGACACACCTTCTCCATCATGCATTGCCATGGCGCACATTTGACAGTAACCTACATTTTATTGAAATATCCGAATATAGCTGCTCATAGGTGGCCTTTTAATCTGCCAGACATCTTAAACTTCATTTTAGCACACAATGCCTAGCTATGGTTGATTGTTTTAAATTTTATTTATAAAAGTTGATTGTAAATTTTATTTATAAAAGTTGATTGTATCATTCCACTTCAGTGAGTGTCCATTATCTATTGGTTCTTCACTCAATACTTTTTGTGCTGGAGTTTTTAATGCGTTGCAAAGTGACTGGATGTTCAAATTTTATTTCTGTAATTCCCCTACCCAAAACACTATGGAAGTTTTTTTAATTCTTTTTACAATCTCTCTCTCTCTCTCTCTCTCTCTCTCTCTCTCTCTCTCTCTCTCTCTCTCTCTCTCTCTCTCTCTCTCTCTCTCTTTCTGCCATTTTATTTGCCTCTTTTGTTTTTGATGTTACATCCTGAGCTTGAAGTAGTTTACCACATTTTTGTATGTTTAGTGATTTTAATACGGTGTCTGTGAATGGAAGAGTCTGATGATCATTGCAGTCCAGTTCCTTTCAAAATTCAACCAACCAACCATATGATCCTTTAGAGAATTGTATGTTTTTCTAGTTTTAATTTCTGTAAAATATGGTATTATGTTTAGCTTGCAGTTGCATTACTAGCTTCACCAACATTTTGTGATATTAAATAGATTTGTATTTGTGAATATAATATAACTGGAAATGAATAAAGTGCAATGAACTGGAATTCCACGAAGGTGAAAAGTTCCATGCAAGCTGCAAAACACTTACGATTGTAAGACAAGGAGAAGTTGTCATTCTGTATTATAGCTTTAGAATAGATAATATTGACTGTCAGCTGTTATTTGATGTACTGGTCATTAGATCAACATTAATTCTCTTTACCTTACATGCAGGATGATTGCTGCAATGAGTCCTGAAGACAGCTGGGTATGTAAATGGCAGCGGATAAGTAAGTGACAGTTGAAAATGTATTATTGAAAATTAAATTTTGATGTATTTATTTCATTTAGTATTGTGCTACACAGTTTTCTTTTTTACAGATAGGTTTACGAAAGGAGTATATGCAATATCAGTCTCGGGTCGACTGCCAGCTGGTATTGTCAGAGAGATGAAGAGCAGAGGAATCACATACAGATCTCGAGACACTAGCCAACGCTGAGAATACGTTTTTCAGTTTGTGTGATTTGTACTTACAATAAGTTTGGACTTAGACCATCATTATGTTGATTAATTTCACACACATTGTATGACCAAAAAGTTAGATTGTTGATTGTGTAAAGTTTTATTACAATAAATCACATTCCAGGATATGAAATGAACTTCTGTATTCACTAGGCCTTTGCTTGACTTACTTGATTTTGTAAAACTAACAATTTGATAAGTCTGAAAGATTGCTAGCTACCAAACTTAAAACAATAATTCTCTATTTGTAGCTCTTTTGTTGCTGAATACATAGTGGTTAACATGTTGTGCAATTAGTTCAACATGACTTATGCCTGATACAGCAATTGCTACCATCAGTTTCTTGCATTTAAAAAAGGCTCAAATGTTTGTTTCTTTATGTGAATCTCTTCTAATTTTAGATAGATATGGGATTTCATGGCCATTAGGACCTTATTGTTTTCAAGTGCTGTATACAACTATCTGTATTAGTTTCTGCATGACCTTTCCATAGCATGTGAGAGTTTTGGAGTGTCACAGGCTCATTGTGCCTAATTATCAATCACTTACGGAGGTGAATACTTTTTATTGTTTTACAACAGAATTGCTCTTTTGCTCACTGGAGAAATGAATAATGTATACTTTGTGAAAAATTGTAGTATTCTGAGCGCAGATTTCAGGCACATTGTACCAGAATATGTAAATTTCCTGACGCTCTCACTTCCATGCTCCAGATTCTCCACAGATATTGCTCAGAATTATGACATGTCTAACAGACATTATCTCTAAGAAATAATAGTTATTTACCTACAATGTGGAGGAAGTCCCATACTGTGTGAGGATCTTGGACTGGAAACTGACCAATATACATATAGAGGGAAACACTCCTGGTAGGAAAAATATGTATAAAAAATACAGATTGTATAACTTACTCAAAGCACAGGCTCTTATACAGATACACAAATACCCCCCCCCCCCCCCAGGGGATCCACAGCTCCTTTGTGGGTACGTGTGGTGCGCACGGGGCCCCGAGGCGAAGCAGCCTTTCTTCTGCCCCAGGCTGCTTCACTTTCCCTCCCGGTTTATGCCTTCGCCCGGAGATGGGTGTCCTTTGTGAGTTAAGGTGGTTTCTTGTCATAGTTTCTCATTCCTTGGTTTCTTCCTTTCCTAACCTTTGCTTCTATCTCTCTCTCCTTGCTGTACTTTCCTTACCTTCCTCTCCTCCTCATTAGTCTCCGCTTCAGCGTTTGAGACACTTCTTTCCTTATTACTTTTCATTTCCTATCCTCTTCTTCTTTCCTCCCTGTGCGTGTCTGAAGGCCGACCCACGCATTATCATGCGTAGCAGGTGACGGGGTAACGCGTAATTCCCCGCCCCGGGTAGACAAGTAGGGCACGTACGTACCCCCTGGTAAAGGCCAGGCCCAGGGAGGGGTGATTACCCGAGCTGGTACCTTCCGAACGTGCCGATTGGTCCCTCCGTCAGTTCTCGGGAGGTGTGACCTGAGGTGTGAACAATCACCTAAGGCGGGTAAGCCCTCGGAGAGGGCCCCCACTAGGAAGGAGCGCGCCATCGGAGACGCCGGTAATCACGGGGGACACTTCCGCGATGACTTCCTTATCTTCTTTCGTGACGTTGACCCATAAACGTAAGTTAGACTCGCCTCAGCCTAAAAAGACTCTGCCTAATGTACCTAAATTTCTGGTTGTCTCTCGCACCGACGGAAAGGATTTCAATTCTGTCAATCCTTTCGTTATACAGAAAGGTGTAGATGCAATTGCTGGCCCTGTTAAAACCTGTTCACGTCAGCGCAATGGCACATTGTTGCTGGAAGTGGAAAGTGCCTTCCAAGCCCAAAAACTTATACGTACTACGTTGTTGCACACGTTTCCCGTTAAGGTAGAAGCACACCGCACACTAAACTCGTCAAGGGGGGTAGTTTTTACGAGATCCCTTGACGGGCTGTCTGATGAAGACATCCAATCGTATATGTCCGATCAGGGTGTGACAGCCGTCCACAGGGTGATGAAAAAGGTCGATAACCATCTGACACCAACTCGTACTGTGTTTTTGACGTTCGACAGAGTTGACCTCCCGTCGAAGGTCAAAGCAGGGTATGAAGTCATCTCTGTCCGACCTTATGTGCCTAACCCAACGCGCTGTTTTCAATGCCACAGGTACAATCATACCCGTGAACATTGCCCAAATGCAGCAAAGTGTGTCACTTGTGGTAGGGACGCCCATGAGGGGGATTGCCCACCTCCGTCCCCTCACTGCCTAAACTGCAACGGTGACCATGCGGCTTCCTCTCGCGACTGTCCTGTATACAAGGATGAGAAGGTAATCCAGCAAATTCGGGTTACGGAGAAGATATCAACATCTGCCGCTCGTAAGTTGTTGGCGAGTCGAAAGCCCACTGTCCTCCCAGCGGGTACATACAGTAAGGTACTCACCTCAACTCGACCTACCAAGGATTCCAGTACACAGACATGTGACTTCACTTTCGCTGACACAGTTGTGCGATCCGCCAGCCCGAAGATTGCCCGTTCCACGTCCCCGCTTCCTCCTGCTGCTTCTAGGGTACAGTCTTCGTCAAACTCTAGTAAACCGCGAGCACCTAAACAAGATGCTCGGACCTTGAAAAAGGAACCCGTCCGTGAGGATTTTCTGCGTTCTCAGGCTTCCCAACCGTCAACTGCCTCTTCCCGCCGTCACTCTTCCAGAAGAGCTGACAAGAAAAAGAGTTCCTCTCCTTCCCCGCCGCGGCGTGACCCATCTGTCGCGCCGTCCAACAGTTGCCGGCCTCGGCCGTCTTCTGTTTCACCGGGACGCTCCGTTTGCCGAGCGCCCGGCCCTTTACCGGCGGTGGAAACTGCCCCTCCTGATCAACTCAGGGAGGTGGCAGGCGCGTCGGTCGAACCAATGGAACATGACCCTTTGCCCCCAGACAGCGATAGCAGTGCTCCCTCGAAATCCGGTCCTCAGCGGCCGTCGAGGTGACCCCGCTCACTACTTGGTTTTTATCTTTATTTCTTCTCTCATTTTAATCATGGCGCTCCTTCAATGGAACATTCGCGGCATTCGTTCTAATCGGGAGGAGTTAAAACTACTCCTTCGGTTGCACTGCCCGCTTATCGTCTGTCTTCAAGAAACTAAGTTGCGTCCACGTGATCGTGCAGACTTTCCACACTACACCTCTGTGCGGTTCGACCTGCCACCCGTGGAAGGTGTCCCAGCCCATGGAGGGGTTCTGATGCTCCTTCGAGACGACGTCTATTTCCATCCCATTTCCTTGCACACTCACCTACAGGCAGTTGCCGTCCGCATCACCTTATCCACATTTACCTTCTCCCTCTGTAATATATATTCGCCATCCTCATCTGCCCTTACAAGGGCAGATGTGCTAAACCTTGTTGACCAGCTCCCTTCACCTTTCGTGTTGGTAGGCGACTTTAATGCCCACCACCCCCTATGGGGCTCTCCGGCACCTTGTCCGAGAGGCTCCCTTTTGGTGGACCTTCTCCACCACCTCGATCTTGTCTGCCTCAACACCGGTGCACCGACCTTCCTTTCTGACACAACACACACTTATTCCCATATAGACCTCACAATATGCACTCCTCAGCTTGCCGGTCGGTTTGAGTGGTATGCACTTTCTGACACGTACTCGAGTGACCATTTCCCTTGTATCATCCACTTCCTGCATCATTCCCCATCTCCACGTCCCACCAGTTGGAACATTTCTAAAGCCGACTGGGGGCTTTATTCTTCCATGGCTGTTTTTCACAATCAGAATTTTCCCAACTGTGACAGTCAGGTCGAATACCTCACAGAGGTTATTCTCACTGCTGCTGAACGTTCCATACCCCGTACATCCTCTTCTCCACGTCGTGTCCAGGTCCCTTGGTGGACTGCAGCCTGCCGCGACGCGCTTCGAGCCCGGCGCCGTGCTTTACGCACCTTCCGCCGCCACCCGACTTTGGAGAATTGCATCAATTACAAACGTATGAGAGCGCAGTGCCGTCGTATCATAAACGACAGCAAGAAAGCTTGCTGGACTGCTTTTACTAGTTCTTTTAACCGTTTTACTCCCTCCACGGTTGTCTGGGGTGGCCTACGCCGTTTGTCCGGCATCAAGGTCCACTCCCCGATTCCTGGCCTGACCGTGGAGAACATAGTCCTCGTGGACCCGGCTGATGTTTCAAACGCATTGGGTCGTTTCTTTGCGGAGGTTTCGAGCTCTGCCCATTACCACCCTGCCTTTCTCCCTCGCAAACAGGTAGAGGAGGCACGGCCGCCTTCTTTCCGCTCTTTTAATCGTGAAAACTATAACGTCGCCTTCACCATGCAGGAGCTAGATCGTGCTCTCGCCCTGTCCCGGTCTTCTGCTCCCGGGCCCGATTCCATTCATATTGAGATGCTGAAGAACCTCTCTCCTGCGGGCAAGTGCTTTCTTCTTAGTACCTACAATCGCATATGGACTGAAGGTCATGTTCCCACAAGTTGGCGTGAAGCCATTGTTGTCCCCATCCCCAAACCAGGGAAGGACAAACACCTTCCTTCCAGTTATCGCCCCATTTCTCTGACGAGCTGCGTCTGTAAGGTGATGGAACGCATGGTTAACGCTCGGTTGGTCTGGCTCCTCGAATCTCGCCGCCTCCTGACTAATATCCAATGCGGTTTTCGTCGACACCGCTCTGCTGCTGACCACCTCGTTACGTTGTCGACCTTCATTATGAACAACTTTCTAAAGAAGCGTCAAACAGTAGCCGTGTTCTTCGACTTGGAGAAGGCATACGATACCTGTTGGAGAGCGGGCATTCTCCGCACATTGCACACATGGGGCCTTCGGGGCCGCCTTCCTCTTTTCATTCAAGCGTTTTTGGCGGATCGCAAGTTCCGGGTACGGGTGGGCTCTGTTTTGTCAGATACCTTTTGCCAGGAGAATGGGGTACCACAGGGCTCCGTCTTGAGTGTGGCGCTCTTTGCCATTGCAATCAATCCGATCGTAGATTGCCTTTCAGCCGACGTCTCCGGATCTCTTTTTGTTGACGATTTCGCAATTTATTGTAGCGCCGAGCGGACGTGTCTCTTGGAGCGTTCTCTCCAACGCTGTCTTGACCGTCTATATTCCTGGAGCATCGCAAACGGCTTCCGGTTCTCCACTGAGAAAACTGTGTGTATCAATTTCTGGAGATACAAGGAATTTCTTCCACCTTCTCTACGTCTCGGCCCTGTTGCTATCCCTTTCGTGGAGACTACAAAATTCTTGGGACTCATGTTGGATCGGAAACTTTGCTGGTCCACACATGTGTCCTACCTGGCTGCCCGTTGTGCCCGATCCCTTAACGTTCTTCGTGTCCTCAGTGGCACGTCATGGGGAGCGGATCGCACCGTCCTGCTTCACATTTACCAGGCCATTGTTCAATCGAAGCTCGACTATGGAAGCCTTGTATACTCTTCAGCACGGCCGTCGATTCTCCGCCGTCTCAACTCTATCCACCATCGTGGATTACGTCTGGCGACCGGTGCATTTTATACCAGCCCTGTTGAAAGTCTGTATGCCGAGGCTGCTGTATTACCCTTGACCAATAGAGGTGACATACTCTTGTGTCGGTACGCATGCCGCCTACGGTCGATGCCCAACCATCCATCTTACAGATTATTTTTTGACGACTCACTCGATTGCCAATACCAGTTGTCTGCGATTGCCTTGCTTCCACCGGGAGTTCGGTTTCGCCGCCTGCTACAGCGGCTCGATTTTACCCTTCCTTCCACCCTTCGGTTGAGCGAAAGCCCATTGCCACCGTGGCATCAGGCCCAGGTTCACACACACCTCGAACTTAGTTCGCTCCCCAAGGAGAGCACTCCGGATTTGGTATACCGCTCGAGGCTTGTCGAACTCCGTTCGCGGTTCGATAATGCCGTATTTATTTACACTGATGGTTCCAAGAGCACTGCCGGTGTCGGATCTGCCTTCGTCGTCGGGGACAACCGTTTCCAATACAAGCTCCCTGACCGGTGCTCAAACTTCACGGCTGAGCTTTTCGCCCTCCACCAGGCCGTTTTGTATACCTGCCGCCACCGCCACCCTTTCTATGCCATATGTTCTGACTCCCTTAGTGCCCTGCAGAGTCTTAAGGACCCTTTCTCGAACCATCCTCTCGTGTATCGGATCCAACGCTCCCTCCAGTTGCTGGCGGATGACAGCTGTCACGTTTCTTTCCTGTGGGTCCCTGGCCATGTGGGTGTGCCCGGGAATGAGGCCGCCGACACAGCAGCCAAGGCAGCAGCTCTTTTGCGTTGCATGGCTACCTTTTGCGTCCCATCGGACGATGTTCAACGGGCTCTTCGCCGGAGTATCGTGTCGCAATGGCACAGTGTGTGGCTTTCACTGTACAACAATAAATTACGAACTGTCAAACCGATCCCGACCGCTTGGAGGACCTCCTCACGCCCCTCTCGGCGGGAGGAGGTCATCCTGGCTCGGTTGCGGATCGGTCATTGCCGTTTCAACCACCGTCACTTGCTATCCGCCGAACCTGCACCGCTATGCTCCTGCGGTGAACTGCTGACAGTGCGACATGTTTTACTGACTTGTGTTAATTTTAATCATCTCCGTGTAGCCCTTCACTTTCCGTCTACTCTGGAGGAAATTTTAGCTGATGACACACGAGCAGCTGCTCGAGTTTTGCGTTTTATCAACTTGGCCAACTTATCCAAGGATATTTAACTCTTTTAATTGTCTTTTATCTTTCGTTTTTAGCCTCTTGGTGATGTTCTGACAGTCTACATTTTTTTTTAGATCATAGCGAATCTATGTTCTTGGCTGGGCGCTAATGACCATAGAAGTTGTGCGCCCTAAAACAAAAAAAAAAAAAAAAACCATCCATATTGAGATGCTGAAAAACCTTTCTCCTGCCAGCAAGTGTTTCCTACTTAGTACCTATAACCGCATATGGAATGAAGGTTAGGTTCCCACAAGTTGGCATGAAGCCATTGCTGTCCCCATCCCCAAACCAGGGAAGGACAAACATGTTACATCCAGTTATCACCCTATTTCTCTTACTAGCTGCATCTGTAAGGTGATGGAACGCATGGTTAACACTCGGTTGGTCTGGCTCCTCGAATCTCGACAGCTCTTGACTAATATCCAATATGGTTTTCGTAGACACCGCTCTGCTGCTGATCACCTCGTCACCTTATCGACCTTTATTATGAATAACTTTTTAAGGAAGCATCAAACGGTAGCTGTGTTCTTTGGCTTAGAGAAGGCTTATGATACCTGTTGGAGGGCGGGCACGAGGCCTTCATGGCCGCCTCCCTCTCTTTATTCAAGCGTTTTTGGCAGATCACAAGTTCCGGGTGGGGGTGTTTTGCCAGATACCTTTCGCCAGGAGAATGGGGTGCCACAGGGCTCCGTCTTGAGTGTGGCTCTCTTTGCCATTGCAACCAATCCGATCGTAGATTTCCTTCCAGCCGACGTTTCCGGATCCCTTTTTGTAGATGATTTTGCAATTTATTGCAGCGCCCAGCGGACGTGTCCCTTGGAGTGTTGTCTTCAACGCTGTCTTGACCGTCTATATTCCTGGAGCATTGCGAACGGCTTCCACTTCTCCACTGAGAAAATAGTGTGTATAAACTTCTGGAGATACAATGAAGCGAGCTGTCCCAAATGCAAGACTTAAGCAGGCAGATGACAATCATGATACCGCGAGAATTCTCTAATGAACATATAAAAGGAATTAATTACCTATATTTTTGTAAAATGTGAGGAAATGCAAGAAGTCTGAGCTAATGTCTTGTTATAAGATTGAAGGCACTAAATACACGAAACCTGAGACGGTTTATCGTCTCAAACATGTCAAAGACATTAAAGATAAAGGTGAAGCACTGAATTAAAATTTGTGATGCGGTCGGGGATCAAACACAGGCCTCCATGCTTACTAGCCTCTTTCGCTGCGTAGAGAGCCTTGGCAGTAGTTCCAACATTCTTTGGAACACAGAAGCTGAAGTAAAGTTTGTGACGTGGAGGCGCCTTAATCGCTAGTGGTGCGATAGTCTAGTGGAGCGTAGTCTGCCTAGTAAGCAATTATGTAGTAGGTGACGGAATAAGGATTAGGAAGAAAAGGATCGACATCGCTGCATTAGGGCATTGAAATTAAACAATGGCAACAAGTGAAAATGTGAACCAGGCCGGTAATCGAACCTGGGTCTCCAGCTTTGGCCCAGCGGTGTATCCCGGTGCTCGCCCCGCGTCCGCCCCGCGCAAGAGGTTTACGCGGAAGTAAACAGGGCACTCACAGCACGGTGAGCGGTTATAAACAAAGTTTCTTACTCAATAACTTACTCCAGCTAAATCTTCCCAATGGTCAATTTGCCTCAGACGTTTCAAAAATGATTCTTCTATTAGGTGTGCCGGTAATACGAAACTGCTACATAACAACTCAATGTGTCATAACATCTGGCCACCTTTTTGTGGTAACTTGACACGCTTCATTTATTAAGAAGCCTGAGTGGTCAACATACGTATCCAACACTTTTTGTCCTAAAGTTTTCACAAAATTACTCTCCTGTTACCGCATGTATCTTTCAACTACATTACACCCACGACTCAAAATACCGTCAGAAACACGTTCGTATTAATGATTTAGATTCGTTGCCGTTTCACAGATCTGGCATTCCTTGCTACAGCGGAAAGCTTCTTTTTATAAAGAGACAAACGACTCCATTCACTTTATTCACACAATTTTTTACGACTGTAGCTGTAAGAGGACCCTGCGTTTCGCATTCATAATGCATCTCCGTCCGTGGACCATAGGCGAGGATGTTCTCAGTCCTGGAATTTCATTCACAAGGAGGGGTGCGAACTTTCTCTCAAGGACTCCAACGTCATTCAGTTTATACTGCATAATGTTTATGAATGATCAGAGTAGATCGCGGGATGGGTTTCACCGATTTGGTTCAAACTCCGCGAGAAGGAGGAAGCAGAGGAAATATTTCAAATTCCCAAAAATATCTTGCATGATTTGGCCAAAGGGAAAGCGAATACGGTTGCAAAAGTTTCCCACATAGAAATAGGTGTTATCTAAGCTGCTTATTTAGTCCCAGTCTACGCCAAATGTGAGTAGCGCGGTGGACAAGAGCTTGTATTTCAAAATTCGCGGCCCAGTTTCGAGTCTCGGTACTTCGTAGAATTGTTTTCATTTTGTATTACCCCTCGCAATGTTAACCTTTTATTTATGAAATTTAAATTTACATAAACATTTCAGTGTTCCACAAAAGTTGACGTCAAAAGGAGACTCAATTAAAACACATTAAATCTCATGGCATCAGTTCAGTGCCTCTGATTCCACAGCAATGATAGATAAATTTGGTCTGCACCAAAAGCAATTAGGAAAAGACATTTACTTTAAACCTTGCATCAAGTGTGTTTTGCGCCGAAGCATATTTCGGATAAAATTACTTCCTTAAAATAAAGTCCTTTGATAAAGTTTGCATAATGTGAAGTTTATGTTTCTTTGTCGACGAACACAATAAGGAATGTAATACAACTTCGATACATAACTGCTACAACATTTGGAAATATTATTTTCATCTGAAACTTCATAGAATTATGAAAATTAAATGATGAAATAAGGTGTATTAATTACATTAGTTGTAACGAAACCATATATATTAATGCTGCACTGAATATTCATAAATAAAAGTTAAAAATGCAAAGGCTAATATAAGAAAAATATTTTGGAAGGGGCGGGTTTCGAACCCGTGCTTTTTCATTTAAAAATTAAACTCTTAGCCACTACTCACCAATGCTGATCCTGAAGATTAGCTTGTAATGTATCTATCTGCAGTTGGAAAATTTTTGACAAGCGTTTTCTCTTTTCCTATGGCCTACACAGGGGAGATATTGTAAGAGTTTAAAAGGTTCGTATTCGTGTTTCTTCTCGCACAGTTTGGGGCAAGTAGGTGACACCCATCCAACGATCTCTAGTGTTGAGACTTTCAACACGCAAACGCTTGAGGGGCAATTATCAGCCTCTGTCGAGACAATCACATTCGGAGATTGTCGTTGTAGCTATTACACTCTTGGTATGTGCTTGTCACGTTTTGAACCCACATAAAGGCAGCGTTTTTCAGTATCCACTTATTTCAGCTAATAAATTGTGGCTACTATAATGTTTGATACTTATAAATGCATAAGATATGCGTCCGATACTTACGTTTAAGGAAATTATTTTTGTAGAAACATGATCAAAAAATTATCTGTCTGTGGGACAATTTTACGCTATGACTCGTAGGATTTCTGTTGCATTTTCTGTGGCAGTAATAATCTGCTCAGAACATCTGTACGCAAATAGACTGTCTATTTCGTTTAGTCATCCAAAAGTTCTCTTTGTTATTATAAGTTATCATATGAACTGGCTGAGTGTAGAGTTAAAACTCTTTGATACTATATTCGCTTCAAAAATTGTTACTGGGCAGAAATATTACGTATATGAAATACACGGCTTGCAGCTTGTCTCCCCCCCCCCCCCCCCCCGCAGGGGGCCCACAGTTCTTTTGTGGGTACGTGTGTGGCGCGCGTGGGGTCCCGAGCCGGAGCAGCCTTTCTTCTGCCCCAGGCTGCTTCACTTTCCCTCCTGGTTTATGCCTTCGCCCGGAGACGGGCATCCTTTGCTAGTTCAGGTCGTTTTTTGTAGTAGCTTCTCTCATTCCTTGGTTTCTTCCTTTCCAAACCTTTGCTTTTGTCTTTCTCTCCTTATACTCTCCTAGCCTTCCTCTCCTCCTCATTAGTCTCCGCTTCAGCGTTTGAGACACTTCTTTCCTTATTACTCTTCATTTCCTATCCTCTTCTTCTTTCCTCCCTGTGCGTGTCTGAAGGCCGACTCACGCATTATCATGCGTAGCAGGTGACGGGGTAACGCGTAATTCCCCGCCCCGGGTAGACAAGTAGGGCACGTACGTACCCCCTGGTAAAGGCCAGGCCCAGGGAGGGGTGATTACCCGAGCTGGTACCTTCCGAACATGCCAATTAGTCCCTCCGTCAGTTCTCGGGAGGTGTGACCTGAGGTGTGAACAATCACCTAAGGCGGGTGAGCCCTCGGAGAGGGCACCCACTAGGAAGGAGCGCGCCATCGGAGACGCCGGTAATCACGGGGGACACCTCCGCGATGACTTCTTTCTCTTCTTCAGTGACGTTGACCCAGAAACGTAAGATAGATTCGCATCAGCAAAAGAAGACTCTTCCTAATTTACCGAAATTTCTTGTTGTGTCTCGCACCAACGGAAAAGATTTCAATTCTGTCAATCCTTTCGTTATACAGAAAGGTGTTGATGCAATTGCTGGCCCTGTTAAAACCTGTTCGCGTCAGCACAATGGCACATTGTTGCTGGAAGTGGACAGTGCTTTCCAAGCCCAGAAACTAATCCGGACAACGTTATTACACACGTTTCCAGTCAAGGTAGAAGCGCACCGCACACTCAACTCGTCACGGGGGGTAGTTTTTACGAGATCGCTTGACGGGTTGTCTGATGAAGACATTCAATCCTATATGTCCGATCAGGGTGTGACAGCCGTGAATAGGGTGATGAAAAAGGTAGATAAGCAGCTGACACCGACTCGTACTGTGTTTTTGACACTGGACAGAGTTGAACTCCCGTCGAAGGTCAAAGAAGGGTACGAAGTTATCTCAGTCCGCCCTCATATTCCAAACCCAACGCGCTGTTACCAATGCCACAGGTACAACCATACCCGTGAATCTTGCTCAAATGCAGCAAAATGTGTCACTTGTGGTAGGGACGCCCATGAGGGGGATTGCCCACCTCCGTCCCCTCACTGCCTTAACTGCAACGGTGACCATGCGGCTTCCTCTCGCGACTGCCCTGTATACAAGGATGAAAAAATCGTCCAGCAAATACGGGTTACGGATAAGGTATCAACATCTGCCGCTCGAAAGTTGTTGGCGAGTCGAAAGCCCACTGTACTCCCAGCGGGTACATACAGTAAGGTCCTTACCTCAACTCGACCTACTAAGGATTCCAGTACCCAGACTTGTGATTTCACTTTCGCTGACACAGTTGTACGATCTGCCAGCCCGAAGCTTGCCCGTTCCATGTCCCCGCTTCCGCCTGCTGCTTCAAAGGTACAGTCTTCGTCAACCTCTAGTAAACCGCGGGCACCCAAACAAGATGCCCGGACCTTGAAAAAGGAACCCGTCCGTGAGGATTTTCTGCGTTCTCAGGCTTCCCAACCGTCAACTGTCTCTTCCCGCTGTCACTCTTCCAGAAGAGCTGACAAGAAAAAGAGTTCCTCTCCTTCCCTGCCGAGGCGTCACCCATCTGTCACGCCGTCCAACAGTTGCCGGCCTCGGCCGTCTTCTGTTTTCACCGGGATGCTCTGTTTACCAGGCGCCCGGCCCTTTACCGCCGGTGGAAAATGCCCCTCCTGATCAACTCAGGGAGGTGGGAGGCACGTCGGTCGAACCAATGGAACATGACCCTTTGCCCCCAGATGGCGATAGCAGTGCTCCCTCGAAATCCGGTCCTCAGCGGCCGTCGCAGTGACCCCGCTTGCTAGTTGGTTTTTATCCTTATTTCTTATCTACTTTTTTATCATGGGCGCTCCTTCAATGGAATATTCGCGGCATTCGTTCCAATCGGGAAGAGTTAAAACTACTCCTTCGGTTGCACTGCCCACTTCTAGTCTGTCTCCAAGAAACTAAGTTGCGTCCAAGTGATCGTGAAGACTTTCCACACTACACCTATGTGCGGTTCGACCTGCCACCCGTGGGAGGTATCTCAGCCCATGGAGCGGTTCTGATGCTCCTTCGAGACGACGTCTATTTCCATCCCATTTCATTGCATACTCACCTACAGGCAGTTGCCGTCTGTATCACTTTATCCACATTCACCTTTTCCCTCTGTAATATCTATTCGCCATCGTCATCTGCCCATACTAGGGCAGATGTGCTACACCTTGTTGACCAGCTCCCTTCACCTTTCGTGTTGGTAGGCGACTTGAATGCCCACCACCCCCTATGGGGCTCTCTGGCACCTTGTCCGAGAGGCTCCCGTTTGGTGGACCTTCTCCACCACCTCGATCTTGTCTGCCTCAATACTGGTGCACCGACCTTCGTTTCAGACACAACACACACCTATTCCCATATAGACCTCGCAATATGCACTCCTCAGCTTGCCAGTCGGTTTGAGTGGTATGCAGTTTCTGTCACGTACTCAAGTGACCATTTCCCTTGTATCATCCACTTCCTGCATCATTCCTCATCTCCTCGTCCCACCAGTTGGAACATTTCCAAAGCCGACTGGGGGCTTTATTCTTCCATGGCTTTTTTTTCATGATCAGAATTTTCCCAACTGTGACAGTCAGGTCGAATACCTCGCAGAGGTTATTCTCACCGTTGCTGAACGTTCCATAACTCGTATATTCTCCTCTCCACGTCGTGTCCCGGTCCCTTGGTGGACTGCAGCCTGCTGCGACACGCTTAGAGCCCGGCGCCGTGCTTTACGCATCTTCCGCCCCTCCCAACTTTGGAGAATTGCATCAATTATAAATGTATGAGAGCGCAATGTCGTCGTATCATAAACGACAGCAAGAAAGCTTGCTGGACTGCTTTTACTAGTTCTTTTAACCGTTTTACTCCCTCCACGGTGGTTTGGGGTGGCCTACGCCATTTATCCGGCATCAAGGTCCACTCCCCGATTCCTGGCCTGACCGTGGAGAACGCAGACCTCGTGGACCCCGCTGATGTTTCCAACGCATTGGGCCGTTTCTTTGCGGAGGTTTCGAGCTCTGCCCATTATCACCCTGCCTTTCTCCCTCGCAAACAGGTAGAGGTGGCACGGCTGCCTTCTTTCCGTTCTTTTAATCATGAAAATTATAATGTCGCCTTCACCATGCAGGAGCTAGACCGTGCTCTCGCCCTGTCCTGATCTACTGCTCCCGGGCCCAATTCCATTCATATTGAGATGCTGAAGAACCTCTCTCCTGCGGGCAAGTGCTTCTTCTTAGTACCTACAATCGCATATGGACTGAAGGTCATGTTCCCACAAGTTGGCGTGAAGCCATTGTTGTCCCCATCCCCAAACCAGGGAAGGACAAACACCTTCCTTCCAGTTATCGCCCCATTTCTGTGACGAGCTACGTCTGTAAGGTGATGGAACACATGGTTAACGCTCGGTTGGTCTGGCTCCTCGAATCTCCCCGCCTGCTGACTAATATCCAATGCGGTTTTCATCGTCACCGCTCTGCTGCTGATCACCTCGTTACGTTTTTGACCTTCGTTATGAATAACTTTCTAAAGAAGCGTCAAACAGTAGCAGTGTTCTTCGACTTGGAGAAGGCATACGATACCTGTTGGAGAGCGGGCATTCTCCGCATATTGCACACATGGGACCTTTGGGGCCGCCTTCCTCTTTCCATTCAAGCTTTTTTGGCGGATCGCAAGTTCCGGGTACGGGTGGGCTCAATTTTGTCAGATCACTTTTTCCAGGAGAATGGTGTACCACAGGGCTCCGTCTTGAGTGTGGCACTCTTTGCCATTGCAATCAATCCGATCGTAGATTGCCTTTCAGCCGACGTCTCCGGATCTCTTTTTGTTGACGATTTCGCAATTTATTGCAGCGCCCAGCGGACGTGTCTCTTGGAGCGTTCTCTTCAACGCTGTCTTGATCGTCTATACTCCTGGAGCATCGCAAACGGCTTCAGATTCTCCACTGAGAAAACTGTGTGTATCAACTTCTGGAGATACAAGGAATTTCTTCCATCTTCTCTGTCTCGGCCCTGTTGCTCTCCCTTTTGTGGAGACTATGAAATTCTTGGGACTCATGTTGGATCGTAAACGTTGCTGGTCCACACATGTGTCCTACCTGGCTGCCCGTTGTGCCTGATCCCTTAACGTTCTTCGTGTCCGCAGTGGCACGTGATGGGTAGCGGATCGTACCGTCCTGCTTCACCTTTACCAGGCCATTGTTCAGTCTAAGCTCGACTACTGTAGCCTTGTATACTCTTCTGCACGGCCGTCGATTCTCCGCCGTCTCAACTCTATCCACCATCGGGGATTACGTCTGGCGACCGGTGCATTTTATACCAGCCCTCTTGAAAGTCTGTATGCCGAGGCTGCTGTATTACCCTTGACCACTTGATGTGACATACTCTTGTCGGTACGCATGCCGCCTACGGTCGATGCCCAACCATCCATCTTACAGATTATTTTTTGACGTCTCACTCGATCGCCAATATCAGTTGTCTGCGATTGCCTTGCTTCCACCTGGAGTTCGGTTTCGCCGCCTGCTACAGCGGCTCGATTTTACCCTTCCTTCCACTCTTCGGTTGAGTGAAAGCCCATTGCCACCATGGCATCAGGCCCAGGTTCACACTCACCTTGAACTTAGTTCGCTCCCCAAGGAGACCACTCCGGTTTTGGTATATTGCTCGAGGCTTGTCGAACTCCGTTCGCGGTTCGGTGATGCCATATTTATTTACACTGATGGTTCCAAGCGCACTGCCGGTGTCGCATCTTCCTTCGTCGTCGAGGACAAACGTTTCCAATACAAGCTCCCTGACCAGTGCTCGAATTTCACAGCTTAGCTTTTTGCCCTCCAGCAGGCTGTTTTGTATACCTGCTGCCACCGCCAACCTTCCTAAGCCATATGTTTGTACTCCCTTAGTGTGCCCTGCAGAGTCTTAAGGACCCTTTCTCGAACCATCCTCTCGTGTATCGGATCCAACGCTCCCTCCAGTTGCTAGCAGATGACAGCTGTCACGTTTCTTTCCTGTGGGTCCGTGGCCACGTGGGTGTGCCCGGGACTGAGGCCGCCGACATAGCAGCCAAGGCCGCAGCTCTTTTGCGTTGCATGGCTACCTTTTGCGTCCCATTGGACGATGTTCAATGGGCTCTTCACCGGAGTATCGTGTCGTCATGGCACAGTGCGTGGCTTTCACTGTACAACAATAAATTGCCAACTGTCATACCGATCCCGACCGCTTGGAGGACCACCTCACGCCACTCTCGGCAGGAGGAGGTCATCCTGGCCCGGTTGCGGATCGGTCCTAAGCTGTGGGCTGTGTCGCGCCAACAGTCCGCTATACCGTAAGCTCTGTGCGTGCTTCAACGACCATCGTTCGGCGCGACGGTGGAACGTAGTACGTTTCAGAGCCCGGGGATCTTGGCTTAATCGCCCGGGTCGCGAGGACGGTACAAACCTCTATAAAAAACCCCTCAATCTCAAGGTGTGCTACGTGCCAAGGAGATGCATGGCTGTTGAGGTTGAACAGCCGCTAGCGAGCAACCTCTGAGGAACCTGCCGCACCTCAGTTGTACAAGGCTTACCCAGGCAAGCAGGGCTCTGCCTGGGTGGACCTTTAGTACCCTAGCTGCTCGTGGGACGAACATGAAACGAGCAAACAAAAGCGTGGCCGGCCGCGAAAACGGCGTCTCAAAGCGTGGAAGAGTTGCTTATAATGCAGCGACATATGATCCCCGAACGTTCCCTTCCCTGGCCAACCCATGGGAGGATCGGCGGGCTAAAGAAAGGGATGAAGCATACTCACCTAAGTATCTTGTTTGTAGTCGAACAGATGGGAAAACTGTGGTGTCGCACAAGTACAAAGTGCGCGCCACCTACTTTCGCCGCGCGCCGTCATGCACGCACGGCGCGGCGTTCTCACGTCGACAGCCACGAGCGCCCTCTGCGACAACGCCACTCGTGGCCACCACTGAAGGACACCGGTCACTTCGGACGGAGATAGCAACGAGTTAGGACCTTCGTAATCGGATAGGCGCCAGTGAGGACTTTGCTATAGTACAGGCACTAGGCAGGCCTCTAACAACTATGTATCAACATTCTGCAGTACTATGTAAAAGTTAAGTATTGTTACATTCTGTGCAATATATATCTCTTTCTAATTTACTCGAGTGTTTATAGTTTCTGGCTGCTCCCCTCCGTACCTGCACCAGCGTGCTGTCTTGTTCCTGTGTCGGTCTCGTTCCACTCGGCCACCGACACCTACGACGAGGCTGGGACACAAAAGCGACGACGAAGTCGGGACACAAAAGAAACTTTTATGTCGACAAAGCCACTTTTCTTCGTTGAACACCTCGAGGATAAGTTTGGTGAAGTCTCAGGCATGTCAAAGATGAGAAGCGGTTCGGTACTGATCGAAACAGCATCATCCGCCCAATCAAAAGCATTACTTGCTTGCGATAAGCTGGGTGACGTTCCGGTCAGTATAACACCTCATAAATCGCTTAACATGATCCAGGGTCTGATCTATCACAGGGATCTTCTCTTACAGTCGGATGACGAGCTATGCGCCAACCTAGAGCGACGGGGTGTCTACTTCATCCGGCGCGTGCGTAGGGGTTCGAAGGATAATAGGGTAGCCACCGGTGATTTCATCTTGGCCTTTGACGGCGATACATTGCCCGAAAAGGTCAAGGTCATGGTCTACCGGTGTGACGTAAAGCCTTACATTCCTCCCCCTATGCGCTGTTTCAAATGCTGGAAATTTGGACATATGTCCTCCAGATGTAGTTCCAGCCCCACATGAAGGGAATGCGGGCGTCCATCACACCCGGACGCTCCGTGTACTCCTCCACCTATCTGTGTCAACTGTGGGCAGCAACATCCACCCTGTTCTACAGACTGTACCATGCTCTGTAAGGATCGAAAGATAATGGAATACAAGACCCTGGATCGCCTGACATATACAGAAGCACGTAAGAAATATGAACGGCTTCACCCAGTTTCCATGACTACATCTTTCGCTGCAGTTACTTCATCACCCCCACTTCTGATCAGACCTACCGTGCAACTACCTTCTGTGGGCCCAAAGGGCTGTCAAAGCTCGTCAGCCTCCATCAAGGTCGGGGGCACTCCTCACACTGCCCCCCCCACCACCACCAGCGGGGGCACCTCAACCCCCACCACCGGGGACACAAGTCCCCACCTCCCAGCCAGAGGAGGAGCAGCAGCCTCCTCTGGCTCCCCTCGTTCGGAAGGGGTCCCTCGGGGCACTCCCTTCTGAGGCTTCTCCTAGTGCTCCAGCAGATCCCAGCCAATGGCTGAAGGATCCAAAACCTGTGGGTGGAAGGGCTTCCCGCTCTTCTTCTACCCCTGGTGTCACTACAGAGAAGCCCTCCCAGCCCTGCAAACCTAAAGGCCAGCGAGAGGGACGGAAAAAGAAGACAAAAGAGTCTTCGGTGGCTCTCAGGCCACCCGCTACCTCATCTTCTGCATCAGACGATGAGGTGCAGATCCTCGCGTCACGTGAGGATCTGTCTCTCACTGAATCCCCAGAACGTCTTGTTCTGGACTCCGTAGGTTCACAATTGGCTGCTGCAGATGAACCTATGGAATAACGTTTTTTTTTATTTTTTTATTTTGTTATTATTTTATATTTTTCCTTTTCATCATGGCTTTTAACGTCACTAACCACCACATCCTCCAATGGAATTGCGGCGGTTTCTTCCACCATCTGGCTGAGCTGCAACAGCTATTGAGCAACTTCCATGTTATCTGCATAGCGATACAGGAAACGTGGTTTCCTGTGCAGAGGACCCCAACCCTGCGTGGCTACCGGGGCTATTTCAAAAATCGCCCATTTTGCGACAGGGTCTCTGGAGGTGTGTGCCTCTATGTCCTTGCCACTGTCCCCTGTGCAGCTGTGCCGCTCACCACGAATCTCGAGGCAGTGGCTGTAAGGATCAGAGTCAGGCAGGAACTAACAATCTGTTCCCTCTACCTTCCTCCAGATGAGATTTTCTCTTGCTGTCCTTGATGCCTTGATCGCTCAACTGCCCCCGCCGTTTCCCCTTCTGGGGGATTTTAACGCCCACCACCCTCTGTGGGGTGGGACACAGACCTCGGCTCGTGGTAAGGATGTGGAGCTGCTCTTCACTCGGCGAAACCTTTGCATTCTTAATACGGGCGCTCCAACGCACTTCAGCGTAGCTTACGGGACGTATTCGGCCATTGACCTTTCTATCTGTAGCCCGAGTCTCCTCCCTCGTCTGAACTGGAGCGTCCATGATGACCTCTGTGGCAGCGACCATTTTCCCATCTTTCTGTCGCTCCCGGAGACTCAGGCCGCACACCGGCTACCTCATTGGTCGCTCCATAGGGCTGACTGGCCGGCATATGCTTCAGCTGCAGTGGTACCGCCTATGCTTCCATCCAGCATTGATGTGGCTGTCCAGCTAGTCATGAAGGCCATAGTTTCTGCTGCTGAGAACACTGTCCCGACCGCGTCTACGTCACTTCGACGTAAGTCGGTCCCTTGGTGGACGCAGGAAATCGCTGAGGCCATCTGGGAACATCGGCGCGCACTTCAGCTGCACCGGCGACACCCTTCTCTAGACCATCTAATCGCCTTTAAGCGGCTCCGCGCACGAGCTCGGCGATTGATTCGCCAGAGTAAAAAGGATTCCTGGGAAAGGTTTGTAGCCTCTATGGGCTCTCGCGCCTCCCCTTCTCGGGTCTGGACCCAAGTGCATCGCCACTTTGGATATCGCCCTCCGGCAGGAATTCCATCGCTCACTATTCAGGGTGCACTCTGCACTGACCCGCAAGCCATAGCTGAGTACATGGCGGATTACTATGCACGTTGCTCAGCAACTGAAACGTACAGTGCAAACTTCCGCACCCTCAAAGAGAGGGTCGAGCGGAAGCAGTTGTCATTCCGCACACGCTGCTAGGAACCTTACAATGCCCCATTTAGCGAGTGGGAGTTTGAAACTGCTCTGGCTGCATGCCCCGATACTTATCCGGGACCAGATCGGATACATAGCTAGTTCATCCGTCACCTTTCGGCTGAGTTTCAACACCGACTCCTCTCCCTGTTTAACCGTATCTGGGCAGATGGGGTCTTTCCATCACAGTGGCGGGAAAGCACCGTCATCCCGGTGTTGAAACCTGGAGCAGATCCATTGGTGGCTGACAGTTACCGCCCAATCAGCCTTACCAATGTGCTCTGCAAGCTGCTTGAACGAATGGTGAGTCGGCGGCTGATGTGGCTCCTTGAAGACCGCGAACTTCTTGCCCCACAACAAGGGGGATTCCGTCAAGGCCGTTCCGCCATTGACAACCTTGTCTCGCTGGAATCGGCTATTCGCACTGCCTTCACCAGGCGCGAACATCTCGTTGCGGTCTTTTTTGATCTCCGTAAGGCATACGATACAACCTGGCGCCACCATATTCTGGCTACACTGCATGGTTGGGGTCTGAGGGGCTCCCTTCCAATTTTTATACGGAAGTTTTTATCGACCCGCTCTTTTCAAGTTCGTGTAGGCACCTGTCTCAGATCTCCTCATATCCAGGAGAATGGTGTCCCAAAGGGCTCTGTTCTCAGTGTTCCCCTCTTCCTGATTGCCATCAATGGTCTCGCAGCAGCGGTGGGGTCCTCAGTTTCGTCCTCCCTGTTTGCAGACGATTTTTGTATCTACTTCAGCTCCGCCACCATTAGTGTCGCCGAATGGCGGCTGCAGGGAGCCATTAGAAAGGCACAATCATGGGCCTCGGCCCACGGTTTCCACTTCTCGGGTTCTAAGACCCGAGTAATGCACTTTTGTCGTCGTCGGGCACTTCACCTCGATCCAGAGCTGTACCTAGATAACGAACTCCTTCGAGTTGAAGAAACACACCGCTTCCTCGGTATGGTTTTCGATGCCCGGCTGACTTGGCAGCCACATCTCCGTCAGCTGCGACAGAAATGCTGGAAACACCTTAATATCCTTCGCTGTCTCGGCCACACGGCTTGGGGAGCATCACGCCCAACGCTTCTGCAGCTCTATAAGGCTCTGATACAATCGCGCCTCGACTACGGAAGTATCGTATATGACTCTGCAGCACAGTCAGCACTACAGGTATTGGACCCGGTCCTCCATAATGGTGTCCGTTTGGCGACAGGGGCTTTTCGCACAAGCCCAGTGACAAGTCTGCTAGTTGAAGCAGGGGTTCCGCCCCTGCGCTTCCGCTGGCAGCACTTACTCTCTGCCTATACTGCCCATGTACATGCCTTATCCCACCATCCAAACTACAGGCTTCTATTTCCGGATGTTGTCCTTCCTTCCCCACGACGGCGGCCAAGGTCGGGTCTCCCGATCGCGGTCCGTGTTCGTTCCCTTCTCTCTTCACTTGAATCCCTTCCTATTCCTCCTGCTTTCCACTACCCTTCCCGTGTTCCTCCTTGGTCTATACCGCGTCCGCAATGTCGGCTGGACTTGTCACGCGACTCTAAAGCCTCTGTTGCACCGATGACTCTCCGCCGCCAGTTTCAGGCGGTATTTCGTTTGTTCCATGGCGCGGAAATTATCTACACCGATGGGTCCCTAGACGATGGCCGTTGTGGGTATGCCTACACCCACGATGAGCATACTGAACTACACGCCTTACCCTGTGGGAGTACTATCTTCACTGCGGAGCTGATAGCTATCCATTGAGCACTGGAGCACCTAATAACCTGTCCCGGGGAGTCGTATGTTATCTGCAGCGACTCCCTGAGTGGCTTGCAAGCCCTTGACCAGTGCTTTCCAAAACACCCACTGGTGCGGTCAATTCAGGAATCTCTTGACCTTCTCGTTCAGTCTGGCCGCACTGTGGTTTTCGTTTGGACCCCGGCACACATAGGAATTCCGGGGAACGAACGCGTGGATCGGCTGGCTAGACAGGCGATTACTGCAAGCCCCTTAGAAATTGGTATTCAGGAGAGGGACCACCGATTAGAGTTACAAAAGAAGGTGGTAGGGCTTTGGAACACTGAGTGGGTTGAATCACCTACTCCAAACAAGCTCCGTACAGTGAAGCTTTCTACAGCTCCGTTGAAGTCCTCCCTGAGGGCCTCTCGGAAGGAGTCAGTTGACCTTTGTCGTCTGCGTATTGGCCACACGTGGATGACACATGCCCATCTACTTCGACGAGAGGATCCTCCACAGTGTCGCTGCGGCACTTCATTGACAGTGGAGTGCCCCCTTTTAGCTGCCTTACGACAGTCATTTGACCTGCCAGCTGCACTTCCTTTTATTCTCGGTGATGACGCTGCTACAGCTGATTGTGTTTTACGTTTTATCCGTGCAGCTGGGTTTTATCATTTCATCTAAAGGTGGGTATTTTAGCCTGATATCTCAGGCACCCATCTTTCACAAATTTTTACTCTTCTTCTTTTGTGCTGTCTCCCTGCTTTTACTCGTATGTTTTAGAATGTGCGGAGTGGCTGGCTCATCCTTTATTATTCTCGCGATCAGCCAGCCACACTTTCCTGCTGTAACCTTTTAGTACAGGTTTTTTTTCCTCTTTCAGTTTTCTTCTTTCTACGTTTCTCTCCTCTTTAGGATTTCTTCTTTGAGTGTCCTGAACTCATTTCCCCTCATTACATGCCCATTATGAGTTTGTCTTCTGTGTGAGTCACGCATTGTTTTGCAGGATGCATTACGCTGTATCGACTTAGCTCGCAACAGGGGACTGATGACCACGTAGTCTAGTCCCCTCTAAACAACAACAACAACAACAGCAGCGGATCGGACACTGCTGTTTCAGCCACCATCATTTGCTAAGCGCCGATCCTGCACCGCTGTGCTCCTGCGGTGAATTGCTGACGGTGCGACACGTGTTATTGTCTTGCGTAATTTTTAATCATCTCCGTGTAGCCCTTCACTTTCCGTCTACACTGGAGGAAATTTTAGCTGATGACACACGAGCAGCTCCTAGAGTTTTGCGTTTTATCAACTTGGCCAACTTGTCGAATGATATTTAACCCTTCTTATTGTTTTTTGTCTTTTCTTGATGTTCTGACAGTCACCAAATTTTTTCTTTTTTGAGATCTAGGGAATCTAAGTTCTTGTCTGGGCGCTAATGACCGTAGACGTTGTGCGCCCTAAAACCACAAAAAAAAAAAAAAAAACTTCTCGTGCAGTCGTGTAAATGAGTGGATACTAGAAAAACAAACCTGCTGCGAGTGTCGGCTGGACCCTAGGACCTCGTCGTACGCATCTGCGCATTTACCCCGGCGCCACCAACACATACTGTAGCATAGCCGTTTTTCGAACTTTTGCGGAAAAACAGGCCTACTACCTATTTAGAAGCGGCAGACCTGGTTTCTCATACATGTTGCGAATGTAAAAATTATGTGTGCATGTAGACGTTAAGAGTGGTAAAAAGAAATTTGAGGATGATACTCCGAATTCTTCATTAGTTTTGCCACTCTATTGTAACCCGTTCTTGGTGGCTCATTCATGCAGGTGAAGTGAGCTCATTATGCGCTTGGAAGTCTACTCGTAGGATCCCTGGTTCGATTCACACAGCCCCCAATTATTTTAATTCTTCATAATATTCATTCCTTATCATTTAAATATAGTTAAACAACTCCGTATATGAATGTAGTATTTTAATTAGTTGCAAGGACAACATTTGAATACGTCGGTATTCTATTAAGAAATCCAGTTTTCACGCATGGTCAGCTATATGTTGCAACAAGTAGAGTTCGATCCTTCGATGGTTTGAAATTTCATATTTGTGAACATAGAGAACAACAACGGAAAATGTTTTACAATGCTAAATTGTGAAATAAAGCAATAAATTCCCTCATTTGTTTCTTTGATTCTCTCATGTTTTCTCTTTGCCCTTTCTTTCACCTATTCTCACTCATAGCATTCCCATAAAACCTATAAATTTGCTGTGCTCAGTAAATTCCAATTACATTTTTTTTCATTTTCCTGACTTCGCAAACACAACTGGTCGAATTTCGACCACAGGCAGTATTAGTCAGGATAAATGGCGTTCGAATCTGTATTTTTAATTTGTTTCCTTATTTTTACACAGTAAGACTCTTGCTACGACCAAGAAACACCAAAAGTCCACTCTTAAGCTCGAGATTTTACAAGTTACTATACCTCCTCGGGTTCGCAGTTTGCAGTATCAAATTAATCTTGAAAAGTACTACTGTTCTCTCTCATTGAAAAAGTTCACAATAATAAATGAAATCATAGATTAGAACGTTAAAACATACTGCGTACTAAAAATGTCCTTCATTTAGCTAGTGAAATCTTGTTTCTATTCTACTGAACCTCGATGTTTCTCAAACTGTGACTCGTTTCCTTTTTTGCCTATGGTAGCCACCGGTTTGTGCTATGGGTAGTATTCTTATGCCGTCACATACTAAACCAGTATAAATAAATTAACGTCTTCTGCTAATGTTGCTCAGAATCACATAAATCCCCTCAGCAGGCTCACCGCTCTGTGGTGAGTACGTGCGTGGCGAGCACGGGGCCCCAGCCTTTGTAGCACTCTTTCCTTTCCGTGCTACATGACGCTTCTTCTACTGTCCTTTTCCCCTCTCTTGGGGACCGAGTCTGTGCATCCTTCGGGGAACCGAAGTTCTGACCCTTTTGGCTTTACAGTCTTCTTTCACCTCTTTCTTTGCCTCCGCGTCTGTGTTTGAGGCTTCTCCTCCTACTATTTCTCTCTTCCTCCTCCCTGTACGCACTTGAAGGCCACCCATATGGGTGACTGGGTAATGCGTAAGTTCCAGCCCCGGGCTGGCATGTAGGGTGCGTGCGTACCCCCTGGTTAAGGCCAGGCCAGGGGAGGGGCGATTGCCTGCGCTGATACCTTCCCGATTCGCCGATTGGTCCCTCCGTCTGTAGATCGGGAGGTGTGACCTGGGGTGTGAACAATCACCCAAGGCGGGTGTGCTTCCGTTGGGGGCCCCCAGCAGGAAGGAGCGTGCCATCGGAGACACTGGCAATCGTGGGGGATACAACCGCGATGGTTCAAAAAAAAAAAAAAGAAAATGGAAAGAGCCTTTAGAAATGGATGTACTAGACATTAGTGTGTCTGAACAGAAAAATTTACAGACATCAAAGTTCCTTGTGGTGACCCGTACTGAGGAAGGACAATCCTTTTCGTCGGTGAACCCATTTATTATTCAAAAAGGGGTTGATGCCATTGCCGGCCCAGTTAAGACCTGCAACTGCCTGCGTAATGGAACACTACTGTTAGAAACAGAAAGTGGCTCCCAGGCACAGCGGCTGCTTAAGGCTACTCTGCTCCACAGCTACCCGGTTTGTGTTGAGCTCCATCCAACCCTCAATTATTCCCGAGGGGTAGTCTTTCCGGCCAGTTTGGACGGTCTGACTGAGGATGAACTGAAAGAATATGTGGCGGCTCAAGGCGTCGTCGCAGTACACAGAGTGACAAAAAAAGAGAACAATGTTGTAGTGCCCACTCGCACAGTGTTTCTGACCTTCGACCGAGTGGCTCTGCCGCCGAAGATCAAGGCAGGGTATGAGGTCATCACAGTACGACCTTATATCCCTAACCCTACTCGGTGTTATCAGTGCCATCGATTTAACCACACAAGCCAGTCTTGCAAGAACCCAGTCATATGTGTCACCTGTGGTAAAGAGGCCCATGAGGGGATTTGTCCACCACCGTCCCCTCATTGCATCAATTGTAACGGGAATCATGCTGCTTCCTCCCGGGAATGTCCCGTGTTTGCCGATGAACGAGCCATCCAGGAAATCCGTGTAAAGGAAAAGGTTCCCATACCAGTTGCACGTAAGATGTACGCCTGTCGTAAGCCCAAGACCCCGCCGCGTGGTAACTACAGTACTGTAGTTGCAATGCCTCCACCAACACGGGATATGGCCACGCAGACTTGTGACCTACAGTTTACGACAGTAGTTGTCAAACAGTCTACATCGACAATGGCGTCACGTTCAACGAAAAGTGTGAGTACCTCTTCCAAGTCTTCATCTTCAGCTGTGAAACCACAGATAGAGATGCGAAAGTCTAAGAAAGAGCATTCGCGCGAGGATTTCCTCCGCACCCCTACCAAAACATCTGAGCCAACCAAGGAGCTTCACCAGGGCTCCAAGAAATCAAATAGGGGGAAAACTCTCCCCCCTCCTACCTCACAATGTGACGATGGCATCCCCTGGAAGCCTATAGTCTCTCCAGGTGCATCAGCCAAAGATGGGGCTGCCGACCACACTCATGCAGCTGCTGTGGTCACCTCTGAGAATATGGAGCAAGACCCTCCCGTCTCAGACACCACCAGTTGCGAACATTCGCACTGTGGCCCGCCGCCTTCGTCGGGCTGATGTCCACCTTCATCTCATTTTATCCCATTATGGATATTCTTCAATGGAACATTCGTGGTATTCGGTCGAATTGGACAGAACTGCAGCTTCTAACGCGAACATATCACCCAATCATCTTCTCTCTACAGGAGACAAAATTGCTCCCTGGTACTCGAATTACTTTCCCACGCTACACTACCGTTCGCTTTGACCTTCCTCCAGTGGCAGGAATTCCAGCCCACGGGGGCGTAATGTTACTTATTCGGGATGACGTACACAGTACACCAGTCCCTTTGTGTACTCCAATACAAGCTGTTGCTGTCCGGATATACCTTCCTGGATTTGTCTTCACACTGTGCAATATTTACGCTCCTTCCTCTTTTTCCGTCACTAGATCAGATCTCCTAGATCTTATTGACCAGCTTCCGCGTCCGTTTTTGTTGGTGGGAGATTTCAATGCCCACCACCCCCTTTGGGGCTCCCCAGGACCATGTCCACGGGGCTCCCTCCTGGCAGATATACTGAACCACCTTCAGCTCATCTGCCTTAACACTGGTGAACCAACTTATCTTTCAGACACCACAAATACTTTCAGCCATATAGATCTAGCTATCTGCACTGCTCAGCTGGCACGGCGTCTTGAATGGTCTGCTCTCTCAGACACACATTCGAGCGATCATTTTCCGTGTGTAATTCACCTAATGATGCCTGACACCCTTGAGCATCCACACCGCTGGCAGATAACCAAAGCGGACTGGGAGCTCTACACGTCACTGGCGGATTTTGGTACTTACCATTATCCTAGTATAGACGACCAAGTGGAACACATTACCACAGTTATTCTGACAGCCGCGGAATGTTCCATCCCCTGCAAGACTTCCCACGCACGTCATCCCCTTGTCCCGTGGTGGACCACGGAATGCCGTGACGCTCTGCGAGCACGGCGACGTGCCCTTAGAATCTTCAAACAACGGCCCACGCTCGACAACTGCATCCGATACAAACGGCTGCGGGCCTATTGTCGTTGCCTCTTTCGCGACTGTAAACGCGCCAGTTGGCGCTCATTCACGAGCTCTTTTAATAGGTCTACCCCTTCCTCCATCATTTGGGGTAACCTTCGAAAAATTTCGGGCACTATGGCTCATTCCCCAATTCCCGGTCTGTGTGTCGCAACTGACACCGTCGTCGATCCTCCACAAATAGCCAACGCACTGGGTCGACATTTTGCAGAGGTCTCTAGCTCTTCACATTACACTGACGCTTTCCTAGCTAGGAAACGGACGGTGGAGGCGACTCCATTGCCCTTTACCTCTCAGAACCATGAATGCTACAATACCGAGTTCACTGTACGAGAGCTTCACCACGCACTCTCGTCTTCGCGGTCCTCCGCTCCAGGACCAGATGGCATTCACGTGGCGATGCTGCAACACCTTTCACCAACGAGCTTGCACTTCCTACTGGCCACCTACAACCGCATATGGATAGAAGGCACCTTTCCGCGACGCTGGCGTGAAGCCATAGTCATTCCCATACCAAAGCCTGGGAAGGACAAATGTCTCCCTTCCAGCTACCGCCCCATTTCCCTCACCAGTAGCGTATGCAAGGTGATGAAATGCATGATTCACGGGCGCCTGGTATGGTGGCTTGAAACGCGACATCTCCTGTCTAATGTCCAATGTGGGTTTCGCAAGCACCGTTCTGCGGTGGAACATCTTGTTGCCCTATCTACCTCAGTAATGAATAACTTTTTACGGAAGCGCCAGACAGTAGCGGTGTTCTTTGATCTGGAAAAGGCATACGACACCTGCTGGAGGGTGGGCATCCTCCGCTCTCTACATACATGGGGTTTTCGGGGTCGCCTGCCAATTTTTATCCGCGAATTTTTAACAGACCGTGTTTTTAATGTGCGTGTTGGTTCGGTTTTATCGAGCACTTTTAATCAGGAGAACGGAGTCCCCCAGGGCTCGGTCCTGAGCGTTGTTTTATTTGCAGTGGCAATCAATTCTATAGCCAATCGCCTTCCACTGGGAGTGTCGGCGTCCCTATTTGTTGACCCTATTTGTTCGCGATCTACAGCAGCTCTGAGCAAACGGGTCTCCTGGAGCGGCGCCTCCAGCGGTGCCTAGACAATATCCACGCGTGGAGTATGGACACTGGCTTTCGATTCTCAGCTGACAAGACAGTCTGCATGAACTTCTGGCGGCGGAAGGAGTTCCTTCCCCCGTCCCTTCGTCTGGGCCCCAAAGTACTTCCATTTGTGGATACCACGACGTTCTTGGGACTTGTTCTCGACAGGAAGTTAAGTTGGTCCCCCCACATATCCCGTTTGGCAGCTCGCTGTACCCGCTCTCTCAATGTGCTGCGGGTGTTAAGTGGCACCTCGTGGGGAGCTGACAGGTCTACTCTCCTCCATCTGTATCACACCATAGTTCGGTCCAAACTTGACTATGGTAGCATCGTTTATTCTTCGGCTCGACCGTCCATACTGCGCCGCCTTAATACAATCCACCACCAAGGTCTCCGTCTGGCGACAGGAGCGTTTTATACTAGCACCGTTGAGAGCCTCTATGCCGAGGCCGCCGAACTACCCCTTTCTTACCGTCGGGAACCCCTGCTTAGCCGTTACGCTAGTCGTTTATCGTCCATGCGAGGACACCCGACGTACGCAGTTTTTTTTAACGACTCACTTGACAGTCTCTTCGCTCTGCGCCCGTCTGCTCTGCTACCACCGGAAGTACGCTTGCGTTCGCTACTCGGCCAGCTTGGCGTTACAATGCCTGCTATCTTCTCGACTGGAGAGAGCACCTCTCCACCGTGGCGAAGCACCGAAGTCCGTATTAACTTTGATCTTCATTCTCTTCCAAAGGACTCCACACCTCGTTTCGTCTACCAGAGAGAATTTCACGCACTCCGGTTTAAATTTGATGACAATTTGTTCATTTACACTGATGGCTCAAAGACAGACCAGGGTGTTGGGTGTGCTTTTGTACTTGGCAACGTCTCTTTTAAATATCGTCTTCCTGAGTGGAGTTCCATTTTTACAGCTGAGCTGTATGCATTACACCAAGCCACACAATATGTCCGGCGAAACTCGCTCAGTAAGACTGTCATTTGCTCGGACTCTATGAGTGCTTTGTTGAGCCTTTGCATCCTATATCCGGCCCATCCCCTGGTACAAAGCATCCGCAATTGCCTTACTTCTCTTTCAACGAGCGCAACTACGGTGACGTTTCTGTGGGTCCCTGGCCATGTGGGAGTGTTGGGGAATGAGGCTGCGGATACGGCTGCCAAGGAAGCAGTTCTCCTTCCTCAGCTATCTACCTTTTCCACCAGCGCTGATGACCTTCGCGCTGGTATCTCCCAGCGTATTATCTCCTGTTGGTATCTACATTGGTCATCCCTGTCAGGGAACAAATTGCGAGCCATTAAACCTGTGCCTGATCTCTGGTCAACGTCATCTCGACCCTCCTGCCGAGAGGAGATTGTTCTGGCCCGGCTTCGTATTGGCCACTGCCGTCTTAGCCACCAGCATTTATTACGTGGTGGTCCTGCTCCCTTATGTGAGCACTGTGATGTACCTTTTACTGTGAACCATCTTTTAGTGCAATGTCCATTTTTTAACCGTCTCCGTCATGATCTGTGTTTCCCATTTGAAATGTCTGACATTTTAGCTGATGACCCGCAATCGGTTAACAGAGTTTTACTTTTTATACATCGTGCATATATGGCGAAAGCCATTTAATTTCTAACCCCGGTTCTTTTTTACTATGGGCAGTGTTGGGCGCTAATGACCACAGCAGTTGTGCGCCCTAAAACCATAAAAAAAAAAAAAAAATCACGTATAGCCGCTTTTTGCTTCCGCAACGAATTTGTTTCTAGTTATATTGGTGTCGTGTCTGTGATATCGGACATGTCAGAAACATCAGACACCACACCATTTTAATAATCATTTACATGTGAAGAGAGCGTTTGCTTCCATCAATTCACTACAGATGCGGTCATACGATCGACCTCCCCCCCAGGGGCCCACAGTTCTTTTGTGGGTACGTGTGTGGCGCGCACGGGGCCCCGAGCCGGAGCGGCCTTTCTTCTGCCCCAGGCTGCTTCACTTTCCCTCCCGGTTTATGCCTTCGCCCGGAGACGGGCATATTTCGTGAGATACGGTGGTTCTTGTTGTGGTTTTTCTTCCTTCGTTCCTTCCTTTCTTACCCTTCGTTTTCTGTCTTTCTCTCCTTGTACTCTCCTAGCCTTCTTCTCCTCATAAGTCTCTGCCTCGGCGTTTGAGACACTTCTTTCCTTCTTTCTCTTCCTTTCCTATCCTCTTCTTCTTTCCTCCCTGTGCGTGTCTGAAGGCCGACCCACGCATTATCGTGCGTAGCAAGTGACGGGGTAACGCGTAATTCCCCGCCCCGGGTAGACAAGTAAGGCACGTACGTACCCCCTGGTAAAGGCCAGGCCCAGGGAGGGGTGATGACCCGAGCTGGTACCTTCCGAACGTGCCGATTGGTCCCTCCGTCAGTTCTCGGGAGGTGTGACCTGAGGTGTGAACAATCACCTAAGGCGGGTAAGCCCTCGGAGAGGGCCCCCACTAGGAAGGAGCGCGCCATCGGAGACGCCGGTAATCACGGGGGACACCTCCGCGATGACTTCCTTATCTTCTTTCGTGACGTTGACCCATAAACGTAAGTTAGACTCGCCTCAGCCTAAAAAGACTCTGCCTAATGTGCCTAAATTTCTGATTGTCTCTCGCACCGACGGAAAGGATTTCAATTCTGTCAATCCTTTCGTTATACAGAAAGGTGTAGATGCAATTTCTGGCCCTGTTAAAACCTGTTTACGTCAGCGCAATGGCACATTGTTGCTGGAAGTGGAAAGTGCCTTCCAAGCCCAAAAACTGATACGTACTACGTTGTTGCACACTTTTCCAGTTAAGGTCGAAGCGCACCGCACACTCAACTCGTCACGGGGGGTAGTCTTCACGAGATCCCTTGACGGGTTGTCTGATGAAGACATCCAATCGTATATGTCCGATCAGGGTGTGACAGCCGTCCACAGGGTGATGAAGAAGGTCGATAACCGATTGACACCGACTCGTACTGTGTTTTTGACGTTCGACAGAGTTGACCTCCCGTCGAGGGTCAAAGCAGGGTATGAAGTCATCTCCGTCCGCCCTTATGTACCTAACCCAACGCGCTGTTTTCAGTGCCACAGGTACAACCATACCCGTGAACATTGCCCAAATGCAGCAAAGTGTGTCACTTGTGGTAGGGACGCCCATGAGGGGGATTGCCCACCTACGTCCCCTCACTGCTTAAACTGCAACGGTGACCATGCGGCTTCCTCTCGCGACTGCCCTGTATACAAGGATGAGAAGGTAATCCAGCAAATTCGGGTTACGGAGAAGGTATCGACATCTGCCGCTCGTAAGTTGTTGGCGAGTCGGAAGCCCACTGTCCTCCCAACGGGTACATACAGTAAGGTACTCACCACCACTCGACCTACCAAGGATTCCAGTACCCAGACATGTGACTTCACTTTCGCTGACACAGTTGTGCGATCCGCCAGCCCGAAGATTGCCCGTTCCACGTCCCCGCTCCCTCCTGCTGCTTCTAGGGTACAGTCTTCGTCAAACTCTAGTAAACCGCGGGCACCTAAACAAGATGCCCGGACCTTGAAAAAGGAACCCGTCCGTGAGGATTTTCTGCGTTCTCAGGCTTCCCAACCGTCAACTGCCTCTTCCCGCCGTCACTCTTCCAGAAGAGCTGACAAGAAAAAGAGTTCCTCTCCTTCTCCACCGAGGCGTGACCCATCTGTCACGCCGTCCAACAGTTGCCGGCCTCGGCCGTCTTCTGTTTCACCGGGACGCTCCGTTTGCCGGGCGCCCGGCCCTTTACCGGCGGTGGAAACTGCCCCTCCTGATCAACTCAGGGAGGTGGCAGGCGCGTCGGTCGAACCAATGGAACATGACCCTTTGCCCCCAGACAGCGATAGCAGTGCTCCCTCGAAATCCGGTCCTCAGCGGCCGTCGAGGTGACCCCGCTCGCTACTTGGTTTTTATCCTTATTTCTTCTCTCATTTTTATCATGGCGCTCCTTCAATGGAATATTCGCGGCATTCGTTCTAATCGGGAGGAGTTAAAACTACTCCTTCGATTGCACTGCCCGCTTCTAGTCTGCCACCAGGAAACTAAGTTGCGTCCACGTGATCGTGCAGACTTTTCACACTACACCTCTGTGCGGTTCGACCTGCCACCCGTGGAAGGTGTCCCAGCCCATGGAGGGGTTCTGATGCTCCTTCGAGACGACGTCTATTTCCATCCCATTTCCTTGCACACTCACCTACAGGCAGTTGCCGTCCGCATCACCTTATCCACATTTACCTTCTCCCTCTGTAATATATATTCGCCATCGTCATCTGCCCTTACTAGGGCAGATGTGCTAAACCTTGTTGACCAGCTCCCTTCACCTTTCGTGTTGGTAGGCGACTTTAATGCCCACCACCCCCTATGGGGCTCTCCGGCACCTTGTCCGAGAGGCTCCCTTTTGGTGGACATTCTCCACCACCTCGATCTTGTCTGCCTCAACACCGGTGCACCGACCTTCCTTTCTGACACAACACACACTTATTCCCATATAGACCTCGCAATATGCACTCCTCAGCTTGCCGGTCGGTTTGAGTGGTATGCACTTTCTGACACGTACTCGAGTGACCATTTCCCTTGTATCATCCACTTCCTACATCATTCCCCATCTCCACGTCCCACCAGTTGGAACATTTCTAAAGCCGACTGGGGGCTTTATTCTTCCATGGCTGTTTTTCACAATCAGCATTTTCCCAACTGTGACAATCAGGTCGACTACCTCACAGAGGTTATTCTCACTGCTGCTGAACGTTCCATACCTCGTACATCCTCTTCTCCACGTCGTGTGCAGGTCCCTTGGTGGACTGCAGCCTGCCGTGACGCGCTCAGAGCCCGGCGCCGTGCTTTACGCACCTTCCGCCGCCACCCGACTTTGGAGAATTGCATACATTATAAATGTATGAGAGCGCAATGTCGTCGTATCATGAACTCCCCGATTCCTGGCCTGAACGTGGAGAACGCAGTCCTCGTGAACCCAGCTGATGTTTCAAACGCATTGGGTCGTTTCTTTGCGGAGGTTTCGAGCTCTGCCCATTACCACCCTGCCTTTCTCCCTCGCAAACAGGTAGAGGAAGCACGGCCGCCTTCTTTCCGCTCTTTTGATCGTGAAAATTATAACGTCGCCTTCACCATGCAGGAGCTAGATCGTGCTCTCGCCCTGTCCCGGTCTTCTGCTCCCGGGCCCGATTCCATTCATATTGAGATGCTGAAGAACCTCTCTCCTGCGGGCAAGTGCTTTCTTCTTAGTACCTACAATTGCATATGGACTGAAGGTCATGTTCCCACAAGTTGGCGTGAAGCCATTGTTGTCCCCATCCCCAAACCAGGGAAGGACAAACACCTTCCTTCCAGTTATCGCCCCATTTCTCTGACGAGCTGCGTCTGTAAGGTGATGGAACGCATGGTTAACGCTCGGTTGGTCTGGCTCCTCGAATCTCGCCGCCTCCTGACTAATATCCAATGCGGTTTTCGTCGACACCGCTCTGCTGCTGACCACCTCGTTACGTTGTCGACCTTCATTATGAACAACTTTCTAAAGAAGCGTCAAACAGTAGCAGTGTTCTTCGACTTGGAGAAGGCATACGATACCTGTTGGAGAGCGGGCATTCTCCGCACATTGCACACATGGGGCCCTCGGGGCCGCCTTCCTCTTTTCATTCAAGCGTTTTTGGCGGATCGCAAGTTCCGGGTACGGGTGGGCTCTGTTCTGTCGGATACCTTTTGCCAGGAGAATGGGGTACCACAGGGCTCCGTCTTGAGTGTGGTGCTCTTTGCCATTGCAATCAATCCGATCGTGGACTGCCTTTCAGCCGACGTCTCCGGATCTCTTTTTGTTGACGATTTCGCAATTTATTGTAGCGCCGAGCGGACGTGTCTCTTGGAGCGTTCTCTCCAACGCTGTCTTGACCGTCTATATTCCTGGAGCATCGCAAACGGCTTCCGGTTCTCCACTGAGAAAACTGTGTGTATCAATTTCTGGAGATACAAGGAATTTCTTCCACCTTCTCTACGTCTCGGCCCTGTTGCTATCCCTTTCGTGGAGACTACAAAATTCTTGGGACTCATGTTGGATCGGAAACTTTGCTGGTCCACACATGTGTCCTACCTGGCTGCCCGTTGTGCCCGATCCCTTAACGTTCTTCGTGTCCTCAGTGGCACGTCATGGGGAGCGGATCGTACCGTCCTGCTTCACCTTTACCAGACCATTGTTCAGTCGAAGCTCGACTATGGAAGCCTTGTATACTCTTCAGCACGGCCGTCGATTCTCCGCCGTCTCAACTCTATCCACCATCGTGGATTACGTCTGGCGACCGGTGCATTTTATACCAGCCCTGTTGAAAGTCTGTATGCCGAGGCTGCTGTATTACCCTTGACCAATCGACGTGACATACTCTTGTGTCGGTACGCATGCCGCCTACGGTCGATGCCCAACCATCCATCTTACAGATTATTTTTTGACGACTCACTCGATCGCCAATATCAGTTGTCTGCGATTGCCTTGCTTCCACCGGGAGTTCGGTTTCGCCGCCTGCTACAGCGGCTCGATTTTACCCTTCCTTCCACCCTTCGGTTGAGCGAAAGCCCATTGCCACCGTGGCATCAGGCCCAGGTTCACACACACCTCGAACTTAGTTCGCTCCCCAAGGAGAGCACTCCGGATTTGGTATTCCGCTCGAGGCTTGTCGAACTCCGTTCGCGGTTCGATAATGCCGTATTTATTTACACTGATGGTTCCAAGAGCACTGCCGGTGTCGGATCTGCCTTCGTCGTCGGGGACAACTGTTTCCAATACAAGCTCCCTGACCGGTGCTCAAACTTCACGGCTGAGCTTTTCGCCCTCCACCAGGCCGTTTTGTATACCTGCCGCCACCGCCACCCTTTCTATGCCATATGTTCTGACTCCCTTAGTGCCCTGCAGAGTCTTAAGGACCCTTTCTCGAAGCATCCTCTCGTGTATCGGATCCAACGCTCCCTCCAGTTGCTGGTGGATGACAGCTGTCACGTTTCTTTCCTGTGGGTCCCTGGCCATGTGGGTGTGCCCGGGAATGAGGCCGCCGACACAGCAGCCAAGGCAGCAGCTCTTTTGCCTCGCATGGCTACCTTTTGCGTCCCATCGGACGATGTTCAATGGGCTCTTCGCCGGAGTATCGTGTCGCAATGGCACAGTGTGTGGCTTTCACTGTACAACAACAAATTGCGAACTGTCAAACCGATCCCGACCGCTTGGAGGACATCCTCACGCCCCTCTCGGCGGGAGGAGGTCATCCTGGCTCGGTTGCGGATCGGTCATTGCCGTTTCAGCCACCGTCACTTGCTATCCGCCGAACCTGCACCGCTATGCTCCTGCGGTGAACTGCTGACAGTGCGACATGTTTTACTGACTTGTGTTAATTTTAATCATCTCCGTGTAGCCCTTCACTTTCCGTCTACTCTGGAGGAAATTTTAGCTGATGACACACGAGCAGCTGCTCGAGTTTTGCGTTTTATCAACTTGGCCAACTTATCCAAGGATATTTAACTCTTTTAATTGTCTTTTATCTTTCGTTTTTAGCCTCTTGTTGATGTTCTGACAGTCTACATTTTTTTTAGATCATAGCGAATCTATATTCTTGGCTGGGCGCTAATGACCATAGAAGTTGTGCGCCCTAAAACCACAAAAAAAAAAAAAACACGATCGACCTCGCACCGGAATCCGTACCGGTGAGAGTAAGAGGGCATGGAATATAGGGGAGCCACAGCCATAGCGTGCGATTTATGAAAGTTTAATACAGACGCTGCGCTAGCAAGGGTAGGCAAGAGGTTAAGGCAAATTCTGCCCAGAAGCCGGGTACATGGGTTCGATTTCCGGCCCGGCGCACAATTTCACTTATCGCTATTATTTAATTTCAATGCCCTAATGCAGTCGCTGTCAATCCTTTCTTTCGTATTACTCCTTTCTTCAACTCCTACATAAATGTTTGTTAATTCTGTTTTTTTTCCTGAGGGCCTGCTATCTCCCCTTCTAGCCTGTACTTCGCTCTCAAATTACGCCTTTATCGACGCACTTCTACTTTGTATTGAAACTTTTTGCAGATGTTTTAAAAACCATTTCTGCACAACCATGTGTTTTTAGATATTGATTGAATTTAGAAAATGAGTACTGCATTTCTCAGTAAAATAAATATTACGAATTCTGATAAAAATTAGTTTGTGCGTCCTGATAAACTTAAACCTTTTCCTTAAAATAAAAGTAAATAACTCTTCTTTACAAGAAATATATTCTCTGACTGGTCAAAAAATGAAGAAAACACCAACCAATCTCTAATAATTCTGCTCAATATCGCGTATAGTCGCCTTCCGCTTCAACAGCGGCTCGAAGTCTGTACGGCAGTGAACCCATGTAAAATGGACATTCAAGTAACTCTTCCGAAGCGTCTTGAATCGCTTCAGAAAGCTGGCGGCGACTGGACGGTGAATGTCCTTTTCCTTTTATTATTCTCACAATTTCTGCTGCAGTAAAAGCAAGTAGGGCTTCTCTGTGGGAAGCAGACATTGTCTCTTTCACAGAACGTTTTCCGCTCTCAGTCTACCTTCCTAATAGCAGGAATCAAAGACTGCTGGATCTGTTGCGCGTTGAGATACGGATGGTTTTCACTGAAAAGACAAATCTACCAATTCTGAGCTGCTGCTGTTTTGTGGCGAACACAAGAATGAGGCCGTTCGTTCAATTTACCGTCCTCCATCTCTTTGATCCACCTGGAAACCGTTCACCTATGAACTCCCATAGCCATTTGAAAATCCTTCATGTAGTGCTGCCTCAGTCAAACGAGACATTTGGTGTGTACAGAAACACGTTGCGTGTAATACCTCCTGCAAAAACACTGCTGGCAGAGAACAGACTGCGGCAGCGTTTGGGCACTCGTTTTGCCCACTCCACGGCTGCAGACGCAATACTGATTAGTGAAGCAAGTAACATGAAAATACAATCTGTAATTTCGCTTACGAGATAGTGGTTCGTCTCGTTTTATGTGGGCACAAATGGCCAAAATAATAAGAGAAAAGGGACATTCACCGTACCGTCGTCACCAGCTTTCTGATACCATTCACAAACTGTTCAAATGTCTGTAGAGCTTATGGGACTTAACTATGGGGTCAGCAGTCACTAAACTTACAAACTATTTATGAACTAGCCGATACTAAAAACGGCACAAACATCCATGCCCGAGGAGGGATTCGATGCCCCAACGGGGAACGTCCTCGCGCATCGCAGCAGAGCGCCTCAATACGCTCGGCTGCGGCCTGACACCAGTCAAGATTCTTGTAGCGTGCTACGTGAATATCCACGTTTCTTGGGTAGAGTTGTGGGTCCACCTCCTGACAGAATTCAAGCCGTCTTTGAGGCAGAAGGCGGCAATGCACGATATTGAGTAGTATTAGTGGAGGTTTGTTGTTGTTGTTTTCTTCGTTTTCAAACAAAAACAAAAAAAAAAGGTTGTTAAGCTTATGCTACTTAACTACTTAACTGCGGGGTCGTCAGTCCCTAAACTTACAAATTACTTATAAACTAACTTTTACTAACGACAGCACAAATATCCATGCCCGAGAGGGATTCGAACCGCCGGGGAACGGCTTCCCACATTGGAGCATAGCACCTCAATATACTTGGTCACTCCTCTACGATCTTGGTTTTTTAACCAGTCAAATGATTTATTTCCTGTAAGGAAGTGTTATTTACTTTTATTTTAAGGAAAAGGTGTAAGTTTATCAGGACGCAGAAACTAATTTTCATCAGGATTCGTATGATTTTTCTGAGAAAAGTTGTACTCATTTTATAAATTCATCAAATCTCTAAAAAAGTGGTTGTGCAGAATAGTTTTTAAAACATTTGCAAAATATTTTAAAGTGTGGTGTCGCACAAGTACAAAGTGCGCGCCACCTACTTTCGCCGCGCGCCGCCATGCACACACGGCGCGGCGTTCTTACGACGACAGCCACGAGCGCCCTCTGCTGCAACCCCGCTCGTGGCCACCACGGAAAGACATCGGTCACTTCGGACTGAGATAGCAACGAGTTAGGACCTTCGTAATCAGATAGGCACCAGTGAAGACTTTGCTATTGTACAGGCACTAGGCAGGCCTCTAACAACTATGTATCAACATTCTGCAGTACTATGTAAAAGTTAAGTATTGTTACATTCTGTGCAATATAGCTCTTTCTAATTTACTCGAGTGTTTATAGTTTCTGGCTGCTCCCCTCCGTACCTGCACCAGCGTGTCGGTCTCATTCCACTCGGCCACCGACACCTACGACGAGGCTGGGACACAAAAGCGGCGACGAAGTTGGGACACAAAATAAAGCACGGTAGAATCTCGCCGATGAGGGCGTAATTTGAGAGCAAAGTTCAGGCTAGAAGGGGAGATAAACAGACCCACAGAAAAAGAAACAAGTATTTGCAAATATTTATGAAGGAGGTGAAGGAAGAAGCATTAGGAAGGAAAGAATTGGCAGTGGCTGCATTAGGGCGTTGAAACTAAACAATGTGTGCCGGACCAGGAATCGAGTGCGTGTCTCCTCCACCTTCAAGCAGACGTCTCCATAAACACTTTTCCTATCCTACACGAGGTCGCCCCCCCCCCCTCCTCCGTCCGTGTCAATCTTCCACAAGTCGCACGCAATGTTTGTAGGGCCCATATCGCCCTTGCTCTTACACGCGCCGGTACGGATTTCAGTGTGAGGTCGAACGTGTGACCGCATCTGCGGTGAAGTCAATGAAGCAAACGCCATCTTCGTGTGTAAATACGTATTATATTCGTGTGGTGACCGATATTTCGGACATGTCCGAAATAACAGGCTCCACACCAATACAATAAGAAACAAGAATACCCAATAGGCTATGAATCGTTACGGAAGCATTAGGCAAAATTAGCAGAAGACGTTCATTCATTTATGATGGTTTTAGTAGGGGTGTGGTGTAAAGAGTGCTACTCATGAGATTCACCGTTTACCATAGGAAAAAAGCAAACGTGTCAGTTTGAGTAACATAAAGGATCAGTAGAATAGAAACAGGATTTCTCCAACGAAATGGAATGATTTCTACTTTATTTCTTTCAAAGCGCATGCGGTATGTTTTAACGTTCTAATCTAAGATTTCATTTTATTATTGTGATTTTTTCATTTAGAGAGAACAGCATTACGTTTCAAGATTGATTTAGAGAATAAATAAGTTAACATATTGTGAAAAATTAAAGTACAGAAGACGAAGGAAGTATTAAAAAGCATCATGGTTCAAGCAATTTCTTCTTGAAGGGTTATTAAGATCAAATAAAAAATAAAATGAGGGTACATCGATAGTACACACAGTAATCGTCACCAATTTTGGTCGTGGTGTAATGGAACTTATACGACATTATTTTCAAATTACTTTTGAAGTCGTGTCCAATACGCACTTCTGAACCGGATGACAGATACAGAGACTATGACAAGAGGTTCGAAACTTTTATATTTTTTGTTCATACAACAGAATACTTTGTTTCACGATCAGATATCCTGCAAGTTAGTTCTTTTCTTGCAGCTAAAAACCCTTGAAATTATATGAAAAAACCTTAAACCCAACAAACAATCTCGTTGTTCACATCAGTACGTAACTGTCATGTCCTCATCAAGATAGAATTTGAAACCTGCTTCGAGTTTGTGTTACACATTCACCAGAATACAATTTTAATAGACCATACACACCTTTTTTAAAGCATCACGACATGTTAATGTTCGAAGGTAAAGAAAGTATTAAACATTTGATCAAATGTTTGTAATCCTATCGGACCAAACTGCGTGGTCATCAGTCCGTAGCTTACAAACTACTTAAACTAAGCCGCGGTGGAGTAGCCGAGCGGTCTAAAGCGTCTCGCTGCGGAGCGCGTGGTTGCTCGCCGTGGAGGTTAGAGTCCTCCCTGGGGCATGGGTGTGTGTGTGTGTGTGTGTGTGTGTGTGTGTGTGTGTGTGTGTGTGTGTGTGTGTGTTGTCCTTAGGTTAGTTTACCTAGGTTTAAGTAGTTTGTAAGCTACGGACTGATAACCGCGCAGTTTGGTCCGATAGATTTACAAACATTTAAACATATGAACTTAAACTAAGTTAAACTAACCTAAGTACAACACATACACCCCTAGAAAGGACTCGAACCTCCGACGGCAAGTAATCGTGCGCTCAGCAGCGAGGCGCCTTAGACCGCTCGGCTACTGCACCGCGGCTATTATACATTTGTTGTTTAAGAATGTAAGAATTACCGCTAAATATGGCAACTAACCGGCGAGCTATCCGAAACCACCCAAAAATACAATTTTTAATTCTGTGCATAATTACATAACCCGGCACGAGATTCCATTACTAGATCGGTATCAGGAAAACCAAGCCTCATAAGGCTAATTGTCCATATGATAAAAGACAGGTCCAAACACATCCGTGAGCAGTCGAGGAAAGACGAGGCATTCATCTACTCTACTCAATCGCAGAGAATGTCTCGTCCTCCAGTCAGTGCTTGTGCCCAGCAACATGTTTACATGGAAGTAAACGGGACACTTCACAGCACGGCGAGCGCGTGTAAACAAACTTCCTTACACGACAATCTACTATAGCTAAATCTTACCAACTGTTATTCAGTTGGCCTCAGACGTTTCACAAATGATTTTTGCGTTAGGTGTGCTAGTAATATGAAACTGTACATTAATAAATCAGAGTGACAAAAACATGACTCCCTTTTTGTGGTAACTTGACGCGCTTCATTTATTAATTAACTTCTTTTTTTAAAAGAAAAAAACTTCTGTTTTCAATACAGTCAGAACAAATAAAACAGCGATTGATAGTAGAATGAACACCTTCACTATACCAAGTCTTTGCATGTGGCTGTTTAGAATCCTGAGTGGTCTACTTACTTCTCCTTCACTTTTTGTCCTCCATCAACATTATTCCCCTAATTTTTACGACTGTCGCTATAAGAGGACCCTGCATTTCAGCATACATAACGCGTCTCAGTCCGTAGACCATGGGTGAGGATGTTCCCACGCTTGGAATTTTCACTCTCAAGGATGGATGCGAACTTTTCCTCAACGGTTCGACCTCATTCAGTTACACTGTGTAATGTTTATGACTGAACAGAGTAGATCGCGAGATAGATGGTTTTCACCGATTTTTTATTATCAAACCCTGCGACAAGAAGGAAGTAGATGAAACTTTCAAATTCCCAAAATATTTCGCCGAGTTGCCCAAAGCGAAAGGGAATACGGCCCCGAAAGTTTCTCACATATAAGTAGGTGCTACGTATGCTGCTTACTGTGTCGCGGCCTTAGACGAAAGTGAGTAGCGTAGTGGACAAGCGCTTGGATTAACAATTTAGAGGCCCAGGTTTGATTCCCGTTACTCGTTTGATTGTTGTTCATTTTGCATTACCCCTCGCAATGTTAACCTGTTAATTATGTAATTTAAATTTACATAAGCATTTCAATGTTTCACGAAAGTTGACGTCTAGGGGGGGACTCAAAACACATTAAATCGTACAGCATCAGTTCAGTGCACTAATTTCCACCCCAATGATTCGATACACTTGGTACACACCAAAATCAATAATAAAAAGTAGAATCATTACCAGAAGACGTTAATTTATTTATACTGGTTTAGTATGTGTATGATCGTAGCAAGAGCCTTACTGTGTAAAAATGAGACAAATTAAAAATACAGATTCGAACGCCATTTATTCTGACTAGTACTGCCTGTTGTATTAGCAAAGTCATGAAAATGAAAAAAAAAAAAAAAAAAAAAAAAAAAAAAAAAATAATTGGAATTTATTGAGCACTGCAAATTTATAGGTTTTATGGGAATGCCATGAGTGAGAATAGGTGAAAGAAAGGGCAAAGAGAAAACATGAGAGAATTAAAGAAACAAATGAGGGAATTTATTGCTTTATTTCACAATTTAGCATTGTAAAACATTTTCCGTTGTCGTTGTCCTCTATGTTCACAAATATAAAATTTCAAACCATCGAAGGATCGAACTCTACTTGTTGCAACGTATAGCTGACCATGCGTGAAAACTGGATTTCTTAATAGAATACCGACACATTCAAATGTTTGTCCTTGCAAGTAATTAAAATACTACATTCATATTCGGAGTTGTTTAACTATATTTAAAAGCTATATTTAAATGATATGAATTGAATATTAAGAAGAATTAAAATAATTGGGGGCTGTGTGAATCGAACCAGGGATCCTACGAGTAGACTTCCCAGCGCATAATGAGCTCACTTCACTTGAATGAATGAGCCACCAAGAACGGGTTACAATAGAGTGGCAAAACTAATGGAGAATTTGGAGTACCATCCTCAAATTTCTTTTTACCACTCTTAACGTCTACATGCACACATAATTTTTACATTCGCAACATGTATGAGAAACCACCTTTCGAAATATGTATGTTTCGTTGGCTTTCTTGTATGATTAATATTAAAAATCTGTACCCTCAGTTTCGTGTTAGCGTATTAATACAGTGATACGAACGCTGATGTAGTAGGTCAGCATTACACACCGGTGCGTTTCAGTTATTACGCAGAATACAAAACCACGGTTTTTAGTCAAAAGGGTGCGTGGTTTCCAGATAAGGTCTGCTGCTTCTAAATAGGTAGTAGGCCTGTTTTTCCGCAAAAGTTCGAAAAACGGCTATGCTACAGTATGTGTTGGTGGCGCCGGCGTAAATGCGCAGATGCGTAAGACGAGGTCCTAGTGTCCAGCCGACACTCGCAGCAGGTTTGTATTTTTAGTATCCACTCATTTACACGACTGCACGAGAAGAAAATCTGCAAGCCGTACATTTCACATACGTAATATTTCTGCCCAGTAACAATTTTTGAAGCGAATATAGTATCAAAGAGTTTAACTCTACACTCAGGCAGTTCATATGATGACTTATAATAACAAAGAGAACTTTTGGATGACTAAACGAAATAGACAGTCTATTTGCGTACAGATGTTCTGAGCAGATTATTACTGCCACAACAGAAATCCTATGAGTCACAGCGTAAAATTGTCCCACAGACAGATAATTTTTTGATCATGTTTCTACAAAAATAATTTCCTTAAACGTAAGTATCAGACGCATATCTTATGCATTTATAAGTATCAAACATTATAGTAGCCACAATTTATTAGCCCCCCAGGGGGCCCACAGCTCTTTTGTGGGTACGTGTGTGGTGCGCACGGGTCCCCGAGCCATTGCAGCCTTTTTTCCTGCTTTCCCCAGGCTGCATTACCCCTCCTAGTTCCCCCTCCTTCCCACCCTCTCCAACCCCGTCTCTCGGTGGTACTCTGGATGACGGCTTGGCTATCCCATGGTACCGATTGTCCTGCACTTTGGTTTTGTCTGCTGTGTACACCGGTTTTTGGCCCAGTTTGGTCCCCCTCGGGGTTTGACCTTCCATACCAAAATTGTCCGATAATGTGTGAGCCAATTGGGGAAGAACTCCCGACCTAGCCCCTACGGCGCGGGTCCTATCCTTTCCTTTCCACTTCCTTTCCTCGCTTTAGCCCCCATCCCCCGCTAGGTCCCCAGCACGTGTAGCCAGTCCGTGTGGGGGGGCTGTTATGTACCCTTTGGCTGAGCCCCCTGACACCACAGGGATCACACTACTGGTGTCTGAGCTGCGTACTCTCCATGCAAGCCAAGGAGTTGATGCCTGTCCTCGGGGGTATCAGAACTCCCGGCAATGGCCATCGTGCCAGGTGGCCTTTGCTGAGGCTGGGTGGCACCCATGGAGAGAGCCCCGGTTTCGGAGTGGGTGACACCAGGGCGGACGTCTAGCCCCATGAAAAGAGTTAGACTCCAAAATGGTCGTGCATCGGCCGTCTCTCAAGACAGGAAGAGATCGTTTAATGCTGCTACTGCGGATAAGAGGATGTTTCCCTCCCTTGCTACCCCTTGGGAGGAAGGCCAGGCTCGCCGGTTAGGAGCAAAACCCTTTCCTCGCTATCTCGTTTGCTCAAGGACTGATGGAGGAACTTATACTACCACCAAACCTCTGTTCTTTGTCGAGACCATAGAGGACAAGTTTGGTGAAGTGGAATCTATGGGTAAGCTTAGATCTGGCTCATTACTCATTAAAACAGTCTCGGAAGCCCAGTCTGAAGCTTTGCTCGCCTGCACCACCCTTGGCGACATTCCAGTAACAATTGTCCCGCACAAATCCTTGAATATGGTACAGGGTGTGATATTCCACCGGGACCTCCTCCTTCAAACTGATGAGGAGCTTAGGGCCTATCTCGAGCGGCGTGGTGTACATTTTGTTCGCCGCGTTCAGAGGGGACCTAAAGATAACCGCGTCGATACTGGGGCCTTTATCTTGGCCTTCGAGGGGGCACACTCCCAGAGAAGGTCAAGATAATGATATATCGATGTGAAGTGAAGCCCTACATTCCACCTCCCATGCGGTGTTTTCGGTGTATGAGGTTTGGTCATATGTCCTCTCGCTGTACAGCAGTCCCAGTATGCGGTGATTGTGGACGCCCACTACATGAGGGGAGCCCCTGTGTTCCTCCGCCGGTGTGCGTCAACTGTCAACAACACCACTCTTCACGGTCGCCAGATTGCCCTATGTTCAAAAAAGAAAAGAAAATACAAGAGTACAAATCCCTGGACCGTTTGACGTAATATGAACGTCTGCATCCCGTGCAAATGGCGACGACCTTCGCTACGGCGTTATCGTCTAGCCTTTCACCCTCCCCTTCCCATTCCCATCTCCCCTCTACACCCCGTCCACACTCCTCCCTCACATCTCCCTCTCCTGTAGCTCCTGTAGCCCTCCCTTTGTGTCCCACCCCTTCCCAGCCGGAGAAGTGCACCCCTTCTCCGTCGCCTGCCGGTGACAGTGCCCTATCTCAGGGCCTTCCGTCCCGGCGTTCCCCAGATCGGAGATCTTCGACCTCCAGCCGGCCATCGGACTCCCAGTCAGTGAGTTCAAAGGTCGCCCGATCCTCGTCAGTACCAGACCTAACTGACAAAAATCCTCTCTCTGGGGTGGGTCCTGCCCGTCCCACACGAGAGAAGGAGAAGGAGAAGGAGAAAGAGAAAGAGAAGGAGAAGAAAAAGAGAAGAAACCAAAGTTACAAGATAAAGCCCCTCCGGTACCACCGGAGGTGCCGACTGTGCTTTCGCAACTCGCTCATCCCATTGAGCCCGAGGCTGATCAGCTATTTATGGATGTTGTCCCTTCTTCTTTGGTGACGGACGCTGACAAAGCAGCGTGACAGACGTTATGCCATTCGCTTCCCACCTAGATCCTCATGATGTGATCATCCAATGGAACTGTAATGGTTACTACCGTCACCTCTTGGAGATTAAACAGCTAATCTCTCTCTCTTCTGCGGCCTGTGTCGTCCTGCAGGAATCGAGGTTTATGGATGCACATTCACCGACCCTCCGTGGGTTCCGTGCTTTTTGTCAGAACCGGGTTGGTCCCCTCCAGGCGTCTGGTGGGGTTTGTACTTTGGTCCGGACAGATATTGTCAGTACCTGGATTCCTCTCCAAACTCCATTGGAAGTGGTTGCTGTCCGGGTTCACTTGAACACTCTATTGACCATTTGCAACCTCTACCTTCCACCTGACAGGCCACCTACACTCACGTCCCTAGTGGCCCTCCTTCAGCAACTCCCCCCCTCCTTACCTCATCCTTGGGGACTTCAATGCCCACCATCCTTTGTGGGGCAGTGCTTATACATCTAGCCGGGGCCGCCTCATAGACCAGTTTCTTGCTGACCACAATCTGAGCCTTCTCAACGATGGTTCCCCAACTCATTTTAGAGCCGCTCACGGCACCTTTTCTGCCATAGACCTCTCTCTCACTTCTCCTTCTCTCCTTCCTTTATTTCACTGGTCGGCGTATGACAACCTCTTCGATAGCGACCACTTTCCGTTGATCCTTTCACTTCCCTCACGCCTACCACGTGCCAGGGTACCCCGCTGGGTATTCCGTCGTGCTAATTGGCCGCTATATACATCCCAGGTTGTGTTCCCATCTTCCCCATCAGGCTGTATAGATGATATTATAAGCCAAATGACCAACATGATTACCCAAGCTGCCAACGCCGCTGTTCCCTGGTCGACAGGCCCTCCTACTCGCCGGCCTGTCCCTTGGTGGAATGCAGCTGTTGCCGCAGCCATTCGCGAGCGCCGTAGGGCCTTGCAACATCTTAAGCGCCACCCATCGCTCGCTGGTCTAATAAATTTCAAACGTCTGCGTGCCAGAGCTCGTTACTTAATCAAACAAAGTAAGCGGACATGCTGGGAGCATTTTGTCTCCTCGTTGGGTTCTTCTGTCCCTTTGACAAGAGTGTGGGCTATGCTCCGATCTATCCAAGGTAGCTGGCGGCCGTCTTCCGTCCCTGGTCTTGCCCTGCCTGATGGGGTCTGCACAGAGCCATCTGTTGTTGCAGAACATCTTGCAACTCACTTCGCCACTGTATCAGCGACAACCTCATATCTGGCGACCTTTCTCCTTAAGAAACACCAGGCCGAAACCTTCAAATTAGGCTTTACTTCTCACCAGGTGGAACCATATAACGAACCTTTTACTGACTGGGAGCTGTCGCTGGCCCTCTCCTCTTCTCGTGATTCAGCACCTGGCCCTGACGATATCCATAATCAATTGCTGAAACACCTTAACCCCTCACAACGACAATTTCTCCTAAAAGTTTTCAACCGTATTTGGCTTCAAGGGGTGTTCCCCTCCCAGTGGAGGGAGAGTATTGTGGTCCCTGCCCTCAAGCCTGGCAAGGACCCGTCAGCGCTGGACAGTTATCGACCAATAAGCCTGACAAGTGTCCCCTGTAAACTACTTGAACGGATGGTAGCCCGCAGATTATGCTGGGTTCTTGAATCCCGGGGACTTCTCTCACCTTACCAGTGTGGGTTCCGGGAGGGGCGATCCCCTATTGACCATTTACTTCGACTGGAGACTGCGATCAGACAGGCCTTCTCAAAAAGACATCATCTGGTAGCAGTCTTCTTCGATCTGCATAAGGCGTACGACACTGCTTGGCGTCATCATATTTTACGTTCTCTTCATGACTGGGGCCTCAGAGGCTCCTTACCAATTTTTATCCGTCAGTTTTTATCCCACTGCCTGTTCCGTGTCAGAGTTGGCTCTTCCTTTAGCTCCCCTCGGATACAGGAGAACGGTGTCCCCCAGGGCTCAGTGTTGAGTGTTACACTTTTTCTAATCGCCATCAATGGGTTGGTGAGCTCTGTTGGGTCACTGGTAACCCCAGCATTGTATGTCGACGACTTTTGCATATGGTACAGCTCCTACTCATTAGCCTCTACTGAACGTCAGCTCCAGAGCGCCATTAGGCAGGCTTCAGTGTGGGCTACGTCCCATGGTTTCCAGTTTTCCTCATCAAAAACGAGGGTGGTGCACTTTTGTTGTCGTACTACAGTTCACCCTGATCCAGAACTGTTCTTGGGTAATCAGCGCCTGGAAGTTGTAGCACATCATCGTTTCCTGGGTCTTCTCTTTGACAAAAAATTGACTTGGGTGCCCCAGCTCCTTCTGCCCTGAAATTATTAGACCCGGTTCACCATTATGGTGTCCGCTTGGCTACAGGTGCATTCCCGACTAGCCCGGTCGACAGTCTCCTTGTTGAGGCGGGAATCTGCCCTCTTCAGGTCAGGCGGCATCAGCTTCTGGCGTCTTATGCCATCGCCATCCAGGATTATCCTGATCATCCCGCTTACCAGGTTCTTTTTGCATATGAAGGGCTTCGACCCCCTGATACCCGGCCGCGGGCGGGCCTTCCCGTTGGACTGCGGCTTGCCTCTCTTTGCTGGGATTTCCATTTCCCTTCCCTAGATTGCGCCCCCTATTTTACTGCACGCACACCTCCGTGGATGGTGTCGCGACCACTAATTCGGGCGGATCTCTTCCAGGGCCCAAAAGCTTTAATTTCCACCATGGTCTTTCGGCGTTTGGTGCGCCTAGTACTAGAAGAGTTTCAGGGAGCCTCTATCTTCTACACTGATGGCTCGAAAACAGCGGGCCACTCCGGATATGCTTTTACATCTCCTGTTGGGGCGGAATGCCATTCTCTGCCAGAGGCGTGCAGTGTGTTTACGGCAGAGCTGATGGCGATTTATAGAACCCTCTGTTTTATTAAAAATTCTGCCGTGGAACGTGGTTTAATCTGTGCTGACTCCATGAGCAGTCTGCAGGCCATTGATCGTTGTTTCCCCTCCCATCCTTTAGTTATTTCCATCCATGATCTCCTTGCTGACCTTCATCGTGCTGCCTGCTCCGTTACCTTTCTCTGGGTGCCAAGCCATGTTGGTATTACAGGGAATGAAGTAGCTGGCCAGTTGGCTAGATCGGCAATTACTCGCTGCCCGTCTCCCTTTCAAATTCCGGGTGCTGATCAGCGGGTGCGGATCAGGTCTTTGCTTCACTCCTCATGGGATAGCAGTTGGAAATCTACTGCCCCTTCCAATGAACTCCACACCATCAAAGATACGACTGCAGCTTGGAGTTCATCTTTACGCCCTTCCCGGAGAGAATCAATTGTCCTCTGTTGCCTCCGTCTTGGACACTGCAGGCTGACCCATGGATTTATTTTACAAAATGACAATCCACCACATTGTGATTGTGGAGCCGTACAATCCGTGTCTCAAATTCTGACTGAATGTCCTCTCCATTCGACACTTTGTGGCGACTATGGCCTACCGCCTGCATTGCCTTTAGTTTTGGCGGATGACCCACAGATGGTTGATCGCGTCCTTGCCTTCCTCCGTGAAAGTAGATTTTATTGTCAGCTCTAGGACTCGCTTGGTCGGGGTGAGTGGGTTTGTGATTCTTGGCTGATTGTGGGGTTTAGAGCCTTATCCCCATCAGCCCCCCCACTATTTTAGATTTTAATGTAGTTTTATTTCTCCCTGCTCTGGAGCTATGATACGTTGACCACTGTGCCATTAGTTAGTACCTTGTGGTTTAGGCTAGAGGTCGCTTCCAGAGCTGTGGGATCGGACACTGTAGCATTTGCTGCCCTGGGTTGGTCTTAGTCTTGTTGGCGAGTCCATTTTACTTCCTAGTGTAATGGTCTTTTGGCTTTCACCTATTTTTCGTTGGGTTCCGTGGCGTATACAATTTGGGGTTGAAGGGACTGATGACCTCGTTGTTTGGTCCCTCATGTCCACTACCACCACCACCACCACCACCACCACCACAATTTATTAGCTGAAATAAGTGGATACTGAAAAACGCTGCCTTTATGTGGGTTCAAAACGTGACACGCACATACCAAGAGTGTAATAGCTACAACGACAATCTCCGAATGCGATTGTCTCGACAGAGGCTGATAATTGCCCCTCAAGCGTTTGCGTGTTGAAAGTCTCAACACTAGAGATCGTTGGATGGGTGTCACCTACTTGCCCCAAACTGTGCGAGAAGAAACACGAATACGAACCTTTTAAACTCCTACAATATCTCCTCTGTGTAGGCCATAGGAAAAGAGAAAACGCTTGTCAAAAATTTTCCAACTGCAGATAGACGCATTACAAGCTAATCTTCAGGATCAGCATTGATGGGTAGTGGCTAAGAGTTCAGTTTTTGAATGAAAAAGCAAGGGTTTGAAACCCGCCCCTTCCAAAATATTTTTCTTATATTAGCCTTTGCAGTTTTAACTTTTATTTATGAATTTTCAGTGCATAATTAATATATATGGTTTCGTTACAACTAATGTAATTAATACGCGAGATATTTTTCGGAATTTGAAATATTTCCTCTGCTTCCTTCTTCTCGCAGAGTTTGAACCAAATCGGTAAAACCCATCCCGCGATCTACTCTGATCATTCATAAACATTATGCAGTATAAACTGAATGACGTTGGAGTCCTTGAGAGAAAGTTCGCACCCCTCCTCGTGAATGAAATTCCAGGACTGAGAACATCCTCGCCTATGGTCCACGGACGGAGATGCATTATGAATGCGAAACGCAGGGTCCTCTTACAGATACAGTCGTAAAAAATTGTGTGAATAAAGTGAATGGAGTCGTTTGTCTCTTTATAAAGAAGCTTTCCGCTGCAGCAGGGAATGCCAGATCTGTGAAACGGCAATGAATCTAAATCATTAATACGAACGTGTTTCTGACGGTATTTTGAGTCGTGGGTGTAATGTAGTTGAAAGACACATGCGGTAACAGTAGAGTAATTTTGTGAAAACTTTAGGACAAAAAGTGTTGGATACGTATGTTGACCACTCAGGCTTCTTAATAAATGAAGCGTGTCAAGTTACCACAAAAAGGTGGCCAGATGTTATGACACATTGAGTTGTTATTTAGCATTTTTATATTACCGGCACACCTAATACAAGAATCATTTTTGAAAGCCGGCCGCGGTGGCCGTGGTGACTGAGGCGCTCCAGTCATGGTCAGCACGGTTACTACGGTCGGGGGTTCGAATCCCCCCTCGGGCATGGATATTTGTGCCGTCCTAGTTCGTAAGTAGTTCATAAGTCGTTTGTAAGTTTAGGGACTGATGACCCCGTAGTTAAGTCCCATAAGCTAAACAAACATTTGAACATTTTTGAAACGTCTGAGGCAAACTGACCATGGGGAAGATTTAGCTGGAGAAGGTTGTCGAGTAAGAAACTTTGTTTATACACGCTCGCCGTGCAGTGTGTGCCGCGTTTACTTCCGCGTAAACCTCTTGGGGCCCCAAGCACGAGACATTCGCTGCGATTGAGCAGAGGAATGCCTCGCCTTTCCTCGACTGCTCACGGATATGGTCGGACCTGTCCTTTCTTATACGGACAGTGCATTATGAGGCCTTGTTTTCCTGATACCGATATACTAATGGATTTTCGTCCTAGTCTATATGATTGTGCACTGCAATAAAAATTGTGTTATTGGTTGGTTTCGGATAGACGTCCTGTTAGTTACTATATTTAGTGGTAATTCTTACATTGCTAAACAAGAAGTGTATAATAACTTTGTATTAACTTGGAACATTAACAAGTTATGATGCTTTAAAAATGGAGTGTATGTTCAACTAAAATTGTATTCTGTTGAATGTGTAACACATTAAGCTCGAAGTAGCTTTCAAATTATATCTGAATGATGACATGGCAGTTACAGATTGATTTGAATATTGAGGTTGTTTGTTGGTTTTAAGATTTTATTTTAAATATTTCGATAGGTTTCGCTGCAAGCAAAGAACTAACCTGCCGGAAATCTGATGGTGTAACAAAGTTTGCTATTTGTGTGACAAGAAATACAATAAGTTTTGAACCCCTTGTCATAGTCTGTCAGCTGATTCAGAAGTGTGAATTGGACACGGCTTCAAGAAGAATTTAAAAGCAATCTTTTGGAAGTTCCATTACATGACGACCAAAATTGGTGACGATTACCTTGTATACTATTGATGTACCGGGAATATTACTACTATATATCGTACAAAGAGCTTTGCAACCAACTTCGAGAAAAAAACACTCGGAAAACCTCCGACCTGAAAGAAAAAAAAAATCAAATTTCGTTTATGGCTTCTTACCATCAACAATAATTGTGATGAAGAATTTAACTTTTGTTTATTTATTTTTTTCTTTCATTTTGCCTTCATCACCATTACTGACCAACTTGCTTCGTCCACAATGCTTTTTCATACTTGCTTCGTCTCCTGTACTATAATTGTTCACAATTTGTTAATTTATTTATTCCCTAAATTAATCTTAAAACGTTATAATGCTCTATCTCGTAGAAAAAAATACACACTCGTAAAATGAAATCGTAAATTACAACGTTAAAACATACTGCATGTGCTTTAAAAGAAATAAACTAAAAATTGTTTCATTTCGTTGGTGAAATCTTGATTTTGTTCTAGTGAACCTCGGTGTTTCTCAAACTGTTTGAAACCTTTACTTTTTTACCTATGGTATACAAAAGGTGGATCTCATGAGTAGCACTCTTGCACAGTTACATACTTAACCAATCTAAATAAATAAACTACTTCTGTTAATGTTGCTCTGAATCACGTATAGCCGCCTTCTGCTTCCGCAACACTTCGAAGCCTATTAGGTATACTCGTTTCTTATTATATTGGTGTTGTGTCTGTTATTTCGGGCATATCCGAAGTAACAGACACCATAGCAATATAATTAATTACGACACGCGAAGACGGCGTTTCTTCCATCACTTCACAGCATATGCGGTCATACGTTCCACCTCGCACGATAGGGGCGCTACAGCCATAGCGTGCAACTTGTGGAAGTTTGAGACGGACGCGGGGCGAGCATCGGGATCCACGTGGTTAAGTTCACCGCTGGCCCAAAGCTGGAGACCCATGTTCGATTACCGGCCTGGTTCACATTTTCACTTGTTGCCATTGTTTAATTTCAATGCCCTAATGCAGCGATGTCGATCCTTTTCTTCCTAATCCTTATTCCGTCACCTACTACATAATTGCTTACTAGGCAGACTACTCTCCACTAGACTATCGCACCACTAGCGATTAAGGCGCTCCACGTCACAAACTTTACTTCAGCTTCTGTGTTCCAAAGAATGTTGGAACTACTGCCAAGGCTCTCTACGCAGCGAAAGAGACTAGTAAGCATGGAGGCCTGTGTTCGATCCCCGACCGCATCACAAATTTTAATTCAGTGCTTCACCTTTATCTTTAATGTCTTTGACATGTTTGAGACGATAAACCGTCTCAGGTTTCGTGTATTTGCATTTATATTGATATTCCTTCATAACTATTTGCAAATTCTTGTTTCATTTTCTTTGGGCCTCTCTGTCTTCCCTTCTAGGCTGAACTTCTCTCACAAATTACGCCTGCATTGGCGATCTTCTATATTTAAACTTTTCGCAGATGTTTTAAATACAATTCTGAACGACCATATTTGTTTTAGAGAATGATTAAATTTAGAAAATGAGTACTTTTTCTCTCAGAAAAATACGTATTACGATTCCTGATGAAAATTAGTCTGTGGGTCCAGTTTAAACTTAGATTTCTTTAAAATAAAAGTAAATAAATATATTTGGGGTTATACCTGGCACCATTTGGCCGTCTCCAAAACGCAAGAGGTCTGTCAATATTTTCTGTAGCAAAAGCTAGGCGGGCTTCTCTGTGGGATGCAGACAATGTCTCTTTCACAGCAGCGTTCCTTGCTCTCAATCCACCTTCCCTCAGACGACGAATGACCGTTCTACTGCTAACAGTAGGGATCAAAGCCTGCTGAATCTGTCGTGCGTTGAGGAATGGATGGTTTTCACTGAAATATACGGGATGTTGAACAGTATTAGTAGAGTTTCTTGGCCGGCCGCAGTGGTCGAGCGGTCTGCGGCACGCCAGTCACGGTCTGCACTGCCACTGCGGTCGGGGGTTTGAATTCCCCCTTGGGCATGGATATTTGTGCCGTCCTTAGTATTAGCTAGTTCATAAATAGGTTGTAAGTTTAGGAACTGTTGACCCCGTACGTAAGTCCCATAAGCTCTACAAACATTTGAACATTTCGATTTGATTTCTTGTTTTGTTTGCTTCTTTTTTTAAGCAGTCAGAATCTTATAAAGAAGTGTTATTTACTTTTATTTTAAGGGACAGTTGTAAGTTTAAACTGTAGGTATAATACTAATTTTCATCAGGATTCGTAATAACAATTTTTAATTTTCCATGAGAAGAACTATTCAGTTTCTAGATTCAATAATAATAATAATAATAATAATAATAATAATAATAATAATAATAATAATAATAATACATGGATGTGCAGAACTGCAAAAAGTTTAGAGTAAAAGATCGCCGATGAAGGCGTAATTTGTGAGAGAAGTTCAGTTCAGCCTAGAAGAGCAGATAAGGAGGTCCAAAGAAAAAGAAACAAGAACTGGCAAATATTTATGAAGGACGTGAAGGAATAAGAATTAGGAAGAAAAGTAATGATAGTGCTGAATTAGGGCATTGAAATTAAACAATGGCGATAAGTGAAAATATGAAGCGGGACGGGAATCGAACCCGTGTCTCCCGCTTCAGGCTAGCGGTGAACTTAACCACGTGGCTACCGGTGTTCGCCCACGCGTCTGTCTCAAACTTCCACAAGTTGCACGCTATGGCTGTAGCGCCCATATCATGCGAGGACAAACGTATGACCGCATTTGCGGTGAAGTGATTGAAGAAACGCCGTCTTCGCGAGTCGTAATTAATTATATTGGTATGGTGTCTTTTCTTTCGGATATGTCCGAAATAACAGACACGGCACCAATATAACAAAACACGAGAATACCCAATAAGCTTCGAATCGTTGCGGAAGCAGTATTAGCAGAAGACGTTCATTTATTTATAATGGTGAGTATGTAACAGTATAAGAATGCTACTCATAGGTCCCACTGTTTTGCTACCAATGGAAAAAAATGTCAAACAGTTTGAGAAACACAGAGGTTCAATAGAATAGAAAAAAAAATCACCTACGAAATGAAATCATATTTAGTATATTTCTTTTAAAGTGCATGTAGTATGTTTTAACGTTCTAATCTATGATTTCATTTTAATATTGTGTTGTTTTTTTTTCAATGAGGGAGAACAGTATTACTTTTATACATTAATTTAGTGAATAAATAACATATTGTGAACAATTATAGTACAGAAGACGAAGCAAGTATAAACGCGTTGTCGAAGGAGCAGGTTCGTCTGGAAGGGCGAAAAAATAAAACACAATGAAACCTTTTATCATAACTATTGTTGATGGTAAGCAGCCATAAACGATATGTCTTTTTCTTTCAGGTCAGAGTTTTCCAGAGATTTTTTTTTTTTCTCGAAGTAGGTTGCAAAGCTCTTAGTACGTTATATAGTAGTAATATTCCGGGTATATCGATAATATACAAGGTAAGCGCCAATAACTTGGGTCGTAGTGTAATGGAGTTTATACGACATTACTTTCAAATTCGTGTTGAAGCTGTGTATAAAACTCACTTCTGAACCAGCTGACAAATACAGAGACTATAACAGAGCTTCGAAACTTTTGTATTTTTTGTTCACACATTAGCGTACTTTGTTTCACCATTAGGTTTCCCGCATGTTAGTTCTTTGCTTGCAGTTAAGACTATCGAAATGGTATTAAAAACATTTAAAAAATCCTCAAAAGCAACAAACAGACTAGATGTTCAAATTAATACGTAACTGCCATGTCATAAAAAAAAAGTTTAAATTTTTGTTAAGCTTATGGGATTTAACTGCGGGGTCATCAGTCCCTAAACTTACAAACTACTTATCAACTACCTTATACTAAGGACGGCACAAATATCCATGCCCGATGGGGGATTCGAAACCCCGACCGTAGTGGCCGTGCAGACCGTGACTGGAGCGCCTCAGTTTCCTCGGCCACCGCGTCCGGCCAACTGTTATTCAGTTGGTCTCAGACGTTTCATAAATGATTCTTGCGCTAGGTATGTTGTTAATATGAAACTGTTCATTAAAGAAATCAGGGTGACAAAAATAAGACCACCTTTTTTTCTTGGTAACTTGACATGTTTCATTTATTAAAAAAACAGTACTGCTTTCAATAAAGTCAGAGGAAATAAAACAGCGATTGATAGTAGAATGAACACTCCAGAATACCAAGACCTTGCATGTGGGCGTTTAGTAGCATGGTCGACATACGTCTAGCTCATTTTCGTTACAAATTTTTCGCAAAATTACTCTGTATGTGGATCATGGACGAGGATGTTTCTACTCATGGAATTTTAACCCACAAGGATTGGGGAGGGTGGGGACAGACATTTCCTCAACGATTCCGTCTTTCAGTTTATACTGTAGAATGTTTATGACTGACAGTAGATTGCGGGATGGTTTTCACCGATTTTGAACAAACCCTGCGAGAAGGAAGTTGACAAACCTTTCAAATTCCCAAAATATCCCGTCCGAGTTGGCCAAAGGCAAAGTGAATACGGTGGCGACAATTTCTCACAGACAAATAGGTGTTATATAAGCTGCTTATTAACTTCTCGTTTCCGAGGCGTGTGAGTAGCGTAATGGACTAAGCGCTTGGAATGCAAATTTTGAGGCCGAGGTTCGATTCCCCGGTACTCCTTACATTTTTGTAGATTTCATTTTACCCCTCGTAATGTAAACCTTTTATTTATGAAATTTAAATTTACTTAAACGTTTCAGTGTGCCACGAACGTTAATGTTAAGAGGTGTCTCAATGAAAACACATTCAATCCTACAGCACCAGTTCAGTGCTACAATTCCCATCTATACAGTTGGTATGCACAAAAATCAACAGTGAAAAGTTATTTACTTAAAAACTTGAATAAAGTATGCATTGCACGGACGCATATACTTTGGTAAAGTCTGCATAGTGTGGAGATATTCTTTGGCGATGAACACCCTAAGGAATGTAATATAACTTCGGCATATAAATACGTGCTACAATTTTTGAAATATTATTTTCATTTAATACTTCATTGAATTATGAGAATTAAATAATGAAATAAACCAAATATATTAATTATGCATTGAAATTTTCATAATTGATAATTAAAACTACAAGGGTTAATATAAGAAAAGTATTTTGGAAGGGACGGGATTCAAACCCGTGCTGTTTCATTCAAAAGCTAATCGTTTAGCCACTTCGCAACACCGAAAACACCGTCATCAGCAATGGTGAGCCTCAATATTAGCTGCTATTGCACCTACCTGTAGATGGAACATTTGGCGTACGTTTTCTCTTTTTATATGGCCTACACAGGGAAGATATTGTAGTAATTTAAAAGGTTCATATTCGTGTTTCTTCTCGCACAGATTGGGCCAAGTAGGTGAGACCAATCCAGCGATACCTAGTGTTGAGACTTTCAACACGCAAACGCATAAGGCGAAATTATTAGCCTTTGTCAAGACAATCGCATTCGGAGATTGTCGTTGTAGCTATTACACTCTTGGTATGTGCTTGTCAAGTTTTGAACCCACATAAAGCCAACGTTTTCCAGTATGCACTTATTTCAGCTAATAAATTGTGACTCTTATAATGTTTGATATTTATAAATCCAAACGATATGTGCCCTGAAACCAACGTTTATTATCTGTCTGTGAAAACACTTACACTATGACTCTCACTATCTGTTGCAATTTTCTGGTGGCAATTTCAATCTGTTCAGAACATCTGACGCAAATATACTATTTCGTTCATTCATCCAAAACTTTTCTTTGTTATCATATGAACTGGCTGAATGAAGAGTTAAAACTTTTTGATACTATATTCGCTACCACAATTGTTACTGAGCAGAAAAGTTACGTATGTAAAAATACGGGTTGAAACTCGTGAAAATGAGTGAATAATTAAAAATAAAAGTGCTGCAGATTTCAGCTCGATCCTAGGACCTCGTGTTACGCATCTGCGCATTTATGCCGGCGCCACCCACACATACTATAGCATAGCCGTTTATCGAATCTCTGCAGGAACATAGGCCTACTACCTATTCATAAATGGCAGGAAACTACGCACGCTTTTGAAGAAAAATCATAGTTTTGTATTCTGCACAGTAACTGAAACCCACCGGTGTGTAATGCTGTCCTACTACAGAATAAACAGCTGCGACTTCTAAAACCAAGGGATTAGCTTTAGAATCTTTCACTCCTCTAATTGCTACGATGGAGAATCACCAAAAGTCGACTCTTCGGTTCGAGATTTTACAAATTATTCTATCTACTTGTTTTTGCTCTTTGCATTATCAAATTAATGCCTGCTTCTTTGAATAGATGACCGACTTCATTCTAAGGTGATTGTTCAGACGTCTACTTCCTGCATGATGTATTCATAGGTGCGTGTGGTTTGGCGGTTTGATATTTTTGACTAGTATGCGAATCATATCGTCTTCGATACTCGCCAGTGACAAACTCACACCAATAGATCTCTTTAACCTCTGGGGAAGCCAAGTGGCGAACACCGAGCTCGCCAGAATTCGGAATTCTTGTTGTCGTACTACTGTCTGGATTGAAACAGGATTACATTAAACGACGACGGATTTGAATGTCACAGCGATTTAATATTCCTAATGTTGCTTACACGAAAAACGTAGCTTTTGTGTCGTTATTGAAAGAAACGGAATAAAAATATATGTGTTGAATACGATAGTTTAAACAACTTCATTTGATGCAACTCAATTCTCTGTTGCACATGTTTCAATTGTATTATCAATATATTTTCATGGTTACGGAATAATAATTTCCTCACAATGTTTGCGATACAGATTGTTACTCAATTATGTGTGTTTATTATTGTTACGAGAGAAACATAATGAACCATATTTCAAAATAGAAGAAAAATGCGAAAGAGTCAGTAATCGAACTGTCGCTCGTTGATCAGTAGTTGGCCATTTGGCGAGATAAGTAAGCTTATCTTTATCATTTGTTTGCTTCTCTGCACATTCATTTGACATAATCGTACCTGGTACTATAATAGCCCAATATGTTGTGGAATGCTTAATATTAGGCATTTCAGTAAGACATGGGCTATGGAAAAGTACCAAACATCTGAGGAGAACTGTAATTTGTGGCGGCACAGCTGGTTTATGTTTGTTATATTTGTGGTGATATCTTAGTTGCAACATCAACCGAAAGAGAACCAGTGGAAATGACACGATACCTTCACTCTCGGAAATACCATCAGTGATCTGCCTCGCCAAACGGTTGTCGTCTTTATAGCGCAACCGAGGCGGTGGGCGGAAACAGTCAGCGATACTCGGAACATGATGCACAATGATGTAATCCTTAGCTTCATGACAAAGTGTTTAGAACAGGATCTGTTTCGTCTGCTCTCTCAACGAATAAGTGTTTAGCGTGATTCCAGCCAGTGTACCGCTGTAGCACCGACTAGACATTTGTCGACTTGCACTTGTGTGATGGTTACCTTAATTAGTGGTTAATGTCGATAATTTGCTTCCAGTCATGTAATTGAATTAATTCTATGATGTGCATGCTATTATTCCATTTGAATGTGTCAGTAACGTCCGAAAATATTCACGGACTGCAGCATCTCAATTTTAACTGCTGTCTTTGTTCATTAAAACTATAAGAAAAGAAATGTGGAAAGGAATTTGTCGGTCGCGAATAGCTTAAAACGCTATGCCTAATACGCAAAGCAGTTTCTAAAATCAGTTTTCGAAGTCGCCTTCACGTCGCTTAGAAAGAACGCGTGTTGTTACAACTGGCTGCGATACTGGAAGATAAGTTTTCGAGTCAGATTTCGTGTCAGATGGGTAATCGACAGTATGTACGATCGTGTTGCCTAGCTGATATACTTCCCACCAAGCAGCAGAAATTTGCTGTTGTGTATAGCGATTAGGCGAGGGTTCTCGCGAATTCTGTCACCGACTGTACCTCAAACAAAAGGAGATAAAATCAGCATCAGCAAGACACAATATACCATTTAAGAAAGCTGAGGAATACGTGAACAGAAGGTCCTATGCAGCAGTGGCGGGAAAGTTTAGTGAAAGTAAAGTGGATTGGGAGAAGGATTTTCCACTCCCAAAAAGCTCTCAACATAGATTCACTAAAACAGTATATCATAGTAGACCTACAACAATAAAGAATGCACCTATTCCTAATCATCTCCTTGCTAATATAAATTTACCCATATCTCCCATTAAGGAGATCCCGTACGCACCACGACCACAGACACCTGAGTCCCAACAGTCAGTTCCGTCAGGAGGGCAGACAAGAAGAAAATATTGATCGAGGAGTTGGTGACTGCTTTTACAAACCTAATAACACAGCTTACATCGTCAAACAAGAACAATTTGAACCAGACAGATATATACAATATGATTGACCATATAGTATCTAAACAATAAATATACAACCTTTACACTCTCTAACAAAATAATGGACATAGAAATTCTTCAGTGGAATGCAAGATCATTATAAGCCAATAGAGAGTCATTCATGCATGAACGTTATTCCAAAGAAAACGGTATAGTTGTAGTCAGTGAGACTTGGTTTAAACCAAATATGACATTTAAATGCCGAGGATACCATGTAATAAGATCAGATAGGGAGGATGCCAAAGACGGTGTAGCCATATTGATTAATACAAAACTTGCCTACAAGCAAATTGCAATCCCACTACACAACCTGGATTTTCAAGCAATATCAGCAGAAATATATACCAACAATTACAGATTTTGAATTGCATCCGTATACCGACCGCCAAAATGTCGAAATTTAGAACACCATATGAATAACTATGAACATACAACGTGGAAAAAATAAACAAATGTATTTCTCTAATAATTCAAGCTGGAACATGAACAAATTGGACTGGATTAAATATAGACAAATTTTGGAAGCAGAGCTAGACTCAATAGAAATCAACCATCATCCACACAAAGTTTATACACAGCTACGAAATAGTATATATCATGCGGCAGACGAAGCTGTCCCAAAAAGAACGGTAATAACAAGAAGATTGGGCAATCCATGGTGGAATGAAGAATGTGATAGAGCAGTACAAGACAGAGGAAAAGCCCTAAATGATTATATCAAACAACCTAACATCGACAGCTTTTTGAAATATAAACAAGCAGCAGCCAAAACAAAGAAAATATTAAAATCAGCCAAAAAGAACAGCTGGATAAATTATTGTAACAGCCTAAGTAAGAACACCAACTTGTCAGAGATATGGCACAAAGTTAACAGGTTCAGGAATGTAGCGCCTGCACCCAACCATATACAGACATTTGATTGGTTAGAAGAATTCTGCGACCTTATCGCTCCACCAAGCGTACGCAACAAGCCACCTAGGAAGCGAAATTGGACTTCAGAAGAACAGCAATACTCAATACTCCGTTCAATATCGAGGAGCTGATATGTCATCAAAGAAAGTACAAATACAGCTCCAGGAATGGACCAGATTACTTATCCTATTATACAAAATATGCCTAGAAATACTCTAAATCTACTCCTCCGAATTTATCACGAAATCTGGATACATTACGAATTGTTCCAAGAATGGAAGACACTGATCATAGTTCCTATACACAAAAAAGGGAAAGACCCATGGGTAGCCACATCTTACAGACCGATCGTACTGTCATCTTGTATTGCTAAAACGATGGAAAAACTAATGAAAAGGCGATTGGAGTGGTGGTTAGAATCCTCATCCTTACTATCTGGTTCCCAATTTGGATTTTGCAGAGGTAGAAATTGCATGGACAACTTATCTATACTGATCTACTCAGTTCTATCTGGCTTTGGTGAGAATAAATACACAACAACCCTGTTTCCTGACATAACAAAAGTCTATGATAGTGTACAGATCAGCATGTTGTTGTGGTCTTCAGTCCGGAGACTGGTTTGATGCAGCTCTCCACAATACCCTATCCTGTGCAAGCCTCTTCATCTCTACATAAGAACGGCAACCTACATGTCTGAATATGCTTACTGTATCCATCTCTTGGTCTTCCTCTGCGATTTTTACCCCACACACTTCCCTCTAATGCTAAATTTACAATTCCTTGATGTCTAAGAATATGTGCCACCAATCTATCCCTTCTTTTAGTCAAAGTATGCCAGAAATTTCTTTTCTCCGCAATTCTGTTCAGTACCTCCTCATTAGTTACGCGATCCACCCACCTAATCTTCAGCATTCTTCTGTAGCACCATATTTCAAAAGCCTCAATCCTCTTCCTGTCCGCACTGCTTATCGTCCATGTCTCACTCCCATACAAGGCAACACTCCATACAAATGCCCCCAGAAAGGACTTCCTTAGGCTTAAATCAATATTCGATGTTAACAAATTTCTCTTTTTCAAAAACGCTTTTCTACCCATTGCCGTTCTGCATTTTATATCCTCTGTACTGCGACCATCATTTGTTATTTTACTGCCCAAGTAACAAAACTCATCTACCTCCTTTATTGCTTCGTTTCCCAATCTAATTCCTTCAGCATCACCTGATTTCCTTACACTGCACTCCATTACCGTAGTTTTGCTCTTGTTAATGTTCATCTTATATGCACATTTCAGCACCCTGTCCATTCCGTTCAATTGCTCTTCCAGGTCCTTTGCTGTATCTGACAGAATTACAATGTCGTTGGCAAAACGGATTGTTTTTAATTCATCTCGCTGAACTTTTATTCCTTCACCAAATTTCTCCTTGCTTTCCTTTATAGCTTGTTCAATGTACAAATTGAATAACATTGGAGAAAGGCTACAACACTGTCTCACTCCCTTCCCAACCACTGCATTCCTTTCATGCCCTTCAACTCTGACAACCGCTGTCTGGTTTTTGTACAAGTTGTAAATAACCTTACGCTCCCTATGTTTTACTCCTGCTTGCTTCAGAACTTTAAAGAGTTTATTCCAATCAACATTGTCAAAAGCCTTCTCCAAATCTACAAAAGCTAGAAATGTAGGTTTGCCTTTTCTTAATCTATCTTCTAGGATAAGCCGTAAAGTGAATATTGCCTCCCGAGTTCCTACATTTCTCCTGAACCCAAACTGATCTTCCCCGAGGTCGGCTTCTACCAGCTTTTCCATCCTTCTGTAAATAATTCGTGTTAATATTTTGCAACCATAACTTATTAAATTAAACTGATGGTTCTGTAATTTTTACACTTGTCTGCACCTGCTTTCTTTGGAATGGGGATTATAACATGTTTCTTAAAGTCTGAGGGTACTTCGCCTGTCTCATACATCTTACTCACCAGGTGAAACAATTTTGTCATGGCTGGTTCTACCAGAGACTTCAGTAGCTCTGAGGGAATATCATCTACTCCAGGGGCCTTGTTTCGACTTAGGTCTTTCAGGGCTCTGTCAAATTCATATCTCAGTATAGTATCTCCTATTTCATCTTCAACTACATCCTCTTCCCTTCCTACAATATTGTCTCAAAGTTCATTTCCTTTGTAGAGCCCCTCTATATACTCTTTCCACCTATCAGCTTTCCCTTCTTTGCTGAGAACTGGTTTTCCATCCGTGTCCTTGATATAGAGCTGTTTTTCTTATCTCCAAATGTTTCTTTTATTTTCCTGTAGGCTGTATCTATTTTTCCCCTATTTATACATTCTTCTACAACCTTGCGTTTGCCTTCTAGCCACTCCTGCTTAGCCATTTTGCACTTCCTGTCAATCTCATTTCTTAGTCGTCTGTACTCCATTGTGCCTGTTTCATTTACTGCATTTTTATATTTTCTCCTTTCATCGATTAAATTTAGTATCTCCTGTGATTTCCGAGGATTTTTTGTAGGACTTGTCTTCCTACCTATTTTGTCCTCTGCTACTTTCAATATTTCATCTCTCAATTTTACCCATTACTCCTCTACCGTTTTATTTTCCCTTGTTTCTGTCAATTGTTGCCTAAAGCTCCCTCTGAACTTCTTAAGAACCTCAGGTTCCTTCAATTTATCCAGGTCCCATCTCCTTATTTTCCTACCTTTTTGTAGTTTCTTCAGTTTCAGCCTACAATTCATAACCAACAAGTTATGGTCAGAGTATATAACTGCCCCTGGGTATGTCTTACACTGTAAAACCTGGTTCCGAAATCTATGTCTTACCATTATAAAATCATCTGGTATCTCCCGGTGTCTCCTGGTCTCTTCCACGTATACAACCTTCTTTTGTGATTCTTGAACCAGGTGTTTGTTATAACTAAATTATATTCCGTGCAAAATTCTACCAGGCGGCTTCCTCTTTCATTCCTTTTGCCCAGACCATATTCACCTACTATCTTCCCTTCCCTTCCCTTCCTTGTCCTACTACCGATTCCAGTCTCCCATAACAATTAAGTTTTCCTCTCCCTTAATTGTCTGAATAATTCCCTTTAGCTCCTCATATATTTCTACAGATCAGCATATTATTGGATAAATTGATACAATCAGGAGCACCACCTCAATTTGTGGAAACAATATCGACATTACTATGTGAAAGAATTGTTTATATTAGAGTGAATCATGAACTTGAGGGTTCCCGGTTAGTGGAGAATGGAGTACCACAAGGATCAGTACTCAGCCCACTACTTTATGCAATTTATACATTCGACATAGGAAAAAAAATTAATTCAAGCAGTTAATATTATTCATTTTGCAGATGACATATGTGTGTTCACCTCTCACAAAATATTACAAGAGGCAATAAATAATCTTACTTCATCTATAAAAAACTTAAATCAGTGGCTTTGTGGAAATGGACTCACGATTGCACCAGAGAAATCTTCAATAGTTATATTCACTAGAAAGACTAAAGTACCAAGTGATTGTTTAATACATATGGATGACAAAAGAATACCAGTAAAGGCGAGTGTTCGATTTCTAGGAATGACTTTGGACAGTAAACTCTCTTGGATAGCACATATTAATACAGTAATTGGAAAAAGTGAACAAATACTGAACATCATTAGATCCCTCACCAGGACATGGTGGGATGCACATCCCTCAGTGATGCTGCTCTTGTATCGTGCCCACATCCGATCCAGACTAGACTATGGCAGCATGTTCTACAACTATGCAAGAAACAAGCAGTTAGAGAAGCTAGACCGAGTCCAGCACTGATGTATTCGCACTTGCCTTGGTGCAATGAAATCCACTCCAACAAATGCACTACTGGTGGAAGCTCGTGAGATCCCCCTTCATATAAGGAGGAAGATGCTCATGGAGAGATTCATTGTAGAGAAGCTGTCATGTTCACAACACCCAATACATGAAATAGTACGTCTGTTCCATTCATCCACTGGAAATTGGGGCAAAATGCTGTATGATATAGTTACAACTTACAGTGACATTGCAGAGATATTTAATCGAACACACAGTGGCCTATATATAAATATGACTATTTCGTTCTCAGGGACCACATCCCGTTCCAAATAATAGATGGAAAGACTCAGTTTTGGAGACGATCTCAGCCATGCAAAGACAACTGCAGATATCAGGAAACAAGATAATTCACATATACACAGATGGATCAAAGTCAGCTGACGGAAATGGCACTTGATGTGCCATTTACAGTCCACAACTGCAAATGGAGCAAAAATTTAAATTACCAGAGAATGCTTCGATTTACATGGCTAAGACATATTCAGTTCTAAAGGCGATACAGTACACTATAAATCAGAATTACTCACACTTTGTAATATTATCGGACTGTAAGAGTGTACTACAAGCAATGTCTAATATAAAACTCTCGAAATCCACGAATGAATACCGCCTATGGTATCATGAAAGTCTGAGAAGACAGAAAAAGATCATATTCATGTGGGTGAAGGCACATTGTGGCATTACAGGCAACAAGAAAGTGGATCAGCTGGCAAAGCAGGCAACAAGTAATGGGGCAAAACTAGAACTAAAACTTCCTTACACTGAATATGGACTTATAATTCGCAAAAGGGCATTCGACTCTTGGCAAGAAGAATGGACACATAGCTCACGCTACAAAGGACGCAACTACGCTCATAATCAAGATAGAATACCTAAAAGACCATGGTTTGATATAGTCAATTGACCCCGACAAGCAACGAATACATTAAGTAGAATAAGATTTAACCATGGCTCATTCCCTGAACACTTATACCGATTGAATATAAATCATTTATTTTTTCAGTGCCCAAAATATCAAGAAGCGTGGAAAATTTTTTTTAATCTGTAATCAAAAATAAAGTGCCACAACTAATGACAATCAAATCCAACACAAAAGTCTACGAAGCCATAATCGAGTTTATATGTAACGGAAAGGTTAAAATATAATGGTCATTACTAAACCAATTTGGGCATTAAAGGACTATATAAAATAAAGGAAGGAAATAATAGTATTATATGGCATTGATTTTAATAAAGAAATGACTGAATGGTTTGAAATCGAAGTCAAAGAAAGAAAGAAAGAAACAAACAAACAATACACTATAGTATCTCTAACTTCCACACTCCTTAACACCATCCTCATGACCAAGGTCGTGATTTACCTTCCATTTCCGTTTCCATCCTTTTTTCTTTCCTTCTCTCAGCACCTGAAGAAGGAACTGTGTTCCGAAAGCTTGTCCTTTTCGTCCGTTTTCTTTTTTTCTTCATTTGTATCACTATCGGCGGTACAGCACAAAGGTAATGGCCAGCCAATCTATCGCTTTGAAAAATAATTTAAAAATTATTATTACTGCGATCAATTTTGACGTTAACCCCGCATATCTGATGTTTAGTGTGAAAGCAGGCAAATTAAACAGATGCGGAACAGAATGTTATGTTTCTATAGAAACTTCCCTCGAAATATTTTCTCCATTAGGCTTATGCAAGTTGCCTGCTTTATACATTTTCAGTGAAACCTTCAAACTACCTGCAAAAAGAAACATTACAGGTTCAGTAAAGTGGAGTATCTGTTCGCGGTACAATTTTACACTGCAAAAGCCTACGTCTCCTCTCTCTACAAAGTTTTGATAGAAAAGTGCCTGATCAGTCTGGACTCAAGTGAATGTTATCCACACATGTGAGACTGTAACTACCTACCAGAAATATAATTCATGTTTGAAGAAAGTTTTTTTATTAATGCAACTACTACGACAAAAGTACTTGTCTAGATAATTTTCCATGGCTATTATAACAATGTTATGTACACGTCCGCATGATAACCGCAAACCACAGTACCACTCCATCTATCTCAGAACAACACTGACGTAAATGCTATAGGAGATGCGCAAAAACATCGGTTTTGTCGGAAAAGACACGTACTGATTTACGAGACTGACGGTCTCCTTAGGAGGTATAAAAACACTGGACAGTTTGATGTACTGTGTTTACAACAATACTGAGCACATAACTCCCATCGATGTCCTTACAGGTAACGGCCGCACAATGGACGTTGAAAATTATAAATAGTGCCAGCATTGTATAAATTATTATACATTGTGATTATGTGATGCTAATACTAGAATGGATATTAAATATTAGTTTAAGTGTTGCAAATATACACCTTATCAAAAGTGCAGACGGCACAAAAATAATAATAGACGGATTGCAAGAAAGAAAATGGATCCAAGAGAAAATACAGCCGTTTGGAAAATCCATAGTAATGAGACCTACATGAAAAGACACAATTATTCGTATACTTCTGGTAGAATAAATCAACAATAGCATGATCAAAGAAGAAAATAAATACTTAGAAAGAAACATCAAATATTCTTAACTAACCACAATAAAGAACACAATAAAGTTAGAAGCTATTGAAAGAGCATGAAATAAGAAATTGGAAACAACCTGAAAAAAAAAAGAAGTAAAATACAACTTGGGATAAATTAATCTATACATTACTGTCCCTAATTCTATGTTTGGATAACAGAAGCTCTTCTTATTTTGCACTCCATGTTACGAAGCCTTACCAAATGTTCAAATCTTGAAAACAATGCTGCATTGATTTCGTATCGTTTGTTTGCCTCTCTTCGTTCGTCTGTGCCACTGACGGCGATATCAAGAAACATATTTTCTGAGTCTATAATTGTAAAGAAAACTGACGCTGACATCTAATGTTTTCAGTATAATCGATGGAAATACTCGAAGAAATGTGAAACAGCACTGGTGAATGACTTTTGTTGTCATTGCGCTTAAGACAGAATAAGCAAATAATTGAGACACTTATTACTATGTTAGCTGTCGGTGCATCCGTATATTTTCATTAGTGACAACGATCGGCTCATTAAAGCTAGTTACGGAATTGCGAGCAGGGCTCATTGACATAATATACTTTAGGTGTTCGGACCCCTAGCAGGCGCGCGACGCGCGAGTTAAGTCTCTGTCGAGCTCGCTTGGCAATCACCTCTGCTCTTATTCTTCCTGTTGATAGTATGACTGAAGCTTGGCAACATCGCAGTGTAAGTCTGTCAACGCTGGTACCGAGGTCTTCCTTCCTGGTTAGCACACAACTATGCTCATAAATTCATTTGATGTTTCCTGTAATTTCCATTGAATAATCTGACTGGTTTCTCAGTCGAGAGGCGACAGAGCGCTATTTGTTCATGCTTTTGGGTCCAGAAAATTGTTTACACAGCGAAATTCCAACTAATCTCGTCTCTTACGTTGCGAGTTATATGTTCTACTGATGTATGTGGCAGTAGGGAAGCACTGGCGCGCAAGCTAGTCGCTAGCTGTGAGGTAAAGTAGTCATCTGCCATGGAGGGGTGGCTTTGGACAATGGTTTAGGTCTCTTTAGAGTAGAATTTTTTAGCTTTTTTCGTGACAGGAGTTGCACGAATCCACATCGAAAACAACAAGAAACCTCTTGTGGTTACTTGCTATATTCTCTCTGATAACGGAAAATTCTGACAACGTTCTGGTAGTTTACCAAATCTGTCCCTTTAGAATCGAACTGATTGCAAGTTAATTATGACGCCAATCGACGTTCGACGTGTATTTTCGTCAGATAGACATTTGAGGACATATGATCGAAAGAGTAGGTGCGGAATGAATACTTCCAAAGCACACTAATCGATGTTTTATTTGTGAAATCAACTGGAATTATTATAGTGTAGTACTAACACATGATGTAATTTTTTAGGTCGTTTGTTCTTACAGAGCGACTAAATGGTGTCTCGGTTTTTGCAAAAAAATGTGCGCACCCTGGCGTTGTGGTTGCACTTTGCTGAGTATAAAAATCTTTTAGTTATCAGTCATGATTGATTTCTTCTTAAGATGTCAGCATGAGAGCATCATAACTCGTCACTAGTAACAATCGTGTGTAGGAATCCTGATTGAGCCGCCTTGATGACGTTCAAGAAAAATGTGGTAATAGTCACCCCTATGACTCGACTCCTTATACAGATTCTACTTTTCGACGTTTAGATTATATTCATATATCAGACAGAAAATTTCCACATGTGACTGTAATATAAGTACCAGAACTTGAGGTAAGGATCTAACAGCCGGTAAATAAACTCATAGCGGCCCGCCGCTGTCACCGAGTCCGCAGGCGGCAGCCGCGATGCGGCCGCCTGCGCGTCGCCGTAGCCGGTGCCCACTACTCCCGAGAGTAAACAGTTCAGTTTTGATGCAGCAGCGAGCTCTTTTGTGTAATTATTTCTGGGACTTTTCGTTGTTACATTTGAGGTTCTTCCACACTGATAACGAAGACGGCCAATTTGCAGTTAAAAAAAAAAAAATTGTGGGTGACTGGATTCGATCTCGCAGCTGCTTACACGTACGCTTGTAAATGCGACTCTTACCACGTGGCAGGCCGCGGTGGTTGAGGAGACTAAGGCGCTCCAGTCACGGTCTGCACGGCCACTACGGTCGGGGGTTCGAATTCCTCCTCAGGCATGGATATTTTCTCCTCCTAGTTCGTAAGTAGTTCATAAGTAGTTTGTCAGTTTAGGGACTGATGACCCCGTAGTTGAGTACCATAGACTATACAAACATTTGAACATTTCTTACCACGTGACCACACGCTCATACACTACATAACCGCCTCTAGAAGGAGATAACACTTCCTCCTGACAGCACCGCATTCTACAGTGTTGCCAGATCGTGCACATCGCCGGACTTAGCATTCTGAGCGGCGATCGAATTTATTGTCCACACTGCGCGACCGACTCGGACTTGGCATCCGCGTCGACTGGCCGGCGATCAATTTTTTTTCTCTAAGACTGTACACGTGCATCAGTGGAAAAGACCAATAAAGGTGTTAGCATGTGGACATAATGGGTTGTTCTAGTCCCTTCTGTACCTAAGGTACATCACCGTTCCCTTTGGATCCCTACTTAATTCGGTGCTCTCCGATACACACGATCGAACAGCGGAGGAGTGGTACTCAAGCGTCAACTTTAGGTTACAATATCTCCGGATATAATTAACATTTTACAATGCAACAAACGGCGCTGATTACGTATTTGTTTATATGTTCAGATGTGCTAACAAAACTGACGGGGTTCCATTTAAAAAAAAAACGTAGGTTTGTGTTAAAAAACATACTTCCGTGCATTTTTTTATGGTTTGTATTAACCAATTGCATTAGCCCCTCTCCTCACGTTCGGTCTGTGGAATGTAAACGCATGTTATCATGAATTGTCATTGCTGTTACAAAAACTGCATTTTGAAGAAAGAAGAGGGACTTACATGGGAGAAACTGAACAAATCATTTCGTCTTGCGGGAGCTGTAAGAGGACGACGCCAAGTCATTCATAAATTACTGGAGATTTGATGATACAACGTATCGGTATTTACTCAGTAAAATGGCTCCACACATTGAAAATCAGTATACGCACGTCAGAAAATTATATCGGCAGAAGACAGGTTTAGTGACACAGAAATTCCTTGCTTCTGGGGTTAAATTTTACTTATGGCCTGTGGCGGCTACTCCTTGAGGACTCTGGGGCGGCGCCCTCCCAAAAATATGCAACGCGGAATACATACCAATCTTTAATCACAAATCGTCTCGAATAATTTTCGTGTAGCAGCAGCCCGTGTAAGTGAATGATCAATGTTTTTAGACTAGGTAGTCTGCCAGCCAGGGTCAGCGAATGTTTTCAGAATGGGCTGACTGCCGGACTCTACGCGATCCGTCCGCGCCGTGTTAAGGCTGGCAGCGGGCGCTGGAGTGAGTGGGGGGTACTGGGGGTTGGGTGGGGGTAGTGTGCTGAACCGGGCCGCTTAGGACGGCGTCCGCGCCAAGGGCGCCAAATATACAAAGGCGCACCGCCACCGGTTAGGCAGTTTCTAACAGGTGCAGTGCGTGTGATACTAGTGTCGTTGTGAAGGTGCCTGTTATTGCCTGATTGTTTTTCTAGTTTCCTATTTGGAATGAATAATACAAATAGCGTAAACTACATTTTAACATTTGGTCGTCAAAAATTGACTATTGAGGGGAAGTTGGAATAAAAAAGGTTAGGACCACTGAGACCTGATTTGAACATTGTACAGACACAAAATGCGTGCAAATGCAAAAGTAGTTTCACTAGGAAATTTAATCCTGCTTTATATAAACAAGCAGACTGGTTTTGTGGCTGTGAAATAAGAAATGCTTTCTTCTGCCACACGTGTCTGGTAATGAATGTTGCGCAACATCCTTGGACCACAGATGGGGTAACAGACATTAAAAATTTAGCTGATAAAGTTAAAAAATCACGAATTAAGTGAACCGCACATAAACAGTAACATCGAATTCGTTATGCTTGGCAAAGTCGATTTTAGATGTCAGTTGGATACAGCGTATAGACTCAGGAGTAAGAAGTTTAATGAAGATTTTTTAAGAACTGTTACATGCTTAGCAAGTTGATCGACTGTATCAAGTTCTGTGGCAAATTTGAACTTGCACTAAGGGGACATGACGAAACGGAAGCTTCAGATAATCCTGGTATTTTTCGGGATTTGGTCAATCTCATGGCAGAACTGGATTCCACGTTGAAGGGACATATTGAAAAAACCAATAATCGTGGTTTTGGGGGGCTTTCCAAAACAACTCAAAACGAACTGCTGGACTCTATATATACTGTGTGCCATCAGTTAATTTCCAAAGAAATGTTAGAAACAGATTATATCGCTATTGAAGTTGATGAAACGACAGATTGTGCTACCTTGTCTCAACTAGTATCTATTATTCGATACGAAATAAAGGGGAACGTATATGAAAGGTCCATAAATTTCGTAACACCCAAAGATCACAAAGGTGATGCAATAAGTAGTGAAGTGTACAACGAGCTTAAAAAAACTAAAGATTGAAGACTATCCAGAAAAACTGATAGCTCAGAGTTATGACGGAGCTTCGGTCATGAGTGGCAGGCACACTGGGGTGCAGGTAAGAGTGAAAGCAGTGTATGAGAGAGCAAATTTTGTAATATTGTCAAGAAACGTCTTCTAAGAAATGCTGACACAAGATGGAATTTTAAAACGCCAATCGTGAACACCTTATTTAAGTACAAGAAAGAAATAGCTGAATGCTTGGGATGATTGAGGATGATGCCAGCAATGGTTATTCAACAACTAGGAAACCAGTTGGACTTTGTAAACTTATCATCGACCAAGTGTTTCTCTTTTGGCTTGAGTTTTTCAGTAAGCTATGCCACACTGCGAGATTTTATTTAATCAGCTGCAATGCAGAGATGTTGATAGTGCCACTATGGTTGGGGATTCGAATACCCCCCCCCCTCGATAGTATAAGGTAGTTCATATGTAGTTTGTAAGTTTAGGGACTGATGACCCCACAGTTAAGTCCCTTAAGGTTAACAAACATTTGAACATTTTTGAAATCTAATAAAGTGGAGATACGAGGTTTTCATTGCCTGCAGAAAATATTAAAAACTACATATTTGTGCGTAAATTCATTCTTATTTTGGTATAAGAGGAAAAAGTCTTGTTAGATGAAGGGTTAAATTACGTAAGTATCTTAGAAAATTAATGCTATATTCTCCCCATTCAAGAAATGTTCTGAAGGGACAAAATGTCGTGTACATTCGAAGAGACATGCCGCCCCTCCTAACAAACAGCCCACCAGCCGCCACTGCTTATGGCGCGGCGGCGTTAACGTGCTGATGTTGGCAATGAAATGTTTGGTATACGAGAAGGATTAACTTACTGGCCAGACACGAGCGCATACAAGAACTGTCAACAACAGAGTAGGAACATCGTCAAGTATTATTAGACTGAGAAGAGTGTAGAGCTTATAAAAATCTGCTTCATATATTTCTATTAATTTTGTGGTTGATGTAACACACGAGGCCATTAATCTTCTTCTTACACCCAGGCCGAATTTCTCGTTGAGTACCTCCGCCATTCTCTTGTAACTTTCGAGTCTGCTTAATCTGTTCTGATTCAGGGTGTCTGGGATTATACACTGCTTCGTCTGCTTCAGTAAGTTCGATTAATTTTGTCGAAGACGGCACACACCAAATAAACGTTATGTTTTCAAATAAGCTCGGTCCAAGAGCTACAGCGGTGCTACCGCTCCAAGCGGTTACATTTCGCATTACAGTGAACAGTAGACAAACGACTTTTATGATCAAATCTACTGCGAGGCACTGGATATGATATGTCAAAGTTCCCTATTACAGTACCAAATTTTTATGATGTAAATATTTGACAAAGAAATATGACCGTGTAATACCAGCCTAACAGTAGGCGTAAGATTACATCGGAGCGAACGAGTATCAGCGAACAGAGGATTCTCTTTGGTGTGAACGGTCCGCGGCAATGTTCGTTCGGCAGTCGCAAAGTGTTCGCTCCTGATCCATCGGTTGCCGGTCTAGGAGCGAATCATCAAAGGGAAGTTCGCATTCTCTCCGCTTCGGCGCTCACGTGTTGTAAACGGCACAGATAGCATTTGCTTCCGGCGTCATTTGTTTTTGTATGCGAAGTTTGGTTTTAGCGTGTGGAGGAGATCAATGGTGTGGAGAAATATGGGGTGGAGTGATAAATATGTTTTATTACCCATCGAAAAATATAGGTCGCAGAGGTGTTTGAGGGAAATTTTAAAATTTTAAATAAAGAAACTGGTGCGCGGCACTAAATCGTCGTGATACTATGCATTCCACCTGAGAGGCGAAGAAGAAGATAATTTCTTTGCTTGCGTCTTTTCGACTATGAGGCATATCTCTTACTACACACTTTTAGATTATGTGTGTCTCCAAGAATGGGCATCTTATGGCTATTACACAAAGAATTGAAAGTAATATTATCATTAAACTCGGTAAACTTTTTCGTGTCTGCTAGTGATAGCAAAGACTGTTGAATGGCCTTTTAAAACGAAATCACATTAACTGAGGGAATAATCCAAGCATGAACTATATAATTAATGCTTTTACTACCCTGTCAAAATTTGCGTTTCCAGCATTGGTACACAACGCGGCCGTAAGTAAAATTTAATCATGTTGAAAATTACGTTCACTGTGAATGACGTATTTAATACTAATTTATTGTACAGATTAGAAAACTTCACCAATGGGTTAATGACATTTACTGCAATTGTTTTCATTATCGTGATCTAATCTTGTGATTCACATATTGCGGTCAGACTTCAGGAACTATCTATGAAATAGCCGCAATGGAGATGCGAAATAAATACTTTAGACTCGCTAGCTGTCTCCAGTTGCTAAGAACCGCAGCACAAGTGAAGTTTTTCTTCAGACGAGATTGTAGCTGGCTCTTGCTTGGAAATCTTACTCTCAGTTTTACTCAGCAGGCAGCGGAAATCGTCTATAGACGTACGAGTAGAATATTGGAATAGACCCAGTGAGGTTGGTAGCTGCAGTTCTGACACTAATGCCCTGCTGCCATGTAAATGCCGCTCCTTCAAAAATCCAGACACCCATATTCTTCTGTTCCTTTGGGGTTGAGGTATTCCTCTCGGAAAGATGTGTATATTTCGGCTGAAGATCTTTGGTGTAGCCGTTCTTTTTTCTGTGATATGGACTACGGTTTGTGATGTGTACGAATGTGACTTGTTGCAACTCGTGTCACTCGCAGTTGTTCTCTTAGGTACTTGTTCAACAAGTTACTCGGAAATCGCTGCATATTTGAAAATAAACAGCTAACAATAACACTGAAGGGAATGTTAGACATTTCACTGTGAACAGTTATATTAAAATTCTCAATCATGATTTCGAGTTTTGTTATTGTAAATGGTAATGCTACTTCTTGTGATGGTCATACAAGTATGTTCAGCCTTAAAATTGTACTTTTTCATTATGGCTGATTTCTGTGTACTGACAACACATTTTCAATTTCTCCTCAGTTATGGAACTTGACAACCGGTTTTATGAAACTAAATGAATGGTGATCTGATGTCACACTATTTGAAATAGTTTTGGTGACTCATGAGTTTGCTTATACGAGCGAAATAATAATTGTGAATTAAAAAATAATCTGTGTGATTCAGTTCTCCAGAATTTACAAATTCATAAATAAAGTCACATTATTCGCCAGTCATGGCTGGACAGACTAGATTACTATCATATTCACAGAATATAGGACATCAACTGCGAATGGGCAAATCTGAAAATGTGTACCCAGCCGGGACTGGAACCCAGGGCTCCTGCTTTCTAGGCAGTTGCACTGACCACTACACCACTTGGGACAAGGGCGGATTCATGGAGGGGGGGGTGGGTTACAGGGGAAGAGGAGAGAATGGGAGAGAGAGAGAGGGGGGGAAACAATCTCAGCATTAGAATAATTAACTTCTACTTACGGGCAGGTAGTAGGTGAGTATGGACTGGGCAAAAGGAATGAAGGATGAGAACGCCTGGCAGAATTTTGCACGGAACGTAATTTAATCATAACAGACACCTGGTTTAGAATCATGAAAGAAGGTTGTATAGTGGAAGAGGCCAGGAGACACCGGAAGGTAACAGATAGATTTCATAATGGTAAGACATAGAGTTCGGAACCAGGTCTTAAACTGTAAGACCAGGAGTAAGGGGCAGGTATAGATGCTGACTGTAACTTGTTGGTTACGAACTATAGACCGAAACTGAAGAAACTAGAAAAAGGTAGGAGAATAAGGAGATGGGACCTGGATAAATTGAAGGAACCTGAAGTTCTTAAGAATTTCAGAGGGAGCTTTAGGCAACAATTGCCAGAAACGTGGGAAATAAAACAGTGGAAGAAGAATGGGTGGCATTGAGAGATGAAATAGTGAAGGCAGCAGAGGACAAAATAGGTAGAAAGGCAAGACCTACAAAAATCCTTGGATATCACAGGAAATAATAAATGTAATTGATGAAAGGAGAAAATATAAAAATGCAGTAAATGAATCAGGCACAATGGAGTACAGACGACTAAGAATTGAGATTGACAGGAAGTGTAAAATTGCTAAGCAGGAGTGGCTAGAAGGCAAATGCAAGTCTGTAGAAGAATGTATAAATAGGGGAAAAATTAGATACCGCCCACAGGAAAATAAAAGAAACATTTGGAGACAAGAAAAGCAGCTGTATAAACATAAAGGACGCAGTTGGAAAACCAGAGAAGGTAAAGGTGTAAGGTGGAAAGAGTATATAGAGGGACTCTACAAAGGAACTGGACTTAGAGACAATATTGTAGGAAGGGAAGGGGATGTAGATGACGATGAAATAGGACATACTATACTAAGAGAAGAATTTGACAGAGCTCTGAAAGACCTAAGTCGAAACAAGGCCCCTGGAGTACACGACATTCCCTCAGAACTACTAAAGTCTCTGGCAGACCCAGACATGACAAAAGTATTTCACCTGGTGCGTAAGATGTATGATACAGGGGACACACTCTCAGACTTTAAGAAAAATGTAATAAACCCCATTCCAAAGAAATAAGGTGCAGACAGATGTGAAAATTACAGAACCATCAGTTTAATAAATCATGGTTGCAAATTTTTAACACGGATTATTTACAGAAGTATGGAAAAACTGGTAGAAGCCGACGTTGGGGAAGACCAATTAGGATTCAGGTGAAATGTAGGAACAAGGGTAGCAGTCCTCACTTAGAAGATAGATTAAGGAAAGGCAAACCTACATATCTAGCTTTTGTAGATTTGGAGGAAGTTTTTGACAATGTTGATTGGAATACACTCTTTCAAATTATGAAATCAGCAGGAGTAAAATATAGGGAACAGAAGATTATTTACACCTTGTACAAAAACCAGACAGCAGTTATCAAAGTTGAAGGGCATGGAATGGGATGCAGAGGTTTGGAAGGGTGTAAGACAGGGTTGTAGCCTTTCCCCAATGTTATTCAATTTGTACATTGAGCAAGCTATAAAACAAAGCAAGTAGAAATATGGAGAAGGAATTAAAGAAGTGAAGAAGTGAAGAAATAAAAAATCTTGCGTTTTCCTGATGACATTGTAATTCTGTCAGAGACAGCAAAGGACCTGGAGGAGCTTTTGAACGGAATGGACAGTGTGTTGAAAGAAGCATATAAAATGAATATTAACAAGAGCAGCCTGAGAAAATCGGGGGATCAATAAAGGTGGTAAATGAGTTTTGTTACTTGGGCAGTAAAATAACATATGATCGTGCAGTACACAGGATATAAAATGCGGAATGGCAATGGGAAGAAAAGCGGTTTTGAAAAAGAGAAATTTGTTAACATCGAATATTAACAGGGCATTTGTGTGGCGTGTTGTCTTGTATGGGAGTGAAACTTGAACGATAAACAGTGTGGACAGGAAGAGGATACAGGCTTTTGAAATGTGGTGTTACAGAAGAAAGCTGAAGATTTGGTGGTTAGATCACGCAACTAATGAGGAGGTACTGAACAGAATTGCGGAGAAAAGATTTTCTGGCATAGCTTGACTAAAAGAAGGGATAGATTGGTGGGACATATTCTTAGACATCAAGGAATTGTAAATTTAGCATTAGAGGGAAGTGTGTGGGGTAAAAATCGCAGAGGAAGACCAAGAGATGGATACAGTAAGCAAATTCAAATTGATGTAGTTTGCCGTTCTTATGGGGAGACGAAGAGGCTTGCTCAGGATAGGGTATTGTGGAGAGCTGCATCAAACCAGTCTCCGGACTGAAGACCACAAAACAACTTACGGGCAGCATGTAATTGTGAGTTTAACAATGCAAAATCCCTGTAATTAACATAACGTAATTTGACTTTTTGTGTTATGCTTCCATTTAATTGCTTCTTGCTCTTTTTTCTCAGTTATCCTGGCAGATTAAAATTGTGTGTTGGTACCGGGATTTGAACCTGCAACTTTTGGCTTTTGCGGGAAGTGCTCTGCCGTCTGAGCTATTCTGTGACGCTTCACAGTCAGTCCTCACAACTGTACTTCTGCCAGTCCTCGCTTCGTACTTCTAAACTTCACAGAAATTCTGCAAACCTTGCAGAATACAAGACTAGCACTCCGGGGAGAAAGTATATGGTGGAGACATGACTTAGCCACAGACTGAGGGATGTATCCAGAATGAGGAGTGCTACTTCTGAAAGGTTCACAGGAGAACTTCTGTGAAGTTTGGAAAGTAAGAGGCGAGGTAGTGTCAGAAGTTGTGTGGTCGAACCGTGAGCGTATTGGGATAGCTAACATTGTAGAGCGCTTGCCCACGAAAGGCAAAGGTCCCAGGTTATAATCTCGTTTCTGGCACAGAATTTCAATATCACAGGAAGTTTCAAGTGTAATTTTGTTGATCGCGAAAGAGTTCTTGAAATCCTCTCTCGTTTTGCGTAGCAACTTTACAAAGCATGAAGAAGAAATTGATTTAGTACAACGCTAACTCAGGAAATCTGATTTTAAGTTTTTGAGGGAACGCCAAACTTTGCGCGACAAATTTACTATACTGGCTGTTTGATTGTTGTTCAGTGTGTTGTTTAATGGTAAAACATCTAAGCCGGATACAGTATAGTTTGTCCACGGTAAGTTGACGATTTGTGCGCTGGCTGTTGGCAGCGGCAGGAGGCGCGCACCACGGCTACTGGGAGGCGAGGAGCAGTGAGCGGAAGCCAGCGTCGCAGTGTTGGAAACGCTACTACCCGTAACAAGGCGTGCAGTAACATTTTGCGTCTAGGGGCAGCGTAACGTGGGCAGCTCTCCGAAGTAAATGGATGTCCTTCAGATGTTTTCCACGTTGGCATCACCAGGTAAAATCGTCTTCACTTGTCAAATTAAATACTTCCATCTAATTACCAATGTACTACTAGTTTCGGTGCATTAGGGAGTAATTCTCAACATCCTATAATCACAAAAAATATTATAATAATTCGACCACATTAAACAGTGAAAAGTTCAATAATTTACCACAAAATAAAAAAGAGTTTCGGAACAATACATTTACCACGAAGACAGTCAAATCATGTGCTCCGCACGGTAATGGCCGTGTGGTCTAGGGCACAATGTCGCAGAGTACGCGGCCCTTCCCACCAGAGGTTCGAGTCCTCTCTCGAGCACGCGTGTGTGTATGTGTGTGTGTGTTGTCCTTAGAATGATTTACGTTAAATATTTTGTGAGACTAGAGACCAAGACCTTAGCAGTTTGGTCCCCTCGGATTACGAACATTTGCACATTCTCTTTATTTTTATTTTATTTTCTCTATTTATTTATTTTTGGATACTATATGACCTAGGTCTTGATACAATCACCATTTCGTCATTTGGCTCATTTAATATCATAATCCTGTCGGCATCATTGTACAAAACTTATTTTTCGATCATATTGTCCAATTTTGTTTGAATTTTCAAGTGATCAGTCTTATAGTCCAATTATTCCAGAGTTCGTTTTCAGCTGTTGGGAAGTGTGTCATTCTTTATGATAATGAAGTGTGAAACAAATGTGCCCACAGCTGAACACGGGGCATTCAGGCTCTTAATTCTCTGTTTTTTTTTCTTTTTAATTGTATTTTGTGGTAAATTTAGAAATTGTACACTGTTTAATGTGACAATGACTGTAACAAAATTTATATATATGTGTGTGTGTATAATAATGGAAAGTTCAGGTTGGAATTAATAATATAGTAATAAGGACTCTTTACAACACACTGCAAAGACACACACGTACAACACTTTCAACTGTCGGCCATGGCCTTCTTCAGATAATAGAAAATGTCTGTGTTGTGTGCCTGTGTGACTGGTTGAGTGTTCGATTTTCTGAAGCCTATGGCCGATAGCTGGAAATGTTGTATGGGGGTGTCTTTTGTATGTGGCTGTCACAGCTCGTCGCCACGTCTTTGCGATGGGTTGTAAACTGTTCTTATTAATATATATATATATATATATATATATATATATATATATATATATATATATATATATATGAGTCGTTCTTAGATTATTTACATTTATGAACACAGTGAAAGTGCGTACGAGTGCGTGTGTCGAACTGAAATGACTAATAAAGCAGTGCAACACACGTGCCAACAAACGCGAAAACATTGTATGGATGTGAAGGGACGCCAACCTGCGACTTTCAGTATCCACTGTGTTTTCCTTCACTTCTATCTATATATAACTGCAACTGATAGTTAAAACACTTTATTAAAGAACAGGTCACTGTAAGTAAAAGAAACCATTGTGCTGTCTGTAATGGCTACAAAGCCGAACAGTTTCCTGTGATGAACTATAATGGTAGCAAGTAACCATTATTTAGTGACCAATAAACGAAAGTGTTGTGTGATACGATAAACCTGTTACTACAAACGACGAACGGGACACTACGCCAGTGCCGCTCGTTCTTCCCAATACAATGTGGTGCATAGACAATGTGTTGTGGAGAAACTGCACAACTACAGTGAAAGACTATTTGGTGCCGCGCAAATAAAATCTCATGAGCCTATAAATTGTCATGCTGAACAGACTATATAAAGTGATTGTGGTGTCGCACAAGTCTAAAGTGCGCGCCACCTACTTTCGCCGTGCACCGCCATGCACGCACGGCGCGGCGTTCTTACGACGTCAGCCACGAGCGCCCTCTGCTACAACTCCGCTCGTGGCCACGACTGGACGACATCGTTCACTTGGAACTTAGATACGAACCAGTTAACACTTCGGAATCAGATAGGCACTAGTGAAGACTTGGCTATCGGATAGGCACTAGGCAGGCCTCTAGCTCAACTATGAATCGGCATTCTGCAGTACTGAGGTATGTAAAAGTTAAGTATTACTAAGTCTCTAAGAAATATATATCTCGTTCTAATTTACTCTAGTGTTTCTACTTTCTGCTGTCCCACTGGCTGGTCACCTCCTACCTGCACAGGCGTGCATTCTTTATTCCTATGTCAGTCTTTCTACTCGGCCACCGACACCTACTACGGAAACGAGACACAAAAGTGGCGATGAGGCTGGGACACAAAAGTGGCGACGAGGAGTGATAGACGAACCATAGACCAGCCCGCTTGCAGCAGCCAGACAGCAGCAGTCGGAGCACGCAGAAATTGCTCCCGCCAACCCACCCTTATTCTAAGATTTTTGGGGGAACATATTTGGTTACATGTTTTGTGGACTTTTTTGTTGCAGAGGGTCCTCTTTCATATTGCATTTGTGTTTTGTTATACTTTACTTGTATGTGCGGCGCCTAATCGATCAGCATGGCCACTACCCCGAACCCGAACTTAATGGAAATTATTCAGTTACAGACGGCGCAAATCACGCAACTACTTCAAGCCGTGTCGCAGTTAAGGGCACAGGCGGCTCACCAACAACAGCCGTCACATCAGCTGCCAATGTCTACCACCACACCGCTTCCTACATTTTGCCAGTACAACGAACGTGAGGAAGAATGGAGCGACTATTTGGCTCAATTTCAAGAACTCGTTGTGGCTCATCAAATTACAGGTCAGAGACTGAAGGATCTGTTATTATCTGTGGTGGGCACTCACACCTTCGTATTACTGCAGAAACTTTTCCCCCACGCATCTGCTCGTGATCTAGAAGCACTGAATGCTCATTATGAGAGAAAAGTTCTCCTAGCAGCGGCGCGGTACCGATTTTTCAGACTAAAAAAATTACCAGAGCAGTCACACCAGCAGTGGATCACTGAGGTGAAGGGCTTAACCCGCCAATGTAAATTTACTTGCTCTTGTGAACTTTCTTATAGTGACGTTATGTTAAGAGATGCGATTACGCAGAACATTCAGAACCCCAGAATTGGGGCAGCAATTCTAAAGCAGTCAGACCCTTCATTAGACAGTGTACTGCAGCTTATTGAAGTGCATGATACCTTTGACTTAGCAGATGTAGAAATGCAAAGCCACAGTGTTAATTCATTGCGCCGCAACGGACGCTTTCCTAGTCACAGTTCGCAGTTTAGCTGCAGTGATTCTTATTTTTCTACCAGTCGTGCTGAACAGACAGTGAACAGTAGCCAGTGTAAAAGTGCGACACAAAGGTCGCCCTGTAGTGTTAGAAACAGTAATTTGAATAACGGGTGCCAACGCTCATTTCAGAAAAATGTTCATAAGTCTTGCCCTCAGTGTGTATCTCGCCACAAACGTGCGCATTGCCCTAGTCGCAACGCAACCTGTTATCAATGTGGCAAATCAGGACATGTACAGTCTGTGTGTATCCAAATTAAAACCTCACAGAACAGTACCGTTAGAAACAGTGCTTTGCCGAGTGCACGAACAGTTCATGCTGTCAATGTCATAGACACTGTGGAATTGAACAGTGCTTTACTTGGTTCTCAATTGTAAGAACGTTCTGTGCCTACTGCAAAACTATGCAGTGAGCCAGGTCGCAAGCGTTGCCGAGTGCATGAAACTGTACAACAGAAACGGGTTTGGGACAAGCATAATGACTATGTACAGTGCAATCCTGTAGTGAACCTAGTGCCTTCTGCAACTGCTCATTGTAATAGTGCCCAGTACTGTGTAGCTAGTGACAGTAGATTTGATGTAGCTACTCAAAAGTTTAGTGCAGTAGTTAGTGAATCTGTAGTCGCCATGCATTGCGTGGACGCCGATCCGCCGGTAGTGCCATTTAGTGACAGTGTTGTTAATCCCCTGCGTGCCGAATCTGCGCCGCTTCCTTCACTACGCAGCCCGCGCAAGCGTAGTAGACAAGTTCTATCAGACGTTGCCCACATTCGCGCACCTGTTGAGCGCCACAAGCAAAAGCTTTTTGTGAATCTTTCCATTGACAATAAGACTGTGCAGTTTCAGCTCGACACTGGTTCCGCTGTTACTTTAATTAATAAAGACACTTATGAACTTCTGGGTTCGCCAAAATTGTCGCCGTCACAGCAAGTGTTAACAGCTTATACAGGTAAAAATATTCCCGTGCTAGGAACGTGTAGCCTGCCCGCCTCTTTTCAAGGTGTAACAAAAACAGTTGCTTTTGTAGTTCTTCAGGCCAAATCGACACAGAACATTTTTGGACTAGATGCTTTTGACTTGTTTGGTTTATCAATTCAAAGAGATGTGCTTCAAATTTCGTCAATAGTGCCTCAGGATAAAATCAATGCATTGTGTAACAAATATAGTGACTTGTTTTCGCCGGAACTAGGTTGTGCAAAAGACTTCGTGGCACATGTAACTTTAAAAGAATCTGCAGTTCCAAAATTTCGTAAAGCTAGACCAGTGGCTATCGCCTTGCGTGATACAGTTGCCGAAGAACTTAAACGTTGGCAAGATAGTGGGGTGATTTCTCCTGTTTCTGCGAGTCAGTGGGCCTCGCCTATAGTAATTATACCCAAGCCGTCAGGAAAACTTCGTCTCTGTGCGGACTTCAAATCAAAAGTGAACGGTCAAACAATTGTTGACACTTACCCCCTGCCCAGACATGAGCAACTTATGGACAAATTAGGACAGTCTCGCTTCTTTTCTAAGATTGATTTAGCAGAGGCATACTTGCAAGTTCCGCTTGATGACGAGTCAAAAAAGTTTTTCGTCATAAATACTCACATGAGCCTTTTTGAATTTCAACGCCTACCCTTTGGCAGTTCTTCCGCCCCCGCTATTTTTCAGCGTTTTTTGGAACAGGTGACAGTTTCTGCATCGTGTTGCTCGAACTATTTAGATGATATTGTGGTATCCGGACGTACAGTTGAAGAACATTTATCAAACCTGGAGTCCCTTTTCAAAGTGTTGACTGCAGCAGGTCGAGGCGACGAGGATGGGGTACAAAAGAAAGAAATCACAAGTTACGATCCACGGAAGTTGGAAGGTAGAGCGCGACCGCATGGTAGTAATGTTTGAATACAGGCTGACACGGACAGAGCGCGTGACCGACTACCGCCCTGCCTGCCATCTGCTGTTGCCAGCTTATGCATCTAAAAAGTGAAACATAGTGAATATATAAAACTATTCAAAACAAAAACAAGACAAACGAGTAATGATGTTGTTCAAGCTGTCTGCATTCGCAGATCAAATACATGTGTGCGGTGATCAACAAATCAAACATCTTGTAAATGCAAATACTATGCTACTGAACTTTACGAACATTCTGAAATTCAAAGACTGTGCTACGGCACTTGAGAAATTATCATTGTAACAAAAATATTTTGTTTATTGTTTTAACTTGTAAGTATTTAGTTACTTGATGTGTAAATAGTGAATGAATAAATGAACACATGCTTGTAACCAAATGTTTATAGTAGGTAAACGATGTTTAATGGCAAATTATGTAACGGCATGAGTTCCTGTCAAAAAGTTAGCCGTACTTACCTCAAGCACATCAAAATGTAAACTGAAATGATCGCAGAGACAGACACAGTACCATGTGACACAATCAGTACCGTCTCTACCACAGGGGCACAAGTGGCACATGTCCAGCCCCCCCAGGCTGATCGGGGCCCCAAGAAACCCGTTCCTTTCTCCTAGGCAATGACTTTTTAAAGTGAATTTTTGTCGCACTTATTCACTATAAAAACCTAGAAATTGTTCGAAACGTGTCATATATGGCGTGGCAAGTGATTTGTTTGCTGTATGCACGCAAAATCGTAGTTATTGTTGCAGGCCTTAGCTACAAAACACACGGCGATACTGTTGTGCCGGCCGCGGTGGCCGAGGGGACTGCGGGGCGCCAGTCACGGTCTGCACGGCCACTACGGTCGGTCAATTTTTACCTCTCTATCTACATTATTCCGTTATTTATTACGTTTTGAAATTTATACTGACTTTTTGATCACTGTATTTCACTTTAAAAAGGCAAACCCAAATATCATTTTTATAAGACATCATTATCTGAAGGTTTTCTATCTCATCAGAAACTGCCAATGAAAAAACAACGAACGGAAAGAATGCCTAAGCAACTTCCCAGTCTTCAGTCCACTGCTGTACAGTCATGGCTAAAATGCAAGAAATATGAAGACCTGATGGAACTACTACATATTGGGCCAGCGATGCACAGCCGATTTTATAGGAATTCATCCCATGAAACAAAGGCTGGTGTACCACTTTCTCCTAGTACTCATGTGAATGATGACTGATATGGCTACTGACCTGGGTAACAACATCTACGACACAGATGATGATTTTGATACATGTTGATACGTGTTAAACACGAAATTTTTTATTTTGTTTAATCAGTCTGTACACTATTGTTGCAATACTGTAACCTGTTATAACAATGAAGGTTTGTTATGTTGATTATGTACTCTGAGCGTTATCATTTTATTCTATTTTCTGTAATTGGTAAAGGGGCCTAAGTGCGGATTGTACATTTGCAGAATTTTATGTTGCAGACGTTAACGCTGATGAGCTCATATCAGAATATTATTATGTAAAACAATATTTGAAAAACTTTCCAAATGAATCTCCAGAGCTAAGTATATCATCTTTACATTCTTTAATAAAAGCAAATAAAATAGAAGAAACCTTTCCGAATGTAAAAGTTGCTACCCTGATATTTCTTTGTCTAATGGTAACCAATTGCAGTGGAGAGTGATCATTTTCCCAGATAAAGAGAATCAAAACTGAATTACGAACGATTATACTACAGGAACGACTTAGTAATTCCCCAGTCGTGTGTATAGAAAGTGACGTCCTTCAACAGTTGGACTTTGAAGTCATAATAGAAGATTTTGCGTTAGAGAAATCCCGAAAGAAACCTTTAACAGTAACGTAAGTCCAATTTGCAAAACAGTAATCACTAGTATTTTATTTGTGCATTTCTAACCATAATAACGAGTAAATTCACTAAACAAATGTACATCATTCTGATGAGTTCATTCAAAGAAAAATTCTGTTTTGTTGTAGTAGCCCCTAATCAGTGTGCCAGTCATCTGCATAGAAAGAGACATAGAGCAGAACCCCTCTAATCCGACCTTGGGTGGTCCGTCACTCCGATTAGTCCGACCATGACTCGTCACTGACTGGACGGACGCCTGTCGCGCCATTGTTGCTGTGTCTGTCACTGTGCATATTGTCATACTGTACGTTATTGTGCAGCTCTAATCAGTGGCGGCGCTAGACGAAAACTGGGCGTCGGCGAACTCGTCTTTGCGATGCCCCTTTCATTTTTCAGTAGGGAAGGAAATGTTAAACAAAATCAGCTGAATTGTACACCAATAATCATTATACTAAATTCTATTTGTATAATATACAAGTATTATTGCAATAACAAAAATTACTACGAACAAACATAAAATAGAGAACTTTTCGGCTTTTCGGCTCACTGAATTTTTTAAAGATCACATCGTAATTAATACTATCCGCTATTTAATGTTCAGTTGATAGTACTGACAATGCAGATAGTCTTTCTTGCCTCATTGTACTTCTCACGTAATTTTGAAAAAAAAATCATTATTATGCCAAGGCTGCAAAATAAATAATTTGTTATTTTATACCAGTTTCGGCATTTGCTGTCATCAACAGGAAATCAAAAAGATATATTACATAGAAGCCAATAAGATGTCATTTATACTGAGTGCTGCAGGGACTAATTTACAATAAAATATTGTGATTGTTTCTAAAATCCTTTCCATTTTACATCATGTAGTGCGTATTCCTTTCATTAATATTTAACTATTACAAATAAAACAATATGTACAGATGACGTTATTAACACAAAAGTTAAAGATTAATTAAAGGAATAACTACTACATGATGTAAAATGGAAAGGATTTTAGAAACAATCACAATATTTTATTGTAAAATAGACGTTGTTGTACTCAGTAAAATGTTATCTTATTGGCTTTGATGTAAAATATCTTGTTGATTTCCTGTTGATGGCAGCAACTGCCGAAACAGCCTTGACATAAGAATTATTATTATTATTATTATTTCAAAGTACATCACGTCTGTAGATTAGCACTTAAAATCATTTTCTCAAGTAACTCTTAACCAATCTTAACTTTGGGAAGCTTCTCTCGGCTAATACTGTACTGATTGGAACTGTGACAATGATTCTGATTGTTATGTAAACATTAATATACTTCTCATAATTGTTTTCTAAAATGTACTAAAGAAGTTGTTTTGCGTCTTTGATTGAGTTTACTGGATTGGATTTTAAAAGCTGGAGTTTCTCGTAATTTTCTAAAGGCTGTATGTCACTATTTTCGCCTTCTCGGAGTATTATACCTAAATCATTACAATGCTTGAGAAGGTCCTCCTTGGATAGAGATTTCAAATAATTGATATCTTTATATATAAAGCAGAGTGTCCGTATGTTTGTGTGTACGTGTTGCATACAAATCTACAGTTTTGTTCCAATCTCTATGAAATTATGCACACGTGAGCTTCAATCCATGAGGACGGTAGCCGTGGCATTCAGTATTACGTTATAATTCACAATTTGTACACTACAAATTGTAGGCGCAGAAAATTTACAGACAGTATACACACATATAGTTGAATGTAAGTTATAAATTGTATCATAGTACGACACGTAGTTCATGAGATATGAGCACATAAACAGTAACGTCTGCTGTTCATAGACTAAAACTACGGCATTCGGTACGACGTTACAATTTATAATTTCTACACTATAAATTGTAGCCGCAGGAAATTTACAGACAATTTGCACGCATATAGTTGAATGTACCTTCTAAATTGTACGACACGTACTTCATGAGATAAGAGCACATAAACAGTAACGTTCATGGAAAACAGCCACATCACGAATAAATTTTAATCTATTATTTCTTTAGTACTAATTGTATTCCCAAGAGATTTTACAGACATACAGCCCTTATACAAATGAACATATACCTGAAAAATGGCAGAAACAAATAAATGAATACCCAGTCAAAAATGTTCAATAGTTTGTAAAACTATCGGACCAAACAGCGTGGTCATCAGTCCGTAGCTTACAAACTACATAAACTAAGGTAAACTAACCTACGGACAACACACACACACACACACACACACACACACACACTCATGCCCCAGGGAGGACTCGAACCTCCAACGGCAAACAAACGCGCACTCCGCAGAGAGGCGCCATAGACTACTGATGGGACAACCGACTGTTTTTAACAACCGATTGGTCAATCGGTTGTTTTTTCGTTCAGTCGGTTTTTTCAGTCGAATGAAACAACCGAATGAAAATAGTCTCTGTGGCCGTATGAATGTTTTCACTCACTGGCAGGGTTTGAGTGGTTTCAGTCGATGCGAAACAATCGAATGAAACCAGTCTCTGTCGGTTGCAGCAGCTATATGAATGTTTTCACTCATTCAGTGGGTTTGAGTGGTTTCAGTCGATGCGCGAGCACCGAATGAAACAAGTCTCTGTCCTTTATATGAATGTTCTCGGCATTGAGTGGTTTCATTGATACGATACAACCTGTGGTGTCGCACAAGTACAAAGTGCGCGCCACCTACTTTCGCCGCGCGCCGCCATGCACGCACGGCGCGGCGTTCTTACGACGACAGCCACGAGCGCCCTCTGCTACAACGCCGCTCGTGGCCACCACTGAACGACATCGTTCACTTGGGTCTGAGTTAGGAACCAGTAAAGACTTCGGAATCCGATAGGCACCAGTGAAGACTTGGCTATCGGTTAGGCACTAGGCAGGACTCTAGCTCAACTATGTATCTGCAGTACTCTGTAAAAGTTAAGTATTCTAGAAATTCTGTTCAATATATATCTCGATCTAATTTACCCTAGTGTTTCTAGTTTCTGGCTGCTCCCCTCCGTACCTGCACAAGCGTGCTATCTATATTCCTGTGTCGGTCTCATTCCACTCGGCCACCGACACCTACGACGGAATGGGACACAAAAGCGGCGACGAGGCTGGGACACAAAAGTGGCGACGAGGAGTAATAGACGATCCGTGGACCAGCCCGCTTGCAGCAGCCAGACAGCAGTAGTAGTCGGAGCACACAGAAATTGCTCCCGCCCACCCACCCTTATTATAAGAATTTTGGGGGAAGATATTTTGTTACGTGTTTTGTGGACTTTTTTGTTGCGGCGCGTCCTCTTTCATATTGCATTTGTGTTTTGATATAATTTCCTTGTATGCGCGGCGCCTAATCGGTCAGCATGGCCACTACCCCGAACCCAAACTTAATGGAAATTATTCAGTTACAGACGGCGCAAATAACACAACTCCTGCAAGCGGTGGCCCAGCTCGCAGCACAAGCAGCTAATCAACAACAACAGGCGCCGCTTCATCAGCCCACACCTGCCGCCGCAACGCTTCCTACGTTTCGCCAGTACAACGAACGTGAGGAAGAATGGAGTGACTATTTCGCGCAGTTTCAAGAACTCGTCGCGGCTCATCAAATTACAGGTCAGAGAGTGAAGAACCTTTTATTATTGATTGTGGGCCCCCAGACCTTCGTATTACTGCAGAAACTGTTCCCGCAAGCATCTCCTCGTGATGTAGACTTTGAACAAATAGTAGAGGCACTAAATGCTCATTATGAGAGAAAAGTTCTCGTAGCTGCAGCACGGTACCGATTTTTCAGACTTAAAAAAATTACCGCAGCAGTCACACCAAGAGTGGATTACGGAATTGAAGGGCTTAACCCGCAAATGTAAATTTACTTGCTCTTGTGGACTTTTGTATAGTGACGTGATGTTGAGGGATGCGATTACGCAGAATATTCAGGACCTCAGAATTAGAGCAGCAATTCTGAAACAGTCTGACCCCTCATTAGACAGTGTACTGCAGCTTATAGATGCGCATGATACTTTTGACTTAGCAGATGTAGAAATGCAAAGCCACAGTGTTAATTCAGTGCGCCGCAGCGGTCGCTTTCGTAGCCGTAGTTCTCAGTGTAGCACTAGTGATTCTTACAATAGTACAGGCCGTGCTGAACAGACAGTGAACAGTAGCCAGTGTAAAAATGCGACACAAAGGTCGCCCCGTCGTGTTAGAAACAGTGATTTGAATAACGGGCGCCAACGCTCATTTCAGAAAAATGTACGTAAATCTTGCCCCCAGTGTGTGTCTCGCCACAAGCGTGCTCATTGCCCTAGTCGCAACGCAACCTGTTATTAATGTGGCAAATCAGGATATGTACATTGTACAGTCTGTGTGTATGCAAATTAAAAACTCAAAGAACGGTACCGTTAAAAACAGTGCTTCGCAGAGTGCGAGAATAGTTCATTCTGTAAATGTTATACGGGCTGTGGAATTGAACAGTGCTTTCCTTGGATCTCAATTACAAGAAAGTAGCTCTGCGCCTATGGCAAAACTATGTAGTGCACCACGTAGCAAGCGCCGACGAGCGCGTAAAACAGTGCAACGGAAAAGGGTTCGGGACAAGCAAAATGACTATGAACAGTGCATTCCTGTAGTGAAAATACTGCCTTCTGCAACTGCTCCTTGTAATAGTGCTCAGTACTGTGTAGCTAGTGACAGTAGACATCAAGTAGCTACTCAAAAGTGTAGTGCATTAGTTAGTAAATCTGGAGTAGCTTCGCATGCTTGCGCTGACGCCGATCCGGCGGTAGTGCCATCTAGTGACAGTGTTGTTAATCCGCTGCGTGCCGAGTCTGCGCCGCTTACTTCACTACGCGGCCCGCGCAAGCGCAGTAAACAAACCGTAGCAGACTCCCACATTCGCGCACCTGTCGAGCGCCGCAAGCAAAAACTGTTTGTGACTCTCTTCATAGAAAATAAGACGGTGCAATTTCAGCTTGATACTGGTTCCGCTGTCACATTAATAAATAAAGATACTTATGAACTTCTGGGTTCGCCAAAATTGTCGCCGTCACAGCAAGTGTTAACAGCTTATACAGGTGATATTCCCGTGCTAGGAACGTGTAGCCAGCCCACCTCCTTTCAAGGTGTAACAAAAACAGTTGCTTTTGTAGTTCTTCAAGCCAAATCGACACAGAACATTTTTGGACTAGATGCATTCGACTTCTTTGGTTTATCAATTCAAAGAGATGTGCTTCAAATTTCGTCAGTAGTGCCTCAGGAGAAAATTAATGCATTGTGTGAAAAATACAGTGACTTGTTTTCGCCGGAACTAGGTTGTGCAAAAGACTTCGTGGCACATGTAACCTTAAAAGAATCTGCAGTACCAAAATTTCGTAAAGCTAGACCAGTGCCTATCGCAATGCGTGATACAGTTGCTGAAGAACTTAAACGTTGCCAAGATAGTGGGGTGATTTCTCCTGTTTCTGCGAGTCAGTGGGTCACGCCTATAGTAATTATACCCAAGCCGTCAGGAAAACTTCGTCTCTGTGCGGACTTCAAATCAACAGTGAACAGTCTAACAATTGTAGACACTTACCCCCTGCCCAGACCTGGGGAACTGATGGACAGATTAGGACAGTCTCGTTTCTTTTCTAAGATTGATTTAGCAGAGGCATACTTACAGATTCCACTTGATGACGAGTCAAAAAAGTTTTTCGTCATTAATACTCACATGGGCCTTTTTCAATTTCAACGCCTACCCTTTGGCAGTTCTTCCGCCCCCGCTATTTTTCAGCGTTTTTTGGAACAGCTGACAGTTTCTGTACCGTGTTGTTCCAACTATTTAGATGATATTGTGGTATCCGGACGTACAGTTGAAGAACATTTAGCAAACCTGGAGTGCCTTTTCAAAGTTTTGACTGCAGCAGGTCTACGTTGCAATAAAGCAAAGTGTTCGTTTTTTCAAACTGAAATAGAGTACCTAGACCATGTGATTAATGCCCAAGGAATTCATCCCTTACAGTCACATCTTCGAGCAATCAAAGACTTGCCTCCTCCTAAGAATGTGCATGAATTGCAAGCAGTAATGGGAAAGCTTAACTATTATTTCAGATTTATTCCCAATGCGTCTCAGATTGCAGCTCCACTGCATCGCTTACGTAGGAAAAATGTTCCTTTTGTTTGGTCCAAAGATTGTCAGGTTGCCTTTGACAAACTAAAGTCTGCACTACTCAGTGATTCATGTTTGATTCCCTTTGACCCCCAGAAGCCTGTAGTGTTAGCAGTTGACGCCTCGTCGTACGGTCTGGGTGCAGTTTTGTCGCATCGTATTGGATCTCACGATCGACCTATTGCCTTTGCATCCAAGCTCCTGACGCCAACGCAACAGAATTACAGTCAGATAGAAAGGAGGCCTTAGCAATCATTTACACCGTCACAAAGTTTCATCATTATCTCTATGGCAGAAAATTCTATTTGTTGACTGACCACAAGCCTCTCACGTCGTTGTTCTCACCCACAAAGCCAATTCCGCCACGAACGGCACAAAAGCTTCAGAGATGGTTCTTGATATTGTCAAATTATCAGTATGAAATTTTGTACCGGTCTACCACTAAACATGCCAACGCGGACACACTTTCCCGACTTCCGGTTGGCCAGGATGTGTCGTTTGATTCTTCGGAAATGGCATGTTGTCAGATAGACTCCAGAGATGCTTCCGCTGTGGCAGACTTTCCTTTGAACTCTCGTCGGGTTGCACAGGAAACAGCTGCGGATGCAGACCTAAGTGTGGTAGCACATTTTGTTCGCTTTGGTTGGCCTGCCAGAGCCAAAGACATTGAGCGGCCTCTGGTTCGACGTTATTTTGCACAACGTCATGCATTATCTTTAAGTCAGGGTGTTCTGTTGTTGCATACCGACAACGACCAAACAAGAGTGATTGTTCCTCGTTCCCTGCAACGAGATGTGTTACGCCTCCTGCATCAAGGACATTGGGGCATTGTTAGGACAAAGCAACTGGCCAGACGTCATTGTACCTGGGTTGGTATGGACGCTCAGATAGAGCATGACATCACAGTGTACAGTTTGTGCGGAGCATCAGGTGGCTCTTCCGCAACGTTTCTCAGACTGGCCACGCCCCAAGGGACCATGGCAACGTTTACATATTGACTTTGCCGGACCTTTCTGGAATACGCGCTGGTTAATTGTTTTAGACGCTTTCAACAAGTTCCCTTTCGTGATTGCCATGAACTCAACGACAGCTTCTAGTACAATCAGTGCCTTAACATCAGTGTTTTGCATCGAAGGCTTGCCTGAAACTATCGTCAGTGACAATGGACCTCAGTTTGTTAGTGCGGAATTTCAACAGTTTTGTCGTGTGAATGGCATTCAGCATATTACCACTGCACCTTTTCACCCTCAGTCCAATGGTGAAGCAGACCGTTTCGTTCGAACATTCAAGTCTCACATGGAGAAGATGAAAGGTCAGCACTCCAGGCAGCAAGCTCTTCAAATTTTCCTGTCTACGTATCGATGCATGCCACGTGACGGCCCGTCTCCTGCCGAGCTGCTACACGGCCGCCGTCACCGCACTCTCCTTCACCTGCTGCAGCCTCCCACGCACCGAGTCGGTTCGTATGGCGCTACGCGTTTTCAGGTTTCTACGCCGGTGCTGTACAGGGTGTTTGCTGGTATGAAGAAGACATGGTTGCCAGGCACCATTCAGCGCGTGCTCGGTCGCAATATGTATGTTGTACGTTCTTCCACAGAGTCGGAGCTGCGGCGCCACGCAAACCAATTGCGCTTGCACAGGCCGCGCGATCCTGTCTCCGGTTTCTTGATTCCAGACCCAGTTCACCGCCAGGGAGCACAGCCACATCGCTCGCCGCCGGCCCCAGCTTCTCCGGGCTACGAGCTCCCGATGGATGTCGACGCGCCTCCTACGCAGTCCACCTCTCCGCCTCCGTCGCCGCCGCCGCAGCTGACAGCGTCACCAAGAAGGACTCCGGGACCGTGCGTGCCCCCGCCGTCTGGGCCACGCACCTCAGAAGATGACCTGCTCGAGCTGGGCGGAGGGGTGCGCCCTTCCCCTCGTTTTGGCGGGTTTTCCGGGGGATCGCAAGGCGGATGACGGGACGCGGACGGCGTCTCAATCCCAGCCTCAGCTACGTCGCCCGTCCCACCAGTAACGTCCCCGCCCAGGCCCTCCTCCCAGTGCCATCGCCGTGGCCCTCAGCCCTACGCCACGACGGCGCGGCGGTTTGGGGGGGAGGGGTGTGGTGTCGCACAAGTACAAAGTGCGCGCCACATACTTTCGCCGCGCGACGCCATGCACGCACGGCGTGGCGTTCTTACGACGACAGCCACGAGCGCCCTCTGCTACAACGCCGCTCGTGGCCACCACTGAACGACATCGTTCACTTGGGACTGAGTTAGGAACCAGTAAGGACTTCGGAATCCGATAGGCACCAGTGAAGACTTGGCTATCGGTTAGGCACTAGGCAGGACTCTGTAAAAGTTAAGTATTGTATAAATTCTGTTCAATATATATCTCGATCTAATTTACCCTAGTGTTTCTAGTTTCTGGCTGCTCCCCTCCGTACCTGCACCAACGTGCTATCTATATTCCTGTGTCGGTCTCATTCCACTCGGACACCGACACCTACGACGGAACGGGACACAAAAGCGGCGACGAGGCTGGGACACAAAACAACCGACTGGAAAAAGTCTTTGTCGGTTTCTGCAGTTATATGGATGTTTTTATTAATTCATCGACTTTGTGTGACTTTATTTGCATAATCCTTCAGCCTTTTCAGTCGAATGAAAACAATCGATTCATTCGGTTGTTGGAAAAAAATTGATCATTCGGTTGTAGTTTCTCGTATGGGTTGAATTATTCTTTCATTCTTCTGAGTGAAACCAGTCGGTGGGACCAACCGAATGAAACAACCGATTCAGTCGGTTGGACTATTCATTCGTTCTTTTGAGTGAAATCAGTCGGTCGGAGCAACCGAATAAAAAAATCGACACAGTCGGTTGGACCACTCATTCTTTTTCTTTTGAGTTAAATCAGTCGATGGGGCCAACCGAATGAAAAAATTGACACAGTACGTTGGCCTCTTCATTAGTTCTTTTGCGTGAAACCAGTCAGTGGGAGCAACCGAATGAAAGAGTCAGTCGGTCGTAGTTTTACTATGTTGGATTAATATTCGTTCATTTTTTTTCGAATGAAAGTAGTCTGTGGGAACAACCGAATGAAAACTTGCGACACTTTTGCAGTTTTGTACATTGACTGAATTACTCATTCTTTCTTTGCAAGCGAAAAGAGGCAGTAAGTTTTTCTGTCGGTTGAACCATCAAATCATTATCCCAACTGAAACGACTCATTAGTGTTTTAGCTTAAATTTCTATGAATAAAACTGACATGCACATCAGATAACTACAGCAGTGCTACATTATACCGCCATGTAAAAGGGGTATGCCAAAGTTAAAATGCGTGTTACAATGTTCATTTAATTATGTACTGAATGAAGTAACTTTTCGTTTTATAATACACAGTAACAGTGATTCATATTTTGTTGAAGATTAAATTTTTCGAGGTGCCATCAACGAGTAACTAATTAGATGTCATATCGCTGGAGCAGGCCTGCGATCACTTTCATTGCCCACCCCAGACTTCAAAAACGCCGATCATCTGGGCCCGATCAGATTACTTTCGCAGACACCGACAATCTGTAGAAGATAAGTGGCCAATGACCACGAAGTACCGCGGGGAGCGGGGACACGAGAAGGGGTGCTGCCTCGCTTGCGTTTTCACTGCTGACAGCGCCAGCAGGCGCGCGCCAAACTCCACACAACAGTGTCTGGCGGCGTCGCGGGGCGAGCCATCGCCGATTGTTGTCGGTTTCTTACTGTCTCAATAAAGAAGCATGGAACTACAGGGTGTTCCAAAATGATCGCTACAAGTTTAATCTCACATACTCTATCTCCGAAGTGAGAACAGGTAGAAACGTGCGGTTTGCGGCTTATTGTTCATAGATATCTAAGGTACTAGTAGGACAGATTTAAATATTTTAACTTTGAGAATATTTGCTAAATCCATATTCGAAGATCACTACATCATTAGATATTGTAAAAAAAAGTTTATTAAAGTATTTTGTATAAAAATGTTTCTTATAAAAATATTTTTGTTAATTCCATCTAATTTGAAGCAGTACGGGAAGACATACAACATTTATCAGTGCTGTAAATTTCCTTCAGTGCGTCTGTATTCGTCAACAGTGTATGAAAACATTCATCTCAAGTTTCATAATTATTCACTCTTGTCACAGATATTTCTGTGGTTATCGGTGAAACGGTGTGGAGTTTTATTCCATCCCTGCGCCATGTACCATACAAAATCTTAGATGCCACTTGTTTTGAAAGTCAAGTGTGCTAAATTTCATCAAGATCGGAATATTGGCGTTGAATTCTGGAATACCTTCTCTGATCCTTCGAACTAAAGTAGATGTAGACGGTGACCAATCTGTTTCTTTGAAGGTGAAGAGTAAAATATATCATTAAAATTCGAATACAAACGGAATTTGTCGAAGATAGTAGGTAAAGTACTCTCCGCCATTCACCTACGAAATTTATTGTACACAGTTACCTTCGCATTATTTTAAAGGTCAAGTGTGAAAAATTTCATCAATATCGCAGCCAAATTGTGGTTTTTGTCGAAGTTATTATGTAAAATACCTTCCGCCATGCACCGATTTAAATTTGATGTAGACAGTGACGTTTCTCTTGCTTTGAAGGTCAAGTGTGCAAAATTTCATCAAGATTGGAACAAAACTGCAGATTTGCATGCAATAGAAACACAACACAACCGACAGAAAAACTTACTGCCTCTTTTCGCTTGAAAAGAAAGAATGAGTAATTCAGTCAATGTACAAAACTGCAAAAGTGTCGCAAGTTTTCATTCGGTTGTTCCCACAGACTACTTTCATTCGAAAAAAAATGAACGAATATTAATCCAACATAGTAAAACTACGACCGACTGACTCTTTCATTCGGTTGCTCCCACTGACTGGTTTCACGCAAAAGAACTAATGAAGAGGCCAACGTACTGTGTCAATTTTTTCATTCGGTTGGCCCCATCGACTGATTTAACTCAAAAGAAAAGGAATGAGTAGTCCAACCGACTACGTCGATTTTTTCATTCGGTTGATCCCACCGACTGGTTTCACTCAAAAGAACGAATGAATAGTCCAACCGACTGAATCGGTTGTTTCATTCGGTTGGTCCCACCGACTGGTTTCACTCAGAAGAATGAATGAATAATTCAACCCATGCGAGAAACTACAACCGAATGATCGATTTTTTTTCCAGAAACGGAATGAATCGATTGTTTTCATTCGATTGTTCCCATCACTACCATAGACCATTCGGCTACTCCACCGCGGCCCGCAAAACGCCGGGTTTTCAGCTAGTCGTAAATAAAACCAAATCGCTCAAATTATTTTTCGAGCGCTTTCAATCGACATTCACAGTCGACTATTGCAGCGTCTATCATTGTGTTAAACAAAATTAACTCTTTACTGCATTTCAACAGATTGTAATGGCACATCAATTTGTTCGTAATCGAGCATTCGTTTTTTCGGTGCTAGTCTTTTCTTTTTTTAACTCAGACTCAATTTCGTAACTACTTTGTTCTACATCTTCTGCATCGCTTGTTTCAAATCCTGTAATACGGAATTCTCGAATCCAGTTACGAAATGAACGTAAATAGTCAACAGCTACTCTCAGTTTCAATTGAACCGACTGCCATCGTTTATTTATATTGTTCACATATAATAAAATCGCGTACCATACGTATATTGCAACAATAAACTCATAAAAGTTAACATTTCGTTCAAGACTGCTTCACAGTCACTAAGAGTTTCACAGTTTCACTTTTCAGGTCATTCACGCTTTCGATGACATCATCAAATCGGAATAATATAGCTTTTATTACTTCTATGCCGGCCGCGGTGGCCGAGCGGTCTGCGGCGCGCCAGTCACAGTCAGCAGGGCCACTACGGTCGGGGGTTCGAATCCCCCCTCGGGCATGCATATTTGTGCCGTCCTTAGTGTTAGCTAGTTCATAAGTAGTTTGTAAGCTTAGGGACTGATGACCCCATAGTTGAGTCCCATAAGCTATACAAACATTTGAATATTTTTTGAGTTTCTGCTTTCCTATCTTGTTTCATACAGAGGTTTCAGTGTCAATTTTAATTTTGTTTCTATAATTTTACACCGCTTTCTAGACCTTGCACATAAATTTTATTGATGAAGCCGAAAACTGTTTTAGCTGTTGTAGATAAGTTAGCTGCATCTATAAGAAGGAAAATCCAAGAATGGCATCCGCATGGCGTGAAGAATGCTCATGGATTAATATTGAGTATTCTTCTTCTAACAACTTTATTAATGCCAACCATATTCCTGTCCTCAAAAGTTTTTTTTATATCTACATCATTATTTTCTAGTTCCTTTAAAACGTTGTTCAGCAATGGCAAGAATCCTGTGTTCCTCTATCTCACCAGTTGAGGAATTGCAAAATCTTAATATTGTTGACATTTGTTCCACACGGTTCACATCCCTGTACAATCGAGCATGAAGACATAAAATTTTCTTGTTTGACTCTTTTTACAATTTCGTTAATGAAAGATTTTGGCATTATTGAAATTAATTCATTTTGGATCTCGTGGCTCAGATAATGCTGAGAAAGTTGAATTTAATTAATGTGTTGCAAGTGCTCTTTTAGCGTTGGATCATATTTGAATAACAGTGTAAATAGTTCTATAGTTTCCAGTATCATTCAGGGTAAGGGATTCTCGATGACCTCTAAATGCCCGATTGTATTACGCTAAGTAATTGATAATATCGATCAATCTTTCGACCAAGTTATACCAATACCTTTGTGATTCCCTAACCAGTTTCTTGTTCTCCTTATCTACTGTTTGCCCATATTTGATTGTTTTATATAATTCCATCCATTTAATCATACACTTGATGTGTCCTTAACTTTATGTTCATGTATTTGCAGTGTCCTATTCAGATCTTTCCAGCCACAACAGCCTTCTTTTACCACCTGTGTCTGCAAATGTGAGAAAAATCTGCGTGCTAAGCAATGAACTTTATCTTGAGATGTGGAGTAAACCAACGATCTGTGATGTTGCTCTTCATCGTTACCCAATTTTCTAGTAAAATAAAATGTATTAAAATGTCTTATTTGCGTCTTTGGGGTAACTCTCATTAGATTTCTCGAGGGACCATTTTGAGCTAAATTATGACGCTGTGAATCTGTTACTGGAAACACCCCACTTTCCCAGATCTAATTCTGTAAATGACTCTGTTTTATGAACAATGTCCTCTCGATTCTGATTCACTTCTTAACTCCTTAATCAGCTCAGAATGTTGGATAACAGCAGTTTCGCCAAATTTTGATGACCCTGGTTCTGTCAGCGACTACAGAAACTTGGAGGAGAGATTCATCAGAAGCCTCTGGAGCAGATTCATCTGAAGTAGGTTTCTTCAGAAATATCATACTTGATCATTTTGCGTATATCTTTAATTTTAGTTTCATTGATTGGAGACATACCATTTGGATAAGCTTATCTATGTGATATGTTGGCCCAAAGATGAAAGAATATTGTATTACTTATACTTATACTTATACTGTTCTACAGAAAAACAAAAATCCATAAAAGATGAAACACTGATATATTTATCTCTACGATCGTCCTTAACCGATGTCTATATGTAATTGACATTTCTTTTCTAATAATTTGGCCAACAGTTGTTGTAATCATAAACATCCTCAATTTCAACGATTGTTACTATATAATTTCCTTTAGGGCTAGAGCTTACTATGTTTTCACACAAGTCCTTCAATGTGTATTGTCTGTCCACACGCCTCTGTCGTCTTTTGACTACTGCGAAGTCCCTATCATTTGGCAGAAAGGAGTATCATCTGACAGGAAAAGGAAGTCTGATGTTGAAAACGCCCCTGAGTATTTATAGCCATTAAAAACTCTGATAAAGGTGTTGTTCTTATTGTGGCCTGGACAGCCGGCACAAAACAACCAGAGTTCTTTAACACAAGATGAGACACGGGTATTGAAATAATGGAGCAGAAAACTGCGTACGTCATTTGGACTGTTCGTAGCTTGCCCTCATGGTAGATGTAGAAGGATACTGAATTCGTTGTAATGTTATGCACAGAGAAACTAGAATTTTTAGTTTACGATGTAACACATGGATAATACATATCTTGAACTGGTATCTTAGGCAAGCATACATTTTGTATGTAGTCAGATGTTAAAGCAAGAAAATCCTCTCTCTCAATGCATAACTTGGTTGCACACAAACGAAACTAATATAGAAGTTTTACCAACTGAAAGCTATAGATGAATCTATTAACAATTATCAATTACTACAAGCAAAACAACTTAAGAGCTGGACTAATGCTGTTATTCCGGTAAACATGAATGTACTGTTGCTGCAAATAATGTATAGAATTTTGGGACTAAACTCTCTTTGGTATTAAGCGATGTGTATTGGGTATTGGAACATTGCTGTGCCCATAACACAAAACCATGAAAATGTGGACTTAAGTCGTTTTGCAAATTCACAATATATATATATATATATATATATATATATATATATATATATATATATATATATATATATATAATTTCAGATTGTAGTATGTATTGTCCGATCTTCTGCGTCTTCGATATGAACTTCTCACTTTAAAGCTAAGTAGCTTCATTTGTATCCATCTTATTCTAATGAAATTTTCATTTATTGAAACAATATGTTGGTAGTGTAAATCAGAACCGCGGCGGAGCGGCCAAGCACATTGAGGCGCTATGCTGCGATGCGCGAGGCTGTTCCCCGTCGGGGGTTCGAATCCCCTCTCGAGCATGGATGTTTGTGTCATCTTTAGTATAAGGTAGTTAGTAAGGTTAGGGACTGATGACCCCACAGTTACGTCCCATTTGAATATTATTATTATTCTTTTTATTTATTTATTTTTAATTTTTTTTATTTTCTTTTTTATTTATTTATTTTTGTAAATCTGAGCCGTGCATCGCGTCCTGTTTACCCGCCCAGACCGCTGTGCTCCGCTGTCCGTTCTGTGCAGCGGTCATTTGAACCCGACTGTACCGCCAGCAGGCGGAGCGAGCCGCGCTGTGACGTCCAGCGATGTGCCCGAGGTTCGACCGGGTACCCGCCGGGCGCGAGCCTGCGACACGCTGTTTTTTTACATCGTTTATTACTTTTATTTGTCAGTATTTACAGGTTTTACAGTTATTAATATATTACCTCTGTTACAATAATAGCAAACAGTAAGTTAATGCTTTTCTCGTTCACATTTCACAACAAGAAGAAAAAATGTATACACAAAAAAAAAAAAAAAAAAAAAAAAAAAAAAAAAAAAAAAACACTCAGCTGCTCCTTCGTATTTATCCTCTTGTTTTACATTTTACCTTTTCAGGGTGTTTTCATAATTCAGGTGTCCCTCCATATATCACATATGTCACAGGTGTTTTGCCCATTTTCTATACAGCCATGTATTTAATATTTGACACACGACTAGTCTATGCCTGTCCTGTTAAAAATTGTATGAAGTGCATTTTGAAATTTCTTCTTGTGATCTTCATAATTATACAACGTGACGTACTCAGTTACCATGTGTGTCATAAACTCTATAATACTGTCACCGCCGAGTTTATTTATGACGTAGCTGTCGTATTGTCCTATTAGCCATATAATTGCATTAGTTTTCCATTGTGGGTGGTAATGTTTGTCTGGTCTGTACAATACTGTTGGTTCAACGCAGTCATTTGAAGTTCTGCTAAGAAGTGCTATCTTTTCCCTAATACATTTCCAAAAATAAACTCGGTCACTACACGTGAATCTGTGTGGAACACTGTCTACTAGGTTGCATCTGAGGCAAAGGTCTGTAACACTCAGTTCGGTGCAACAGCGAAACGACAGTGGTGCGAACGTGGGAATGCAGCACTGCGCACACAGTTCAGCGCGAAACATTGAAGTATTCAGGGCTAGTTTCAGTATTTATTTCGTACGCGACGTCGTCGCTATAACTTAGCAGTTGAAAAACGCCGTTAAACTTCATATAAAAACAAAATTAACGATGTTTTGCCGCCAACGTCGCCGACGCCTAGCGCTGCCACTGGCTTTAATCTTTGTTTGGATTAAAAAGCGTCGTCGTTCGCTTTATTTCGTGTTCTCTGCAGTACTTATTAGATTAATTGCGTCTACAGTTACGTGTTTTGCAACATATCTGGATTCAAACGTAAACACGTAACTCTTTCACTAAATGAAAAATCAGCAGTGCTACAAAGACTGGACAAAGGAGAATCGCTCCAAAAATTGCAGAGGAACTGAATGTAGGTGTTACGATAATTAAGGATTGGAGGAAGAATCGGAAAGTCGTTGAATCCTATATAGTTGTGACTGATGGTGAAAACCCTCTGAAGATTTGCAAAATATTAAAAAGCATAAACTTGAATTATTTGATAATGCATTGTGGGTGTTGTTTTGTCACGAAAGAAGGAAAGGAACTCTAATATCTGGGCCAATTCTCAAAGAAAAAGCGATAGTTTTGCACAAAAAACTGGAGGCCGAAAGTAAATTTGCTGTCAGCGAAGGCTGGACTGATCGTTGGAAAACTCGTCATGATGTCCGATTTGTTTCTATTTCCGGTGAAAAACTATTCGCCAATGCCACAGCTATTAAGGAGTTTTCTGTTACGTTTCAAGAATTTGTAGAGGAAAATGAATTGTTACCCTGCCAAGTTTATAACATCGTTTGTCCTTTTAGAATCAAAACACATTGTAGTGTGTGCAGACGGTTTTTAGTTAATATATTGTTTAACGTTGTGTAAAAACATCTTTCTATATTACTGTAAAGGTCTTTTAGTTCTTAAATCGTTCAGTTTTTGGTACTAAATGTATTTTTCTACATTTTTGCAATAAACACTAGATTTTTTGGATTATCCGACCTATTTTCGTACCGACCATGGTCCCGGCCCCGAAGGTGACGGATTAGAGGGGTTCTACTGTACTCCAAAAATTGCATATTTTGTATTCTCGAAATCTTTAAAGAAATCATTAATTTTAATGAAAAACTAATTTGTGGAACTAATAATTAGTATTAGGTTTGTAACATTTTAACTAATTAAGTCACTAAATAGATGTGCACCATTCTGATGCTTCATTCAGTTTTTTTAAGGGCCCCAAAACACTGAGTGCCCAGGGGCCCCTGCATGGCCTAAAAGTCGACCACTGTACGCAACAAGAGCCTTGTTTTATCACTAAAATTAGCAAATGAGGTCCGTGTGAACTACTGGTTACTCCCTGCTACAAAGCCTTGTTCCCTGGCCCCACTTCAATAACAGGAATTTAATACTACAGTGGTCAATATACATAGTTCACACGTTATTACACACAGACATTAATAAGCAAGCCACCACAATTAAAGTTACATTAGAAAGGTGGCTAAAAGACATTTAAGGCGCAACGGAATTTAGTCGTAAAAAATTGCGTCTGAGCTTGTTCTCAGCACTTGTGAAGAACAATATTAAATAAAAGAGGGAACGTCCTCTAAAACTACAATTTATAGGCAACATACGGATTATGCTGAACATAAACTTGTTTATTCAGATAGAAAACAATAAAAATGCATCTCTTAGATGGACTAATGCGTATGGTGCCCAGCCTAGATTATACATGATTTAACGCTACTGGAGGGAAGGATTCACAAACAACACTCATTCTCTCACACACACGCAATGCCTCAACGAAACTCCCCACAATTAGCGTGTTGATAACGAGGCAGAAGCAGGCGCTGCTATCGTAGGCGAAATTCAGCAAGTCGGAGGCATCATATATCACGTGGAATACATATCACTCCTGGAAGGAAACGATGAGAAGATTTTTACATGCACTGTACAAAAATGAACATATCACCTATTAGAAATCGGGCGCCACAAAGCTGGAAATTATTTACACAGAGTTCATACATCACCACATGATCACAATAGGTTTTAAGATACCAAGCCGTTATCAAACTGCAACTAGAATCACACACACCACGTTTATCTATTGGAAGTCACTGAATTAAAAAACGAGAACACATTTCCGCACACGATCGGAGAAAATATTCCCAAAAAATGATTCTAAGTTCACGAATCTAAGTTAAACGTCCTACTCAATGAAACGTTACCATCTCCAGAAACAAGAGCAGAACAACCTTACCTCACCAGATGACTAGCCCAGAATGACCAGACCGAGCGGCCACAAGACACGGGAAGCCACCAGAAACCGGAAAATCCAAGAATCTGCGGTGGTGGGGATGGACAGTGAGACTCGCGCTGGAGGGAAGGCTCACCAACTACCTCGCAACCAAAGGGTATGGAAACCTCTTTGGTACTATCAGCAGCTATCGAAACTGAGCCAGAGAGAACGAAGCAAAGGGAGTTATCACTTCCCACATTCAGACAGCCATAGATTCTGGCACCCACTTATAAGTAAACCAATTGCACATTCTCACAGGGACAGTGGCGTAGCGGAGAGGCCGTACTTATGCCACATTAATTAATATAATAATAAATTACTAAAATAACAAAATAAGAAAAACCTAGCAATATTAACTAATATCTTAACACATAAAATAAGAATGCTATTCCTCAAGCCTTGAAAAGAGTGGGGTTCAAGTTTTAACAAAATGACAATCTAGCGACATTAAATGTACAAAAAATACATGTAAGACGACAGGCGGTCCTCTTTCAGGCTTAAGACTGCCCTGGACACAATGTGCTAATTTGTCCTCCTCTTTCAGAAGAAAGACTTACATCTATGCAACCTCTGTCTATGCGCATCTATGCGGCCTCTAAGTGTGACGTAGGCTCGGCCTATTGTAAGGCCTTGTCTTCTAGGTGGTGCTGGCAACGCCCCACCCAGCCACGCTGGCGCGGTCACGTCTGACGTCACCCTTGCAGTGCATTGCACTTGTCCTTGCCACCCTCTGCTTCCTCACCGTCAAGTAGCTATGTTTCTTCATTTCCTTAATAAACTCATAAAGAAACAGACTTCCTTAACCCTTTCGCGGCTGCGGGCATACATGTATGCCTGGAGTTAGAAGACCCAGACGGCTATGGGCGTACATGTACGCCCGGCAGGCAGGAGGCCCAGACGGCTTCCAGTGTGGCGGATTCTAAATCCACCGTCTTTCCCAGGAAGGAAACTCGTCTTCACATACACACACTAACTTTATTCCAGAGATATAACAACAAGGTACAGCATTACAGATAATCTTAGATAACATTTAAACTTACGCTAGGAACGACGTCACTTGATCACTCTACATCCTCCCCACCCTGGTCTACCTCCAGAGGTACGACCAGCTGAATCGGCCTGGTCACTTTATGTCCGTCAGGCAAGTCGAGTATCACCGTTCGAATCAGTCCGTCCCGTCCTTTCTTCAGTTCAGCAACTCGCGCCCTTCTCCAGCACTGGCGCTGACGAATATCTTCTTGTAACAAGCCGAGGTCTCCCTCGCGCAGTCTTGTAGAACCCTTTGGACGCCTTACTTCATGGTAACTTCGGAGTTAAGTACTCCTTGCTTCAGCGTTTCCAGAAGTCCTCTACTCTGTCTGAGTTTATATATCTTTGCTAGATTTGTAGGTCTTCGTGGCGGTGTTCCAGAGGGTAAGGTAGTGAGGCGATCCCCCACTAGGAAGTGCGCTGGCGTCAAAGCGCTATCCTTGGCCGGCCGCGGTGGCCGAGGTGACTGAGGCGCTCCAGTCACGGTCAGCACAGCCACCACGGTCGGGGGTTCGAATCCCCCCTCGGGCATGGATATTTGTGCCGTCCTAGTTCGTAAGTAGTTCATAAGTAATTTGTAAGTTTAGGGACTGATAACCCTGTAGTTAAGTACCATAAGCTTAACAAACATTTGAACATTTTTTTTGCGCTATCCTCGTGCTGCGTCAAAGGTCTAGAGTTGAGTGCGGCGTCTATGTTCGCCAACACTGTTTGCAGCGCTTCATCGTCCAAGCATGATTGTCGTAAGACCTTTCGTAAACACCTCTTAGTAGTTCCGACCATCCTTTCCCACCACCCTCCCCACCAAGCCGCTTGAGGTGCAATGAATTTCCATATAATTGTGTGGTGGGCGAGATAGTGGTGTACCTTTGGTGCCGATATTACTGGCCAGAGGTCCATTAATTCCTTATTTGCAGCATGGAATGTCTGTGCATTGTCGCTATATGAGGTATGTGGAATACCGCGTCTGGCCACAAATCTCTGTAATACCAATAAGAATTTGTCCGTGGTCACGTCGCTAGTTAGTTCCAAGTGTGTGGCTCTCGTAGTAGCACAGGTAAATAATACTATGTAGCATTTCTTAGTGCAATGGTATGTTTTTGAATATAACAGACCAGCAAAGTCTATGCCTGTGACATCGAAAGGTCTTCCAGGGGTTACTCTATCCGCTGGTAGTGGAGCTTCTATTTCCTGAGCTGTGGTCCTATTAGCCATTTTACACGGTAGACATCGGTGGATAATCTTTTTAATGGTTTGACGTGCACACCGATAGAAACCCACAGCGGCCGATAGAAGCCCACAGCAGCGATAGACGCCCACAGCAGTCGGTAGAAGCCCACAACTGCGATAGAAGCCCACAGCGACCGATAGAAGCACACAGCGGCCGATAGAAGACCACAGCGGCTGATAAAAGCCCACAGCAGCCAATAGAAGCCCAAAGCTGCGATAGAAGCCCACAGCAGCTGATAGAAGCCCAATACGCCCCATAGAAACCCACAGCGGCCGATAGAAGACCACTGCGGCCAATAGAAGCTCACAGCGGCCGATAGAAGCCCACAGCGGCCGATAGAAACCCACAGCGGCCGATAGAATCCCACAGCAGCGATAAACGCCCACAGCAGTCGGTAGAAGCCCACAACTGCGATAGAAGCCCACAGCGACCGATAGAAGCACACAGCGGCCGATAGAAGACCACAGCGGCCGATAGAAGCCCACAGAGGATACACCTACATCTACATCTACATGCATACTCCACAATTCACCGTAAGGTGCGTGGCGGACGGTACACTGTGCCACTACTAGGCATTTCCTTTCCTATTCCACTCCCAAATTGAACAAAGAAAAAAAGAATGCCTATATGCCTCCATACGAGCCCTAATTTCTCTTATCTTGTCTTTGTGATCTTTATGCGAAATGTAAGTAGGTGGCAGCATGATCGTACTACACTCAGCTTCAAATTCTGGCCCTCTAAATTTACTCAACAGAAATTCACGAAAAGAATGTCGTCTATCTTCCAGCGATCCCCAATTGAGTTGCCGGAGCATTTCCATGACACTCACGCATTGGTCGAACCTACCGATAACAAATCTAGCTGCTCATCTCTGAACTGCCTCTATGTCTTCCTTTAAACTGATCTGCTGTGGGTCCCAAACACTTGAGCAATACTCAAGACCAGGTCGTACAAGCGTCTTATATGCGGTATCCTTTACAGGTGAAGTACATCTTCCCAAAATTCTCCCAATAAACCGAAGTCGGCTGTCCACCCTACTCACAATCCTACATGCTCGTTCCATTTCATTTCACTCTGCAATGTTACACCTAGATATTTGAACGACACGACAACATCCAGAAGCTCACTACTAATGCTGTATTCGAACATTATGGGATTGTTTTTTCCACTCATGAGCATCACCTTACACTTTTCCACACTGAGAACTAGCTGCCAATCTTCGCACCAACTAGAAATTTTGTCTAAGTCATCCTGTATGCTATTACAGTCAGTTACAGATGGGCAATAGAGGCCCACAGCGGCCGATATTAGCACACAGCGGGAATAGAAGCCCGCAGAGGCCGATAGAAACCCACAGCAGCTCACAGAAGACTACAGCGGAGATAGAAGCCCACAGCGGCCGATAGAAGACCACAGTGGCGGATAGAAGCCCAGATTGGACGATAGAAGCCCACAGCGGCCGATAGAAGCCCACAGCGGCCGATAGAAGGCCACTGCGGCCGATAGAAACCCACAGCGGCCGATAGAAGGCCACTGCGGCCGATCGAAGCCCATAGCGACGATAGAAGCCCCCAGCAGCCGATAGAAGACCACAGTGCGATAGAAACCCACAGCGGCTGATAGAAGGCCACTGTGGCCGATAGAAGACCACAGTGGCTGATAGTAGCCCAGAATGGCCGATAAAAGCCCACAGCGGCCGATAGAAACCCACAGCGGCCGATAGAAGCCCAAGGCAGCCGATAGAAGACCAGACCTGCGATAGAACCCACAGCGGCCGATAGAAGGCCACTGCAGCCAGTAGAAGCCCACAGCGGCCGATAGAAGCCCACAACGGCCGATAGAAGCCCACAGCGGCCGACGGAAGCCCACTGAGGCGGATAGAAGCCGACAGCGGCCGATAGACGCCCAATGCTACCGAAAGAAGCCCACAGGGGCCGATAGAAGGCCACAGCAGCCGATAGAAGACCACAGCTGCGATAGATGACCACAGCAGTCGGTAGAAGCCCACAACTGCGATAGAAGCCCACAGCGACTGATAGAAGCACACAGTGGCCGATAGAAGACCACAGCGGCTGATAGCAGCCCACAGCAGCCGATAGAAGCCCAAAGCTGCGATAGAAGCCCACAGCAGCTGAAAGAAGCCCAATACGCCCGATAGAAGCCCACAGCGGCCGATAGAAGCCCACTGCAGCCGATATAAGCCCACAGCGGCCGATAGAAGCCCACAACGGCCGACAGAAGCCCAGTGCGACTGATAGAAGCTCACATCTGTGACAGAAGCCCACAGCGGCCGATAGAAGCCCTCAGCGGCCGATAGAAGCCCACAACGGCCGATAGAAGCCCACAACGGCCGATAGAAGCCCACAACGGCCGATAGAAGCCCACAGCAGCGATAGAAGCCCACAATTGCGATAGAAGCTCACGGTGGCTGACAGAAGCCCACAGCGGCCGATATAAACCCACAGCAGCCGATAGAATCCCACAGCAGCGATAAACGCCCACAGCAGTCGGTAGAAGCCCACAACTGCGATAGAAGCCCACAGCGACCGATAGAAGCACACAGCGGCCGATAGAAGACCACAGCGGCTCATAGAAGCCCACAGCAGCCGATAGAAGCCCAAAGCTGCGATAGAAGCCCACAGCAGCTGACAGAAGCCCAATACGCCCGATAGAAGCCCACAGTGGTCGATAGAAGCCCCTGCGGACGGAGAAGCCCACAGCGGCCGATAGAAGCCCACAGCAGCCGATAGAAGCCCACAGAGGATACACCTACATCAACATCTACATGCATACTCCGCAATTCACCATAAGGTGCGTGGCGGACGGTACACTGTGCCACTACTAGGCATTTCCTTTCCTATTCCACTCCCAAATTGAATGAAGAAAAAAAGAATGCCTATATGCCTCCATACGATACCTAATGTCTCTTATCTTGTCTTTGTGATCTTTATGCGAAATGTAAGTAGGTGGCAGCAAGATCGTACTACACTCAGCTTCAAATTCTGGCCCTCTAAATTTACTCAACAGAAATTCACGAAAAGAACGTCGTCTTTCTTCTAGCAATCCCCAATTGAGTTGCCGGAGCATTTCCATGACACTCACGCATTGGTCGAACCTACCGATAACAAATCTAGCTGCTCGTCTCTGAACTGCCTCTATGTCTTCATTTAAACTGATCTGCTGTGGGTCCCAAACACTTGAGCAATACTCAAGACCAGGTCGTACAAGCGTCTTATACGCGGTATCCTTTACAGGTGAAGTACATCTTCCCAAAATTCTCCCAATAACCCGAAGTCGGCTGTCCACCCTACTCACAATTTCGTTCCATTTCATTTCGCTCTGCAATGTTACGCCTAGATATTTGAACGACGCGACAACATCCAGAAGCTCACTACTAAGGCTGTATTCGAACATTATGGGATTGTTTTTTCCACTCATGAGCATCACCTTACACTTTTCCACACTGAGAACTAGCTGCCAATCTTCGCACCAACTAGAAATATTGTCTAAGTCATCCTGTATGCTATTACAGTCAGTTACAGATAGGCAATAGAGGCCCACAGCGGCCGATATTAGCACACAGCGGAAATTGAAGCCCACAGTTGCCGATAGAAGCTCACAGTGGCTGACAGAAGCCCACAGCTGCGATAGAAGCCCACAGCGGCTAATAGAAGGACACTGCGGCCGATAGAAGCCCACAGCTGCGATAGAAGCCAACGGCGGTCGATAGTAGGCCACTGCGGCCGATAGAAGCCCACAGCTGCGATAGAAGACTACAGCAGCCGATAGAAGCCCACAGAGGCCGATAGAAACCCACAGCAGCTCACAGAAGACTACAGCGGAGATAGAAGCCCACAGCGGCCGATAGAAGCCCACAGCGGCCGATAGAAAGCCACTGCGGCCGATAGAAACCCACAGCGGCCGATAGAAGGCCACTGCGGCCGATAGAAGCCCACAGCGACGATAGAAACCCACAGCGGCCGATAGAAGGCCACTGTGGCCGATAGAAGACCACAGTGGCGGATAGTAGCCCAGAATGGCCGATAAAAGCCCACAGCGGCCGATAGAAACCCACAACGGCCGATAGAAGGCCACTGTGGCCGATAGAAGACCACAGTGGCGGATAGTAGCCCAGAATGGCCGATAAAAGCCCACAGCGGCCGATAGAAACCCACAGCGGCCGATAGAAGCCCACAGCAGCCGATAGAAGACCACTGTGGCCGATAGAAGACCACAGTGGTGGATAGTAGCCCAGAATGGCCGTTAAAAGCCCACAGCGGTCAAAAGAAACCCACAGGGGCCGATAGAAGCCCACAGCAGCCGATAGAAGAGCAGAGCTGCGATAAAACCCACAGCGGCCGACAGAAGGCCACTGCGGCCGGTAGAAGCCCACAGCGGCCGATAGAAGCCCACAGCGGCCGATAGAAGCCCACAGCGGCCGATAAAAGCCCACAGCAGCCGATAAAAGCCCACAGCGGCCGATAGATGAACACAGCGGCGACAGAAGCCAACAGCGGCCGAAAGAAGCCCACAGCAGCAGACAGAAGACGACAGCGGCGATAGAAGAACACAGCGGCAGATAGATGAACACAGCGGCGATAGAAGCCCACAGTGGCCGATAGAAACCCACAGCAGCCGATAGAAGCCCACAGCGGCTGCAGAAACCCAGAGAGGCCGATAGAAGACCACAGTCGTGAATAGAAGCCCAGAATGGCCGATAGAAGACCACAGCGGCCGATAGAAGCCCACAGCGTCCGATAGAAGCTCACTGCTGCTGATAGAAGGCCACTGTGGCCGATAGAAACCCACAGCGGCCGATAGAAGGCCACTGCGGCCGATAGAAGCCCATAGCACTGATAGAAGCCGATTAAAGACCAAAGCTGCGATAGAAGACCACAGCAGCCGATAGAAGGACACTGTGGTCGATAGAAGCCCACAGCGGCTGATAGAAGCTCAGATCGGCGATAGAAGCCCACAGCGGCTGATAGAAGACCAAAGTGGCGATAGAAGCCCACAGCGGCCGGTAGAAGCCCACAACTGCGATAGAAGCCCACAGCGACCGATAGAAGCACACAGCGGCCGATAGAAGACCACAGCGGCTGATAGAAGCCCACAGCAGCCGATAGAAGCCCAAAGCTGCGATAGAAGCCCACAGCAGCTGACAGAAGCCCAATACGCCCGATAGAAGCCCACAGCGGCGGATAGAAGCCCCTGCGGACGGAGAAGCCCACACCGGCCGATAGAAGCCCACAACGGCCGATAGAAGCCCACAGCGGCCGATAGAAGCCCACAGCGGCCGATAGAAACCCACAGCGGCCGATAGAAGCCCACAGCGGCGATAGAAGTCCACAGCTGCGTTTGAAGCCCACAGCATCAGATAGAAGGCCACTGTGCCGGATAGAAGCCCACTGCGGCCGATAGATGCACACAGCGGCCGATAGAAGCCCACAGAGGATACACCTACATCTACATCTACATGCATACTCCACAATTCACCGTAAGGGCGTGGCGGACGGTACACTGTGCCACTACTAGGCATTTCCTTTCCTAGCAAGGTGGCAGCAAGATCGTACTACACTCAGCTTCAAATTCTGGCCCTCTAAATTTACTCAACAGAAATTCACGAAAAGAATGTCGTCTTTCTTCCAGCGATCCCCAATTGAGTTGCCGGAGCATTTCCATGACACTCACGCATTGGTCGAACCTACCGATAACAAATCTAGCTGCTCGTCTCTTAACTGCATCTATGTCTTCCTTTAAAGTGATCTGCTGTGGGTCCCTAACACTTGAGCAATACTCAAGACCAGGTCGTACAAGCGTCTTATACGCGGTATCCTTTACAGGTGAAGTACATCTTCCCAAAATTCTCCCAATAAACCGAAGTCGGCTGTCCACCCTACTCACAATCCTACATGCTCGTTCCATTTCATTTCGCTCTGCAATGTTACGCCTAGATATTTGAACGACGCGACAACATCCAGAAGCTCACTACTAATGCTGTATTCGAACATTATGGGATTGTTTTTTTCACTCATGAGCATCACCTTACACTTTTCCACACTGAGAACTAGCTGCCAATCTTCGCACCAACTAGAAATTTTGTCTAAGTCATCCTGTATGCTATTACAGTCAGTTACAGATGGGCAATAGAGGCCCACAGCGGCCGATATTAGCACACAGCGGGAATAGAAGCCCACAGTTGCCGACAGAAGCTCATAGCGGCTGATTGAAGCCCACAGCTGCGATAGAATCCCACAGCGGCTAATAGAAGGCCACTGCGGCCAATAGAAGCCCACAGCTGCGATAGAAGCCAACGGCGGCCGATAGTAGGCCACTGCGGCCGATAGAAGCCCACAGCTGCGATAGAAGACTACAGCAGCCGATAGAAGCCCACAGAGGCCGATAGAAACCCACAGCAGCTCACAGAAGACTACAGCGGAGATAGAAGCCCACAGCGGCCGATAGAAGACCACAGTGGCGGATAGAAGCCCAGATTGGGCGATAGAAGCCAACAGCGGCCGATAGAAGCCCACAGCGGCCGATAGAAGGCCACTGCGGCCGATAGATACCCACAGCGGCCGATAGAAGGCCACTGCGGCCGATAGAAGCCCACAGCGACGATAGAAGCCCACAGCAGCCGATTGAAGACCACAGTGCGATAGAAACCCACAACGGCCGATAGAAGGCCACTGTGGCCGATAGAATACCACAGTGGCGGATAGTAGCCCAGAATGGCCGATAAAAGCCCACAGCGCCCGATAGAAACCCACAGCGGCCGATAGAAGACCACAGCAGCCGATAGAAGACCACTGTGGCCGATAGAAGACCACAGTGGTGGATAGTAGCCCAGAATGGCCGTTAAAAGCCCACAGCGGTCAAAAGAAACCCACAGCGGCCGATAGAAGCCCACAGCAGCCGATAGAAGCCCACAGCGGCCGATAGAAGCCCACAGCGGCCGATAAAAGCCCACAGCAGCCGATAAAAGCCCACAGCGGCCGATAGATGAACACAGCGGCGACAGAAGCCAACAGCGGCCGAAAGAAGCCCACAGCAGCAGACAGAAGACGACAGCGGCGATAGAAGAACACAGCGGCCGATAGATGAACACAGCGGCGATAGAAGCCCACAGTGGCCGATAGAAACCCACAGTAGCCGATAGAAGCCCACAGCGGCTGCAGAAACCCAGAGAGGCCGATAGAAGACCACAGTCGTGAATAGAAGCCCAGAATGGCCGATAGAAGACCACAGCGGGCGATAGAAGCCCACAGCGGCCGATAAATGCCCACAGCGGCCGATAAAAGTCCACAGCGGCCAATAGAAAACCACTGCGGCCAATAGACGCCTACAGTGGCTGATAGAAGAACACAGTAGCTGATAGAAACCCACAGCTGCCGATAGAAGCCCACAGCAGCCGATAAAAGCCCACAGCAGCCGATAAAAGCCCACAGTGGCCGACAGAACCCCACTGAGGCCGATAGAAGCCGACAGCGGCCGATAGACGCCCAATGCTACCGAAAGAAGCCCACAGGGGCCGATAGAAGCCCACAGCAGCCGATAGAAGCCCACAGTGGCCGATAGAAGCCGACAGCGGCCGATAGAATTACAGCGGTTACAGAAGCCCACAGTGGCCGATAGAAGACCACAGTGGCGGATAGAAGCCCAGAATGGCCGATAAAAAGCCACCTCGGCCGATAGAAGCTCACAGCGGCCGATAGAAGACTACAGCAGCCGATAGAAACCCACAGCGGCCGATTGAAGCCCGCAGCAGCTGACAGAAGATTACAGCGACAATAGAGGCCCACAGCAGCCGATAGAAGACCACAGTGGCGGACAGAAGCCCAGAATGGCCGATTGAAGCCCACAGCGGCCGATAGAAGCACACAACGGCCGATAGAAGCTCACTGCGGCTGATAGAAGGCCACTGCGGCCGATAGAAACCTACAGCGGCCGATAGACGCCCACAATGGCAGACAGAAGCTCACAGCTTTGATAGAAGCATACAGCAGCGGATAGAAGCCCACAGCGGCCGATAGACGACCACAGCAGCTGACATAAGACTACAGCGGCGATAGAAGCCCGCAGCGGTCGATAGAAGCTCACTGCGGCTGATAGAAGGCCACTGCGGCCGATAGAAACCCACAGCGGCCGATAGAAGGCCACTGCGGCCGATAGAAGCCCATAGAACTGATAGAAGCCGATAGAAGACCACAGCTGCGATAGAAGACCACAGCAGCCGATATAAGGACACTGTGGCCGATAGAAGCCCACAGTGGCCGATAGAAGCCCACAGTGGCCGACAGAAGCTCAGAGCAGCGGATAGAAGCCAACAGCGGCTGATAGAAGCCCACAGCTACGATAGAAGCCCACAGCAGCCGATAGAAGCCCACAGCGGCCGATAGAAGCCCACAGCGGCCGATAGAAACCCACAGCGGCCGATAGAAGCCCACAGTGGCCGATAGATGAACACAGCGGCGAAGAAAGCCACTGCAGCCGATAGACGCCTACCGTGGCTGATAGAAGAACACAGTAGCTGATAGAAACCCACAGCTTCCGATAGAAGCCCACTGAGGCCGATAGAATCCCACAGCAGCCGACAGAAGCCCACTGAGGCCGATAGAAGCCGACAGCGGCCGATAGATGCCCAATGCTACCGAAAGAAGCCCACAGGGGCCGATAGAAGCCCACAGCAGCCGATAGAAGCCCACAGCGGCCTATAGAAGCCGACAGCGGACGATAGAAGCTCACTGCGGCTGATAGAAGGCCACTGCGGCCGATAGAAACCTACAGCGGCCGATAGACGCCCACAACGGCAGACAGAAGCTCACAGCTTTGATAGAAGCATACAGCAGCGGATAGAAGCCCACAGCGGCCGATAGACGACCACAGCAGCTGACATAAGACTACAGTGGCGATAGAAGCCCGCAGCGGTCGATAGAAGCTCACTGCGGCTGATAGAAGGCCACTGCGGCCGATAGAAACACACAGCGGCCGATAGAAGGCCACTGCGGCCGATAGAAGCCCATAGAACTGATAGAAGCCGATAGAAGACCACAGCTGCGATAGAAGACCACAGCAGCCGATATAAGGACACTGTGGCCGATAGAAGCCCACAGTGGCCGATAGAAGCCCACAGTGGCCGACAGAAGCTCAGAGCAGCGGATAGAAGCCAACAGCGGCTGATAGAAGCCCACAGCTACGATAGAAGCCCACAGCAGCCGATAGAAGCCCACAGCGGCCGATAGAAGCCCACAGCGGCCGATAGAAACCCACAGCGGCCGATAGAAGCCCACAATGGCAGACAGAAGCTCACAGCTTTGACAGAAGCCCATAGCAGCCGATAGAAGCCCACAGCGGCCGATAGACGCCCACAATGGCTGATAGAAACTCACAGCTGCCGATAGAAGCCCACTGAGGAAGATAGTAGCCCATAGCGGCCGATAGAAGCCGACAACGGCAGACAGAAGCTCACAGCTTTGATAGAAGCCCACAGCAGCGGATAGAAGCCCACAGCGGCCGATAGACGCCCACAGCAGCTGACAGAAGACTACAGCGGCGATAGAAGCCCACAGCGGCCGATAGAAGACAACAGTGGCGGATAGAAGCCCAGAATGGCCGATAAAAGCCCACAGCGGCCTATAGAATCCAACAGCGGCCAAGAAGCCTACAGCGGCCGATAGAAGCCCACAGCGGCTGATAGAAGCCCACAGTGGCCAATAGATGAACACAGCGGCGAAGAAAGCCACTGCAGCCGATAGACGCCTACCGTGGCTGATAGAAGAACACAGTAGCTGATAGAAACCCACAGCTTCCGATAGAAGCCCACTGAGGCCGATAGAATCCCACAGCGGCCGACAGAAGCCCACTGAGGCCGATAGAAGCCGACAGCGGCCGATAGATGCCCAATGCTACCGAAAGAAGCCCACAGGGGCCGATAGAAGCCCACAGCAGCTGATAGAAGCCCACAGCGGCCTATAGAAGCCGACAGCGGACGATAGAAGCTCACTGTGGCTGATAGAAGGCCACTGCGGCTGATAGAAACCCACAGCGGCCGATAGAAGGCCACTGCTGCCGATAGAAGCCCATAGAACTGGTAGAAGCCGATAGAAGACCACAGCTGCGATAGAAGACCACAGCAGCCGATAGAAGGACACTGTGGCCGATAGAAGCCCGCAGCACCTGACAGAAGTCTACAGCGACAATAGAGGCCCACAGCAGCCTATAGAAGACCACAGTGGCGGATATAAGCCCAGAATGGCCGATAGAAGTCCACAGCGGCCGATAGAAACCCACAGCGGCCGATAGAAGCTCACTGCGGCTGATAGAAGGCCTCTGCGGCCGATAGAAACCCACAGCGGCCGATAGAAGGCCACTGCGGCCGATAGAAGCCCATAGCACTGATAGAAGCCGATAGAAGACCACAGCTGCGATAGAAGACCACAACAGCCGATAGAAGCCCACAGCGGCCGATAGAAGCCCACAGCAGCTGATAGAAGCCCACAGCGGCCGATATACGCTCACAGTGGCTAATAGAAACTCACAGCTGCCGATAGAAGCCCACTGAGAAAGATAGTAGCCCACAGCGGCCGATAGAAGCCCACAACGGCAGACAGAAGCTCACAGCGTTGATAGAAGCCCACAGCAGCGGATAGAAGCCCACAGCGGCCGATAGACGCCCACAGCAGCTGACAGAAGACTACAGCGGCGATAGAAGCCCACAGCGGCCGATTGAAGACAACAGTGGCGGATAGAAGCCCAGAATGGCCGATAAAAGCCCACAGCGGCCGATAGAATCCCACAGCGGCCGATAGAAGCCCACAGCGGCCGATAGAAGCCCACAGCGGCCGATAGAAGCCCACAGCGGCCGATAGAAGCCCACAGCGGCCGATAGATGAACACAGCGGCAAATAAAGCCACTGCAGCTGATAGACGCCTACAGTGGCTGATAGAAGAACACAGTAGCTGATAGAAACCCACAGCTGCCATAGAAGCCCACTGAGGCCGATAGAATCCCACAGCGGCCGACAGAAGCCCACTGAGGCCGATAGAAGCCGACAGCGGCCGATAGTCGCCCAATGCTACCGAAAGAAGCCCACAGGGGCCGATAGAAGCCCACAGCAGCCGATAGAAGCCCACAGCGGCTGATAGAAGCCCACAGCAGCCGATAGAAGCCCAAAGCTGCGATAGAAGCCCACAGCAGATGAAAGAAGCTCAATACGCCCGATAGCAGCCCACAGCGGCCGATAGAAGCCCACAACGGCCGATAGAAGCCCACAGCAGCGATAGAATCCCACAATTGCGATAGAAGCCCACAGCGGCTGACAGAAGCCCACTGCACCCAATAGATGCCCACAGCAGCCGATAGAAGCCCACAGCGGTCGATAGAAGCCCAGTGCGACTGATAGAAGCTCACATCTGTGACAGAAGCCCACAGCGGCCGATAGAAGCCCTCAGGGGCCGATAGAAGCCCACAACGGCCGATAGAAGCCCACAGCGGCGATAGAAGTCCACAGCTGCGTTTGAAGCCCACAGCATCTGATAGAAGGCCACTGTGCCGGATAGAAGCCCACTGCGGCCGATAGATGCACACAGCGGCCGATAGAAGCCCACAGAGGATACACCTACATCTACATCTACATGCATACTCCACAATTCACCGTAAGGGCGTGGCGGACGGTACACTGTGCCACTACTAGGCATTTCCTTTCCTAGCAAGGTGGCAGCAAGATCGTACTACACTCAGCTTCAAATTCTGGCCCTCTAAATTTACTCAACAGAAATTCACGAAAAGAATGTCGTCTTTCTTCCAGCGATCCCCAATTGAGTTGCCGGAGCATTTCCATGACACTCACGCATTGGTCGAACCTACCGATAACAAATCTAGCTGCTCGTCTCTTAACTGCATCTATGTCTTCCTTTAAAGTGATCTGCTGTGGGTCCCTAACACTTGAGCAATACTCAAGACCAGGTCGTACAAGCGTCTTATACGCGGTATCCTTTACAGGTGAAGTACATCTTCCCAAAATTCTCCCAATAAACCGAAGTCGGCTGTCCACCCTACTCACAATCCTACATGCTCGTTCCATTTCATTTCGCTCTGCAATGTTACGCCTAGATATTTGAACGACGCGACAACATCCAGAAGCTCACTACTAATGCTGTATTCGAACATTATGGGATTGTTTTTTTCACTCATGAGCATCACCTTACACTTTTCCACACTGAGAACTAGCTGCCAATCTTCGCACCAACTAGAAATTTTGTCTAAGTCATCCTGTATGCTATTACAGTCAGTTACAGATGGGCAATAGAGGCCCACAGCGGCCGATATTAGCACACAGCGGGAATAGAAGCCCACAGTTGCCGACAGAAGCTCATAGCGGCTGATTGAAGCCCACAGCTGCGATAGAATCCCACAGCGGCTAATAGAAGGCCACTGCGGCCAAAAGAAGCCCACAGCTGCGATAGAAGCCAACGGCGGCCGATAGTAGGCCACTGCGGCCGATAGAAGCCCACAGCTGCGATAGAAGACTACAGCAGCCGATAGAAGCCCACAGAGGCCGATAGAAACCCACAGCAGCTCACAGAAGACTACAGCGGAGATAGAAGCCCACAGCGGCCGATAGAAGACCACAGTGGCGGATAGAAGCCCAGATTGGGCGATAGAAGCCAACAGCGGCCGATAGAAGCCCACAGCGGCCGATAGAAGGCCACTGCGGCCGATAGATACCCACAGCGGCCGATAGAAGGCCACTGCGGCCGATAGAAGCCCACAGCGGCCGATAAAAGCCCACAGCAGCCGATAAAAGCCCACAGCGGCCGATAGATGAACACAGCGGCGACAGAAGCCAACAGCGGCCGAAAGAAGCCCACAGCAGCAGACAGAAGACGACAGCGGCGATAGAAGAACACAGCGGCCGATAGATGAACACAGCGGCGATAGAAGCCCACAGTGGCCGATAGAAACCCACAGTAGCCGATAGAAGCCCACAGCGGCTGCAGAAACCCAGAGAGGCCGATAGAAGACCACAGTCGTGAATAGAAGCCCAGAATGGCCGATAGAAGACCACAGCGGGCGATAGAAGCCCACAGCGGCCGATAAATGCCCACAGCGGCCGATAAAAGCCCACAGCGGCCAATAGAAAACCACTGCGGCCAATAGACGCCTACAGTGGCTGATAGAAGAACACAGTAGCTGATAGAAACCCACAGCTGCCGATAGAAGCCCACAGCGGCCGATAAAAGCCCACAGCAGCCGATAAAAGCCCACAGCAGCCGATAAAAGCCCACAGTGGCCGACAGAACCCCACTGAGGCCGATAGAAGCCGACAGCGGCCGATAGACGCCCAATGCTACCGAAAGAAGCCCACAGGGGCCGATAGAAGCCCACAGCAGCCGATAGAAGCCCACAGTGGCCGATAGAAGCCGACAGCGGCCGATAGAATTACAGCGGTTACAGAAGCCCACAGTGGCCGATAGAAGACCACAGTGGCGGATAGAAGCCCAGAATGGCCGATAAAAAGCCACCTCGGCCGATAGAAGCTCACAGCGGCCGATAGAAGACTACAGCAGCCGATAGAAACCCACAGCGGCCGATTGAAGCCCGCAGCAGCTGACAGAAGATTACAGCGACAATAGAGGCCCACAGCAGCCGATAGAAGACCACAGTGGCGGACAGAAGCCCAGAATGGCCGATTGAAGCCCACAGCGGCCGATAGAAGCACACAACGGCCGATAGAAGCTCACTGCGGCTGATAGAAGGCCACTGCGGCCGATAGAAACCTACAGCGGCCGATAGACGCCCACAATGGCAGACAGAAGCTCACAGCTTTGATAGAAGCATACAGCAGCGGATAGAAGCCCACAGCGGCCGATAGACGACCACAGCAGCTGACATAAGACTACAGCGGCGATAGAAGCCCGCAGCGGTCGATAGAAGCTCACTGCGGCTGATAGAAGGCCACTGCGGCCGATAGAAACCCACAGCGGCCGATAGAAGGCCACTGCGGCCGATAGAAGCCCATAGAACTGATAGAAGCCGATAGAAGACCACAGCTGCGATAGAAGACCACAGCAGCCGATATAAGGACACTGTGGCCGATAGAAGCCCACAGTGGCCGATAGAAGCCCACAGTGGCCGACAGAAGCTCAGAGCAGCGGATAGAAGCCAACAGCGGCTGATAGAAGCCCACAGCTACGATAGAAGCCCACAGCAGCCGATAGAAGCCCACAGCGGCCGATAGAAGCCCACAGCGGCCGATAGAAACCCACAGCGGCCGATAGAAGCCCACAGTGGCCGATAGATGAACACAGCGGCGAAGAAAGCCACTGCAGCCGATAGACGCCTACCGTGGCTGATAGAAGAACACAGTAGCTGATAGAAACCCACAGCTTCCGATAGAAGCCCACTGAGGCCGATAGAATCCCACAGCGGCCGACAGAAGCCCACTGAGGCCGATAGAAGCCGACAGCGGCCGATAGATGCCCAATGCTACCGAAAGAAGCCCACAGGGGCCGATAGAAGCCCACAGCAGCCGATAGAAGCCCACAGCGGCCTATAGAAGCCGACAGCGGACGATAGAAGCTCACTGCGGCTGATAGAAGGCCACTGCGGCCGATAGAAACCTACAGCGGCCGATAGACGCCCACAACGGCAGACAGAAGCTCACAGCTTTGATAGAAGCATACAGCAGCGGATAGAAGCCCACAGCGGCCGATAGACGACCACAGCAGCTGACATAAGACTACAGCGGCGATAGAAGCCCGCAGCGGTCGATAGAAGCTCACTGCGGCTGATAGAAGGCCACTGCGGCCGATAGAAACCCACAGCGGCCGATAGAAGGCCACTGCGGCCGATAGAAGCCCATAGAACTGATAGAAGCCGATAGAAGACCACAGCTGCGATAGAAGACCACAGCAGCCGATATAAGGACACTGTGGCCGATAGAAGCCCACAGTGGCCGATAGAAGCCCACAGTGGCCGACAGAAGCTCAGAGCAGCGGATAGAAGCCAACAGCGGCTGATAGAAGCCCACAGCTACGATAGAAGCCCACAGCAGCCGATAGAAGCCCACAGCGGCCGATAGAAGCCCACAGCGGCCGATAGAAACCCACAGCGGCCGATAGAAGCCCACAATGGCAGACAGAAGCTCACAGCTTTGACAGAAGCCCATAGCAGCCGATAGAAGCCCACAGCGGCCGATAGACGCCCACAATGGCTGATAGAAACTCACAGCTGCCGATAGAAGCCCACTGAGGAAGATAGTAGCCCATAGCGGCCGATAGAAGCCGACAACGGCAGACAGAAGCTCACAGCTTTGATAGAAGCCCACAGCAGCGGATAGAAGCCCACAGCGGCCGATAGACGCCCACAGCAGCTGACAGAAGACTACAGCGGCGATAGAAGCCCACAGCGGCCGATAGAAGACAACAGTGGCGGATAGAAGCCCAGAATGGGCGATAAAAGCCCACAGCGGCCTATAGAATCCAACAGCGGCCAAGAAGCCTACAGCGGCCGATAGAAGCCCACAGCGGCTGATAGAAGCCCACAGTGGCCGATAGATGAACACAGCGGCGAAGAAAGCCACTGCAGCCGATAGACGCCTACCGTGGCTGATAGAAGAACACAGTAGCTGATAGAAACCCACAGCTTCCGATAGAAGCCCACTGAGGCCGATAGAATCCCACAGCGGCCGACAGAAGCCCACTGAGGCCGATAGAAGCCGACAGCGGCCGATAGATGCCCAATGCTACCGAAAGAAGCCCACAGGGGCCGATAGAAGCCCACAGCAGCCGATAGAAGCCCACAGCGGCCTATAGAAGCCGACAGCGGACGATAGAAGCTCACTGTGGCTGATAGAAGGCCACTGCGGCTGATAGAAACCCACAGCGGCCGATAGAAGGCCACTGCTGCCGATAGAAGCCCATAGAACTGGTAGAAGCCGATAGAAGACCACAGCTGCGATAGAAGACCACAGCAGCCGATAGAAGGACACTGTGGCCGATAGAAGCCCGCAGCACCTGACAGAAGTCTACAGCGACAATAGAGGCCCACAGCAGCCTATAGAAGACCACAGTGGCGGATATAAGCCCAGAATGGCCGATAGAAGTCCACAGCGGCCGATAGAAACCCACAGCGGCCGATAGAAGCTCACTGCGGCTGATAGAAGGCCTCTGCGGCCGATAGAAACCCACAGCGGCCGATAGAAGGCCACTGCGGCCGATAGAAGCCCATAGCACTGATAGAAGCCGATAGAAGACCACAGCTGCGATAGAAGACCACAACAGCCGATAGAAGCCCACAGCGGCCGATAGAAGCCCACAGCAGCTGATAGAAGCCCACAGCGGCCGATATACGCTCACAGTGGCTAATAGAAACTCACAGCTGCCGATAGAAGCCCACTGAGAAAGATAGTAGCCCACAGCGGCCGATAGAAGCCCACAACGGCAGACAGAAGCTCACAGCGTTGATAGAAGCCCACAGCAGCGGATAGAAGCCCACAGCGGCCGATAGACGCCCACAGCAGCTGACAGAAGACTACAGCGGCGATAGAAGCCCACAGCGGCCGATTGAAGACAACAGTGGCGGATAGAAGCCCAGAATGGCCGATAAAAGCCCACAGCGGCCGATAGAATCCCACAGCGGCCGATAGAAGCCCACAGCGGCCGATAGAAGCCCACAGCGGCCGATAGAAGCCCACAGCGGCCGATAGAAGCCCACAGCGGCCGATAGATGAACACAGCGGCAAATAAAGCCACTGCAGCCGATAGACGCCTACAGTGGCTGATAGAAGAACACAGTAGCTGATAGAAACCCACAGCTGCCATAGAAGCCCACTGAGGCCGATAGAATCCCACAGCGGCCGACAGAAGCCCACTGAGGCCGATAGAAGCCGACAGCGGCCGATAGTCGCCCAATGCTACCGAAAGAAGCCCACAGGGGCCGATAGAAGCCCACAGCAGCCGATAGAAGCCCACAGCGGCTGATAGAAGCCCACAGCAGCCGATAGAAGCCCAAAGCTGCGATAGAAGCCCACAGCAGATGAAAGAAGCTCAATACGCCCGATAGCAGCCCACAGCGGCCGATAGAAGCCCACAACGGCCGATAGAAGCCCACAGCAGCGATAGAATCCCACAATTGCGATAGAAGCCCACAGCGGCTGACAGAAGCCCACTGCACCCAATAGATGCCCACAGCAGCCGATAGAAGCCCACAGCGGTCGATAGAAGCCCAGTGCGACTGATAGAAGCTCACATCTGTGACAGAAGCCCACAGCGGCCGATAGAAGCCCTCAGGGGCCGATAGAAGCCCACAACGGCCGATAGAAGCCCACAGCGGCGATAGAAGTCCACAGCTGCGTTTGAAGCCCACAGCATCTGATAGAAGGCCACTGTGCCGGATAGAAGCCCACTGCGGCCGATAGATGCACACAGCGGCCGATAGAAGCCCACAGAGGATACACCTACATCTACATCTACATGCATACTCCACAATTCACCGTAAGGGCGTGGCGGACGGTACACTGTGCCACTACTAGGCATTTCCTTTCCTAGCAAGGTGGCAGCAAGATCGTACTACACTCAGCTTCAAATTCTGGCCCTCTAAATTTACTCAACAGAAATTCACGAAAAGAATGTCGTCTTTCTTCCAGCGATCCCCAATTGAGTTGCCGGAGCATTTCCATGACACTCACGCATTGGTCGAACCTACCGATAACAAATCTAGCTGCTCGTCTCTTAACTGCATCTATGTCTTCCTTTAAAGTGATCTGCTGTGGGTCCCTAACACTTGAGCAATACTCAAGACCAGGTCGTACAAGCGTCTTATACGCGGTATCCTTTACAGGTGAAGTACATCTTCCCAAAATTCTCCCAATAAACCGAAGTCGGCTGTCCACCCTACTCACAATCCTACATGCTCGTTCCATTTCATTTCGCTCTGCAATGTTACGCCTAGATATTTGAACGACGCGACAACATCCAGAAGCTCACTACTAATGCTGTATTCGAACATTATGGGATTGTTTTTTTCACTCATGAGCATCACCTTACACTTTTCCACACTGAGAACTAGCTGCCAATCTTCGCACCAACTAGAAATTTTGTCTAAGTCATCCTGTATGCTATTACAGTCAGTTACAGATGGGCAATAGAGGCCCACAGCGGCCGATATTAGCACACAGCGGGAATAGAAGCCCACAGTTGCCGACAGAAGCTCATAGCGGCTGATTGAAGCCCACAGCTGCGATAGAATCCCACAGCGGCTAATAGAAGGCCACTGCGGCCAATAGAAGCCCACAGCTGCGATAGAAGCCAACGGCGGCCGATAGTAGGCCACTGCGGCCGATAGAAGCCCACAGCTGCGATAGAAGACTACAGCAGCCGATAGAAGCCCACAGAGGCCGATAGAAACCCACAGCAGCTCACAGAAGACTACAGCGGAGATAGAAGCCCACAGCGGCCGATAGAAGACCACAGTGGCGGATAGAAGCCCAGATTGGGCGATAGAAGCCAACAGCGGCCGATAGAAGGCCACTGCGGCCGATAGAAGCCCACAGTGGCCGATAGAAACCCACAGTAGCCGATAGAAGCCCACAGCGGCTGCAGAAACCCAGAGAGGCCGATAGAAGACCACAGTCGTGAATAGAAGCCCAGAATGGCCGATAGAAGACCACAGCGGGCGATAGAAGCCCACAGCGGCCGATAAATGCCCACAGCGGCCGATAAAAGCCCACAGCGGCCAATAGAAAACCACTGCGGCCAATAGACGCCTACAGTGGCTGATAGAAGAACACAGTAGCTGATAGAAACCCACAGCTGCCGATAGAAGCCCACAGCGGCCGATAAAAGCCCACAGCAGCCGATAAAAGCCCACAGTGGCCGACAGAACCCCACTGAGGCCGATAGAAGCCGACAGCGGCCGATAGACGCCCAATGCTACCGAAAGAAGCCCACAGGGGCCGATAGAAGCCCACAGCAGCCGATAGAAGCCCACAGTGGCCGATAGAAGCCGACAGCGGCCGATAGAAGTACAGCGGTTACAGAAGCCCACAGTGGCCGATAGAAGACCACAGTGGCGGATAGAAGCCCAGAATGGCCGATAAAAAGCCACCTCGGCCGATAGAAGCTCACAGCGGCCGATAGAAGACTACAGCAGCCGATAGAAACCCACAGCGGCCGATTGAAGCCCGAAGCAGCTGACAGAAGATTACAGCGACAATAGAGGCCCACAGCAGCCGATAGAAGACCACAGTGGCGGACAGAAGCCCAGAATGGCCGATTGAAGCCCACAGCGGCCGATAGAAGCACACAACGGCCGATAGAAGCTCACTGCGGCTGATAGAAGGCCACTGCGGCCGATAGAAACCTACAGCGGCCGATAGACGCCCACAACGGCAGACAGAAGCTCACAGCTTTGATAGAAGCATACAGCAGCGGATAGAAGCCCACAGCGGCCGATAGACGACCACAGCAGCTGACATAAGACTACAGCGGCGATAGAAGCCCGCAGCGGTCGATAGAAGCTCACTGCGGCTGATAGAAGGCCACTGCGGCCGATAGAAACCCACAGCGGCCGATAGAAGGCCACTGCGGCCGATAGAAGCCCATAGAACTGATAGAAGCCGATAGAAGACCACAGCTGCGATAGAAGACCACAGCAGCCGATATAAGGACACTGTGGCCGATAGAAGCCCACAGTGGCCGATAGAAGCCCACAGTGGCCGACAGAAGCTCAGAGCAGCGGATAGAAGCCAACAGCGGCTGATAGAAGCCCACAGCTACGATAGAAGCCCACAGCAGCCGATAGAAGCCCACAGCGGCCGATAGAAGCCCACAGCGGCCGATAGAAACCCACAGCGGCCGATAGAAGCCCACAATGGCAGACAGAAGCTCACAGCTTTGACAGAAGCCCATAGCAGCCGATAGAAGCCCACAGCGGCCGATAGACGCCCACAATGGCTGATAGAAACTCACAGCTGCCGATAGAAGCCCACTGAGGAAGATAGTAGCCCATAGCGGCCGATAGAAGCCGACAACGGCAGACAGAAGCTCACAGCTTTGATAGAAGCCCACAGCAGCGGATAGAAGCCCACAGCGGCCGATAGACACCCACAGCAGCTGACAGAAGACTACAGCTGCGATAGAAGCCCACAGCGGCCGATAGATGACCACAGTGGCGGATAGAAGCCCAGAATGGCCGATAAAAGCCCACAGCGTCCGATAGAATCCCACAGCGGCCGATAGAAGCCCACAGCAGCTGATATAAGACCAGAGCTGCGATAGAAGCCCACAGCGGCTGATAGAAGGCCACGGCGGCCGGTAGAAGCCAAGAGCTGCGATAGAAGCCCAAAGCAGCCGATAGAAGACAACAGCTGCGATAGAAGCCCACAGCAGCAGATAGAAAGCCACTGCGGCCGATAGAAGCGCGCAGCGGCCGATAGAAGCTCACAGCAGCAGATAGAAGCCCATAGCGGCCAATAGACGCCCACTACTACCGAAAGAAGCCCACAGGGGCCGATAGAAACCCACAGCGGCCGATAGATGCTCACAGCGGCCGACAGAAGCCCTCAGCGGCCGATAGAAGCCCACAGCGGCCGATAGACGCCCACAGTGGCGGATAGAAACTCACAGCTGCCGATAGAAGCCCACTGAGGAAGATAGTAGCCCACAGCGTCCGATAGAAGCGCACAACGGCAGACAGAAGCTCACAGCTTTGATAGAAGCCCACAGCAGCGGATAGAAGCCCACAGCGGCCGATAGACGCCCACAGCAGCTGACAGAAGACTACAGCGGCGATAGAAGCCCACAGCGGCCGATAGACGACAACAGTGGCGGATAGAAGCCCAGAATGGCCGATAAAAGCCCACAGCTGCCGATAGAATCCAACAGCGGCCAAGAAGCCCACAGCGGCCGATAGAAGCCCACAGCGCCTGATAGAAGCCCACAGTGGCCGATAGATGAACACAGCGGCGAAGAAAGCCACTGCAGCCGATAGACGCCTACCGTGGCTGATAGAAGAACACAGTAGCTGATAGAAACCCACAGCTTTCGATAGAAGCCCACTGAGGCCGATAGAATCCGACAGCGTCCGACAGAAGCCCACTGAGGCCGATAGAAGCCGACAGCGGCCGATAGACGCCCAATGCTACCGAAAGAAGCCCACAGGAGCCGATAGAAGCCCACAGCAGCCGATAGAAGACCACAGTGGCGGATAGAATCCCAGAATGGCCGATAGAAGCCCACAGCGGTTGATAGAACCCCACAGCTGCCGATAGAAGCTCACTGCGGCTGATAGAAGGCCACTGCGGCCGATGGAAACCCACAGCGGCCGATAGAAGGCCACTGCGGCCGATAGAAGCCCATAGAACTGATAGAAGCCGATAGAAGACCACAGCTGCGATAGAAGACCACAGCAGCCGATAGAAACCCACAGCGGCCAATTGAAGCCCGCAGCAGCTGACAGAAGTCTACAGCGACAATAGAGGCCCACAGCAGCCTATAGCAGACCACAGTGGCGGATAAAAGCCCAGAATGGCCGATAGAAGCCCACTGCGGACGATAGAAACCCACAGCGGCCGATAGAAGCTCACTGCGGCTGATAGAAGGCCACTGCGGCCGATAGAAACCCACAGCGGCCGATAGAAGGCCACTGCGGCCGATAGAAGCCCATAGCACTGATAGAAGCCGATAGAAGACCACAGCTGCGATAGAAGCCCACAGCAGCCGATAGAAATCCACAGCGGCCGATAGAAGCCCACAGCAGCTGATAGAAGCCCACAGCGGCCGATATACGCTCACAGTGGCTAATAGAAACTCACAGCTGCCGATAGAAGCCCACTGAGAAAGATAGTAGCCCACAGCGGCCGATAGAAGCCCACAACGGCAGACAGAAGCTCACAGCGTTGATAGAAGCCCACAGCAGCGGATAGAAGCCCACAGCGGCCGATAGACGCCCACAGCAGCTGACAGAAGACTACAGCGGCGATAGAAGCCAACAGCGGCTGATAGAAGACAACAGTGGCGGATAGAAGCCCAGAATGGCCGATAAAAGCCCACAGCGGCCGATAGAATCCCACAGCGGCCGATAGAAGCCCACAGCGGCCGATAGAAGCCCACAGCGGCTGATAGATGAACACAGCGGCAAATAAAGCCACTGCAGCCGATAGACGCCTACAGTGGCAGATAGAAGAACACAGTAGCTGATAGAAACCCACAGCTGCCGATAGAAGCCCACTGAGGCCGATAGAATCCCACAGCGGCCGACAGAAGCCCACTGAGGCCGATAGAAGCCGACAGCGGCCGATAGACGCCCAATGCTACCGAAAGAAGCCCACAGTGGCGGATAGAAGCCCAGAAAGGCCGATAAAAAACCACTGCGGCCGATAGAAGCCCACAACGGCCGATAGAAGCCCACAGCAGCTGATATAAGACCAGAGCTGCGATAGAAGCCCACAGCGGCTGATAGAAGGCCACGGCGGCCGGTAGAAGCCAAGAGCTGCGATAGAAGCCCACAGCAGCTGATAGAAGACCACAGCTGCGATAGAAGCCCACAGCGGCAGATAGAAAGCCACTGCGGCCGATAGAAGCGCGCAGCGGCTGATAGATGCTCACAGCGGCCGATAGAAGCCCACAGCGGCCGATAGACGCCCATTGCTACCGAAAGAAGCCCACTGGGGCCGATAAAAGCCCACAGCGGCCTATAGAGGAACACAGCGGCGATAGAAGCCCACAGCGGCCGATAGAAGCCCACAACAGCTGTCAGAAGACTACAGCGGCGATAGAAGCCCACAGCGGCCGATAGAAGACCTCTGTGGCGGATAGACGCCCAGAATGGCCGATAGAAGCCAAGAGCGGCCGACAGAACCCCCCAGCGGCCGATAGAAGCCCACAGCGGCCGATAGACGCCCACAGTGGCTGATAGAAACTCACAGCTGCCGATAGAAGCCCACTGAGGAAGATAGTAGCCCACAGCGGCCGATAGAAGCACACAACGGCAGACAGAAACTCACAGCTTTGATAGAAGCCCACAGCAGCGGATAGAAGCCCACAGCGGCCGATAGACGCCCACAGCAGCTGACAGAAGACTACAGCGGCGATAGAAGCCAACAGCGGCTGATAGAAGACAACAGTGGCGGATAGAAGCCCAGAATGGCCGATAAAAGCCCACAGCGGCCGATAGAATCCCACAGCGGCCGATAGAAGCCCACAGCGGCCGATAGAAGCCCACAACGGCTGATAGATGAACACAGCGGCAAATAAAGCCACTGCAGCCGATAGACGCCTACAGTGGCTGATAGAAGAACACAGTAGCTGATAGAAACCCACAGCTGCCGATACAAGCCCACTGAGGCCGATAGAATCCCACAGCGGCCGACAGAAGCCCACTGAGGCCGATAGAAGCCGACAGCGGCCGATAGACGCCCAATGCTACCGAAAGAAGCCCACAGTGGCGGATAGAAGCCCAGAATGGCCGATAAAAAGCCACTGCGCCCGATAGAAGCCCACAACGAACGATAGAAGCCCACAGCAGCTGATATAAGACCAGAGCTGCGATAGAAGCCCACAGCGGCTGATAGAAGGCCACGGCGGCCGGTAGAAGCCAAGAGCTGCGATAGAAGCCCACAGCAGCTGATAGAAGACCACAGCTGCGATAGAAGCCCACAGCGGCAGATAGAAAGCCACTGCGGCCGATAGAAGCGCGCAGCGGCCGATAGAAGCTCACAGCAGCAGATAGAAGCCCATAGCGGCCGATAGACGCCCACTACTACCGAAAGAAGCCCACAGGGGCCGATAGAAGCCCACAGCGGCCGATAGATGCTCACAGCGGCCGATAGAAGCCCACAGCGGCCGATAGACGCCCATTGCTACCGAAAGAAGCCCACTGCGGCCGATAAAAGCCCACAGCGGCCTATAGAGGAACACAGCGGCGATAGAAGCCCACAGCGGCCGATAGAAGCCCACAGCAGCTGTCAGAAGACTACAGCGGCGATAGAAGCCCACAGCGGCCGATAGAAGACCTCTGTGGCGGATAGACGCCCAGAATGGCCGATAGAAGCCAAGAGCGGCCGACAGAACCCCCCAGCGGCCGATAGAATCCCACAGCGGCCGATAGACGCCCACAGTGGCTGATAGAAACTCACAGCTGCCGATAGAAGCCCACTGAGGAAGATAGTAGCCCACAGCGGCCGATAGAAGCACACAACGGCAGACAGAAACTCACAGCTTTGATAGAAGCCCACAGCAGCGGATAGAAGCCCACAGCGGCCGATAGACGCCCACAGCAGCTGACAGAAGACTACAGCGGCGATAGAAGCCCACAGCGGCCGATAGAAGACAACAGTGGCGGATAGAAGCCCAGAATGGGCGATAAAAGCCCACAGCGGCCTATAGAATCCAACAGCGGCCAAGAAGCCTACAGCGGCCGATAGAAGCCCACAGCGGCCGATAGAAGCCCACAGTGGCCGATAGATGAACACAGCGGCGAAGAAAGCCACTGCAGCCGATAGACGCCTACCGTGGCTGATAGAAGAACACAGTAGCTGACAGAAACCCACAGCTTCCGATAGAAGCCCACTGAGGCCGATAGAATCCCACAGCGGCCGACAGAAGCCCACTGAGGCCGATAGAAGCCGACAGCGGCCGATAGATGCCCAATGCTACCGAAAGAAGCCCACAGGGGCCGATAGAAGCCCACAGCAGCCGATAGAAGCCCACAGCGGCCTATAGAAGCCGACAGCGGACGATAGAAGCTCAATGCGGCTGATAGAAGGCCACTGCGGCCGATAGAAACCTACAGCGGCCGATAGACGCCCACAACGGCAGACAGAAGCTCACAGCTTTGATAGAAGCATACAGCAGCGGATAGAAGCCCACAGCGGCCGATAGACGACCACAGCAGCTGACATAAGACTACAGCGGCGATAGAAGCCCGCAGCGGTCGATAGAAGCTCACTGCGGCTGATAGAAGGCCACTGCGGCCGATAGAAACCCACAGCGGCCGATAGAAGGCCACTGCGGCCGATAGAAGCCCATAGAACTGATAGAAGCCGATAGAAGACCACAGCTGCGATAGAAGACCACAGCAGCCGATATAAGGACACTGTGGCCGATAGAAGCCCACAGTGGCCGATAGAAGCCCACAGTGGCCGACAGAAGCTCAGAGCAGCGGATAGAAGCCAACAGCGGCTGATAGAAGCCCACAGCTACGATAGAAGCCCACAGCAGCCGATAGAAGCCCACAGCGGCCGATAGAAGCCCACAGCGGCCGATAGAAACCCACAGCGGCCGATAGAAGCCCACAATGGCAGACAGAAGCTCACAGCTTTGACAGAAGCCCATAGCAGCCGATAGAAGCCCACAGCGGCCGATAGACGCCCACAATGGCTGATAGAAACTCACAGCTGCCGATAGAAGCCCACTGAGGAAGATAGTAGCCCATAGCGGCCGATAGAAGCCGACAACGGCAGACAGAAGCTCACAGCTTTGATAGAAGCCCACAGCAGCGGATAGAAGCCCACAGCGGCCGATAGACACCCACAGCAGCTGACAGAAGCCCACAGCGGCTGATAGAAGGCCACGGCGGCCGGTAGAAGCCAAGAGCTGCGATAGAAGCCCAAAGCAGCCGATAGAAGTCAACAGCTGCGATAGAAGCCCACAGCAGCAGATAGAAAGCCACTGCGGCCGATAGAAGCGCGCAGCGGCCGATAGAAGCTCACAGCAGCAGATAGAAGCCCATAGCGGCCAATAGACGCCCACTACTACCGAAAGAAGCCCACAGGGGCCGATAGAAACCCACAGCGGCCGATAGATGCTCACAGCGGCCGATAGAAGCCCACAGCGGCCGATAGACGCCCATTGCTACCGAAAGAAGCCCACAGGGGCCGATAAAAGCCCACAGCGGCTGATAGAGAAACCCAGCGGCGATAGAAGCCCACAGCGGCCGATAGAAGCCCACAGCAGCTGTCAGAAGACTACAGCGGCGATAGAAGCCTACAGCGGCCGATAGAAGACCTTTGTGGCGGATAGACGCCCAGAATGGCCGATAGAAGCCAAGAGCGGCCGACAGAAGCCCTCAGCGGCCGATAGAAGCCCACAGCGGCCGATAGACGCCCACAGTGGCGGATAGAAACTCACAGCTGCCGATAGAAGCCCACTGAGGAAGATAGTAGCCCACAGCGTCCGATAGAAGCGCACAACGGCAGACAGAAGCTCACAGCTTTGATAGAAGCCCACAGCAGCGGATAGAAGCCCACAGCGGCCGATAGACGCCCACTGCAGCTGACAGAAGACTACAGCGGCGATAGAAGCCCACAGCGGCCGATAGACGACAACAGTGGCGGATAGAAGCCCAGAATGGCCGATAAAAGCCCACAGCTGCCGATAGAATCCAACAGCGGCCAAGAAGCCCACAGCGGCCGATAGAAGCCCACAGCGGCCGATAGAAGCCCACAGTGGCCGATAGATGAACACAGCGGCGAAGAAAGCCACTGCAGCCGATAGACGCCTACCGTGGCTGATAGAAGAACACAGCAGCTGATAGAAACCCACAGCTTTCGATAGAAGCCCACTGAGGCCGATAGAATCCGACAGCGGCCGACAGAAGCCCACTGAGGCCGATAGAAGCCGACAGCGGCCGATAGACGCCCAATGCTACCGAAAGAAGCCCACAGGAGCCGATAGAAGCCCACAGCAGCCGATAGAAGACCACAGTGGCGGATAGAAGCCCAGAATGGCCGATAGAAGCCCACAGCGGTCGATAGAACCCCACAGCGGCCGATAGAAGCTCACTGCGGCTGATAGAAGGCCACTGCGGCCGATGGAAACACACAGCGGCCGATAGAAGGCCACTGCGGCCGATAGAAGCCCATAGAACTGATAGAAGCCGATAGAAGACCACAGCTGCGATAGAAGACCACAGCAGCCGATAGAAACCCACAGCGGCCAATTGAAGCCCGCAGCAGCTGACAGAAGTCTACAGCGACAATAGAGGCCCACAGCAGCCTATAGCAGACCACAGTGGCGGATAAAAGCCCAGAATGGCCGATAGAAGCCCACTGCGGCCGATAGAAACCCACAGCGGCCGATAGAAGCTCACTGCGGCTGATAGAAGGCCACTGCGGCCGATAGAAACCCACAGCGGCCGATAGAAGGCCACTGCGGCCGATAGAAGCCCATAGCACTGATAGAAGCCGATAGAAGACCACAGCTGCGATAGAAGCCCACAGCAGCCGATAGAAGCCCATAGCACTGATAGAAGCCGATAGAAGACCACAGCTGCGATAGAAGCCCACAGCAGCCGATAGAAGCCCACAGCGGCCGATAGAAGCCCACAGCAGCTGATAGAAGCCCACAGCGGCCGATATACGCTCACAGTGGCTAATAGAAACTCACAGCTGCCGATAGAAGCCCACTGAGAAAGATAGTAGCCCACAGCGGCCGATAGAAGCCCACAACGGCAGACAGAAGCTCACAGCGTTGATAGAAGCCCACAGCAGCGGATAGAAGCCCACAGCGGCCGATAGACGCCCACAGCAGCTGACAGAAGACTACAGCGGCGATAGAAGCCAACAGCGGCTGATAGAAGACAACAGTGGCGGATAGAAGCCCAGAATGGCCGATAAAAGCCCACAGCGGCCGATAGAATCCCACAGCGGCCGATAGAAGCCCACAGCGGCCGATAGAAGCCCACAGCGGCTGATAGATGAACACAGCGGCAAATAAAGCCACTGCAGCCGATAGACGCCTACAGTGGCAGATAGAAGAACACAGTAGCTGATAGAAACCCACAGCTGCCGATAGAAGCCCACTGAGGCCGATAGAATCCCACAGCGGCCGACAGAAGCCCACTGAGGCCGATAGAAGCCGACAGCGGCCGATAGACGCCCAATGCTACCGAAAGAAGCCCACAGTGGCGGATAGAAGCCCAGAAAGGCCGATAAAAAACCACTGCGGCCGATAGAAGCCCACAACGGCCGATAGAAGCCCACAGCAGCTGATATAAGACCAGAGCTGCGATAGAAGCCCACAGCGGCTGATAGAAGGCCACGGCGGCCGGTAGAAGCCAAGAGCTGCGATAGAAGCCCACAGCAGCTGATAGAAGACCACAGCTGCGATAGAAGCCCACAGCGGCAGATAGAAAGCCACTGCGGCCGATAGAAGCGCGCAGCGGCCGATAGATGCTCACAGCGGCCGATAGAAGCCCACAGCGGCCGATAGACGCCCATTGCTACCGAAAGAAGCCCACTGGGGCCGATAAAAGCCCACAGCGGCCTATAGAGGAACACAGCGGCGATAGAAGCCCACAGCGGCCGATAGAAGCCCACAGCAGCTGTCAGAAGACTACAGCGGCGATAGAAGCCCACAGCGGCCGATAGAAGACCTCTGTGGCGGATAGACGCCCAGAATGGCCGATAGAAGCCAAGAGCGGCCGACAGAACCCCCCAGCGGCCGATAGAAGCCCACAGCGGCCGATAGACGCCCACAGTGGCTGATAGAAACTCACAGCTGCCGATAGAAGCCCACTGAGGAAGATAGTAGCCCACAGCGGCCGATAGAAGCACACAACGGCAGACAGAAACTCACAGCTTTGATAGAAGCCCACAGCAGCGGATAGAAGCCCACAGCGGCCGATAGACGCCCACAGCAGCTGACAGAAGACTACAGCGGCGATAGAAGCCCACAGCGGCCGATAGAAGACAACAGTGGCGGATAGAAGCCCAGAATGGGCGATAAAAGCCCACAGCGGCCTATAGAATCCAACAGCGGCCAAGAAGCCTACAGCGGCCGATAGAAGCCCACAGCGGCCGATAGAAGCCCACAGTGGCCGATAGATGAACACAGCTGCGAAGAAAGCCACTGCAGCCGATAGACGCCTACCGTGGCTGATAGAAGAACACAGTAGCTGATAGAAACCCACAGCTTCCGATAGAAGCCCACTGAGGCCGATAGAATCCCACAGCGGCCGACAGAAGCCCACTGAGGCCGATAGAAGCCGACAGCGGCCGATAGATGCCCAATGCTACCGAAAGAAGCCCACAGGGGCCGATAGAAGCCCACAGCAGCCGATAGAAGCCCACAGCGGCCTATAGAAGCCGACAGCGGACGATAGAAGCTCACTGCGGCTGATAGAAGGCCACTGCGGCTGATAGAAACCCACAGCGGCCGATAGAAGGCCACTGCTGCCGATAGAAGCCCATAGAACTGGTAGAAGCCGATAGAAGACCACAGCTGCGATAGAAGACCACAGCAGCCGATAGAAGGACACTGTGGCCGATAGAAGCCCTCAGCAGCTGACAGAAGTCTACAGCGACAATAGAGGCCCACAGCAGCCTATAGAAGACCACAGTGGCGGATATAAGCCCAGAATGGCCGATAGAAGTCCACAGCGGCCGATAGAAACCCACAGCGGCCGATAGAAGCTCACTGCGGCTGATAGAAGGCCTCTGCGGCCGATAGAAACCCACAGCGGCCGATAGAAGGCCACTGCGGCCGATAGAAGCCCATAGCACTGATAGAAGCCGATAGAAGACCACAGCTGCGATAGAAGACCACAACAGCCGATAGAAGCCCACAGCGGCCGATAGAAGCCCACAGCAGCTGATAGAAGCCCACAGCGGCCGATATACGCTCACAGTGGCTAATAGAAACTCACAGCTGCCGATAGAAGCCCACTGAGAAAGATAGTAGCCCACAGCGGCCGATAGAAGCCCACAACGGCAGACAGAAGCTCACAGCGTTGATAGAAGCCCACAGCAGCGGATAGAAGCCCACAGCGGCCGATAGACGCCCACAGCAGCTGACAGAAGACTACAGCGGCGATAGAAGCCCACAGCGGCCGATAGAAGACAACAGTGGCGGATAGAAGCCCAGAATGGCCGATAAAAGCCCACAGCGGCCGATAGAATCCCACAGCGGCCGATAGAAGCCCACAGCGGCCGATAGAAGCCCACAGCGGCCGATAGATGAACACAGCGGCAAATAAAGCCACTGCAGCCGATAGACGCCTACAGTGGCTGATAGAAGAACACAGTAGCTGATAGAAACCCACAGCTGCCATAGAAGCCCACTGAGGCCGATAGAATCCCACAGCGGCCGACAGAAGCCCACTGAGGCCGATAGAAGCCGACAGCGGCCGATAGTCGCCCAATGCTACCGAAAGAAGCCCACAGGGGCCGATAGAAGCCCACAGCAGCCGATAGAAGCCCACAGCGGCCGATAGAAGCCGACAGCGGCCGATAGAAGCACAGCGGTTACAGAAGCCCACAGTGGCCGATAGAAGACCACAGTGGCGGATAAGAGCCCAGAATGGCCGATAAAAAGCCACTGCGGCCGATAGAAGCCCACAACGGCCGATAGAAGCCCACAGCAGCTGATATAAGACCAGAGCTGCGATAGAAGCCCACAGCGGCTGATAGAAGGCCACGGCGGCCGGTAGAAGCCAAGAGCTGCGATAGAAACCCACAGCAGCTGATAGAAGACCACAGCTGTGATAGAAGGCCACAGCTGCCGATAGGAAACCAAAACGGCCGATAGAAACCCACAGCGGCCGATAGAAGCCCACAGCGGCCGATAGAAGCACACAGCGGCTATAGAAGCCCACAGTGGCCGATAGAAGACCACACTGGTGGATAGAAGCCCGGAATGGCCAATAGAGGCACACAGCGGCTATAGAAGCCCACAGCGGCCGATAGAAGCCCACAGCGGCCGATAGATGAACACAGCGGTGATAGAAGCCCACAGCGGCCAATAGAAGCCCACAGCAGCCGATAGAAGCCCACAAAGGCCGATAAAGGCACACAGCGGCTACAGGAGCCCACAGTGGCCGATAGAAGCCCACAGTGGCTGATAGAGGCCCACAGCTGACGATAGAAGCCAACTGAGGCCGATAGAAGCCCACAGCGGCCTATAGAAACCCACTGAGCCCGATAGAAGCCCCCAACGGCAGACAGAAGCTCACAGCTGTTTTAGAAGCCTACAGCAGCCGATAGAAGCCTACAGCGGCCGATAGAAGAACACAGCGGCTACAGTAGCCAACAGTGGCCGATAGAAGAGCACAGTCGTGGATAGAAGCTCAGAATGGCCGATAGAAGCCCACAACGGCCGATAGAAGCCCACATCGGCCGATAGAAGCCCACAGCGGCCGATAGAAGCCCACAGCGGCCGAAAGAAGCCCACAGTGGCAGATAAAGGCCCAGAATGGTCGATAGAAGGCAACTGCGGGCGATAGAAGCCCACAACGGCCGATAGAAGACTATAGCAGCCGATAGAAGCCCACGGCGGCCGATAGAAGCCTACAGCAACTGACAGAGAATTACAGCGGCATTAGAAGCCCACAGCGGCCGATAGAAGACCAGAGTGCCGGATAGAAGCCCAGAATGGCCGATAGAAGCCCACAGCGGCCGATAGAAGCTCACAGCGGCCGATAGAAGGCAACTGCGGCGGATAGAAGCCCACAGCTCTGATAGAAGCCCACAGCAGCCGATAAAGACCACAGCTGAGATAGAGGCCCACGGCGGCCGATAGAAGGCCACTGCGGCCGATAGAAACCCACATAAGCCGATAGAAGGCCACAGTAGCTGATAGAAGCCCACAGCTGCCGACAGAAGCCCACAAAGGCCGATAGAAGCCCACAGCGGTCGATAGAAGCCCACAGCGGCCGACAGAAGCCCACAGCGGCCGATAGAAGACCACAGTCGTGAATAGAAGCCCAGAATGGCCGATAGAATATCACAGCAGCCGATAGAAACCCACATAGGCCGATAGAAGGCCACAGTAGCTGATAGAAGCCCACAGCTGCCGATAGAAGCCCACAACGGCTCATAGAAGCCCACAGCGGCCGATAGAAGCCCACAGCGGCCGATAGACGCCCACTGCTACCGAAAGAAGCCCACAGGGGCCGATAGAAGCCCACAGCGGCCGACAGATGAACACAGCGGCGATAGAATCCCACAGCGGCCGATAGAAGCTCACAGCAGCCGATAGAAGCCCACAGCGGCCGATAGAAGCAAACAGCGGCTACAGAAGCCCACAGTGGCCGATAGAAAACCACAGTCGTGGATAGAAGCCCAGAATGGCCGATTGAAGCTCACAGCGGCCGATAGAAGCCCACATCGACCAATAGAAGCCCACAGCAGCCGATAGAAGCCCACAGCGGCCGATAGAAGCCCACAGCAACTGACAGAAGACTACAGCGGCGATAGAAGCCCACAGCGGCCGATAGAAGACCACTGTGGTGGATAGAAGCCCAGAATGGCCGATAGAAGCCCACAGCAGCCGATAGAAGCCTACTGAAGCCGATAGAAGACTACAGCCTCCGATAGAAGCCCATTGAATCCGATAGAAGCCCACAGCGGCCGATAGAAGCCTATATAATCTTCCAGCCTGGCTATTAATTTTTGAGATTAACAAATTTACAGAAGGAAGTGGTTTGAAGTTAGAAGCTATGAAAGATCCCAATCAGTAAATTACGGGGAAAATTATTACATGCATTTAAATGAAATGGTAAGCTAATTAACGGTGGAGTGTTGTGCAGGCTGAACATTACAAAAAGAATCGACGAGCAGTTACCTTTAACAGTAGATCCATCGGTGGTTCAAATTTGGCTGTAAATGAAATTTTAGTAATATGATAACCACTCGCCGAACAGTGGATGGCAGTTGGTCAATATTAAACTACTACTCGTGTAGCAAACAGTAAAGTAAGATAAGTGACATGATATAAATCGGATAGGAATATTACGTAAGTCAAACATATCGGACTTCGAAAAATTCACAAGAAAATTGACTGCAGATTCTATTGCCGGTAAATGATAATATTATGGAATAAATTTTTGAAACAAGAGTGGCAGACTACACGAAATATCACCATTCAATATTAATTAAAAACTATGCCATCCATTGTTGCGGTGATTCAACAAGGCTGAAAAAGACATTATGGGCGCAGGGAGGATAGGTCAAAATTATTAATAAAAATTCATAAGTACGAATTTAAATGAGAGGTGGGGTTTTATTTATAAATTTAAGATACGCGCACATCACATATATTTACCTGAATGTACATAATAGCGGCCACACAAAAAAATAATAAAGTACAGCTCCAGTCTGCAAGATGCTATGGCTACGAAGTTCAAAGCAAGAGTGTCTTCTTTCTTACAAAAAAATTGAAAGTGTTGTTCCTAAATTTTCTTTCTCTGACTTTCATAGATAACTATTTTAACATGCTGAAATGATATAAAAATACAAAACTTTCTCTGATAATATCAGGGAACGGAAAATGTGTCATTATACGGCTCCCTTTGGCAAGGCTGAGGTATGATACAGAATCCGATAGCCGTGACAAACAAGCATTGTGTCAAGGCTAGTTTCATAGAACACAAATACATGGAATATTATATAAGATAATAATGTAAATTACATATAATCCACATCACATAAGTACAGCATCGGTCAGTTTTTTGCAATATTCGTTTTTCAGAATTGTTTTCTCAAGAACTGATCATGTTTCGTCGTATTACAGTCTTTTCACATCGATGGATGTCTATAGTACAGAAAGTTGCATCAAATTTCATTTTATTGATTATGAAGTTGATTTTTTTAGTGCTGTCTTTAGGTTGAATTTCAGTAACGGCGGCGACGGCTCGAGGTTGTTGCGTTGGTACTGGAGGCGGGAGCGGCGGCAACGCCGGCGGCAGCGAGCGGCTTCCATTATTGCGCACAGAGTATGCGCGTTGTAGTAATATATTAATGATTTTTTTTTATAACTTGTGCGATGCTTGTCGCTGACTTCTGCTCTCTCTCTGACAGCGTATCGATAAACATATGACATTTTGCTACGTTCAACTTTTTTGCAACAAGCTGAAGGGAGAGAGCGGAACTGTTCGACTTACTTTCTTCTCCTTGAGGTGTTAGGACGTATTCCAGGACTTTGTCTAATTATTGTAAGTGTGAGCTTCTTTTTTATTAATTTCAATAAAACCCCACGGTTAATTTGAAATATCTTACTTACTTACAATCCTTTCCCCATTCTCACTAATTTTAAAGTTATTTATTTTCAGCAGATCTAGTACTTCATAAAGTGATGCTCGGGTATTGTTGCAATTTGTTTCGCGATTGTACTAAAACATTCTCTGTGTAACTTTTATTTATTTCGTGTCTATGAATGGTTTATTACATTTTAATGCCTGCAGAAAAATCTTCGTAATGTTTATGAAGTCCGATAATTTTGCAATTTTTGGCGACTATCATGATTAATTTTCCACACGGTCATATAACAATAATAACCGAAACGCACAATCCCAGCATCAATTTATCGAAGTAATATTCCATTCATCAAAGCTGGAATCGCTACAGAACATGACCGAAACATTTGTACCAGCTCTCAATGAGGTAAAATTTAGATTCCGCCGACTTCTTCTGTAATGTTGCTTTCTGGTGTTGCATTTGCCACCGAAATTACGACCGCTACCATTTAATGGCGGAATCCAATAATTTTGTTTAAATTGTCCCTTCCTTGTAAAAATTGCGTAGTAATCTCATTTAAAAATATTTCACTAACTGGTAAAATTTCATTTGCGGTCCCCAAACTTAACTTTAATACGCAACACCCATTTTCATACGAAAGCAGCATAACAAGAAGAATTTGGTCTTAACAATTTTTTTTTAATTTCAATAAACCGCCATAGTTAATTTGAAAAAAAAAAATCTTCTTGTTCTGCTGCTTTCATATGAAAATGGGTGTTGCGTATTAAAGTTAAGGTTGGGGACCGCAAATGAAATTTTCCCAGTTAGTGAAATATTTTTAAATGAGATTACTACGCAATTTTTACAAGGAAGGGACAATTTAAACAAAATTATTGGATTCCGCCATTAAATGGTAGCGGTCGTAATTTCGGTGGCAAATGCAACACCAGAAAGCAACATTACAGAAGAAGTCGGCGGAATCTAAATTTTACCTCATTGAGAGCTGGTACAAATGTTTCGGTCATGTTCTGTAGTGATTCCAGCTTTGATGAATGGAATATTACTTCGATAAATTGATGCTGGGATTGTGCGTTTCGGTTATTATTGTTATATGACCGTGTGGAAAATTAATCATGATAGTCGCCAAAAATTGCAAAATTATCGGACTTCATAAACATTACGAAGATTTTTCTGCAGGCATTAAAATGTAATAAACCGTTCATAGACACGAAATAAATAAAAGTTACACAGAGAATGTTTTAGTACAATCGCGAAACAAATTGCAACAATACCCGAGCATCACTTTATGAAGTACTAGATCTGCTGAAAATAAATAACTTTAAAATTAGTGAGAATGGGGAAAGGATTGTAAGTAAGTAAGATATTTCAAATTAACCGTGGGGTTTTATTGAAATTAATAAAAAAGAAGCTCACACTTACAATAATTAGACAAAGTCCTGGAATACGTCCTAACACCTCAAGGAGAAGAAAGTAAGTCGAACAGTTCCGCTCTCTCCCTTCAGCTTGTTGCAAAAAAGTTGAACGTAGCAAAATGTCATATGTTTATCGATACGCTGTCAGAGAGAGAGCAGAAGTCAGCGACAAGCATCGCACAAGTTATAAAAAAATTCATTAATGTATTACTACATTTGCCCCCTCTGGCTTTGAGTGGGCAAATGAAAATTTCCTACTCAAAGTCAAAAAGAAAAAAAAATCTATAATTTTCGTATTGTTATACCTTACACAAGAAGAAATTTATGTCATTACAGTTTATCTTAATATTGTGTGAGCTTATTTTTGATTTCTGTTTATAGCATATTGACAATTTTGAATTTTAATGTTTTTTAACAACACAGTCTGAGGTATATACATTTTGAATTAGTCTCATTATTACATCACAAATTAATTTCTTTTTCTTTTTTGCTTTGCATTGTTTTTTATTATTATAATTCAATCGACGCAAAGTGTCGGTGAGTGGGCGAGTAGCGCGGCGGTGCAGCGAGGTGGTAGGAGGCGGTTCCGCAGCGCGCCTCGATTGTTGATGCCTGGGCAGTGGCGCGACACAAGGCGGCACGGCGGTGGTTGTGGTGGGGAGATGACGCTGCTGGCCCCCAGCGCCGGCGGTGTAGCCGGTGTGGCGTCAGGATTGCGCACCCGCTCGCTTTGGCTAGGCCGGCCCATCTCAGTTTGGATTACATGAAATAAAGATCACATAAAAGGCATTACAATTTGACACTTAATCAGATGTTACAGTCCTTCCTTCCGAAAGGGAGACACAGTTAGTTTATATATATATATATATATATATATATATATATATATATATATATATATATATATATATATATACACTTTTGTTCTCGCGAGTGTATCTGTCATTGTTTGTTTACAACGAATTTTACATTACTATTGGTTTGTAAGTGTGAGCTTATTTCTGTGAAATCAAATATCTGAGTAATCTGACATGAACATGTGTCGCGTCTTTTACATAAACTAATTTTGGCAATTTAAATTAACAAAGCATATGTTGCGAAAGTTTTCTTACTATACACTACGTGCATTGAAAATGATTTAACTTTCATTACTTTCATTAGATGAAGCATTATTATTTGACTAGTAAAAAATTGCTTTCAAATCTAACCTTTTACTTTATACACATATTTAGATATTACATATATACAGGGATCATTCAAGGACATTACTTTATTAGTTCAGGGATTGTGCGATTGCAAGTGCTACAGCACAGTCTTTTGATGTGACAAGGCTGAAGAGTCAGTCTCTTTAACATCACTTTTAAACATTTTATTTTTTTTCAGTTCGTGGAGTCGTTGACTTTGTCAGTTTGAAATTTCCACGCGTCGGGTCGACCGCCGGCTGCGTGACGCAACAGTAAGTTTCCAATAATGGGCATGTAGAAAACGCGCGGCAGTCTCGCCAGTGCTTGCGTGTCCGTGGCGGTGGTAACACGTGAATTTGCATAAGTTTTACATTACACTTGGATTTTTTTTTTTTTCGTTCAGTCGTGTGTGATTTCTGCACTTCATCCTTTGGACAGGGCTACTACTAAAACCGACGCAGCGCGGTGAGTACACTTCACGTATACCATAGATTAAGTCTATCCGTATGCCGCGCGACCTTCATTGCACCGTCCGGCTATCTCAGCAGTTACGATTATAGTCTATTCGCTGAAACAACACTGGTGCATTTGTGCTTTATACGACTTGTAAGTTCGTAGCGTACCTTGGTTGGGCACTGCACTGTACAAGTTCAAAGTTAGCAGTTCATAACAGTGTGTAGCATTTATGGTTTGCGATAGTAACATGCGTCGCACTCTTTAAAGTGTCCAGCACGGAGAAGTTTACAGCGACGAACACTTTATAACGTATCTATATGCTGACCGTTCAAAATTTCTGTTAGTTTGCCTGCTACGTATCGTAGTCCACGCTTATACTCGTCACTGATATTTCACTTCACTCAAACATGTGGCTTGCGAATATACATAGTTTATTTAATCACAAAATCACTATTGTTAGGAAAGTCGCAGGTTTGCGTCCTTTCAATAGTTATCAGTCACTGTTTTTGTTCTCTCTATAGTTCACTGTCGTATTAGTTTCACACACAAACTTCAGTCTTTTTACAATTCGTAATGATTTTAATATACATAAACTATGTACAAGGCTATATACAAAGTCAGATCATTGAGAATGGCTATTTCATTTGTAAAACTTTATGTAACAGTTTCTTTCGAGTGACATTCAGATCACATTATTCTTTTGTTTTAAACGATTATTTGTCAACATTGGGTGTTACATATTTATTTTTAAGGCGTGGCCTATGTTCATGTCAGTTATTGGGTGGAAAGTTATTTATTCTCAGCAATATTATATCTTTTAAATAAGTTACTGTATTTGACATGAGTAAGTAAACATTCAATGACTTTTAGAAACGTCTTGGGTAGTTTTTCGATACAATACTAAATTTCGGTTTACAGCTTTTACTACGCCTCGTCAAAATTAACATGTCATCAGAATGAAACTTTCACTCTGCAGCGGAGTGTGCGCTGATATGAAACTTCCTGGCAGATTAAAATTGTGTGCCGGAACCGGGACTCGAACCTGGGACCTTTGCCTTTCGCGGGCAAGCGCTCTACCGACTTCTTTTTTTTTTTTTTTTTTTTTTTTTTTTTTTCGGGTCTCCTTCCTCCCCTTCAACCCGTCCTTCCGCTCACCAAAGTCGCCTTCTTCAGCGTCGGCTTCTATCGGCCTTTTTGTTCCATTTCTTGGACTTGAAAATAATAATAACAAAAATGTAACTGATTTGACGAATTTCCGTCTCGCTGTTCCACAGCTTTTTACCGAAAATATTGCAAACCAAAAGACTAAATGTTTGTTCTTCTTCGTCGTACAAGTACATGTATTAGTAGGGTTTTTTAACTTTGCGTGTGGCGTGATGTCAAAATAGAATAAGATAAATAAGAAAATAAATTGTAAAGAATTAAAAACTGTAATGAAAAGAAAATCTCTTTTCCGGTATGTCTTGTAGGAAATCAAGAATCATTTGTATGAATACATAAGTTCGTTTCCTCGTAGGTGTAATGTGGTAACATAATTAAGTTTTTTCTTCTGATTTACCAATGATTTAAAACCGCGTTGATGTTAGTCTTGAGTAAATTAGATTTCTTCTTCTTGTTATACTAATTAAACTAAATTTGTAATTGCAACAGAACGTCCAGTTTCGTCACTGGGTTAAATAGAGTCGTCAACGCAGTAACGTATCTGAATTTAAATGATCCATGGCGGTCTTCTCTTTGTTTCCCTAAAACCCTTCTCTTGTTGCGAGTAACAGAAAAGTCAAAACAATTACATTCTTCTAAATGTAAGCTTCTTGTAATACTTTACATTATTGTTCTGGTCAAAAAATTTGCAAAAGTTTCCTTGTATTTTTTATTACGCATCAGCATGTGGTGTTCAGTTGTAAGATACACCCAGAAATCCTCCACATTGCTTGATTCTTTGGTTAGGATGTAATGAAGAGTTTGCTCTTTCAACCAGTTGACAGCATTTCTTTTAGTTCTTGGATATGGAATGCTATCCGGTGTTAGGAAGTCAGCAGCTGTGAAGGCGGTGGGTGTCGTTCTGCTGATGCTAGCTAACTTTTGTCTAACATAAAGCCATATGTCTTCAACCTTTTTACACAAGAGTCTATGTTCTTCATCGTCTACTACGTTGCAGAGTGGACACAGCGGTGAAGGTGCCAGCCGAATTGCATGTAGTCTAGAGTTCGTTGCAGTTTTCCTATTGACCGCGAAATACCAGGTCGCTTTCACGGACGTTGGTAAGTTCCTGCTGTGAATGTTTTTCCAGATTATGTTCCAGTTATTCGACGGATATTTCTGTTCTATATTATTTCCGAGTTTGGTTTTCATCAGCTGTTTGTAAAGATCTTTAACCTTTACGATTTCTTTTTCTGGTATCCTGCCGTGTATGTAACTGTATTCCACGAAAAAATATTTTAAGTGGTGCAATCCGTTAGGGATGTGTCGGACACTGACAGGTGCATTGAGGTCGACAGGAGCTGTTTCGTTTACCAAGTGTGCAGTAAGGCTACCACCTTGCTTTTTCCATTCCTTGTACGTGTTGGAGAGGTACAGAGCTTTCGCTTTTTGACTGACATCTGTGAGGTTTAAACCCCCAAGTATCGTGGGAAGCGTCAGCGTGTCGTATTTCACTTTGAAGATTCGTCCGCGGGTCACGAAATGTCCTAGAGCAGATATCATGCTTTTGGCGAAGGTTGCAGGAAGGGGCAAGACTTGTGCTACATAGTTTACTTTAGATGTAATGTAAACATTTGCAACTGCGACCTTTTGGAGTTCGTCGAGTTTCCTTATACTATGTTCTTGTACACAGGCTCGCATGCTGTTCAGTAGTTTCCGATAATTAACTGCAATAGTTTGCTGGATGGACCGTTTAAAATCAATGCCAAGGCATTTCATTGTTGCGAGTTCTGGTAGCAAGCTTTGGGTTTGTAACCTGATGCCACGTCCAATATGAAATATCCCGGACTTCGCTTCATTAAGTTTTGCGCCTGAAGCTTGTTCGTATTTCCTGACTATCTCCAGCGCAGTCACGACTTCATTGCCACTCGTGGCGAGAAATCCGACATCATCAGCGTACGCATTGCATACGATCTTTTCTCTCCTAATTTGTAATCCCTGGAGATGTTGTGTGAGGGAAGCGAGGAGTGGTTCGATAGCAATGGCAAAGAGTGCCATGGACATGGGGCACCCTTGCCGGATGGAGCTGGTAACTTCTATCGGTTGGCTAATCTGTCCATTAATTACAAATCTCGCTACGTTGTTCGTTAGCGTATTGCGGATGACGGCAATAAAGCGGGGTGGGTATCCCATTGTGCTCATAGTCCGGAGTAGGAACTGGTGATTGACCCTGTCAAAAGCTTTGTCAAGGTCAAGGGACACCAGGGCACATTTTATTTTGCAAACGTCGGCCGTGGCAATTATATCCCTGTAATCACAGAGGGTCTTCAAGATCTTTCTATCTTTACCGACACTCGTTTGGTAAGGGCCGGTGACGGTGGTCATTGTGCTGTTTAATCTTCGCGCTAGTACTCGACCAAAAATCTTATAATCGCTGTTCAGCAATGTTATTGGCCTAAGACCGCTTATAGTCTTAGTACCTGATGTTTTGGGCACTAGCACTACGATGCCTTCCCGAAGCTCTTTTGGGATATCGTTTTCAGGGTTTAACAGTTCATTGCAAATGAGAGTGAACTTGTCTTTTATGAGGGAACTGAATGTTTTATAAAATTCGGCAGGAATACCGTCCGTTCCCGGAGATTTGTTCGTCTTGCTTTCTGCTATTGCTTCTTCGACGTCTTCTGCAGTCACTTCTGAGATGAGGGATTGTGCTTCCGCGTGGTTTATTCTCCTTTGTAGGGTGGACAGAAACTCGTCTTGAAGGCGTTCGTTAACTGGTTGAGAGGACATGAAGGAAGCGAAATGTTGTACGATCGCCTCCTTAATCTCAGAGTTTTTCGTTAGCTTCCTTCCGTCATTCAGTTGTATTGCAGTGAATATTTTGCGCGACGCTCTTTTGTGCTCACGGATAACGTGATATACGGAAGTTATCTCATTCGGCGCCGTATCCTGCACTCGTGACCGTATTTTGTAACCTTCCAGTTGTTTACGTCGAAGGGCCAAGATTTTCGCCTTGATCTTTTTAATTCTTGCATAGTTTTCAACAATCGTGGCATCTGATTTGAATAAATCTCTTAGGCATTGAAAGTAAAATTCCATAGTACTTTTGTACCAGAAGCTTTTTTCTCTGGAGTAGTTTAGGAAAAATCTCCGTATTTTCGGCTTGACATGTTTCAGCCACCAGTCGGTAGCAGTGTTGTACGAGGCGAACCTGCTCTCACACTCCCTCCATAGTGCGTGGAACGCCTCCTGGCACGCCTGGTCTTCTAGGTGAGAGACGTTCAGCTTCCAGGTCCCTCTACCTCTGTAAGTCCCCTGTTTGGCCATATTGATTGCGCAGATCTACGCTGCATGATCCGAGAAAACGACAGGCCATATTTCCGATTGCAGGATGTTGCGCTTTAAATTATGTGAGACATACACTCTGTCTAAACGACTCGCCGAGTGGCTGGTCACATGAGTGAATCCGGGGGCTGCACCGTGCAAGCGCTCCCATGAGTCTACTAGACGTAGTTGCGTGACTATCCGTTCAAGTTCGATAGACTTATTGAGATTGGGAGTTTGGTCTTTGGCATGCAATACGCAATTAAAATCACCTCAGAGGATAATGTGCTCCTGTCGGGATCCGAACAGAGGGACAACTTCTTCTTTAAAAAACTCCGCCCTGCGTTGTCTATTGCTAGATCCCGATGGGGGATAGACATTAATGATTCGTACGTTATTGATCGTACCTGCTATGCCTTTACTGGTGGTTAATTTTACAACATCTTGGACTATTATGCCCTCTTTCGTGAGGATAGCTGTAGCCATTTCCGTTCCGATCCCTGGATTTGTGAAAGCATTGAATCCCGGTACATGTTCAAGGTCAATATCTGTGACTTCTTGCAATAGGAGAATGTCTACGTCAGCGGCATATATAAAATCTTTGAGGTTTTGTAATTTGAATGAGCTATGAGCCTTATTGAGATTTACTGTGGCTATCTTGTACGTTTGTACTTCTGTCATCGGTCGTTCTGGCTGTTCAATCATGAATTCGTTCTTCAGTTCTTCGTTCCTTCTCTAAAAGTCGTATAGTAAAAAAAAAAACAGCTTAATAATACTCATCAGTATCAAAAGGATCCGGAACATAATCTTGTCGCTTTGAGAGATGTGTCATGGAAGTGTCTTCTTTCCGAGTGTCGTCATCTTTTTGGAGTTGTGCATTATCTAACTTAGATTCGTGAATTTCGCTCATTTCTTCATCCGCTGGGTCATCTGCCACTTCGTCCGCCCAGTTGGTGTGCGTAGGCCTCTGGGGTGGGTCATGGAGAGCCTCCGGAGAGGGATTTCTTTCCGGTTTCTGTGTGGGTGGTTCCTTTGGTAACCGTTCTTCAGCGCCTTTTTTCCCCAGTGCAGAGACAGGGGGTTTTTCGGGTGCTGGTGTCGGTTTCTTATCGGAAGAGGACTTTTGACTTAAGCTGGCTGCTATTTCTTTTGCCTTTTGTCGCAGAGGTGCAGCGGCCTCCTCTGCGCCTTCGGATGCAATCCTGCGCTTCTTGTTTCTCCTTCCGGACTTCCTTTTTGGTGAACTCTCTGCGGTTTCAGACCCACTTTCTGGTTCCTGCGGAGTGGTAAGCTCTTCATTTGCCGAAGGATCTGCACCATTTACAGGTTCGGTTTCCTGTGTCGGCTGAACTTCGTCTGTTGCTGTTGGCGGTCGGGAATCGAGTATATCGTCGGCTATAAGTGTGCTGACATCCATTGGGATTTCAGGCTCTGCAACGATTGCTCCTGCAGTTGGATCAGGGACCAAAACTGTAGCCGGTTGCGCTCGAGCAGCAGCGGCGTAAGTTCCAGGCAGTGACGTCATGGCTAGTGGCCTGGCGGGCTCGCCGGCGGGTAGCTGCGCCACGCGCCTCTGTATACAATTGGCGCGCACGTGGCCAGGCTTGTTACAGACCGAACAAGTTCTGGGTTGATCGTCATAAATAACAATTCCTCTATACCCGCAGACGTTTACATACGAAGGAATATGTTTCCGTAGTTCTACTCGGAGTTGTCGTACACCGTTTAGAACGGGAAATTTATGCGCGCTCGACCACTTTTCAGCAAAATTGCTAAGCACTGTACCGAACGGAGAAATTACAGCATTTATCTGTTCCGCAGTAATTTCAAAAGGCAACTCAAAAATTCGGATAGTGCGTATTCCAAACCCAGCATGAGTGATAGCAACCTCCCCAACACGTCCGTCTGAATACCTAAATTTCACAGTACCTCCACAGGATTCAACTACCTTCGAGCATAGCTCCGCACTACTCAACTTGACAAATACCACACTCGCTATAATCGACAGATGATTACCAATAATGTCGTTGCATGATAGTTTTACATCCTGCTCTAACCAATTTTCTATCTCATAGGATTTCGGTCTAGTAGTTCGATTCTCAAATGTCAATTTCAAAGTATCCTTCCTAGTCGGTCGTTCCATTTCTTGTACCATCATTACAATCGGTTCATACCTTTCACACAGTTCAATAACGAAAGCTATTTGCTGCAGCAAGCACCGACACTTACCACGCGAAGACAAGCTGTCGCAGCGCACGGCACGGAGCGTCCTGCCCCTAGCACGACCGCGAGCAGACTGCAAGCGCTCAACCGACTGAGCTACCCCGACACGACTCACGATGCCGCCTCACAACTTTACTTCCGCCAGTACCTCGCCTCCTACTTTCCAAACTTCACAGAAGCTCTCTTGCAAACACGCAAGACTAGCACTCCTGGAAGAAAGGATATGGTGGAGACATGGCTTAGCCACAGCCTAAGGGATGTTTCCAGAATGAAACTTTCACTCTGCAGCGGAGTGTGCGCTGATATGAAACTTCCTGGCAGATTAAAATTGTATGCCGGAACCTGGACTGGAACCTGGGACCTTTGCCTTTCGCGGGCAAGCGCTCTACCGACTGAGCTACCCCGACACGACTCACGATGCCGCCTCACAACTTTACTTCCGCCAGTACCTCGCCTCCTACTTTCCAAACTTCACAGAAGCTCTCTTGCAAACACGCAAGACTAGCACTCCTGGAAGAAAGGATATGGTGGAGACATGGCTTAGCCACAGCCTAAGGGATGTTTCCAGAATGAAACTTTCACTCTGCAGCGGAGTGTGCGCTGATATGAAACTTCCTGGCAGATTAAAATTGTGTGCCGCAACCGGGACTCGAACCTGGGATCTTTGCCTTTCGCGAGCAAGCGCTCTACCGACTGAGCTACCCCGACACGACTCACGATGCCGCCTCACAACTTTACTTCAGCCAGTACCTCCCCTCCTACTTTCCAAACTTCACAGAAGCTCTCTTGCAAACACGCAAGACTAGCACTCCTGGAAGAAAGGATATGGTGGAGACATGGCTTAGCCACAGCCTAAGGGATGTTTCCAGAATGAAACTTTCACTCTGCAGCGGAGTGTGCGCTGATATGAAACTTCCTGGCAGATTAAAATTGTGTGCCGGAATCTGGACTGGAACCTGGGACCTTTGCCTTTCGCGGGCAAGCGCTCTACCGACTGAGCTACCCCGACACGACTCACGATGCCGCCTCACAACTTTACTTCCGCCAGTACCTCGCCTCCTACTTTCCAAACTTCACAGAAGCCCTCTTGCAAACACGCAAGACTAGCACTCCTGGAAGAAAGGATATGGTGGAGACATGGCTTAGCCACAGCTTAAGGGATGTTTCCAGAATGAAACTTTCACTCTGCAGCGGAGTGTGCGCTGATATGAAACTTCCTGGCAGATTAAAATTGTGTGCCGCAACCGGGACTCGAACCTGGGATCTTTGCCTTTCGCGAGCAAGCGCTCTACCGACTGAGCTACCCCGACACGACTCACGATGCCGCCTCACAACTTTACTTCCGCCAGTACCTCGCCTCCTACTTTCCAAACTTCACAGAAGCTCTCTTGCAAACACGCAAGACTAGCACTCCTGGAAGAAAGGATATGGTGGAGACATGGCTTAGCCACAGCCTAAGGGATGTTTCCAGAATGAAACTTTCACTCTGCAGCGGAGTGTGCGCTGATATGAAACTTCCTGGCAGATTAAAATTGTGTGCCGGAACCTGGACTGGAACCTGGGACCTTTGCCTTTCGCGGGCAAGCGCTCTACCGACTGAGCTACCCCGACACGACTCACGATGCCGCCTCACAACTTTACTTCCGCCAGTACCTCGCCTCCTACTTTCCAAACTTCACAGAAGCTCTCTTGCAAACACGCAAGACTAGCACTCCTGGAAGAAAGGATATGGTGGAGACATGGCTTAGCCACAGCCTAAGGGATGTTTCCAGAATGAAACTTTCACTCTGCAGCGGAGTGTGCGCTGATATGAAACTTCCTGGCAGATTAAAATTGTGTGCCGCAACCGGGACTCGAACCTGGGATCTTTGCCTTTCGCGAGCAAGCGCTCTACCGACTGAGCTACCCCGACACGACTCACGATGCCGCCTCACAACTTTACTTCCGCCAGTACCTCGCCTCCTACTTTCCAAACTTCACAGAAGCTCTCTTGCAAACACGCAAGACTAACACTCCTGGAAGAAAGGATATGGTGGAGACATGGCTTAGCCACAGCCTAAGGGATGTTTCCAGAATGAAACTTTCACTCTGCAGCGGAGTGTGCGCTGATATGAAACTTCCTGGCAGATTAAAATTGTGTGCCGGAACCTGGACTGGAACCTGGGACCTTTGCCTTTCGCGGGCAAGCGCTCTACCGACTGAGCTACCCCGACACGACTCACGATGCCGCCTCACAACTTTACTTCCGCCAGTACCTCGCCTCCTACTTTCCAAACTTCACAGAAGCTCTCTTGCAAACACGCAAGACTAGCACTCCTGGAAGAAAGGATATGGTGGAGACATGGCTTAGCCACAGCTTAAGGGATGTTTCCAGAATGAAACTTTCACTCTGCAGCGGAGTGTGCGCTGATATGAAACTTCCTGGCAGATTAAAATTGTGTGCCGGAACCGGGACTTGAACCTGGGACCTTTGCCTTTCGCGGGCAAGCGCTCTACCGACTGAGCTACCCCGACACGACTCACGATGCCGCCTCACAACTTTACTTCCGCCAGTACCTCGCCTCCTACTTTCCAAACTTCACAGAAGCTCTCTTGCAAACACGCAAGACTAGCACTCCTGGAAGAAAGGATATGGTGGAGACATGGCTTAGCCACAGCCTAAGGGATGTTTCCAGAATGAAACTTTCACTCTGCAGCGGAGTGTGCGCTGATATGAAACTTCCTGGCAGATTAAAATTGTGTGCCGGAACCGGGACTCGAACCTGGGACCTTTGCCTTTCGCGGGCAAGCGCTCTACCGACTGAGCTACCCCGACACGACTCACGATGCCGTCTCACAACTTTACTTCCGCCAGTACCTCGCCTCCTACTTTCCAAACTTCACAGAAGCTCTCTTGCAAACACGCAAGACTAACACTCCTGGAAGAAAGGATATGGTGGAGACATGGCTTAGCCACAGCCTAAGGGATGTTTCCATAATGAAACTTTCACTCTGCAGCGGAGTGTGCGCTGATATGAAACTTCCTGGCAGATTAAAATTGTGTGCCGGAACCGGGACTCGAACCTGGGACCTTTGCCTTTCGCGGGCAAGCGCTCTACCGACTGAGCTACCCCGACACGACTCACGATGCCGCCTCACAACTTTACTTCCGCCAGTACCTCGCCTCCTACTTTCCAAACTTCACAGAAGCTCTCTTGCAAACACGCAAGACTAGCACTCCTGGAAGAAAGGATATGGTGGAGACATGGCTTAGTCACAGCCTAAGGGATGTTTCCAGAATGAAACTTTCACTCTGCAGCGGAGTGTGCGCTGATATGAAACTTCCTGGAAGATTAAAATTGTTTGCCGGAACCGGGACTCGAACCTGGGACCTTTGCCTTTCGCGGGCAAGCGCTCTACCGACTTTTTTTTTTTTTTTTTTTTTTTTTTTTTCTTGTCTCCTTCCTCCCCTTCAACCCGTCCTTCCGCTCGCCAATATCGCCTTCATCGGCGTCGGCCTGCCTTTGAGAAAGAAAGTGGTTGCTGTCCGATACTTAAAAATAAAAATCTTCCCATGTATGCTTCTTTAGCCACTTTTTGTTTTATTTGTATGCGTGTTATGCAGCGAGGCTTCGCCTGCAACGTTCGTCTTCACGAAAATTTACTGCTCTGGCGGTGGTGTCGTTCATGTCTGAACTTTATCTTCTGCTTCGCTTACAGGTGGTCTGCATTCGATGAACGTTTCTTAACTTTGTAGAGCAATGACGCGCACGAACCACACATGATTTTGTTATATTTTTGTATGTTATTCGATTTTTTTATTTTTTTTAATTTTTTTTATTTTTTATTTTTATTTTTATTTTTTCATATTTTTAAAAAATTTTTCTATCAAATATTGACCAGATATTTGGTTAAGGAAACGAAATGAATCATAAAAATGAAGTAAACGAGTGCGATGCCTCTTCTGTGGCATATCCTTTAGTGTCATTTGGTGATGAAAAGAAATTTTTCTCTGTAGCGTGATTAACAGAAAAGTTTCTCCTAACTAAATATAAATAATAAAAATAAATAAATAAATTTTGTGATCATTCTTTTTTCTCTATTTTCTCTTGACCGCTTGTGAACTGTTTATTTCTTTAGAATAAGGAGTGTGTTCCGGCTTCCGTTGGTGGCATGCTGTTTCAGGGTTCTGCTGAGGCCTTCTCGGCTACCGTAGCGGCCACGGGGCCCACGAAGTCCCCACCGTACTTCACCCTCAACAGCGATCCCCTACTTTGGCATGCCTCTATTAGCGTTACGAATTGGTTGTAATAATCATCCTACGCCCTCTCTCTCGAAGAGAATCTTCAACATGTTGCCATAATTATTTTTCATATCTCTTTTCCGGAATATGTTGTAATATCCTTGTTGCTGAAATTCTTTGAATTCCTGGACAGTACCGGTCCCTTTCTTATTAATGACGTAGTGAATAAAATTCCCCAGTAACCACAAAATGGCATTATTTTTTTGGGCAGGAAAATATATCTTGTCTGGGAAGAAAATTAGATTTAAATGTATTTCTCTCCCGTCGCTTCTCTTAAGGAACGATATTTGTTTCTTAAGTTCCTGCCATATTGCGCTGTATTCTAAACATACGAATCTGTGTTCCAAGGTATCAATTGCGTTGCATTTTGGGCATCTGTTTGTATCACAACATCCTATTGCATACAATCTCTCATTGGTACAAACGATATTGTTGACAACTCTGTACCACGCTACCTGTATTTCTAATGGGAGCAGTCGATTACTCACATTTTTCCAAATGACTTTCCAATTCCTGTTTGGAAACTTGCTCTCCATTCTGTTTTTGTTCTCGTTTGATTTTAATCTGTCGATGATATAGTGGTAGTGTCTCTTCTTTTTGTCCAAGACAATACTCCTCATGTAGCTTAATTCCAAATAATAGAGACGAATGTATTTCAGTTTATAATTTATTTTGGTGATATCGACTGGTGGCTGCAAGCTTTCAGGTTGAAACAATTTGAATAATTGCGCTGTTATGCCGTCTGGGTGACTTTCAATAAGTTGAAGAGACCTCTTTATGAATAGTGCAGTTGTTTTCCGCTGAATGTCAGTAAGTGCGAGTCCACCCTCTTCCGTTTTCAGAGTCATTGTTTCTAAAGCTACCTTAAAAATCTGTTCTTGCCAGATATACCGACATACGGTTCTCATGATTGCCTTTGCTATTTGTTTTGGGATAGGCAGAATGTGCCCCATGTATGTCGCTTTTGAGAGTACCACACAGTTTACGATCTTAACTTTCTGCTTCAGGTTCAGGTCTCTCATGTCGTGTAATTTAAGGGTGCTTCGAATCTTATCAAATACTGTTTTCCAGTTAGCGGCAGTCATCCTAAGTGGGCAGCTGTATAGGGTTACCCCCAAGGCTGTATGATTTTCTACGCAATGTGCCCAAGGAACCTGTATATTGGTGAGGCCATTGAGATTCAAAAAAGCACTCTTCGTGTCATTAATTTCGGCGCCTGTTGCTCTGCAGTATAGGTGCAGGTTAACTGTAAGTTTTTTCATATCATCACTGCTTCTTATTATGACGCCTATATCATCGGCGTATGCATTAATAACTTTTTTTAGTCCCGATATGAAGATGCCTTCTAGTTCTTTATTCAGTCGTCGTAAGAGTGGTTCTATTGCCACGACAAACAGCATCATTGATAAGGGGCTCCCCTGGGGTACTCCATTGTCAATGCGAATGTCCTTAGTATAATGACCATTAATAATTACTTTCGTATGTATACCTTTCAAAATGTTATAAAAAATCCTCAGATTACCCTCGCTAACGCCCAAGTGCGACAAAGTTGTAAAAAGGTAGTTGTGACCGACTTTATCGAATGCCTTTGCGAAATCTACAAATGCAAGACCGCCATATGCTGAAGTGTTTGAAAATATTCCGACAATGTCCCTGTACTCGCTGACCGTCTTCAGAATAATGCGCCCAGGGAGACACGTCTGGTGGCATCCGATTATTTCTTCTAGGACTGGCCGCAATCGCTCTTTCAGAACTCTAGCTATTATTTTATAGTCAGAATTCATTAGTGTAATAGGCCTCATTTTCTTGATGTCTTTTGTTTCCGTGTTTTTGCCTTTTGGAAGTAGCACTGTAAAACTCTGTTTTAAATCTGCTGGGACAGCCTCTCCTTTTAAGGTTTCGTTGACAATTTCAGTGAACGTACTGCCTATAATATGCCAAAACACTTTATAAAACTCGAGAGGCAGACCATCGGGGCCCGGTGACTTTTTTAAAGGAGAAGTCTTTATTATTTCCAAAACCTCTTCTTCGCTTATTTCTTCTGTAATATGGTCATTATCCTCTTCTGTGATGGTGCCCTGAAGTTCAGATCCGGATAAAAAATCCCTTATGACCTGTTCCTCGGTACTATTTTCAGTATAGAGTGCAGTATAAAATCTATAGGCTTCATTAATAATATCTTTGTGAGTTGACAGGACGCTGTTATCCTCGGCCCTAAGAGACGCAATAAAAGTTCTTCTCCTTTGTTGCTCATGCTTTATGAGATGATATATCGATGTATTTTCCTCCTCAACCACAGTCTGAGTATGGGATTTGATTTTCAGATCATCAATCTGTGACCGTTTGAGCTTTAAGATTTCGGCTTTGGTCCTCTTGATTTGCAGAAAAATGTCTTGTGACATTGGTTGCTCATAGAGTTCGCGTAAGCAGGTGTAGTGAAACTCTATAGTATGCCGCAACCACCTCGCCCTCTCTTTCCCGTATTCTATCAAAGTGCCTCTTAGCCGTTTCTTTGCAACAGCGCTCCACCATTCTATATTGGATTTGTATTTATAGCGTGTTCTTAAAGAGGCCCGCCACGTCTCTGCTATGAAGTCAGCGAGAGCATTTTCTGGCAACATGTTAATATTCAATTTCCATGCGGGCCTACCCCAGTACGTCCTCTGTCTCATTAGCCGTATACTACACTTTACCGCTTGGTGGTCAGAAAAGATGGCGGGTATCACTTCAATGACATCCACTTTATTTTCTAAGGTCGAGGATACGTAAATCCTGTCTATTCGACTTTGGGATGTGTTGGTAATATAGGTAAACTTCACGATGGTGGGATACTTTATTTCCCAAGCGTCCTTCCATTTCATATTGGTTACTAGTCCCTCGAGTTCCCTTGATTTATTAAAATTTGGCCTTTGGTCCTTTTCATGTATTACACAATTCCAGTCACCACCAATTACAACGTCGGCAGGGTTATCATAGAGTAATGGTAAAATGTCAGTTTTATAAAAAGCAGCTCTTTCTGGTTTTGCATTGTTTCCGGATGGGGCATAGATGTTGATAAAGGTTGTATTAAAAATTTTGCATTTGATGCCCCTCCCAGATTCTAAAAGAACAGCGTCTTTCATTTCGATACCTTCCCGTACAAGAATAGCTGTCCCGCAACTGTTCTCAGGAGCTACGTTTACTATTTCTTTGTAACCAGCAACATACAAATTTCTGACTGTAACCTCTTGCAGCAGAGCTATATCGCTGTCGGACTGATATAAAAAATCTCTAAGCGCTACAACTTTAATTTCACTTTGAATTTTATTTATGTTTAAGGTGGTCACATTATATGTTTGTTCCATGAGGAAGTATGATTGAGGAATTTACAGGATTACGTAAAGGGCTGAAATTGTTCGTTTCTTCCGTGTACCTTCTTTCATTTTTGTACTCCGTATGTGTAAATTGTTTACGCTGTCAGAAAATCTCTTAATAAAAGATATCTTCGTCTGGTAATGCATCCTATTCCATGTCCTCATCCGCTCCTTTCTCGACTTCTTCGCTCCATTCAGATCTCGCAGCTGAAGTACTTTTTCGCATTAGGGATGCTTCTTCTGTGTCAGATAATGAATGTTCAATCTCGCTATGTAGCGTCTGCATTGCACATTCGGATATTTCAGAAGTTCTTTTTCCTGCAGGAGACTCTCCGGAGCGTCCTTGTGATGTGTCCGCTTTTTTCTTATCTTTTTGCAGAATGTTTCTCAATTTGTCCTTTAAAATGGGAGCAACAGTCTCCGCAGCCTCATGAGCCAGTCTGCGTTTCTTATTTCGTTTTCTTTTTGGCGATGCAGCCGGTGACAAATCAGGTGATTTGTCCGTCGATTCTGTAGAAGATCTTTCGCGTTGTATCGAATCCTTCAATTGATCTAATTTATTACACTGAGATCCGCTTTGTTCGTCGACATAGAGCTTCTTTCCTTTCCCATTTTGGAGTTGATCTTCATTCCTATTTTTGTCTTTCTCGGTACTACGTTGACTTTCTTGAGGTTTTTGATTTCCTTCTCTTTGCGATGAATTTTCTAAGCGATCTCCTTGTATCGCTACATTCAGCTGGTGGTTCTCATCAATAAGCATGGGTGTCGATTCTGAGGTCTCAAGCTCCTCATGTTGAAAAGCCGGAGGACTCGACGCAAAATCTGCTGGTATCATGTTCGGGTTTGGCTTCACTTCATTAGCGCGACGCTCAGTCACGCCGTGTGTGTCGTCTGTTTCCTGATGCGCCCGACCCGCCTCACCACTTCGCTCGTCATCGGCCACGCTCGGCCCCGCGCTGTTTCCTGGTAGCGGCTGTTCCGGCGCGACGTCCTCCTGCCCCGCTGTTGACGGCCCCGCTGAGCGGCGCGGGTTCGTGGCGGCGGCGTAAGTCAGCCTGAGGCTGACCGCCTGGCCCGGGACTACAGGCTCTGCGGCCGGCAGCTGCGCGACGCGTTTCCTACCGCACTCACTGCGAATGTGCTCTGTTGAGTTACACAGAGCACATGTTCGCGGCTGCCCGTCATAGATAACAATAGCCCGGTATCCTAGCACATTGATATAAGAAGGAATGTGTCTCTGCAGTTCCATCTTAAGTTGCCGAACGCCGTTCAATACAGGGAACATATGTGCCTCCGACCACTTTTCGGCGACATTGGACAGAATGGTACCATAGGGGCTGAGAACCGAATTTATTTCTTCCGCCGGCATCTCGAAAGGTAACTCAAAAACCCTCACTGTCCGAATACCTAAACCTGCGTGAGTAACAATGACATTACTCACTGTTCCGTCTGAATGGTTAAATTTCATAACAACGCCACACTTATCAACTATTGCATAACATAATTCTGCACTTGTCAACTTAACAAAAGCAGCATTTGAAACGAACGATAAATGTACACCAATTACTTCATTCGCTGAAATCTTCACTTTCTCGATTAACCACTGTTTAACCTCATAAGCTTTCGGTCTGTTAAAGTTTCTGTCAAAAGTGAATTTGATCGTGTCTTTCCTCATCTCTTTTGTCGTATTCATTCTGTCTTATTAATCGGGTTAACTAAAGCCACAATCGCAAGAATGCAGTTAAGACTAACCTTGTAAGGCGCGACACAGCCGTTGTTTACAACAGGACCGCCAGCGAGGCCGCCACACGTCCTTCGTCCAACACGACTGCCACTCGAATGCCTGGAAGAAAGGATATGGTGGAGACATGGCTTAGCCACAGCCTAAGGGATGTTTCCAGAATGAAACTTTCACTCTGCAGCGGAGTGTGCGCTGATATGAAACTTCTTGGAAGATTAAAATTGTGTGCCGGAACCGGGACTCGAACCTGGGACCTTTGCCTTTCGCGGGCAAGCGCTCTACCGACTGAGCTACCCCGACACGACTCACGATGCCGCCTCACAACTTTACTTCCGCCAGTACCTCGCCTCCTACTTTCCAAACTTCACAGAAGCTCTCTTGCAAACACGCAAGACTAGCACTCCTGGAAGAAAGGATATGGTGGAGACATGGCTTAGCCACAGCTTAAGGGATGTTTCCAGAATGAAACTTTCACTCTCCAGCGGAGTGTGCGCTGATATGAAACTTCCTGGCAGATTAAAATTGTGTGCCGGAACCGGGACTCGAACCTGGGACCTTTGCCTTTCGCGGGCAAGCGCTCTACCGACTGAGCTACCCCGACACGACTCACGATGCCGCCTCACAACTTTACTTCCGCCAGTACCTCGCCTCCTACTTTCCAAACTTCACAGAAGCTCTCTTGCAAACACGCAAGACTAGCACTCCTGGAAGAAAGGATATGGTGGAGACATGGCTTAGCCACAGCCTAAGGGATGTTTCCAGAATGAAACTTTCACTCTGCAGCGGAGTGTGCGCTGATATGAAACTTCCTGGCAGATTAAAATTGTGTGCCGGAACCTGGGACCTTTGCCTTTCGCGGGCAAGCGCTCTACCGACTGAGCTACCCCGACACGACTCACGATGCCGCCTCACAACTTTACTTCCGCCAGTACCTCGCCTCCTACTTTCCGACCTCACAGAAGCTCTCTTGCAAACATGCAAGACTAGCACTCCTGGAAGAAAGGATATGGTGGAGACATGGCTTAGCCACAGCCTAAGGGATGTTTCCAGAATGAAACTTTCACTCTGCAGCGGAGTGTGCGCTGATATGAAACTTCCTGGCAGATTAAAATTGTGTGCCGGAACCGGGACACGAACCTGGGACCTTTGCCTTTCGCGGGCAAGCGCTCTACCGACTGAGCTACCCCGACACGACTCACGATGCCGCCTCACAACTTTACTTCCGCCAGTACCTCGCCTCCTACTTTCCAACCTTCACAGAAGCTCTCTTGCAAACACGCAAGTCTAGCACTCCTGGAAGAAAGGATATGGTGGAGACATGGCTTAGCCACTGCCTAAGGGATGTTTCCAGAATGAAACTTTCACTCTGCAGCGGAGTGTGCGCTGATATGAAACTTTCTGGCAGATTAAAATTGTGTGCCGGAACCGGGACTCGAACCTGGGACCTTTGCCTTTCGTGGGCAAGCGCTCTACCGACTGAGCTACCCCGACACGACTCACGATGCCGCCTCACAACTTTACTTCCGCCAGTACCTCGCCTCCTACTTTCCAAACTTCACAGAAGCTCTCTTGCAAACACGCAAGACTAGCACTCCTGGAAGAAAGGATATGGTGGAGACATGGCTTAGCCACAGCCTAAGGGATGTTTCCAGAATGAAACTTTCACTCTGCAGCGGAGTGTGCGCTGATATGAAACTTCCTGGCAGATTAAAATTGTGTGCCGGAACCGGGACACGAACCTGGGACCTTTGCCTTTCGCGGGCAAGCGCTCTACCGACTGAGCTACCCCGACACGACTCACGATGCCGCCTCACAACTTTACTTCCGCCAGTACCTCGCCTCCTACTTTCCAACCTTCACAGAAGCTCTCTTGCAAACACGCAAGTCTAGCACTCCTGGAAGAAAGGATATGGTGGAGACATGGCTTAGCCACTGCCTAAGGGATGTTTCCAGAATGAAACTTTCACTCTGCAGCGGAGTGTGCGCTGATATGAAACTTTCTGGCAGATTAAAATTGTGTGCCGGAACCGGGACTCGAACCTGGGACCTTTGCCTTTCGTGGGCAAGCGCTCTACCGACTGAGCTACCCCGACACGACTCACGATGCCGCCTCACAACTTTACTTCCGCCAGTACCTCGCCTCCTACTTTCCAAACTTCACAGAAGCTCTCTTGCAAACACGCAAGACTAGCACTCCTGGAAGAAAGGATATGGTGGAGACATGGCTTAGCCACAGCCTAAGGGATGTTTCCAGAATGAACCTTTCACTCTGCAGCGGAGTGTGCGCTGATATGAAACTTCCTGGCAGATTAAAATTGTGTGCCGGAACCGGGACTCGAACCTGGGACCTTTGCCTTTCGCGGGCAAGCGCTCTACCGACTTTTTTTTTTTTTTCTTCCGCCATGTAAATGAATTCGTTTCCTACCCTTTACTTGGGTATCTGCAGTGGGCAATTATGCAAGTAAAAAAAAAAAAAAAAAAAAAAAAAAAAAAAAAAAAAAAAAAAAAAAAAAAAAAAAAAAAAAATTATGTGCCTCTTTGTAGCATTAAAATAAACTTCTTTCATCTTCTATCATATAATGTAGAACTGAACGTTTTTCCTACAAAGTTAGTACTCCTTGCTCGGAATTAATTTCTCCCTTTCTCTTCTGCAAGGAGCCACTAACAAAAATCTATTTTCCCGTATTCTACGGTTTGATAAAACAGAAAAAAGGTAAGCAAAACTAAACATGTACTTCCCTTAAAATGAAAACAACTTTAAATACCTGTCAACGGTATATGGGTTCTATATTTTTCAAGTTACATTTAATCGTCGGACAAAGCGTTTTCAGGGTTCTACTGAGGCCTTCACGGCTACCGTAGCGGCCCCGGGGCTCACGGAGTCCCCACCGTACTTCACCCTCAGCAGCAATCCCCTACTTAGCTTTTATCCAACACATAGCCACTATGCCATTATGAAATCCTTATCCTATGCCTTGTCTTTCGAAAAGAATTTTTAACATATTTCCGTAATTCTTCTTGTGATTTTTTTCCCTAAATATTTTATAATATTCCTCCTGCATATATTGTCTATATTCCACTATACAGTCCTTCCCTTTCTTGTTAATTACATAATTAATGTAATTACCATATATCCATAATAACAAGTTATTCTTCTGCGGGGGGAAAACTATTTCCTCTGGAAAGAATATGTTGTTCAAGGTGATTTCCCGTCCATCACTCCGTTTGATAAAGGCGGCCTGCTCCGTGATATCTTTCCATATATCTGCGTATCGTTCACATAAGAAGCGGTGTCTCAACAAATCAACATTTCCGCACTTTGAGCATACGTTAGTTGTTCTTCGTCCTATGGAATATAATTTTTCGTTGGTACTAACGATATTATTGATGACTTTGTACCACGCCGACTGAACTTCCGTTGTTAGTGTTGTATTGTTAATATTTTTCCATATTTTTTTCCAGTTTTTCTCAGGATATTTTAATTCCATCCTGTTGCGGATTGTAGTTGATTGTAGTCCATTCATTATATGTTGGCCTTTCCATTTGTTCTTATCCCCGATGATACCTCTCATATAGCTTATTTCAAGGTAGAACATTTGTATGTGCTTCAAATTGTCGTGTATTCTTCCGACATTTACTGGAGGCGACATGCAAACGGGCTTAAGCAGGTCAAATAAAGCAGCAGTGATGCTATCGGGATGATTATCGATTAGTTGCAAGGTCCGTTTGATGAAGAGGGCCTTACTTTTTTTCTCAACATCTGTTAGTCCTAGTCCACCCTTCTCACTTTTCAAAGTTATTACCTCCCGTGCTACTCTGAAAATATGACCTTGCCATACATAATTGCAAATTGTACGCATAATAGTTTTTGCTATATCTCTGGGAACCGGTAATATCTGACCGACATATGTGGCTTTCGCGAGGATTGCACAATTTATGAGTTTTATCCGTTGTTTTAGATTCAAATCCCTTGTCAGATTTAATTTTAAGACACCTCGAACTTTGTCCAGTAGCTGTTTCCAATTTGAAGCTGCCGTTCTTAGTGGGCAACTGTAGAAGGTTACGCCTAATGCAGTATGATGCTCCACTCGCTTTGCCCATGTCAGCTGCACATCATCGAGACTCTGCAAATTTAAGAAAGAACTTTTGGTCTCGTTTAGTTTCGCGCCCGTTGCGTCACAGTACATCCGCAAGTGTTCTGTCAGCTGTACATTGTCTGCATCGCTTCTTATGATGACGCCGACATCGTCCGCGCATGCGTTACTCACTCGTTTTGTTCCACGAATAGTTATGCCCTCTAAAGTGGAATGCAGAATTCGTAAGAGGGGTTCAACGGAAACGACGAATAAAACCATTGATAATGGACTGCCTTGTGGTACTCCATTTAAAATTTTGATGTCTTTGGTATATTGGCCATTAATAGAAATCCTAGTGGTTATTGCCGTTATAAAGTTCCGTATTACAGTCAAGCTTTTCTCATGAAAACCAATATATTTCAAGGTATGATACAGATATTCGTGGTTTACCCTGTCGAATGCTTTTGCGAAGTCTATGAAGGCTAGGCCGCCTTTCGCCGACGAAGTCGAAAATATTGCAATTATGTCTCTATATTCACATACCGTCTTAAATATGCTCCTTCGAGGAAGGCAAGTCTGGTGGCTCCCAATTACATGTTCTAGAATAAGTCGCATCCTATCTTTGAGCACCCTCGCGATGATCTTATAATCGGCGTTCATTAAGCAGATGGGTCTCATTTTATCAAGTTCTTTCGTGTCTGTGGTTCTTCCTTTTGGTAGTAGTATAGTAACACTTTCTTTGAAAGTATCAGGAATAACAACACCATTGAGGACCTCGTTAACCACTGAGGTAAATGCATCGCCTATTAAATGCCAAAATTTTGAATAAAATTCTACTGGCAGGCCGTCCGGGCCAGGAGACTTATTGCGTGGCGCAGATTTAAGAATTTCCGAAACGTCTTCGTTTGTTCCATCTACAGTAAAATTTGAATTTTCTTCTTCAGTCACAAGGTTCCCTATTCCGGAGTTCTGCAGCAAAACTTGCGTTAAGTTCTCATTAGTACCATTATTTTCGACATAAAGTTGATGGTAGTACCTATGAGCCTCGTTTAAAATATGCTTTTGTTCCGTCAGGATTTCGTTATCGTCCGTTCTGAGGCTGTTAATAAAAGTTCTCCTCCTGTTTTTTGCCATTTGTATTAAGTGGTAGATGGAGGCATTTTCGTCTTCCACTGTTGTCCTAGTGTGGGACTTTATCTTCAAACCCTCCAGCTGCGCCCTCTTAATACTGATCATCTTGGATTTAGTTCTCTTTATATCAATAAGAACCTCTTGTGACATAGGTTGTTCATATAGTTCTCGAAGACAGGTGTAATAAAACTCCATTGTTGTCCTTGACCATCTTGCTCGCTCTTTCCCATATGCGATTAATGTTGAACGTAATCTTTTCTTCGCGACCGAAGTCCACCATTCAATGTGGGTTCGGTATTTAGCTCGGTTTCTTAAGACAGCCTGGCAAGTCTGTTGTATTTCTAAAGTTAAGGCTTGTTCTGCGAGCATGCTTATATTTAATTTCCAAAGCGAGCGGCCCCAGTATGTCTTTTGTCTTGTAAGGTTGATACTACATTTTACACCTAGGTGGTCAGAAAAGGCAGCGGGTATTACTTCAATTCCGCGTATTTTGGCCTCTAAGTTAGGAGTGACATACATCCTATCAATTCTACTTTGTGAGTCACGAGTAAAATATGTAAATTTGACCACTGTTGGATACTTTACTTCCCAAGCGTCTTTCCATTTCATCTGTTTGACCAATGCGTCCAATTCGCGAGAGAAATTAAAATTTGGCCGTTGATCCTTTTTATTTAAGACGCAATTCCAGTCTCCTCCTATTAAAATTTCTGCAGGGTTGTCCTTGAGGAGAAATAAAATGTCACTCTTAAAAAATTTTGCCCTCTCTTCCCTGGCGTTATTTCCTGAGGGTGCATAAATATTTATAAAGGTGGTATTAAAAATTTTGCAGCTAATTCCCCTCCCTGATTCCAAAAGACATACGTTTGTAAGTTCCAATCCATCTTTGGCAAGTATCGCGGTTCCACAAGCCTTCTCAGTTGCGGTGTTTAAAATCTCTTTGTAGCCGGAAAGATAAAAATTCTTGATGTTAACTTCCTGTGAGAAAGCTACATCAGTATCGGACTGATATAAAAAATCTTTGAGGGCGGCTACCTTCGAGGAATTTTGAATTTTGTTTATGTTCAAAGTGGTAACGTTGTATGTGTATTCCACTTTGAAATTTACTTTACAAAAGAAGATAACTTCAGGGCAAACTTTCGTCTATTAATTTATTTCGTCTATTTTTTATCTTTCGTGAAAACCTTAAAATATCTTTCCTCAATCAGTGAAACACAACAAAAATCATTCTCGTGCATGCGGTCCTATCCGTGGATCTGACAAGTTAAAAATCGTTAATAGAAAACGTCTTCCTCACTCTACTGGTCCGTGTCCATTCCGTCCGTCCGGTTCTCGACATCTTCCGCCCAATCACCCGTCTTTTCTGCTCTTTCACGACTAAGCCGGGATACGTCATCCATGTCAGGATTGTTTGTGTCAGGCGCAGTGTTCAATTTCTCTTGCGGTTCTGCAGCATGTGACGAACCCGTTGTTTTATCACTGCACTCGCAGACTTCTTCCTTGTGGGATACTCGTTCCTGTCTTCCTCTTTCTTGAATGTTTCTAAGGCGTTCCCTTAAAGAAGGGGCCAAGTTTTGTGCCGCTTCGTGTGCAATTCGCCTTTTCTTGTTCTTTTTACGCAACGATTTCGCCGATCTATTTGGAGAAGACCCTGGTGAGGTGTCAGGGGATCCCGTAGGCGATCTCTGACATGGGGTGTGTTCCTTCTTGTTCGAGGGAGCGCCCTGAACGACTCCGGTTTTGTCATCGGCATTTTGTACCAATAACTCTTGAAGCTGCGGTGTTGTCAGACTGTCGTGATCTTCTTCTCGTTCATAATTGTTTTTCTTTCCTGTGGTATCTGTCTTGTCACCTTGTTGTTTTGGCGACGTTTTGTGATTATTCCCTTGACTAGGTTTCCCTTGCATTTGAGACAATGACGCTATTTGGTCTTCAGCATTTGCAACCTCGGAAGAGTGCTCCGGGCGTTCAGCCTCGAGTAACGTATCTGGTACGTGTAAAGTGCTCGCAGTCACCTCAGGTACGAGCGTTTCGTCCTCAGTCGAGTGTCGATTTCCAGAGACGGGACTTCCTCGTCCGTTGTCCAGTTGCGCGTTCTCGCCGCCGGCCGCTTCCCAGCGCTGCTCCGCGGTGGTCAGTGGAACGGGGCCGCGGCTGTCTGCCGCGGCGGCGTATGTCAACTTCATACTCACTACCGGCCCCGGGACGGCCGCCTCGTTAGCCGGGATCTGCGGGACACGGCGTCTAGGACACTCGCTTCGCACGTGATCAGGTGAATTACAGAGAGCACACGTCTTCGGCTGTCCATCGTAAATCACGAGGGCACGAAATCCACCGATGTTTATAAAAGATGGTATGTCCCTCTCAAGTTCAATCTTAATTTGTCTCACACCGTTCAACACGGGAAACATGTATTGCTCAGACCATTTCTCGGCAACATTCGAAATAACCCGGCCATACGGTTGCAGGCCGATACTAATTTGTTCAGCTGGCATTTCGAACGGTAACTCGAATATTCTTACTGTTCTAAGACCAGCATGCGACACAAGAACGTCGCTAAGTCGTCCGTCTGAATGATTAAATTTCATTTTACCCCCACTTCTTTCGATAATTCGACAACATAAGTCAGCAGATCGTAATTTTACGTAAACAAAGTTCGTAACAAATGAGAGATGTATTCCAATTACATCTACATCCGTAATTCCGACTGTTTCTACAAACCATCTCTTTAACTCGAAAGCCTTTGGTCTAATAAAGTCCCAATCGAAAGTAAACTTAATTGTATCTTTTCTTTGACAACTATTAAGGTTCATTTTGTCTTCTGGTGAAACATTTCAAGTTACGAGGACGCAACTAGAAGGTTACAACTGACCTGCTGCACTGCCGCACGTCCGTTGTTTACGTCGGGCCGCCGCGCTGCCTCCAGACATCCGTCCCGCACTGCGGCGTCCAGTCGAATCATACTGAGCTACCCCGACACGACTCACGATGCCGCCTCACAACTTTACTTCCGCCAGTACCTCGCCTCCTACTTTCCAAACTTCACAGAAGCTCTCTTGCAAACACGCAAGACTAGCACTCCTGGAAGAAAGGATATGGTGGAGACATGGCTTAGCCACAGCCTAAGGGATGTTTCCAGAATGAAACTTTCACTCTGCAACGGAGTGTGGGCTGATATGAAACTTCCTGGCAGATTAAAATGTGTGCCGGAACCGGGACTCGAACCTGGGACCTTTGCCTTTCGCGGGCAAGCGCTCTACCGACTGAGCTACCCCGACACGACTCACGATGCCGCCTCACAACTTTACTTCCGCCAGTACATCGCCTCCTACTTTCCAAACTTCACAGAAGCTCTCTTGCAAACACGCAAGACTAGCACTCCTGGAAGAAAGGATATGGTGGAGACATGGCTTAGCCACAGCCTAAGGGATGTTTCCAGAATGAAACTTTCACTCTGCAGCGGAGTGTGCGCTGATATGAAACTTCCTGGGAGATTAAAATTGTGTGCCGGAACCGGGACTCGAACCTGGGACCTTTGCCTTTCGCGGGCAAGAGCTCTACCGACTGAGCTACCCCGACACGACTGGCGGAAGTAAAGTTGTGAGGCGGCATCGTGAGTCATGTCGGGGTAGCTCAGTCGGTAGAGCGCTTGCCCGCGAAAGGCAAAGGTACCAGGTTCGAGTCCCGGTTCCGGCACACAATTTTAATCTGCCAGGAAGTTTCATATCAGCGCACACTCCGCTGCAGAGTGAAAGTTTCATTCTGGAAACATCCCTGAGGCTGTGGCTAAGCCATGTCTCCACCATATCCTTTCTTCCAGGAGTGCTAGTCTTGCGTGTTTGCAAGAGAGCTTCTGTGAAGTTTGGAAAGTAGGAGGCGAGGTACTGGCGGAATTAAAGTTGTGAGGCGGCATCGTGAGTCGTGTCGGGGTAGCTCAGTCGGTAGAGCTCTTGCCCACGAAAGGCAAAGGTACCAGGTTCGAGTCCCGGTTCCGGCACACAATTTTAATCTGCCAGGAAGTTTCATATCAGCGCACACTCCGCTGCAGAGTGAAAGTTTCATTCTGGAAACATCCCTTAGGCTGTGGCTAAGCCATGTCTCCACCATATCCTTTCTTCCAGGAGTGCTAGTCTTGCGTGTTTGCAAGAGAGCTTCTGTGAAGTTTGGAAAGTAGGAGGCGAGGTACTGGTGGAAGTAAAGTTGTGAGGCGGCATCGTGAGTCGTGTCGGGATAGCTCAGTCGGTAGAGCGCTTGCCCGCGAAAGGCAAAAGTCCCAGGTTCGAGTCCCGGTTCCGGCACACAATTTTAATCTGCTAGGAAGTTTCATATCAGCGCACACTCCGCTGCAGAGTGAAAGTTTCATTCTGGAAACATCCCTTAGGCTGTGGCTAAGCCATGTCTCCACCATATCCTTTCTTCCAGGAGTGCTAGTCTTGCGTGTTTGCAAGAGAGCTTCTGTGAAGTTTGGAAAGTAGGAGGCGAGGTACTGGCGGAAGTAAAGTTGTGAGGCAGCATCGTGAGTCGTGTCGGGGTAGCTCAGTCGGTAGAGCGCTTGCCCGCGAAAGGCAAAGGTCCCAGGTTCGAGTCCCGGTTCCGGCACACAATTTTAATCTGCCAGGAAGTTTCTTAACGTGTCATGTTATACCGTTCATAAAATTGGACTAGAGGAAATGAGTGATAAAATCATGAATACCAGTCCGAGACAAACAAAATGGCAATAAATACAGTTTTGGCAGACACAGGCAAGGTCAGACCCGTTAGTCAACCTGGTGCAAAACAGCCTGTTAGTTCTTTTAATACAGTTTGAGAGAAAGAGGAAATAGTCAGAGAATAGTCGCAAGATAAAATAGTGCATTACACAAATTCAGCATATTGTCACATTACTACAAAAATTACTGCACACTTCTACTACTACATAATATTGCATTTAATAAAATTAACAGCTGTTCTATTCTAGATTAGCATTCTTTGCCCCTCTCTCTCCTTCATCGCCTCTCGTTCACGTGTGTTCTGTCCACATTTGACTATGAAAATATGTGCGTGGTTCAGTCGCAAATATTGGTGTCTGACTAAATGTTCCTGTGCCTACTAATTTAGGGGGTGGTATTTTAATTTATCTAGCTCCTTATACTTATCAGGTGTAAAATGTTCGTTACAGTGTCATATCTAGTCTAATATAAATTGTGATAAATATTCGTATGAATCCTCTGCAGCGACTCGTAGATCTTCGTAGCGTCGGCGGCGACACAATTCTCTGCTCATTCACAGCTGAAAATGAATTCTTATTCTACAGCTTATGCTACAGACTATTTAAATTAGACGTTGATATTTTTAGATTGGTGCATAATTATGTTGTATGAGCTGCAGCGCTACGGGATTTGTTTACATTCAGTGTAATGTTTTGGTGACTAAATCTAAAAGTGGTACATGGTCGGAAAGATATTCCACACCAACTGGTGTGCGTGTTTACTGGCAATAATGTAAAATGTTACGTTAACCTTTAAGCGGTTGTCAGTACCCTACAGTATAGATAGAATAATTCAACAAGCTTCGTTGTTCTGTATAAATTACATTCGTCTTAACAATTTAAGGAATCGTTAGATTTGTGATGTCGGTCAGCTGATCAGAGTTAACTGTAATGTTTCTATTTTTGTTACTGCTCACGCGTCGTAATGTCAGCATTCCTGTGTGTGTGTACGTGTGTATGTGTGTGTACGTGTGTGTTTGTTTGTGTGTGTGTGTGGGTGTGTGTGTGTGTACTAAGAGCCATAGACAACTAAAATATAAATATTTCCTCATCACCTCCTTCTCTTATAATAATATAGTATTTTTTTTTTTACTCAACTCTCATCGTAGACGAAGGTGTGCTAGTGCGCTCCACCCCGCGATAATATCATTATAATATCATTTCCTCAATTCATCTCCTTGACATATAATAAAATTGTAAATATTCTTATACCCTATAATACTAAATACTATACTAATTAATGCTCTTTTTGTAAATGTGTGTGTCATCATAAGTGTTTAGGTGAGATTCTTTTATATAATTCTTAAATTTCACGCGTGACAACAGTTTCTGTGAGCCAACATCAATTGCATTGCAGTTACCTTTGTAGAAAATGATTTTTGCTCACTGTCTTAGTATTTTTAGTGAAAGTAGGACTAGATACTAGCTGATCAGCTTGGATTTATGCATAAAATTTCTTTAAATGTTTATGTGGGTATAAACCTCATATTTTCCCTGAATGGACTGCAGATAATAGATAACTTCCCTCGTGCGGTATTTTAACTACTCTAAAGGACCCAGTGTACAGATATTGCCACTTTTTGTTCCGATTAAGAATGGCTGATGGCTTTGCTTGGTTTCGTAGCATTACAAAGTCACCAACTTTGAAGGTCTGTGTTCTTTTTAGCTGTTTATCATAATAGGACTTTCTTTTAAATGCTGCATCAGTCAGAGCTACAAGAACTTGCCTTACCTTTTCTTCCAGAGTTATTTCACTTCGTGGGATTTTCGGTATTGGTTTTACCCATTCATTTGATTCTTTAGATTGTAATACTAGGTCAGTTGGTGTATATGGTGTCGAATAGAGTGGTAGGTTGTTAACAACTTGTTCGAACAGGCCAATGTACTCTATCCAGCGTGTTTGCTTATTAGCGGTGTATGTTCGCATGAAGCGATTCAGCTCACGGAACATGCGTTCCATGCGGTTGGCAGATGGATTGTACCTTGAAATGACGATGTGTTTGAGGTCATGATTGCGAATGAAGTCCTTCCACGCTTGACACGTGAAGGTTTTTGCATTATCAGAAAGTATTGTTACGGGTTTTCCAACGAAGGGAAAATAATCACGCTCCAGGCGGCGAATTACTGCTTTAGCTGTAGTAGTTTTCAATGCATACAGTTTTACAAATTTTGAGAAAACATCTTATATGCCAAGTATATGTCGAACGCCTCCGCGTCCAATTGGTAGTGGGCCAGTTGTATCGATAGAGACAAGATGCAGCGGTCGATAAGGCAGAATGGAATGCAGTGGCATCTTGTTAGACTGATTGTTTGGTTTGCATCGCTGACAAACTAGACAGGATTTGATTGTATTGTGGATTTTGCGGGACATGTTTGGAAAGTAGCAATATTGTTTTAACTTGCGGAGACACTTTAGCGAGCCAAAGTGTCCCCAGACACGATGCGTGTGCCAAATGAGAGTGTTTTCATTCAAAGCGGGAATGCAAACACACCATTGTTGTGACTGTAGGTGTCGGCGAAAGAAAAGTACTCCATTGTATATCCTATAATGTTGACTGAATGTGGTATCAGGCTTTTCTGTAATTTGTGTCATAACTTTGCACCATCTATCATCTGCATGTTGCAGCTGCTGCATATTTTTACACATATCTAAGTAATATGACCTGAATTCGGTATCTTTCATTAGCATTATTCTAAATTCTGTATTTGACTCAATACAATCGTGAAACTCTGGCAAACCTTGGGGAAGACGAGAAAGGGCGTCAGCTATGACGTTATCTGATCCTTTAATATGTTTTATCTCAAAGTCATACTCTTGTAGTATCATAGCCCATCTGGCAAGCCGGTTGTGCAATAGCTTGCACGACATCAGAAAGCTGAGTGCCTGATGATCACAGAAAACTTTCGTGTGCTTTCCAAAAACGTAGTGATGGAATTTTTTAAATGCCCACACTATTGCGAGGAGTTCTAATTCTGTTGTGGAATACCGTCGTTCACACTCGGTGAGCGTACGGCTGGCAAAACTGATGACTTTTAACGTCCGGGGGTCTAAATTATTTGAAATTTGGAAGAGCGCCGCGCCTACACCAGAATTTGACGAGTCTGTGGCAATGCAGAAATCTTGTGTCATATCCGGATGATGGAGTATGTCCGAATTTACTAGGGCTTGTATAATTTTTACAAAATCCTTATGGCACTGTTCTGTCCAGTTCCACGGTGTGTTCTTTCGAAGAAAGAACTATTTAGTAATTGTTTAGGTACGAAGCGCCGATAGAAAGAACAGAAACCATAAAATGCTTTTAATTGCTTTCTGTTGTGCGATGCGGGAAAATTTTTAAGTGCTTTAAGTTTCTCAGGATCTGGTACAATGCCTGTAGATGAGATGATATGTCCAAGGAATTTTACTTCAGTCTGTACAAATTTTGACTTTCTTAGATTGACAGTCACACCAGATGACAGAAATTTGTTTAATACTCTTTCGAGTAGGACAAGATGTTCTTCCCAGGTAGATGTTGCAACAAGTATATCGTCGACATAAACAGTAACACTATCAAGCAGTTCTGGACCAAGCACTGTGTCAAGTGCGGTAATAAAAACTACAGAACTTACATTCAGACCGAAAGGTAAAACTTTGAACTGGTAAGAGCGTCCAGAGAAAATAAATGCAGTATATTGTCGGGATTCTTCGGTTATAGGAACCTGCCAGTATGAAGATCTAAGATCAATGCTTGAAAGATATTTTACTCCATAAAATTTTTGTAGTTGCTCCTCTAGATTTTCTGGACGAGTTCTAACAGGAATTATGATTTTGTTGATGGCACGTGCATCAAGCACAAGACGAACCGATCCATCGGACTTGAAGATTGCCAAAAGAGGACTGGAATATTGCGACATAGAAGGTTCTATGACGTTCCACCTGAGCATACGATTAATTTCGGCATTAACTGCAGGCTGCTTAGCCCACGGAATGGAATATGTTTGTTTACAAAACGCCTCGTGAGGCTTTACTTGCATGTGATACTGGTAGGTTTTAATTACACCTGGCTTTTTGTCAAACACGCGGATGTACTTATGTAACAAATGCAAAAGTTGTTGCCTCTGACAATCTGTGGCATTAGTGGATTCCTCAACTTTCTGAGCTATGGATTCAAAAGATTCGGTTTCAGGTTCGGAAACATGAGTATGACCTTCAAATTGAATTTGATTAACTGACATTTTATCAAGTTTGACAGAGTTGTAAGATTTACCAGATGTTATTGCTTTCTTAATTAAATCTAGAATGCATACAAGTTGATTTATTGTTAAATGGCATTTTCCGTCTTTGAAGTCTAATTTTGCTTCTCTACTTTGTAAATATTCTAAGCCAAGTATACAGTCTTCTATTATTGCATCTACGACTAAAAATGAACATTGATCTATTTCACCATTAAATTGTAATGGAACAAGTGTTTGAACTTTTACTGGCTTGGATTTAGCCCCGACAGCACCAATGATTTTGCAATTTTGTACTGGGAAGGTGGGTAGTTTTTGAATATGATTGATTCGCTTGAACAAGCCGCCAGACAAAACATTCACCGCTGCTCCAGTATCTATTAGTACAGGTGTTGGTATGCCTCCTACAGTGATCATAGTGTGTGCTTGGTAGGTGACTACAGTAACTTTGGGTTGCTGTGTTGGTTCATGAAATAGCTCTTCCCTAATGTCCGTTCCATCATTGTACCTTAGCATTTTAACAGAAAGAATTGTGCCCACGCTGTCGCTGTCGCTCAATGTTGGTGGGCTTAACGCGAGCCTCTCTGGTTTGACGTCTGCATACTGCAAGCCTGTCGTTGTGGTTGGTTTATTGCCTCAGTCACGTCAGTTATTGTCACTGCCGACTGGTTTGTCGTCAAGTTTGTCTGGTCCGAACAGTCAGTGGTCATAGTTGCAATCGGTACGGTGTTTGTAGTTTGCTGCGGTGGTTAAGGCGGACGAAAATTTTGAAATTGCTGATTACTGCTGGGATTATTTAGGAAGAAAGTTCTATTCTCATTTAAATTTCTATACTGATTATGGTTATGCCACTGAGGTTGCTGGTTGACATTAAAATTGCTCGGATAGGCAACAGCAGTATTACGGTAGCTATTGTTGTTGTTGTTGTTGAAATAGCCAGGATTAAACCGATTACCACGGTGGCGTCGGTAATATTGCCCGCCGTTGGGAACATTACGTACGACGTTACTGCCGTTCGCATGTGTTGTCATTAGCTGGGGACGTGACTGTCCGTTGTTTTTAATAAATGGCTGTTGCAGTAATATCGGCTGGGATTGTGACATGTTTTGGTTTCCTGCTTGCGGCTGTTGGCTGACGGGAATCAGATGATTGTTGTATTGATTGAGAAAACGGTTCCCGTTACCGTACCCGTTATTGTAATGACGTGCTCGATCATCTTCAAAAATCAAATCAAGCGTGTCTAACATTGAGAGGAAGCTTTGTAGATCGTACGTTTGCACATTAGCCAGCTGTAACCTCAGTCTTGTGGGCAATTTGTTAATAAGTACACGAAGTACTTCCCGGTGCGGAAGAGGGTCGTCAAAGAATTTTGCTTTATTGAGATACTTCTCGAAGTATCTCCGCAGGCTTCCGTTTCTTCCATCGAAAGGCTGCGGATTGTACACTTCATTCCTAAATCGTTCTTGTACTACGGGCGACCAAAAAGTGGACAAAAATGCCCGTTCAAATTCACCATAGGTGTCATATAATTGCAAGGCTTCGTTTGCCCATATTCCGGCTTCGCCTTGTATATAGCCCACAACAAATCTGATTTTTCTTTTCTACGACCAGGTCTCGGGTAGTAATCCTCTAAAAGATTGAAGAAAGATAACGGGATGTACTGTGCGTTTCTCATTAATAAATATTTGAAATTGATGATGTTTAATCATACTTTCATCTAGTTCTTCTGTGTTACATGAACATTTGGATTGTAATTTAGGATTCATTTCTCTACCAAGTCTGTCAAGGTCACAGGAAGTCGTCAGTCGATAGTCAGTGTGTGTTCGATCAGATATTAATTTATTAATTGAGCTCTGATTGTCAGGAAAACGAGGGGTATTCATTGCATTATGTTCTGGGTTCAGATTCTGCGGTACATTTATTACAGGCGTGAAACCCTGAGAAGACTTTGTTTGTGAAGATAACATGGATTTTACCGCCGTCAAATCTTCCTGTAAAGATTTGACGGTGATTCCATGATCTTCATATACTTTTTCAGTGACTTTCTTTATCACAGAGGCCAATTCTGACTCTATTTTGTCATTTAATTGAGCCTCCGTATTATGCAAAAATTGCTGCACTCTTTCTTGGTTATCTTTCACAATATTCTAGGCTTGACTGGTAATTCTTTCAACAGTGGTTTCTAAATTTTCCTGTTTGATTTTTAATTCCGAGAGATTTTGCGCAATATTATCAATGGCAGAAGGCAATGTTTTTACTGTTTCCTGACAATCAGTAACATTGTCGACAACAGAAAAAATTTTTGCGTCTACCGTATCCATAATTTCGTCGACAACTTTCTTTTGTACCGTGGAAAATTTACTATTTATGATTTCTTCGACTTTGAGCATCTGTGCACTTAATTGTTCACTTACCTCATTGGAAATTCGTGTATACAAATGCTTTTGAGCAGACTCAAGTTTTTCAATTTCTGCTTGTGTTTTTGTTTGCTGTTCTTCTAAGCGATCTAATTGTTGTTTGGTCTGTGTAGTTAAGCCTGAAATCTGATTATTAATCGCAAGCTGCTGTTGCGACATGTTGGCTTGCAAGTTATCAATCTCATTTGTGATCTGATTAGTCAAAACCGTAATTTGTGTGTTAGTCGCAGCTTGTTGTTGCGACATATTGGCTTTCAAGTTATCAATCACAAATGTTGTGATCTGATTAGTCAAAACCGTAATGTGTGTGTTAGTCGCAGCTTGTTGTTGCGACATATTGGCTTTCAAGTTATCAATTTCATTTGTGATCTGATTAGTCAAAACCGTAATTTGTGTGTTAGTCGCAGCTTGAAAATTGCTAATCTGAGTAGTCAAAAGTTCCTCAAAACGCTTTAGCCAGTCATTCTGTGTATCCGCGACATGTTGTTCAGTTTGTGGGGATAAGTTACTTTCGCGAGTTCGTGTAGCCAGATTTTGTTCCACTAATGGTGGAATTTGCTCGATAGAGCTGGCAGCCATGTTGTCTTCTACGTTCTGAACAGATTGTTGGGGAACGTTTAGATTTTGTTCAGATGCCATGTTGCTTAACTGACTACGGGTTTTAACCATAATATTTGTTGAATTTTGGCAAATATTGATAACAGAGGGGGGTCCTATAAATTTCACACGGAAAATTACTGAAATTACTTGTGGAATCGTTCACACGTACGCGAGAGAAACTTCGAGAGAGAAAAGCAAAGATAAGCTTAATTACACGCAGCATTAACTATTTGATTGATACTTTCCCTGATATTCACTTGAAATAAAAATGTAACTGCGAGAGAAATTTTCAAAACGCGGTACCTAATGGAAAATACTGATATTGCTACAGTGCACTAGCGACAGATAGAAGAATCTAGTAAGCACCAAGCAAGCTGAATAATGAGTCTGATCTTACCTTTATTGTGACTGCAATTGTTGGCTGGTTAAACTTTACTTCCGTTGCGAAAATCATTAATTTTCATCTCCCGTACAGTTCATTGTTGACGCATGAAACAAAACACAATATCAGGATTAGTGACATGAAAAGGCACAATCTTCACAAAAATCTTAACTAAATATTTCAAATAAATTTACTATCTGATATATATATATATATATATATATATATATATATATATATATATATATATATATATATATATATATATATATATATATATTATTTGTATGTGTCCTGTCACAATGGGCGCCATAGTTAATTTGAAAAAAAAAAAAAAAAATTCTTCTTGTTATGCTGCTTTCATATGAAAATGGGTGTTGCGTATTAAAGTTAAGTTTGGGGACCGCAAATGAAATTTTACCAGTTAGTGAAATATTTTTAAATGAGATTACTACGCAATTTTTACAAGGAAGGGACAATTTAAACAAAATTATTGGATTCCGCCATTAAATGGTAGCGGTCGTAATTTCGGTGGCAAATGCAACACCAGAAAGCAACATTACAGAAGAAGTCGGCGGAATCTAAATTTTACCTCATTGAGAGCTGGTACAAATGTTTCGGTCATGTTCTGTAGTGATTCCAGCTTTGATGAATGGAATATTACTTCGATAAATTGATGCTGGGATTGTGCGTTTCGGTTATTATTGTTATATGACCGTGTGGAAAATTAATCATGATAGTCGCCAAAAATTGCAAAATTATCGGACTTCATAAACATTACGAAGATTTTTCTGCAGGCATTAAAATGTAATAAACCATTCATAGACACGAAATAAATAAAAGTTACACAGAGAATGTTTTAGTACAATCGCGAAACAAATTGCAACAATACCCGAGCATCACTTTATGAAGTACTAGATCTGCTGAAAATAAATAACTTTAAAATTAGTGAGAATGGGGAAAGGATTGTAAGTAAGTAAGATATTTCAAATTAACTGTGGGGTTTTATTGAAATTAATAAAAAAGAAGCTCACACTTACAATAATTAGACAAAGTCCTGGAATACGTCCTAACACCTCAAGGAGAAGAAAGTAAGTCGAACAGTTCCGCTCTCTCCCTTCAGCTTGTTGCAAAAAAGTTGAACGTAGCAAAATGTCATATGTTTATCGATACGCTGTCAGAGAGAGAGAGCAGAAGTCAGCGACAAGCATCGCACAAGTTATTAAAAAAATCATTAATGTATTACTACAGCGTGGACAACAGCTTTCCGTGATGAATCGTCAGTTCAGCTCCCCTCGCTCGTACCGTCACATTGCAATTTTTGCTCATGAAAAGAACAAAAAGATTGGAGTTAGCAATGTCTACTGCACTAGGAAAACTATTAATTTTTTTTCTGCAAAGAATGCACACTTGATTAGTTTCCTTCATTCACACGTTGTCTGGTGCATGAGTGTTTTTTTTTTTTTTTTTTGTGCATTCGCAAAAGCTATTTCGTGATTGAATTTTGATTATTGAAGGAGATATCTAGGTATATATATGTGTCTGTGCGCTCTTGTGGGTAAAGGATAAAATGAACAAACTGACATGAACATACGCCAGATATGACACACCCAAAAAAGAAAAAAAAAAAAAAGAAAAAAATGTTTTTAGCATTCAATACAAATGACGTATACAAATGACTCTGATACTAGCAGGTTATTTGCCTAATATTTATCTTACTTTCCTATCTACATATACATTTTGGTGCTATATACATGACTACTTACAGAATGCCTATCATGAATACTAGTCATTGGTCATAATGATTATTTATGTTGATCGTACATGCGATCTTTCAAGGCAAAAATGTTAGATGTTTCATAATTTACTATCTATCATACATATAAATACATGGGGTCACAAGAAATGGAGAAATTATCTGGAGTATCTTACATACTAAGGCATCTGATTTAAATTTATGCTAACATTTTAAAGTATCTGATTTGATTCTATATTAATATTTTTGTTATCGCTGAATAGATTCAGTCTCTATTAATGCTAACGCAGCTTGCTGCGAGTCCATACATTTTTTTCATTTTTTTTTGTTTGATTAATATTGTCCGTTAAACGGTGTTGTAAGAGCTTTGTTTGCATAGCGCTGTCAACAATCAGAAATGACGTCACGTCGCGCCACTGGTTCAGCTTCAGTCTGTGCTTTCGTTGCATCGTGGCAGGATCGCGCGGTATGACTTCCGTAATTTTAATCGTACTGTTTCAAACTGCAACACATTGGGGATTACAGTGTGATGTGTTTTTTAAGGAAGGAGTGTCCACTTTGCACTCGTCGAGGGTCCACACTTCACACCGGTGGGTGAGTACCACATTACGTTTATTTGTCTGTTTGTCTGCAGCAGGCGAGGTTCGTACGTGTCGTGGAATTCACATCACCTAGCAGTGTCTCTGAATTATCACACGGCACTGTTCTTTTGTTCATATGCGTACGTTTATTAATTGATTCACAGTATGTAAGCACGTGCGTCAATTAAACGTCCTGCGTGCGCATTATACGTCATCTTTTATTTTTTTGTGTTTGATTCTCGTGAGCGTTTATGGTGGCGTTAGAAAGCGTCTTTATTCACCATCACGCACTGTTCAAACTAATTTATCACTTTAATTTATTTATCGGTCCTCGTAGGCCTGTCTTTTAGTTTTTTTAATTGTTATAAACACTGTTAATTCACTGGACAGCGTCTTTTCGCGGGGTGATAACGTTTGAAATTTGCACTTTCTGTAGCGCGAAGGTCGTTGAACCACTCTTAAGAATAATGAAAGCACTTGTTCGCGTCTTTCACTGCACTTAACACATCTGTGTATATTGTTGTTTCACAAAGTCTCCTAATCCACATGTCCTATTCAAATAACTAGCTTCACTGTTCTTTCCCAAATAGTTTCGATTTAACAAGACATTGACTTAAGGACTGTCTCTCATTAACATCCAAATCACATAAAATCATATCTCTCTTACAAAATTCATTTAATTAGCCATTTAACAGATATAAAAATCTTTACAATTTACGAAATACATAAGCATGCTTTGATATTGAGCATAACATTGACCATATGTGGTTGGCCTATGCTCATGTCAGTTTGTTTTGTGATAATGCTGTTTTCAGCCTTGTTTATCCGATACACTCTGCACGTCGCTTCTATGCTGTATTACATGTCTAAATGTGATTCATTTCAGACTTAATTGTCGCTATGCAATACTGGTTTTGATTTCTTTTCTTTTTTTTTTTTTTTTTTAAGTGTCACCTATCGTAACGTTTTAAAGTGCGTAACCCGTGTTGTGTTACCCTGGTGTTCATCAATATAAGCAATCCAGACACACATAAAATATTGGCAATAAACATTCATACATACAAAAAAATATATACAAGTCAAGGCAAGACAAGATCAGGCCCGGCCGTCGTGTTTGACACAAGGTAGATTTCGCACCATTTGTGCGGCAGAAGTACAGGTAAAGAAGGAAGACTGAGGACAGAGTAGTTAGAGGAATCTCGCTAATTCTACTTGCAGAATATCAATTTTATCAGTCTACAATCGTTACAGCAAAGATCACTCCTAACGTAAATTCGCGAGCAAACAACATAAAGCATGAATCATCGATCCTAGCATCGGAAAGTCCTCATCTTGTCACACCATCCGTATTTCTCGAACATTCGCGACCGTACCTAATCCTGCTCTTACGTGCGTAATTTAAATTTGTGCAAAGATAGGTAATTATAAATAAAATTATGGCACTCAGATATGCGTGTGTATTCTTGTATGTGTGTCCCTGCGTCGTTCTGTGTTCATGTAAAAAGTTAGTAAATCTTTCATTTAAAATGCACCTCCTGAGTTAGATGTTAAAGTAAATAATTCCAGCGGTGGCTGCCACACATACTCGTCGATTCTTCTTGCTGAAATAAAAGTTCTTATATCTAGGCTTAAGTCTACGGTAGTAAATATTCCATACCATGCTATGTTGTGAAATTTCATGTGTTTCTGGCAATGTGTGGTTTGTCAAACGAAACAGTTGCATAACCTAAGCAAATGATAAGTTTTTCTACCAGCTGCATTACTCAGGTAAATCTTAAAAATTTTATATCAATGAAATGTGATAAAGGAAACAAAATATCTTTAAGTTAACGATGTGATAAAGAATTATCTCTGTTAAGTGTCAAACAGCGCTTTATATAGCAATTAAATAGTGTGTACCCTGCATCTTAAATTCTTTGCATAGTCTGCAGTTGTTGCTTATGACATCGATTAAGCGGAGAAAATTTAAGTTCGTTCTTACTTATGCAGATGGTATGCGTGCAAGCTTGTATTGTCATGCAACATGATTCTACGTGTTTTGTTTGTCAGCTGATCATTCGTATAAAAGTTAGCAAAATCTCTATAGCTTGGTGTATCCTTCCCTGGTAGCATAAATAGTTATAGCAAAAATTATTTTTTAGTGGACAAACGAGATTTCATATTCTCCTCTCTCCTATCACAACAAACTACATTACTTGTCCCCGTAAGTGACTATCTAAAATTTGGTCGGGTAATAATGCATATAAGTGGTACGTGTGCTTGTACACTCCACGTCCAATGAATAAATAAAGATTCCCGATCACAAACCAGAATATATCACCTACTTCTTCCAAGCAACACATATATAAATATACACGCAAATATAAAATATTACTCCTACACAAAATATTACCCACGTCAAAATATATGGCTATTACGTCTTTAACTGCCCATAACTGTGTAAGTGTGGTAACTTACATCTGTTTACTTATTATCCATTGAATGATTGTGCCAGCTGACAATAAATATTAGGCACTTACCTGCGATCTTGCTCGTCGCTCGGAGAAGTTCTGACGCATGACATACTTGATGCTTACACAAATAAATATAAATAATGCCACTTAATGCACACAGACGTTCATATTAAGCGTGAAATCTTTTTAAATCTTTGTGTGGGTACAGACCTTTAATCTTTCCAGTGTTTATGTGTGCTAAAAGATAACTGCCTCGGTGTGGAATCTGTACAATTCTGTACGGTCCGCTATACATATGCTGCCACTTCTTATTCTGCTTATGTATAACTGATGCTTTAGGATGTGTGCGAATTAAAACAAATACCACCAACCACAATGACAACGTTTGCTTGTAAGACTTCAGATAGATTCCTTCTACAAGTTGTGTGTTCTTGCATCAATTCATCTTTAACGTCTACACCATCATTAAACCTCAGCATTTGAACTCTCGAGTATCGTGTGCCCCCACTGGATTCACCGCTCAAACTCGGAGGGCGTGAGAAGAGCGATTTCAGTTTGTTTGTGTACCTGATGCGGTTTGGGCAGGTTCCGTAACTTCAGTTATTGTCACGGTAGATTGTGGTGGTCCACAAGTCGTTTGTTGTCCGCAGTCAGTCGTTATCCGTGCCACCGGCACGTAGTCTGTCTGTCGATTGTCACTGGGTGGGGAATGGTTCGGATATTGTCTGCCTGTGTACGTGTTTTGTTGTGTATTCCCCATGTTAAAATTCCTGCCCCCGTTTCGATTATTGTTCCAGTTGTTTCCTCTATTACTATACCCTGGATGGTACCTATTGTTTGTTCTTTGCCTTGTTACATTGCCCCCGCTGTATGTTTGTCTGTTAGAATTTCTACCGCCCCCGTTGTATGTTTGAGCCTGTGAGTTTGTGTCATAGCGGTTAACGTGTGGTGCCAGAGTATTTGTACGCGACTGTTGGCTGGCCTGCGTCGGCGGTGGCGGCATCAGCTGATTTATTCCATTACTGTTGGCGTACCGACTGGCATTGCCATAAGTATTGTTGTGGTTACCACGTCCGTTCCTAGCTCGGTCATCTTCGTAAATTAAGTCAATCGAATCGACTGTCGACAAGAAGTCTCCCAGATTATATATAGGAATATGTACCAGTTGCAATCTGAGGTATGTCGGCAGTCGTCCTATCAGTACTCTAAGTACTTCTCGATGCGACATTGGTTCGTCGAAGAAGCGTGCTTTGTTTAGATATTTTTCAAAGTATTTTCTTAAACTGCCATTCCTCTCATTAAAGGGTGAAGGGTTGTATATTTCATTTTTCACACGCTCCTGAATTCCCACCGACCAGTACTTGCTAAGAAATGTATTTTCGAACTCTTTGAGAGTGGCACAGTAGCGGTATACGCCTGAAGCCCAGATATTCCCTTCACCTTGAATATATCCCATTACAAACCTTATCTTCCTACGCTCACTCCAGGTGTCAGGAAGCAATTCTCGAAAGGATTGTATAAAAATAACAGGATGCACGGATTTATTTTCGGGTATAAAAGTGTGAAACTGGTGGTGTTAGAGGAGACTTTCTTCCAACAGGATTGAGGTAACACTAGGACGGGGAGATTGTGAGCGTTGCATAACTGTGCGTCTGTCACTGTCAAACCACTCGTCGTCTACGTCAGTCTGTTTTACGTCACGGTCTCGGTTATGGTACCTATCTGGAGATGACGTCACCGGTGATGCGTGTCTCGTACGTGCTTCAGAAGTTGCAGTCTGTGTCCGGGATTCCCTTTGTACACTAGCCTTTACATTCGACAATTCCTCCTGCAATGACTTTACAGCGGTGCTGTGCTCCTCATATACTTTTGCAGCAACGTTTTGAATGACAGAGTTTAAATCACGTACTAGTTTATCATTAATTTGTACCTCGGTCTGCTCCAAAAAGGTTTGAACTCTTGCCTGATTCTCACTGACTATGGCTTCTGCCTGAGAGGTTATGTGCGTTACGGTAGTTTTTAAATTTTCATGTTCAATCCTGAGTGCTGACAAGTCCTGTGTAATATCTTCAATGGCTGTCGGAAGGGCTTTGGTTGCTTGCGAAACGTTATCAAGCTGTGAAGCAATGTTGGAGACCTTTTCATCAACTATGTTCAAAATATTACTGTTAACTTTGCCTTCTACATCTGCAACCTGTTGTTCAAGATTGCCTATCTGTGTATTTAATTGTCTGCTCACCTCGTCAGAAATGAGAGCTGGTAGGTTTTTTGTGCTTCCTCGAGTTGCTTAAATCTGTTTTCGATTTCTTCCCTCGTTACCATTTGATCCGCGATTTCCTTTTGTTGCTGTTCTAGGCGTGTTAAGACATTCTGTTGAGCTTGGAATTTATTATGTAAGTCCTGTTTTGTGGATTGATAGTGTTCATCAAGTTTGTCGTTAAATTCCTGCTTTTGTGTCAATTGGAGATTTACTAACTCTTGTTTTGTGCATTGGTAATGTTTATCAAGCTTGTCGTTAAGTTCCTGCTTTTGTGTCAATTGGAGATTTACTAACTCTTGTTTTGTGCATTGGTAATGTTTATCAAGCTTGTCGTTAAGTTCCTGCTTTTGTGTCAAATGGAGATTTACTAACTCTTGTTTTGTGCATTGGTAATGTTTATCAAGCTTGTCGTTAAGTTCCTGCTTTGTCGTCATTTGTTGGCTAATCATGGAGACTTGCTGCGTTAAATTTTGAAATATTGACTCGAATTTTGAAAACCATGAGGTAGGTAGATCACTATCTGAGTGCACAGCTACAGTAGACGTACCTCCGTCTGCTACGGACGTGTCACTTACGTCCGTAGCAGGCGAAATATTTTCTATCCGCCTGTCTTCCATAACGTTTTCTAATTCCTGCTCAGATTGTCCTACAATGTTACTCGGTTGCATACTATCCATATCGGTAGCTTGTCTTCGCGTCCTAACCATGTCAAAACATACGTACTGTGAATGTAAATACGGATGTCGTGACCTAACACTATTTGGTTAACCTATAGCCAAAGATGCTAGTAACACGGCACTGCAGCTCGCAAAACACAGATAATGCGAAAAAGATGAGGATCGCGGCTACAAGATGGGTTCGGCAGCCATCTTGTGTAATTCTAGAAAGCTCTATTGTTGATGCGGTAACTAATAATGAAAACTTAGGAAAAATTTGCAAAATACGGAAAAGCTGAAATTGATATTCTGCAAGCAAATAATAGTAAAAGAAGGTCAAAAGCGTCTACAGAAACGGTGCAGGCCTGGTCTTACCTTGTCTTTTGTCCGGATGCTGTGGTCCGTCAGTGCTTTTAATTTTTTCGTCACAATTATTTCCATGAAAATATTCGTCCACAGTAGTTGTCAATTTTTCTCCAACAATTATTTCCAAAAATAGTAACAGCCAAAATTTCGTTGATGTAGAACATGAAATGAGAAAGACAACTGTTGATACGTTGACAATGGAGTAACACAATGATATAGTTTTAAGATCTATTTTAATAAACTAAGAGCAAATTGCACCACAATGAAAGTCATGTGAACGGTCGCCAAATCTTTTATAATGTTCCAGCCTGGCTATTAATTTTTGAGATTAACAAATTTACAGAAGGAAGTGGTTTGAAGTTAGAAGCTATGAAAGACCCCAATCAGTAAATTACGGGGAAAATTATTACATGCATTTAAATGAAATGGTAAGCTAATTAACGGTGGAATGTTGTGCAGGCAGAACATTACAAAAAGAAGAAAAAGAATTTGGCTGTAAATGAAATTTTAATAATATGATAACCACTCGCCGAACAGTGGATGGCAGTTCGTCAATATTAAACTAAGACTCGTGTAGCAAACAGTAAAGTAAGATAAGTGACATGATATAAATCGGATAGGAATATTACGTAAGTCAAACACATCGGACTTCGAAAAATTCACAAGAAAATTGACTGCAGATTCTATTGCCAGTAAATGATAATATTATGGAATAAATTTTTGAAACAAGAGTGGCAGACTACACGAAATATCACCATTCAATATTAATTAAAAACTATGCCATCCATTGTTGCGGTGATTCAACAAGGCTAAAAAAGACATTATGGGCGCAGGGAGGATAGGTCAAAATTATTAAAAAAAAATTCATAAGTGCGAATTTAAATGAGAGGTGGGGTTTTATTTATAAATTTAAGATACGCGCACATCACATATATTTACCTGAATGTACATAATAGCGGCCACACAAAAAAAAAAATAAAGTACAGCTCCAGTCTGCAAGATGCTATGGCTACGAACTACAAAGCAAGAGTGTCTTCTTTCTTACAAAAAAATTGAAAGTGTTGTTCCTAAATATTCTTTATCTGACTTTCATAGATAACTATTTTAACATGCCGAAATAATATAAAAATACAAAACTTTCTCTAATAATATCGGGGAAAGGAAAATGGGTCAATATACCCACAACGGCAGACAGAAGCTCCCAGCAGTGATAGAAGTCCACAGCAGCCGATAGAATCCCACAGCGGCCGACAAAAGCACACAGCGGCTACAGAAGTCCACAGTGGCCGATAGAAGACCACAGTCGTGGATAGAAGCACAGAATGGCCGATAGAAGCTCATAGCGGCCGATAGAAGCTCACATCGGCCGATAGAAGCCCACAGCGGCCGATAGAAGCCCACAGCAACAGAGAGAAGACTACAGCGGCGATAGAAGCCCACAGCGGCCGATAGAAGACCACTGTGGCGGATAGAGGCCCAGAATGGCCGATAGAAGCCCACAGCGGCCGATAGTAGCCCACAGCGGCCGATAGATGCCCACTGCTACCGAAAGAAGCCCAAAGGGGCCGATAAAAGCCCACAACGGCCGATAGATGATCACAGCGGCGATAGAAGCCCACAGTGGCCGATAGAAGCCCACAGCAGCCGATAGAAGCCGACAGCGGCTACAGAAGCCCACAGAGTCCGATATAAGACCACAGTCGTGAATAGAAGCCCAGAATGGCCGATAGAAGGCCACAGCGGCTGATAGAAACCCACATCGGCCGATAGAAGCTCACAGCGGCCGATAGAAGCCCACACCTGTGATAGAAGCCCACAGCACCCGATAGAAGACCACAGCTGCGATAGAAGCCCACAGCGGCCGATAGAAGACCACTGTGGCGGATAGAAGAGCAGAATGGCCAATAGAAGCCCACAGCGGCCGATAGAAGCCCACAGTGGCCGATAGAAGCCCACACCTGTGATAGAAGCCCACAGCACCCGATAGAAGACCACAGCTGCGATAGAAGCCCACAGCGGCCAATAGAAGCCCACTGCGGCCGATAGAATCCCACAGCTGCAATAGAAGCCCACAGCGGTTGATAGAAGCCCACAGCGGCCGATAAAAGCCCACAGCGGCCGATAAAAGCCAACAGCGACCGATAGAAAGCCACAGCAGACAACAGAAAGCCACAGCAGCTGACCGAAGACTACAGCGGCGATAGAAGCCCACAGCGGCCGATAGAAACCCACACTGGCAAATAGAAGCCAAGAATGGCCGATAGAAGCCCACAGCAGCCGATAAAAGCCCACAGCGGCCGATTGAAGCCCACAGCGGCCGATAGACGCATACTGCTACCGAAATAAGCCTACAGGGGCCGATAGAAGCCCACAGCGGTCGATTAATGAACGCAGCGGCGATAGAAGCCCACAGCGGCTGATAGAAGCCTACAGCAGCCGATAGAAGCCCACAGCGGCCGACAGAAGCACACAGCGGCTACAGAGCCCACAGTGGCCGATATAAGACCACAGTGGCGGATAGACGCTCATAATGGCCGATAGAGGCCCACTGCGGCCGATAGAAGCCCACAGCGGCCGATAGAAGCCCACAGCGGCCGATATAAGCCCACAGCAGCCAATACTCGCCCACAGCGGCTACAGAAGCCCACAGTGGTCGATAGAAGTCCACAGTGGCGGACAGAGGCCCAGAATGGCCGAAACAAGCCCACAGCGGCGGATAGAAGCCCACAGCGGCCGATAGAAGCCCACAGCGACCGATAGCCGCCCACTGATCCCGAAAGAAGCCCAAAGGGGCCGATAGATGGCCACAGCGGCCGATAGATGATCAGAGCGGTGATAGAAACCCACAGCTGCCGATAGAAGCCCAAAGCAGACGATAGAAGCCCACAGGGGCCGATAGTAGCCCACAGCGGCCGATAGAAGCCCACAACGGCCGACAGGAGGCCACTGCGGCCAATAGAAGCCCGCAGCGGCCGATAGAAGGCCACAGCAGCCGATAGAAGACCACAGCTGCGATAGAAGCCCACAGCGGCCGACAGGAGGCCACTGCGGCCGATAGAAGCCCGCAGCGGCCGATAGAAGCTTACAGCAGCGGATAGAAACCCACAGCTGACGATAGAAGCCCACTGAGGCCGATAGTAGCCCACAGCGGCCGATAGAAGCCCACAACGGCCGACAGGAGGCCACTGCGGCCAATAGAAGCCCGCAGCGGCCGATAGAAGGCCACAGCAGCCGATAGAAGACCACAGCTGCGATAGAAGCCCACAGCGGCTGACAGGAGGCCACTGCGGCCGATAGAAGCCCGCAGCGGCCGATAGAAGACCTCAGTGGCGGATAGAAGCCCAGAATGGCCGATAGAAGCCCAGAGCGTCCGATAGAAGCCCACAGTGGCCGATAGACGCCCACTGGTACCGAAAGAAGCCCACAGGGGGAGATAAAAGCCCAGAGCGGCCGATAGGTGAACACAGTGGCTATTGAAAACCACAGCGGCCGATAGGAGCCCAAACAGGCCGTTAGAAGCCCACAGCGGCCGATAGAAGCCCACAGCGGCCGATAGAATCCCACAGCGTCCGATAGAAGCAGTCAGCGGCTACAGAAGCCCACAGTGGCCGATAGAAGACCACAGTGGTAGATAGAAGCCAAGAATAGCCGATAGAAGCCCACAGCGAACGATAGAAGCGCACAGCGGCCGATAGAAGCCCACAGCGGCCGATAGACGCCAACAGTGGCTGATAGAAGCCACAGCTGCCGATAGAAGCCCACAACGGCCGATAGAAGCCTCCAGCGGCCAATAGGAGCCCACAGCGACCGAAAGGAGCCAACAGGACACGATAGAAGCCCACTGCGGCCGATAGATGAACACAGCAGCGATAGATGCCCACAGCGGCCTATAGAATTCCACAGCAGCCGATAGAAGCCCACAGCGGCCGATAGAAGCACACAGTGGCTACAGAAGCCCACAGTGTCCGATAGGAAACCACAGTGGCGGATAGAAGCCCACAGCGGCCGATAGAAGCCCACAGTGGCTGATAGAAACCCACAGCTGCCGATTGAATCCCACTGAGTCCGATAGAAGCCCACAGCGGCCGATAGAAGCCCACTGCGGCCGATAGAAACCCATATCGGGCGAAGGAAGCCAATAACGGCATACAGAAGCTCACAGCTGTGATAGAAGCCCATAGCAGCCGATAGAAGTCCACAGTGGCCGATAGAAGACCACAGTCGTGGAAGGCAGCACAGAATGGCCGATAGAAGCTTACAGCGGCCGATAGAAGCTCACATCGGCCGATAGAAGCCCACAGCGGCCGATAGAAGCCCACAGCGGCCGATAGAAGACCACTGTGGCGGATAGAAGCCCAGAATGGCCGATAGAAGCCCACAGTGGCCGATAGAAGCCCACAGTGGCCGATAGAAGCCCACACCTGTGATAGAAGCCCATAGCACCCGATAGATACCACAGCTGCGATAGAAGCCCACAGCGGCCAATAGAAGGCCACTGCGGCCGATAGAATCCCACAGCTGCAATATAAGCCCACAGCGGTCGATAGAAGCCCACAGCGGCCGATAAAAGCCCACAGCGGCCGATAAAAGCCAACAGCGACCGATAGAAAGCCACAGCAGACAACAGAAAGCCACAGCAGCTGACTGAAGACTACAGCGGCGATAGAAGCCCACAGCGGCCGATAGAAACCCACACTGGCAAAAGGAAGCCAAGAATGGCCGATAGAAGCCCACAGCGCCCGATAAAAGCCCACAGCGGCCGATTGAAGCCCACAGCGGCCGATAGACGCATACTGCTACCGAAATAAGCCCACAGGGGCCGATAGAAGCCCACAGCGGTCGATTAATGAACGCAGCGGCGATAGAAGCCCATAGCGGCTGATAGAAGCCTACAGCAGCCGATAGAAGCCCACAGCGGCCGACAGAAGCACACAGCGGCTACAGAGCCCACAGTGGCCGATAGAAGACCACAGTGGCGGATAGACGCTCAGAATGGCCGATAGAAGGCCACTGCGGCCGATAGAAGCCCACAGCGGCCGATAGAAGCCCACAGCGGCCGATAGAAGCCCACGGCGGCCAATACACGCCCACAGCGGCTACAGAAGCCCACAGTGGTCGATAGAAGTCCACAGTGGCGGAGAGAAGCCCAGAATGGCCGATACAAGCCCACAGCGGCCGATAGAAGCCCACAGCGGCCGATAGAAGCCCACAGCGACCGATAGACACCCACTGATCCCGAAAGAAGCCCAAAGGGGCCGATAGATGGCCACAGCGGCCGATAGATGATCACAGCGGCGATAGAAGCCCACAGCTGCCGATAGCAGCCCACAGCAGCCGATAGAAGCCCACAGGGGCCGATAGAAACACACAGCGGCTACAGAAGGCCACAGTGGCCGATAGAAGACCGCGGTGGCGGGTATAAGCCCAGAATGGCCTATGGAAGCCCACAGCGGTCGATAGAAGCCCACAGCGCCTGATAGACGCCCACAGTGGCTGATAGAAACCCACAGCTGACGATAGAAGCCCACTGAGGCCGATAGTAGCCCACAGCGGCCGATAGAAGCCCACAACTGCCGACAGGAGGCCACTGCGGCCAATAGAAGCCCACCTCAGCCGATAGAAGACCACAGCTGCGATAGAAGCCCACAGCGGCCGACAGGAGGCCACTGCGGCCGATAGAAGCCCGCATCGGCCGATAGAAGCTCACAGTAACTGATAGAAACCCACAGCTGCCGATTGAATCCCACTGAGGCCGATAGAAGCCCACATCGGCCGATAGAAACCCACATCGGCCGCTAGATGCCCACAGCGGCTGATAGAAGCCTACAGCAGCCGATATAAGCCCACAGCGGCCGACAGAAGCACACAGCGGCTACAGAGCCCACAGTGGCCGATAGAAGACCACAGTGGCGGATAGACGCTCAGAATGGCCGATAGAGGCCCACTGCGGCCGATAGAAGCCCACAGCGGCCAATAGAAGCCCACAGCGGCCGATAGAAGCCCACAGCGGCCAATACACGCCCATAGCGGCTACAGAAGCCCACAGTGGTCGATAGAAGTCACAGTGGCGGATAGAAGCCCAGAATTGCCGATACAAGCCCACAGCGGCCGATAGAAGCCCACAACGGCCGACAGGAGGCCACTGCGGCCAATAGAAGTCCGCAGCGGCCGATAGAAGCCCACAGCAGCCGATAGAAGACCACAGCTGCGATAGAAGCCCACAGCGGCTGACAGGAGGCCACTGCGGCCGAAAGAAGCCCGCAGCGGCCGATAGAAGCTTACAGCAGCGGATAGAAGCCCCTAGCGGCCGATAGAAGCACACAGCGGCTACAGAAGCCCACAGTGGCCGATAGAAGACCACAGTAGCGGATAGAAGCCCAAAGCGGCCGATAGAAGCTCACAGTTACTGATAGAAACCCACAGCTGCCGATTGAATCCCACTGAGGCCGATAGAAGCCCACAGCAACTGACAGAAGACTACAGCGGCGATAGAAGCCCACAGCAGCCGATAGAAGCCCACAGCGGCCGATAGAAGCAAACAGCGGCTACAGAAGACCACAGTGGCCGATAGAAGACCACAGTTGCGGATAGAAGTCCACAGCGTCCGATAGGAACACACTGAGGTCGATAGAAGCCCACAGTGGCCGATAGAAGCCCACAGCAACTGACAGAAGACTACAGCGGCGATAGAAGCCCACAGCGGCCGATCGAAGACCACTGTGGCGGATAGAAGAGCAGAATGGCCGATAGAAGCCCACAGCGGCGATCGAAGCCCACAGTGGCCGATAGAAGCCCACACCTGTGATAGAAGCCCATAGCACCCGATAGAAGACCACAGCTGCAATAGAAGCCCACAGCGGTCGATAGAAGCCCACAGCGGTCGATTAATGAACGCAGCGGCGATAGAAGCCCACAGCGGCTGATAGAAGCCTACAGCAGCCGATAGAAGCCCACAGCGGCCGACAGAAGCACACAGCGGCTACAGAGCCCACAGTGGCCGATAGAAGACCACAGTGGCGGATAGACGCTCAGAATGGCCGATAGAAGGCCACTGCTGCCGATAGAAGCCCACAGCGGCCGATAGAAGCCCACAGCGGCCGATAGAAGCCCACAGCGGCCAATACACGCCCACAGCGGCTACAGAAGCCCACAGTGGTCGATAGAAGTCCACAGTGGCGGATAGAAGCCCAGAATGGCCGAAACAAGCCCACAGCGGCGGATAGAAGCCCACAGCGGCCGATAGAAGCCCACAGCGACCGATAGCCGCCCACTGATCCCGAAAGAAGCCCAAAGGGGCCGATAGATGGCCACAGCGGCCGATAGATGATCACAGCGGCGATAGAAGCTCACAGCTGCCGATAGAAGCCCACAGCAGCCGATAGAAGCCCACAGGGGCCGATAGAAACACACAGCGGCTACAGAAGGCCACAGTGGCCGATAGAAGACCGCGGTGGCGGGTATAAGCCCAGAATGGCCTATGGAAGCCCACAGCGGTCGATAGAAGCCCACAGCGCCTGATAGACGCCCACAGTGGCTGATAGAAACCCACAGCTGACGATAGAAGCCCACTGAGGCCGATAGTAGCCCACAGCGGCCGATAGAAGCCCACAACTGCCGACAGGAGGCCACTGCGGCCAATAGAAGCCCACAGCAGCCGATAGAAGACCACAGCTGCGATAGAAGCCCACAGCGGCCGACAGGAGGCCACTGCGGCCGATAGAAGCCCGCATCGGCCGATAGAAGCACACAGTGGCTACAGAAGCCCACAGTGTCCGATAGGAAACCACAGTGGCGGATAGAAGCCCACAGCGGCCGATAGAAGCCCACAGTGGCTGATAGAAACCCACAGCTGCCGATTGAATCCCACTGAGTCCGATAGAAGCCCACAGCGGCCGATAGAAGCCCACTGCGACCGATAGAAACCCATATCGGGCGAAGGAAGCCAATAACGGCATACAGAAGCTCACAGCTGTGATAGAAGCCCATAGCAGCCTATAGAAGTCCACCGTGGCCGATAGAAGACCACAGTCGTGGATAGCAGCACAGAATGGCTGATAGAAGCATACAGCGGCCGATAGAAGCTCACATCGGCCGATAGAAGCCCACAGCGGCCGATAGAAGCCCACAGCGGCCGATAGAAGCCCACAGCAACTGACAGAAGACTACAGCGGCGATAGAAGCCCACAGCGGCCGATAGAAGACCACTGTGGCGGATAGAAGCCCAGAATGGCCGATAGAAGCCCACAGCGGCCGATAGAAGCCCACAGTGGCCGATAGAAGCCCACACCTGTGATAGAAGCCCATAGCACCCGATAGAAGACCACAGCTGCGATAGAAGCCCACAGCGGCCAATAGAAGGCCACTGCGGCCGATAGAATCCCACAGCTGCAATATAAGCCCACAGCGGTCGATAGAAGCCCACAGCGGCCGATAAAAGCCCACAGCGGCCGATAAAAGCCAACAGCGACCGATAGAAAGCCACAGCAGACAACAGAAAGCCACAGCAACTGACTGAAGACTACAGCGGCGATAGAAGCCCACAGCGGCCGATAGAAACCCACACTGGCAAAAGGAAGCCAAGAATGGCCGATAGAAGCCCACAGCGGCCGATAAAAGCCCACAGCGGCAGATTGAAGCCCACAGCGGCCGATAGACGCATACTGCTACCGAAATAAGCCCACAGGGGCCGATAGAAGCCCACAGCGGTCGATTAATGAACGCAGCGGCGATAGAAGCCCACAGCGGCTGATAGAAGCCTACAGCAGCCGATAGAAGCCCACAGCGGCCGACAGAAGCACACAGCGGCTACAGAGCCCACAGTGGCCGATAGAAGACCACAATGGCGGATAGACGCTCAGAATGGCCGATAGAAGGCCACTGCGGCCGATAGAAGCCCACAGCGGCCGATAGAAGCCCACAGCGGCCGATAGAAGCCCACAGCGGCCAATACACGCCCACAGCGGCTACAGAAGCCCACAGTGGTCGATAGAAGTCCACAGTGGCGGAGAGAAGCCCAGAATGGCCGATACAAGCCCACAGCGGCCGATAGAAGCCCACAGTGGCCGATAGAAGCCCACAGCGACCGATAGACACCCACTGATCCCGAAAGAAGCCCAAAGGGGCCGATAGATGGCCACAGCGGCCTATAGATGATCACAGCGGCGATAGAAGCCCACAGCTGCCGATAGAAGCCCACAGCAGCCGATAGAAGCCCACAGGGGCCGATAGAAACACACAGCGGCTACAGAAGGCCACAGTGGCCGATAGAAGACCGCGGTGGCGGGTATAAGCCCATAATGGCCTATGGAAGCCTACAGCGGTCGATAGAAACCCACAGCGCCTGATAGACGCCCACAATGGCTGATAGAAACCCACAGCTGACGATAGAAGCCCACTGAGGCCGATAGTAGCCCACAGCGACAGATAGAAGCCCACAACTGCCGACAGGAGGCCACTGCGGCCAATAGAAGCCCGCAGCGGCCGATAGAAGCCCACAGCAGCCGATAGAAGACCACAGCTGCGATAGAAGCCCACAGCGCCCGACAGGAGGCCACTGCAGCCGATAGAAGCCCGCATCGGCCGATAGAAGCTCACAGTAACTGATAGAAAACCACAGCTGCCGATTGAATCCCACTGAGGCCGATAGAAGCCCACATCGGCCGATAGAAGCCCACATCGGCCGCTAGATGCCCACAGCGGCTGATAGAAGCCTACAGCAGCCGATAGAAGCCCACAGCGGCCGACAGAAGCACACAGCGGCTACAGAGCCCACAGTGGCCGATATAAGACCACAGTGGCGGATAGACGCTCAGAATGGCCGATAGAGGCCCACTGCGGCCGATAGAAGCCCACACTGGCAAATAGAAGCCAAGAATGGCCGATAGAAGCCCACAGCGCCCGATAAAAGCCCACAGCGGCCGATTGAAGCCCACAGCGGCCGATAGACGCATACTGCTACCGAAATAAGCCCACAGGGGCCGATAGAAGCCCACAGCGGTCGATTAATGAACGCAGCGGCGATAGAAGCCCACAGCGGCTGATAGAAGCCTACAGCAGCCGATAGAAGCCCACAGCGGCCGACAGAAGCACACAGCGGCTACAGAGCCCACAGTGGCCGATAGAAGACCACAGTGGCGGATAGACGCTCAGAATGGCCGATAGAAGGCCACTGCGGCCGATAGAAGCCCACAGCGGCCGATAGAAGCCCACAGCGGCCGATAGAAGCCCACAGCGGCCAACACACGCCCACAGCGGCTACAGAAGCCCACAGTGGTCGATAGAAGTCCACAGTGGCGGAGAGAAGCCCAGAATGGCCGATACAAGCCCACAGCGGCCGATAGAAGCCCACAGCGGCCGATAGAAGCCCACAGCGATCGATAGACACCCACTGATCCCGAAAGAAGCCCAAAGGGGCCGATAGATGGCCATAGCGGCCGATAGATGATCACAGCGGCGATAGAAGCCCACAGCTGCCGATAGAAGCCCACAGCAGCCGATAGAAGCCCACAGGGGCCGATAGAAACACACAGCGGCTACAGAAGGCCACAGTGGCCGATAGAAGACCGCGGTGGCGGGTATAAGCCCAGAATGGCCTATGGAAGCCCACAGCGGTCGATAGAAGCCCACAGCGCCTGATAGACGCCCACAGTGGCTGATAGAAACCCACAGCTGACGATAGAAGCCCACTGAGGCCGATAGTAGCCCACAGCGGCCGATAGAAGCCCACAACTGCCGACAGGAGGCTACTGCGGCCAATAGAAGCCCACAGCAGCCGATAGAAGACCACAGCTGCGATAGAAGCCCACAGCGGCCGACAGGAGGCCACTGCGGCCGATAGAAGCCCGCATCGGCCGATAGAAGCTCACAGTAACTGATAGAAACCCACAGCTGCCGATTGAATCCCACTGAGGCCGATAGAAGCCTACATCGGCCGATAGAAGCCCACATCGGCCGCTAGATGCCCACAGCGGCTGATAGAAGCCTACAGCAGCCGATAGAAGCCCACAGCGGCCGACAGAAGCACACAGCGGCTACAGAGCCCACAGTGGCCGATATAAGACCACAGTGGCGGATAGACGCTCATAATGGCCGATAGAGGCCCACTGCGGCCGATAGAAGCCCACAGCGGCCGATAGAAGCCCACAGCGGCCGATATAAGCCCACAGCAGCCAATACTCGCCCACAGCGGCTACAGAAGCCCACAGTGGTCGATAGAAGTCCACAGTGGCGGATAGAAGCCCAGAATGGCCGAAACAAGCCCACAGCGGCGGATAGAAGCCCACAGCGGCCGATAGAAGCCCACAGCGACCGATAGCCGCCCACTGATCCCGAAAGAAGCCCAAAGGGGCCGATAGATGGCCACAGCGGCCGATAGATGATCAGAGCGGTGATAGAAACCCACAGCTGCCGATAGAAGCCCAAAGCAGACGATAGAAGCCCACAGGGGCCGATAGTAGCCCACAGCGGCCGATAGAAGCCCACAACGGCCGACAGGAGGCCACTGCGGCCAATAGAAGCCCGCAGCGGCCGATAGAAGGCCACAGCAGCCGATAGAAGACCACAGCTGCGATAGAAGCCCACAGCGGCCGACAGGAGGCCACTGCGGCCGATAGAAGCCCGCAGCGGCCGATAGAAGCTTACAGCAGCGGATAGAAACCCACAGCTGACGATAGAAGCCCACTGAGGCCGATAGTAGCCCACAGCGGCCGATAGAAGCCCACAACGGCCGACAGGAGGCCACTGCGGCCAATAGAAGCCCGCAGCGGCCGATAGAAGGCCACAGCAGCCGATAGAAGACCACAGCTGCGATAGAAGCCCCCAGCGGCTGACAGGAGGCCACTGCGGCCGATAGAAGCCCGCAGCGGCCGATAGAAGACCTCAGTGGCGGATAGAAGCCCAGAATGGCCGATAGAAGCCCAGAGCGTCCGATAGAAGCCCACAGTGGCCGATAGACGCCCACTGGTACCGAAAGAAGCCCACAGGGGGAGATAAAAGCCCAGAGCGGCCGATAGGTGAACACAGTGGCTATTGAAAACCACAGCGGCCGATAGGAGCCCAAACAGGCCGTTAGAAGCCCACAGCGGCCGATAGAAGCCCACAGCGGCCGATAGAATCCCACAGCGTCCGATAGAAGCAGTCAGCGGCTACAGAAGCCCACAGTGGCCGATAGAAGACCACAGTGGTAGATAGAAGCCAAGAATAGCCGATAGAAGCCTACAGCGAACGATAGAAGCGCACAGCGGCCGATAGAAGCCCACAGCGGCCGATAGACGCCAACAGTGGCTGATAAAAGCCACAGCTGCCGATAGAAGCCCACAGCGGCCGATAGAAGCCTCCAGCGGCCAATAGGAGCCCACAGCGACCGAAAGGAGCCAACAGGACACGATAGAAGCCCACTGCGGCCGATAGATGAACACAGCGGCGATAGATGCCCACAGCGGCCTATAGAATTCCACAGCAGCCGATAGAAGCCCACAGCGGCCGATAGAAGCACACAGTGGCTACAGAAGCCCACAGTGTCTGATAGGAACCACAGTGGCGGATAGAAGCCCACAGCGGCCGATAGAAGCCCACAGTGGCTGATAGAAACCCACAGCTGCCGATTGAATCCCACTGAGTCCGATAGAAGCCCACAGCGGCCGATAGAAGCCCACTGCGGCCGATAGAAACCCATATCGGGCGAAGGAAGCCAATAACGGCATACAGAAGCTCACAGCTGTGATAGAAGCCCATAGCAGCCGATAGAAGTCCACAGTGGCCGATAGAAGACCACAGTCGTGGAAGGCAGCACAGAATGGCCGATAGAAGCTTACAGCGGCCGATAGAAGCTCACATCGGCCGATAGAAGCCCACAGCGGCCGATAGAAGCCCACAGCGGCCGATAGAAGACCACTGTGGCGGATAGAAGCCCAGAATGGCCGATAGAAGCCCACAGTGGCCGATAGAAGCCCACAGTGGCCGATAGAAGCCCACACCTGTGATAGAAGCCCATAGCACCCGATAGATACCACAGCTGCGATAGAAGCCCACAGCGGCCAATAGAAGGCCACTGCGGCCGATAGAATCCCACAGCTGCAATATAAGCCCACAGCGGTCGATAGAAGCCCACAGCGGCCGATAAAAGCCCACAGCGGCCGATAAAAGCCAACAGCGACCGATAGAAAGCCACAGCAGACAACAGAAAGCCACAGCAGCTGACTGAAGACTACAGCGGCGATAGAAGCCCACAGCGGCCGATAGAAACCCACACTGGCAAAAGGAAGCCAAGAATGGCCGATAGAAACCCACAGCGCCCGATAAAAGCCCACAGCGGCCGATTGAAGCCCACAGCGGCCGATAGACGCATACTGCTACCGAAATAAGCCCACAGGGGCCGATAGAAGCCCACAGCGGTCGATTAATGAACGCAGCGGCGATAGAAGCCCACAGCGGCTGATAGAAGCCTACAGCAGCCGATAGAAGCCCACAGCGGCCGACAGAAGCACACAGCGGCTACAGAGCCCACAGTGGCCGATAGAAGACCACAGTGGCGGATAGACGCTCAGAATGGCCGATAGAAGGCCACTGCGGCCGATAGAAGCCCACAGCGGCCGATAGAAGCCCACAGCGGCCGATAGAAGCCCACAGCGGCCAATACACGCCCACAGCGGCTACAGAAGCCCACAGTGGTCGATAGAACTCCACAGTGGCGGAGAGAAGCCCAGAATGGCTGATACAAGCCCACAGCGGCCGATAGAAGCCCACAGCGGCCGATAGAAGCCCACAGCGACCGATAGACACCCACTGATCCCGAAAGAAGCCCAAAGGGGCCGATAGATGGCCACAGCGGCCGATAGATGATCACAGCGGCGATAGAAGCCCACAGCTGCCGATAGCAGCCCACAGCAGCCGATAGAAGCCCACAGGGGCCGATAGAAACACACAGCGGCTACAGAAGGCCACAGTGGCCGATAGAAGACCGCGGTGGCGGGTATAAGCCCAGAATGGCCTATGGAAGCCCACAGCGGTCGATAGAAGCCCACAGCGCCTGATAGACGCCCACAGTGGCTGATAGAAACCCACAGCTGACGATAGAAGCCCACTGAGGCCGATAGTAGCCCACAGCGGCCGATAGAAGCCCACAACTGCCGACAGGAGGCCACTGCGGCCAATAGAAGCCCACCTCAGCCGATAGAAGACCACAGCTGCGATAGAAGCCCACAGCGGCCGACAGGAGGCCACTGCGGCCGATAGAAGCCCGCATCGGCCGATAGAAGCTCACAGTAACTGATAGAAACCCACAGCTGCCGATTGAATCCCACTGAGGCCGATAGAAGCCCACATCGGCCGATAGAAACCCACATCGGCCGCTAGATGCCCACAGCGGCTGATAGAAGCCTACAGCAGCCGATATAAGCCCACAGCGGCCGACAGAAGCACACAGCGGCTACAGAGCCCACAGTGGCCGATAGAAGACCACAGTGGCGGATAGACGCTCAGAATGGCCGATAGAGGCCCACTGCGGCCGATAGAAGCCCACAGCGGCCAATACAAGCCCACAGCGGCCGATAGAAGCCCACAGCGGCCGATAGAAGCCCACAGCGACCGATAGACACCCACTGATCCCGAAAGAAGCCCAAAGGGGCCGATAGATGGCCACAGCGGCCGATAGATGATCACAGCGGCGATAGAAGCCCACAGCTGCCGATAGCAGCCCACAGCAGCCGATAGAATCCCACAGCGTCCGATAGAAGCAGTCAGCGGCTACAGAAGCCCACAGTGGCCGATAGAAGACCACAGTGGTAGATAGAAGCCAAGAATAGCCGATAGAAGCCTACAGCGAACGATAGAAGCGCACAGCGGCCGATAGAAGCCCACAGCGGCCGATAGACGCCAACAGTGGCTGATAAAAGCCACAGCTGCCGATAGAAGCCCACAGCGGCCGATAGAAGCCTCCAGCGGCCAATAGGAGCCCACAGCGACCGAAAGGAGCCAACAGGACACGATAGAAGCCCACTGCGGCCGATAGATGAACACAGCGGCGATAGATGCCCACAGCGGCCTATAGAATTCCACAGCAGCCGATAGAAGCCCACAGCGGCCGATAGAAGCACACAGTGGCTACAGAAGCCCACAGTGTCTGATAGGAACCACAGTGGCGGATAGAAGCCCACAGCGGCCGATAGAAGCCCACAGTGGCTGATAGAAACCCACAGCTGCCGATTGAATCCCACTGAGTCCGATAGAAGCCCACAGCGGCCGATAGAAGCCCACTGCGGCCGATAGAAACCCATATCGGGCGAAGGAAGCCAATAACGGCATACAGAAGCTCACAGCTGTGATAGAAGCCCATAGCAGCCGATAGAAGTCCACAGTGGCCGATAGAAGACCACAGTCGTGGAAGGCAGCACAGAATGGCCGATAGAAGCTTACAGCGGCCGATAGAAGCTCACATCGGCCGATAGAAGCCCACAGCGGCCGATAGAAGCCCACAGCGGCCGATAGAAGACCACTGTGGCGGATAGAAGCCCAGAATGGCCGATAGAAGCCCACAGTGGCCGATAGAAGCCCACAGTGGCCGATAGAAGCCCACACCTGTGATAGAAGCCCATAGCACCCGATAGATACCACAGCTGCGATAGAAGCCCACAGCGGCCAATAGAAGGCCACTGCGGCCGATAGAATCCCACAGCTGCAATATAAGCCCACAGCGGTCGATAGAAGCCCACAGCGGCCGATAAAAGCCCACAGCGGCCGATAAAAGCCAACAGCGACCGATAGAAAGCCACAGCAGACAACAGAAAGCCACAGCAGCTGACTGAAGACTACAGCGGCGATAGAAGCCCACAGCGGCCGATAGAAACCCACACTGGCAAAAGGAAGCCAAGAATGGCCGATAGAAACCCACAGCGCCCGATAAAAGCCCACAGCGGCCGATTGAAGCCCACAGCGGCCGATAGACGCATACTGCTACCGAAATAAGCCCACAGGGGCCGATAGAAGCCCACAGCGGTCGATTAATGAACGCAGCGGCGATAGAAGCCCACAGCGGCTGATAGAAGCCTACAGCAGCCGATAGAAGCCCACAGCGGCCGACAGAAGCACACAGCGGCTACAGAGCCCACAGTGGCCGATAGAAGACCACAGTGGCGGATAGACGCTCAGAATGGCCGATAGAAGGCCACTGCGGCCGATAGAAGCCCACAGCGGCCGATAGAAGCCCACAGCGGCCGATAGAAGCCCACAGCGGCCAATACACGCCCACAGCGGCTACAGAAGCCCACAGTGGTCGATAGAACTCCACAGTGGCGGAGAGAAGCCCAGAATGGCTGATACAAGCCCACAGCGGCCGATAGAAGCCCACAGCGGCCGATAGAAGCCCACAGCGACCGATAGACACCCACTGATCCCGAAAGAAGCCCAAAGGGGCCGATAGATGGCCACAGTGGCCGATAGATGTTCACAGCGGCGATAGAAGCCCACAGCTGCCGATAGCAGCCCACAGCAGCCGATAGAAGCCCACAGGGGCCGATAGAAACACACAGCGGCTACAGAAGGCCACAGTGGCCGATAGAAGACCGCGGTGGCGGGTATAAGCCCAGAATGGCCTATGGAAGCCCACAGCGGTCGATAGAAGCCCACAGCGCCTGATAGACGCCCACAGTGGCTGATAGAAACCCACAGCTGACGATAGAAGCCCACTGAGGCCGATAGTAGCCCACAGCGGCCGATAGAAGCCCACAACTGCCGACAGGAGGCCACTGCGGCCAATAGAAGCCCACCTCAGCCGATAGAAGACCACAGCTGCGATAGAAGCCCACAGCGGCCGACAGGAGGCCACTGCGGCCGATAGAAGCCCGCATCGGCCGATAGAAGCTCACAGTAACTGATAGAAACCCACAGCTGCCGATTGAATCCCACTGAGGCCGATAGAAGCCCACATCGGCCGATAGAAGCCCACAGCGGCCGCTAGATGCCCACAGCGGCTGATAGAAGCCTACAGCAGCCGATAGAAGCCCACAGCGGCCGACAGAAGCACACAGCGGCTACAGAGCCCACAGCGGCCGATAGAAGCCCACAGCGGCCAATACACGCCCATAGCGGCTACAGAAGCCCACAGTGGTCGATAGAAGTCACAGTGGCGGATAGAAGCCCAGAATTGCCGATACAAGCCCACAGCGGCCGATAGAAGCCCACAACGGATGACAGGAGGCCACTGCGGCCAATAGAAGCCCGCAGCGGCCGATAGAAGCCCACAGCAGCCGATAGAAAACCACAGCTGCGATAGAAGCCCACAGCGGGCTGACAGGAGGCCACTGCGGCCGATAGAAGCCCGCAGCGGCCGATAGAAGCTTACAGCAGCGGATAGAAGCCCATAGCGGCCGATAGAAGCACACAGCGGCTACAGAAGCCCACAGTGGCCGATAGAAGACCACAGTAGCGGATAGAAGCCCAAAGCGGCCGATAGAAGCTCACAGTTACTGATAGAAACCCACAGCTGCCGATTGAATCCCACTGAGGCCGATAGAAGCCCACAGCAACTGACAGAAGACTACAGCGGCGATAGAAGCCCACAGCAGCCGATAGAAGCCCACAGCGGCCGATAGAAGCAAACAGCGGCTACAGAAGACCACAGTGGCCGATAGAAGACCACAGTTGCGGATAGAAGTCCACAGCGTCCGATAGGAACACACTGAGGTCGATAGAAGCCCACAGTGGCCGATAGAAGCCCACAGCAACTGACAGAAGACTACAGCGGCGATAGAAGCCCACAGCGGCCGATAGAAGACCACTGTGGCGGATAGAAGAGCAGAATGGCCGATAGAAGCCCACAGCGGCCGATCGAAGCCCACAGTGGCCGATAGAAGCCCACACCTGTGATAGAAGCCCATAGCACCCGATAGAAGACCACAGCTGCAATAGAAGCCCACAGCGGTCGATAGAAGCCCACAGCGGCCGATAACAGCCCACAGCGGCCGATTGAAGCCCACAGCGGCCGATAGACGCATACTGCTACCGCAAATAAGCCCACAGCGGCTGATAGAAGCCTACAGCAGCCGATAGAAGCCCACAGCGGCCGACAGAAGCACACAGCGGCTACAGAGCCCACAGTGCCGATAGAAGCCCACAGCGGTCGATTAATGAACGCAGCGGCGATAGAAGCCCACAGCGGCTGATAGAAGCCTACAGCAGCCGATAGAAGCCCACAGCGGCCGACAGAAGCACACAGCGGCTACAGAGCCCACAGTGGCCGATAGAAGACCACAGTGGCGGATAGACGCTCAGAATGGCCGATAGAAGGCCACTGCTGCCGATAGAAGCCCACAGCGGCCGATAGAAGCCCACAGCGGCCGATAGAAGCCCACAGCGGCCAATACACGCCCCACAGCGGCTACAGAAGCCCACAGTGGTCGATAGAAGTCCACAGTGGCGGATAGAAGCCCAGAATGGCCGAAACAAGCCCACAGCGGCGGATAGAAGCCCACAGCGGCCGATAGAAGCCCACAGCGACCGATAGCCGCCCACTGATCCCGAAAGAAGCCCAAGGGGGCCGATAGATGGCCACAGCGGCCGATAGATGATCACAGCGGCGATAGAAGCTCACAGCTGCCGATAGAAGCCCACAGCAGCCGATAGAAGCCCACAGGGGCCGATAGAAACACACAGCGGCTACAGAAGGCCACAGTGGCCGATAGAAGACCGCGGTGGCGGGTATAAGCCCAGAATGGCCTATGGAAGCCCACAGCGGTCGATAGAAGCCCACAGCGCCTGATAGACGCCCACAGTGGCTGATAGAAACCCACAGCTGACGATAGAAGCCCCACTGAGGCCGATAGTAGCCCACAGCGGCCGATAGAAGCCCACAACTGCCGACAGGAGGCCACTGCGGCCAATAGAAGCCCACAGCAGCCGATAGAAGACCACAGCTGCGATAGAAGCCCACAGCGGCCGACAGGAGGCCACTGCGGCCGATAGAAGCCCGCATCGGCCGATAGAAGCACACAGTGGCTACAGAAGCCCACAGTGTCCGATAGGAAACCACAGTGGCGGATAGAAGCCCACAGCGGCCGATAGAAGCCCACAGTGGCTGATAGAAGACCACTGTGGCGGATAGAAGCCCAGAATGGCCGATAGAAGCCCACAGCGGCCGATAGAAGCCCACAGCGGCCGATAGAAGCCCACAGCAACTGACAGAAGACTACAGCGGCGATAGAAGCCCACAGCGGCCGATAGAAGACCACTGTGGCGGATAGAAGCCCAGAATGGCCGATAGAAGCCCACAGCGGCCGATAGAAGCCCACAGTGGCCGATAGAAGCCCACACCTGTGATAGAAGCCCATAGCACCCGATAGAAGACCACAGCTGCGATAGAAGCCCACAGCGGCCAATAGAAGGCCACTGCGGCCGATAGAATCCCACAGCTGCAATATAAGCCCACAGTGGTCGATAGAAGCCCACAGCGGCCGATAAAAGCCCACAGCGGCCGATAAAAGCCAACAGCGACCGATAGAAAGCCACAGCAGACAACAGAAAGCCACAGCAACTGACTGAAGACTACAGCGGCGATAGAAGCCCACAGCGGCCGATAGAAACCCACACTGGCAAAAGGAAGCCAAGAATGGCCGATAGAAGCCCACAGCGGCCGATAGACGCCCACAGCGGCAGATTGAAGCCCACAGCGGCCGATAGACGCATACTGCTATCGAAATAAGCCCACAGGGGCCGATAGAAGCCCACAGCGGTCGATTAATGAACGCAGCGGCGATAGAAGCCCACAGCGGCTGATAGAAGCCTACAGCAGCCGATAGAAGCCCACAGCGGCCGACAGAAGCACACAGCGGCTACAGAGCCCACAGTGGCCGATAGAAGACCACAATGGCGGATAGACGCTCAGAATGGCCGATAGAAGGCCACTGCGGCCGATAGAAGCCCACAGCGGCCGATAGAAGCCCACAGCGGCCGATAGAAGCCCACAGCGGCCAATACACGCCCACAGCGGCTACAGAAGCCCACAGTGGTCGATAGAAGTCCACAGTGGCGGAGAGAAGCCCAGAATGGCCGATACAAGCCCACAGCGGCCGATAGAAGCCCACAGCGGCCGATAGAAGCCCACAGCGACCGATAGACACCCACTGACCCCGAAAGAAGCCCAAAGGGGCCGATAGATGGCCACAGCGGCCGATAGATGATCACAGCGGCGATAGAAGCCCACAGCTGCCGATAGAAGCCCACAGCAGCCGATAGAAGCCCACAGGGGCCGATAGAAACACACAGCGGCTACAGAAGGCCACAGTGGCCGATAGAAGACCGCGGTGGCGGGTATAAGCCCATAATGGCCTATGGAAGCCTACAGCGGTCGATAGAAACCCACAGCGCCTGATAGACGCCCACAATGGCTGATAGAAACCCACAGCTGACGATAGAAGCCCACTGAGGCCGATAGTAGCCCACAGCGGCAGATAGAAGCCCACAACTGCCGACAGGAGGCCACTGCGGCCAATAGGAGCCCGCAGCGGCCGATAGAAGCCCACAGCAGCCGATAGAAGACCACAGCTGCGATAGAAGCCCACAGCGCCCGACAGGAGGCCACTGCAGCCGATAGAAGCCCGCATCGGCCGATAGAAGCTCACAGTAACTGATAGAAAACCACAGCTGCCGATTGAATCCCACTGAGGCCGATAGAAGCCCACATCGGCCGATAGAAGCCCACATCGGCCGCTAGATGCCCACAGCGGCTGATAGAAGCCTACAGCAGCCGATAGAAGCCCACAGCGGCCGACAGAAGCACACAGCGGCTACAGAGCCCACAGTGGCCGATATAAGACCACAGTGGCGGATAGACGCTCAGAATGGCCGATAGAGGCCCACTGCGGCCGATAGAAGCCCACACTGGCAAATAGAAGCCAAGAATGGCCGATAGAAGCCCACAGCGCCCGATAAAAGCCCACAGCGGCCGATTGAAGCCCACAGCGGCCGATAGACGCATACTGCTACCGAAATAAGCCCACAGGGGCCGATAGAAGCCCACAGCGGTCGATTAATGAACGCAGCGGCGATAGAAGCACACAGCGGCTGATAGAAGCCTACAGCAGCCGGTAGAAGCCCACAGCGGCCGACAGAAGCACACAGCGGCTACAGAGCCCACAGTGGCCGATAGAAGACCACAGTGGCGGATAGACGCTCAGAATGGCCGATAGAAGGCCACTGCGGCCGATAGAAGCCCACAGCGGCCGATAGAAGCCCACAGCGGCCGATAGAAGCCCACAGCGGCCAACACACGCCCACAGCGGCTACAGAAGCCCACAGTGGTCGATAGAAGTCCACAGTGGCGGAGAGAAGCCCAGAATGGCCGATACAAGCCCACAGCGGCCGATAGAAGCCCACAGCGGCCGATAGAAGCCCACAGCGATCGATAGACACCCACTGATCCCGAAAGAAGCCCAAAGGGGCCGATAGATGGCCACAGCGGCCGATAGATGATCACAGCGGCGATAGAAGCCCACAGCTGCCGATAGAAGCCCACAGCAGCCGATAGAAGCCCACAGGGGCCGATAGAAACACACAGCGGCTACAGAAGGCCACAGTGTCCGATAGAAGACCGCGGTGGCGGGTATAAGCCCAAAATGGCCTATGGAAGCCCACAGCGGTCGATAGAAGCCCACAGCGCCTGATAGACGCCCACAGTGGCTGATAGAAACCCACAGCTGACGATAGAAGCCCACTGAGGCCGATAGTAGCCCACAGCGGCCGATAGAAGCCCACAACTGCCGACAGGAGGCTACTGCGGCCAATAGAAGCCCACAGCAGCCGATAGAAGACCACAGCTGCGATAGAAGCCCACAGCGGCCGACAGGAGGCCACTGCGGCTGATAGAAGCCCGCATAGGCCGATAGAAGCTCACAGTAACTGATAGAAACCCACAGCTGCCGATTGAATCCCACTGAGGCCGATAGAAGCCCACATCGGCCGATAGAAGCCCACATCGGCCGCTAGATGCCCACAGCGGCTGATAGAATCCTACAGCAGCCGATAGAAGCCCACAGCGGCCGACAGAAACACACAGCGGCTACAGAGCCCACAGTGGCCGATATAAGACCACAGTGGCGGATAGACGCTCAGAATGGCCGATAGAGGGCCACTGCGGCCGATAGAAGCCCAGAGCGGCCAATAGAAGCCCACAGCGGCCGATAGAAGCCCACAGCGGCCAATACACGCCCACAGCGGCTACAGAAGCCCACAGTGGTCGATAGAATTCACAGTGGCGGATAGAAGCCCAGAATTGCCGATACAAGCCCACAGCGGCCGATAGAAGCCCACAACGGCCGACAGGAGGCCACTGCGGCCAATAGAAGCCCGCAGCGGCCGATAGAAGCCCACAGCAGCCGATAGAAGACCACAGCTGCGATAGAAGCCCACAGCGGCTGACAGGAGGCCACTGCGGCCGATAGAAGCCCGCAGCGGCCGATAGAAGCTTACAGCAGCGGATAGAAGCCCATAGCGGCCGATAGAAGCACACAGCGTCTACAGAAGCCCACAGTGGCCGATAGAAGACCACAGTTGCGGATAGAAGTCCACAGCGTCCGATAGTAACACACTGAGGTCGATAGAAGCCCACAGTGGTCGATAGAAGCCCACAGCAACTGACAGAAGACTACAGCGGCGATAGAAGCCCACAGCGGCCGATAGAAGACCACTGTGGCGGATAGAAGAGCAGAATGGCCGATAGAAGCCCACAGCGGCCGATCGAAGCCCACAGTGGCCGATAGAAGCCCACACCTGTGATAGAAGCCCATAGCACCCGATAGAAGACCACAGCTGCGATAGAAGCCCACAGCGGCCAATAGAAGGCCACTGCGGCCGATAGAATCCCACAGCTGCAATAGAAGCCCACAGCGGTCGATAGAAGCCCACAGCGGCCGATAACAGCCCACAGCGGCCGATTGAAGCCCACAGCGGCCGATAGACGCATACTGCTACCGAAATAAGCCCACAGGGGCCGATAGAAGCCCACAGCGGTCGATTAATGAACGCAGCGGCGATAGAAGCCCACAGCGGCTGATAGAAGCCTACAGCAGCCGATAGAAGCCCACAGCGGCCGACAGAAGCACACAGCGGCTACAGAGCCAACAGTGGCCGATAGAAGACCACAGTGGCGGATAGACGCTCAGAATGGCCGATAGAAGGCCACTGCTGCCGATAGAAGCCCACAGCGGCCGATAGAAGCCCACAGCGGCCAATACACGCCCACAGCGGCTACAGAAGCCCACAGCGGTCGATAGAAGTCCACAGTGGCGGATAGAAGCCCAGAATGGCCGAAACAAGCCCACAGCGGCGGATAGAAGCCCACAGCGGCCGATAGAAGCCCACAGCGACCGATAGCCGCCCACTGATCCCGAAAGAAGCCCAAAGGGGCCGATAGATGGCCACAGCGGCCGATAGATGATCACAGCGGCGATAGAAGCCCACAGCTGCCGATAGAAGCCCACAGCAGCCGATAGAAGCCCACAGGGGCCGATAGAAACACACAGCGGCTACAGAAGGCCACAGTGGCCGATAGAAGACCGCGGTGGCGGGTATAAGCCCAGAATGGCCTATGGAAGCCCACAGCGGTCGATAGAAGCCCACAGCGCCTGATAGACGCCCACAGTGGCTGATAGAAACCCACAGCTGACGATAGAAGCCCACTGAGGCCGATAGTAGCCCACAGCGGCCGATAGAAGCCCACAACGGCCGACAGGAGGCCACTGCGGCCAATAGAAGCCCGCAGCGGCCGATAGAAACCCACAGCAGCCGATAGAAGACCACAGCTGCGATAGAAGCCCACAGCGGCCGACAGGAGGCCACTGCGGCCGATAGAAGCCGGCATCGGCCGATAGAAGCTCACAGTAACTGATAGAAACCCACAGCTGCCGATTGAATCCCACTGAGGCCGATAGAAGCCCACATCGGCCGATAGAAGCCCACATCGGCCGCTAGATGCCCACAGCGGCCGATAGAAGCCCACAGCGGCCGATAGAATCCCACAGCGGCCAATACAAGCCCACAGCGGCTACCGAAGCCCATAGTGGTCGATAGAAGTCCAAAGTGGCCCATAGAAGCTCAGAATGGGCGAAAGAAGCCCACAGCGGCCGATAGAAGCTTACAGCAGCGGATAGAAGCCCATAGCGGCCGATAGACGACCACTACCGAAAGAAGCCCACAGGGGGCGATAGAAGCCCTCAGCGGCCGATAGATGAACAGAGCGGCGGTAGAAGTCCACATCGGCCGATAGAAGCCCACAGCAGCCAATAGAAGCCCACAACGGTTGATAGAAGCCCACAGCGGCTGGTAGAATCCTACAGCAGCTGACAGAAGACTACAGCGGCGATAGAAGCCCACAGCGGCCGATAGAAGACCTCAGTGGCGGATAGAAGCCCAGAATGGCCGATAGAAGCCCAGAGCGTCCGATAGAAGTCCACAGTGGCCGATAGACGCCCACTGGTACCGAAAGTAGCCCACAGGGGAAGATAAAAGCCCAGAGCGGCCGATAGGTGAACACAGTGGCTATTGAAACCCACAGCGGCCGATAGGAGCCCAAACAGGCCGTTAGAAGCCCATAGCGGCTGATAGAAGCCCACAGCGGCCGATAGAATCCCACAGCGGCCGATAGAAGCAGTCAGCGGCTACAGAATCTCACAGTGGCCGATAGAAGACCACAGTGGTAGATAGAAGCCAAGAATAGCCGATGGAAGCCCACAGCGAACGATAGAAGCGCACAGCGGCCGATAGAAGCCCACAGCGGCCGATAGACGCCAACAGAGGCTGATAGAAGCCACAGCTGCCGATAGAAGCCCACAACGGCCGATAGAAGCCTCCAGCGGCCAATAGGAGCCCACAGCGACCGAAAGGAGCCAACAGGACCCGATAGAAGCCCACTGCGGCCGATAGATGAACACAGCGGCGATAGATGACCACAGCGGCGTATAGAATTCCACAGCAGCCGATAGAAGCACACAGTGGCTACAGAAGCCCACAGTGGCCGATAGGAAACCACAGTGGCGGATAGAAGCCCACAGCGGCCGAAAGAAGCCCAAAGTGGCTGATAGAAACCCACAGCTGCCGATTGAATCCCACTTAGTCCGATAGAAGCCCACAGCGGCCGATACAAGCCCACTGCGGCCGATAGAAACCCATATCGGGCGAAGGAAGCCAATAACGGCATACAGAAGCTCACAGCTGTGATAGAAGCCCATAGCAGCCGATAGTAGCCCACAGCGGCCTATAGAAGCACACAGCGGCTGCAGAAGCCCACAGTGGCCGATAGAACAACACAGTCGTGGATAGAAGCCCAGAATCGCCGATAGAAGCCCACAGCGACCGATAGAAACCCACATCGGACGATAGAAGCTCAGAGCGGCCGATAGAAACCCACAGCGACCGATAGAAGCCCACAGCAGCTGACAGGAGGCTACAGCGGCGATAGAAGCCCACAACGGCCGATAGAAGACCGCAGTGGCGGATAGAAGTCCCGAATGGCCTATAAAAGGTCACTGCGGCCGATAGAAACCCACAGCGGCCGATAGAAGCCCACAGCGGCCGACAGAAACTCACAGCTGTCATAGAAGCCAACAACAGCCGATAGAAGCCCACATCGGCCGATAGAAGCCCACATCGGCCGATAGAAGCCCACAGTGGCCGATAGAAGACCACAGTTGTGGATAGAAGCCCAGAATGGCCGGTAGAAGCCCACAGCGGCTGAGAGAAGCGCACAGCGGCCGATAGAATCCCACAGCAGCCGATAGAAGCCCACAGCGGCCGATAGAAGCACACAGCGGCCGATAGAAGACCACAGTGGCGGATAGAAGCCCAGAATGGCCGGTAGAAGCCCACAGCGGCTGAGAGAAGCCCACAACGGTCGATAGAAGCCCACAGCGGCCGATAGAAGCTCACAGCGGCCGATAGAAGGACACAGAGGCTACAGAAGCCAAGAGTGACCGATAGAAGACCACAGCAGCAGATAGAACACCAGAGCTGCGATAGAAGCCCACAGCGGCCGATAGAAGGTCACTGCGGCCGATAGGAGGCCACTGCGGCTGATAGAAGCTTACAGCGGCCGATAGAAGGCGACTGCGGCCGATAGAAGCCCACAGCTGTGATAGAAGCCCACAGCAGCCGATAGAAGCCCACAGCGGCCGATAGAAACACACAGCGGCTACAGAAAGTCACAGTGGCCGATAGAAGATCGCAGTGGCGAGTAGAAGCCCAGAATGGCCTATGGAAGCCCACATCAGCAAATAGAAGCCCACAGCAGCCGATAGAAACCCACAACGGTAGATTGAATCCCACAGCAGCCGATAGAAGCCCACAGTGGCCGATAGAAGACCTCAGTGGCGGATAGAAGCCCAGAATGGCCGATAGAAGCCCACAGGAGCCGATAGAAGCCCACAGTGCCCAATAGAAGCGTATAGCTGCCGATTGAAACCCACTGAGGCCGATAGAAGCCCACAGCGGCCGATCGAAGCTCACTGCGGCCGATAGAATCCCACAGCGGCCTATTGAATTCCACAACGGCAGACAGGAGCTCACCGCTGTGATAGAAGCCCACAGCAGCCGATAGAACCCACAGCGGCCGATAGAAGCACACAGCGCTACAAAAGCCCACAGTGGCCGATAGAAGTCCACAGCGGCCAATAGAAGCCCACAGCGGCTGATGGAAGCCCACAGCAGCTGACAGAAGACTACAGCGGCGATAGAACCCCACAGCGGCCGATAGAAGACCACAGTGGCGGATAGAAGCCCAGAATGGCCGATAGAAGGCCACTGCGGCCTATAGCAGCCCACAGCGGCCGATAGACGCCCACAGCGGCCGCTAGGAGGCGACTGCGGCCGATATAATCCCACAGCTGCGATAGAAGCCCACAGCAGCCGATAGAGGACCACAGCGGCCGATAGAAACACACAGCGGCTACAGAAGGCCACAGTGGCCGATAGAAGACCGCAGTGGCGGGTAGAAGCTCAGAATGGCCTATGGAACCCCACAGCGGTCGATAGAAGCCCACAGCGCCTGATAGACGCCCACATCGGCCGATAGATACCCACAGCTGCCGATAGAAGCCCACAGCGGCCGATAGAATCCCACAGCAGCTCGCAGAAGACTACAGCGGCGATAGAAGCCCACTGCTGCCGATAGAAGACCTCAGTGGCGGATAGAAGCCCAGAATGGTCGATAGAAGCCCAGAGCGTCCGATAGTTGCCCACAGTGGCCGATAGACGCCCACTGCTACCGAAAGAAGCCCACAGGGGCCGATAACAGCCCACAGCGGCTGATAGGTGAACACAGTGGCTATTGAAACCCACAGCAGCCGATAGAAGCCCAAACAGGCCAATAGAAGCCCGCAGCGGCCGATAGAAGCCCACAGCGGCCGATATAACCCCACAGCGGCCGATAGAAGCAGTCAGCGGCTACAGAAGCCCACAGTGGCCGATAGAAGACCACAGTGGTGGATAGAAGCCACGAATTGGCGATAGAAGCCCACAGCGACCGATAGAAGCGCACAGTGGCCGATAGAAACCCACAGCGGCCGATAGACGCCAACAGTGGCTGATAGAAGCCCACAGCTGCCGATAGAAGCCCACAGCTGCCGATAGAAACCCACAACGGCCGATAGAAGCCCCGAGCGGCCAATAGAAGCACAGACCGATCGAAAGAAGCCAACAGGAGCCGATAGAAGCTCACTGCGGCCGATAGATGAACACAGCGGCGATAAAAGCCAACAGCGGCCTATAGAATTCCACAGCAGCCGATAGAAGCCCACAGCGGCCGATAGAAGCACACAGCGGCTACAGAATCCCACAGTGGCCGATAGGAGACCACAGTGGCGGATAGAAACCCACAGCTGCCGATTGAATCCCACTGAGTCCGATAGAAGCCCACAGCGGCCGATAGAAGCCCACTGCGGCCGATAGAAACGCACAGCGGCCGAAGGAAGCCAATAACGGCATAAAGAAGCTCACAGCTGTGATAGAACCCCACAGGGGCCGATAGAAACACACAGCGGCTACAGAAGGCCACAGTGGCCGATAGAAGACCGCGGTGGCGGGTATAAGCCCAGAATGGCCTATGGAGGCCCACAGCGCTCGATAGAAGCCCACAACGGCCGACAGGAGGCCACTGCGGCCAATAGAAGCCCGCAGCGGCCGATAGAAGCCCACAGCAGCTGATAGAAGACCACAGCTGCGATAGAAGCCCACAGCGGCCGACAGGAGGCCACTGCGGCCGATAGAAGCCCGCATCGGCCGATAGAAGCTCACAGTAACTGATAGAAAACCACAGCTGCCGATTGAATCCCACTGAGGCCGATAGAAGTCCACATCGGCCGATAGAAGCCCACATCGGCCGTTAGATGCCCACAGCGGCCGATAGAAGCCCACAGCGGCCGATAGAAGCCCACAGCGGCCAATACAAGCCCACAGCGGCTACAGAAGCCCATAGTGGTCGATAGAAGTCCACAGTGGCCCATAGAAGCCCAGAATGGGCGATAGAAGCCCGCAGCGGCCGATAGAAGCTTACAGCAGCGGATAGAAGCCCATAGCGGCCGATAGACGCCCACTACCGAAAGAAGCCCACAGGGGGCGATAGAAGCCCTCAGCGGCCGATAAATGAACAGAGCGGCGGTAGAAGTCCACATCGGCCGATAGAAGCCCACAGCAGCCAATAGAAGCCCACAACGGTCGATAGAAGCCCACAGCGGCCGATAGAATCCCACAGCAGCTGACAGAAGACTACAGCGGCGATAGAAGCCCACAGCGGCCGATAGAAGACCTTAGTGGCGGATAGAAGCCAAGAATGGCCGATAAAAGCCCAGAGCGTCCGATAGAATTCCACAGTGGCCGATAGACGCCCACTGGTACCGAAAGAAGCCTACAGGGGAAGATAAAAGCCCAGAGCGGCCGATAGGTGAACACAGTGGCTATTGAAACCCACAGCGGCCGATAGGAGCCCAAACAGGCCGTTAGAAGCCCATAGCGTCCGATAGAAGCCCACAGCGGCCGATAGAATCCCACAGCGGCCGATAGAAGCAGTCAGCGGCTACAGAATCTCACAGTGGCCGATAGAAGACCACAGTGGTAGATAGAAGCCAAGAATAGCCGATAGAAGCCCACAGCGAACGATAGAAGCGCACAGCGGCCGATAGAAGCCCACAGCGGCCGATAGATGCCAACAGTGGCTGATAGAAGCCACAGCTGCCGATAGAAGCCCACAACGGCCGATAGAAGCCTCCAGCGGCCAATAGGAGCCCACAGCGACCGAAAGGAGCCAACAGGACCCGATAGAAGCCCACTGCGGCCGATAGATGAACACAGCGGCGATAGATGACCACAGCGGCCTATAGAATTCCACAGAAGCCGATAGAAGCACACAGTGGCTACAGAAGCCCACAGTGGCCGATAGGAAACCACAGTGGCGGATAGAAGCCCACAGCGGCCGATAGAAGCCCACAGTGGCTGATAGAAACCCACAGCTGCCGATTGAATCCCACTGAGTCCGATAGAAGCCCACAGCGGCCGATACAAGCCCACTGCGGCCGATAGAAACCCATATCGGGCGAAGGAAGCCAATAACGGCATACAGAAGCTCACAGCAGTGATAGAAGCCCATAGCAACCGATAGAAGCCCACAGCGGCCTATAGAAGCACACAGCGGCTGCAGAAGCCCACAGTGGCCGATAGAACAACACAGTCGTGGATAGAAGCCCAGAATCGCCGATAGAAGCCCACAGCGACCGATAGAAACCCACATCGGACGATAGAAGCTCACAGCGGCCGATAGAAGCCCACAGCGGCCGATAGAAGCCCACAGCAGCTGACAGGAGGCTACAGCGGCGATAGAAGCCCACAACGGCCGATAGAAGACCGCAGTGGCGGATAGAAGCCCCGAATTGCCTATAAAAGGTCACTGCGGCCGATAGAAACCCACAGCGGCCGATAGAAGCCCACAGCGGCCGACAGAAACTCACAGCTGTGATAGAAGCCAACAACAGCCGATAGAAGCCCACATCGGCCGATAGAAGCCCACAGCGGCCGATAGAAGCCCACAGCAGCTGACAGACTTCTACAGCGGCGATAGAAGCCCACAGTGGCCGATAGAAGACCACAGTGGTGGATAGAAGCCCAGAATGGCCGGTAGAAACCCACAGCGGCTGAGAGAACCGCACAGCGGCCGATAGAATCCCACAGCAGCCGATAGAAGCCCACAGCGGCCGATAGAAGCACACAGCGGCCGATAGAAGACCACAGTGGCGGATAGAAGCACAGAATGGCCGGTAGAAGCCCACAGCGGCTGAGAGAAGCCCACAACGGTGATAGAAGCCCACAGCGGCTGATAGAAGGTCACTGCGGCCGATAGGAGGCCACTGCGGCTGATAGAAGCTTACAGCGGCCGATAGAAGGCGACTGCGGCCGATAGAAGCCAACAGCTGCGATAGAAGCCCACAGCAGCCGATAGAAACACACAGCGGCTACAGAAAGTCACAGTGGCCGATAGAAGATCGCAGTGGCGAGTAGAAGCCCAGAATGGCCTATGGAAGCCCACATCAGCAAATAGAAGCCCACAGCAGCCGATAGAAACCCACAACGGTAGATTGAATCCCACAGCAGCCGATAGAAGCCCACAGTGGCCGATAGAAGACCTCAGTGGTGGATAGAAGCCCAGAATGGCCGATAGAAGCCCACAGGAGCCGATAGAAGCCCACAGTGCCCAATAGAAGCGTACAGCTGCCGATTGAAACCCACTGAGGCCGATAGAAGCCCACAGTGGCCGATAGAACAACACAGTCGTGGATAGAAGCCCAGAATCGCCGATAGAAGCCCACAGCGACCGTTAGAAACCCACATCGGACGATAGAAGCTCAGAGCGGCCGATAGAAGCCCACAGCGGCCGATAGAAGCCCACAGCAGCTGACAGGAGGCTACAGCGGCGATAGAAGCCCACAACGGCCGATAGAAGACCGCAGTGGCGGATAGAAGCCCCGAATGGCCTATAAAAGGTCACTGCGGCCGATAGAAACCCACAGCGGCCGATAGAAGCCCACAGCGGCCGACAGATACTCACAGCTGTCATAGAAGCCAACAACAGCCGATAGAAGCCCACATCGGCCGATAGAAGCCCACATCGGCCGATAGAAGCCCACAGTGGCCGATAGAAGACCACAGTGGTGGATAGGAGCCCAGAATGGCCAGTAGAAGCCCACAGCGGCTGAGAGAAGCGCACAGCGGCCGATAGAATCCCACAGCAGCCGATAGAAGCCCACAGCGGCCGATAGAAGCACACAGCGGCCGATAGAAGACCACAGTGGCGGATAGAAGCCCAGAATGGCCGGTAGAAGCCCACAGCGGCTGAGAGAAGCCCACAACGGTCGATAGAAGCCCACAGCGGCCGATAGAAGCTCACAGCGGCCGATAGAAGGACACAGAGGCTACAGAAGCCAAGAGTGACCGATAGAAGACCACAGCAGCAGATAGAACACCAGAGCTGCGATAGAAGCCCACAGCGGCCGATAGAAGGTCACTGCGGCCGATAGGAGGCCACTGCGGCTGATAGAAGCTTACAGCGGCCGATAGAAGGCGACTGCGACCGATAGAAGCCCACAGCTGTGATAGAAGCCCACAGCAGCCGATAGAAGCCCACAGCGGCCGATAGAAACACACAGCGGCTACAGAAAGTCACAGTGGCCGATAGAAGATCGCAGTGGCGAGTAGAAGCCCAGAATGGCCTATGGAAGCCCACATCAGCAAATAGAAGCCCACAGCAGCCGATAGAAACCCACAACGGTAGATTGAATCCCACAGCAGCCGATAGAAGCCCACAGTGGCCGATAGAAGACCTCAGTGGCGGATAGAAGCCCAGAATGGCCGATAGAAGCCCACAGGAGCCGATAGAAGCCCACAGTGCCCAATAGAAGCGTATAGCTGCCGATTGAAACCCACTGAGGCCGATAGAAGCCCACAGCGGCCGATCGAAGCTCACTGCGGCCGATAGAATCCCACAGCGGCCTATAGAATTCCACAACGGCAGACAGGAGCTCACCGCTGTGATAGAAGCCCACAGCAGCCGATAGAACCCACAGCGGCCGATAGAAGCACACAGCGCTACAAAAGCCCACAGTGGCCGATAGAAGTCCACAGCGGCCAATAGAAGCCCACAGCGGCTGATGGAAGCCCACAGCAGCTGACAGAAGACTACAGCGGCGATAGAACCCCACAGCGGCCGATAGAAGACCACAGTGGCGGATAGAAGCCCAGAATGGCCGATAGAAGGCCACTGCGGCCTATAGCAGCCCACAGCGGCCGATAGAAGGCCATTGAGGCCGATAGACGCCCACAGCGGCCGATAGAATCCCACAGCGGCCGATAGAAGACCACAGCGGCCGATAGAAACACACAGCGGCTACAGAAGGCCACAGTGGCCGATAGAAGACCGCAGTGGCGGGTAGAAGCTCAGAATGGCCTATGAGAGCCTACAGCGGTCGATAGAAGCCCACAGCGCCTGATAGACGCCCACATCGGCCGATGGATACCCATAGCGGCCGATAGAAGCCCACAGCGACCGATAGAAGCCCACAGCGGCCAATACAAGCCCACAGCGGCTACAGAAGCCCACAGTGGTCGATAGAAGTCCACAGTGGCGCATAGAAGCCAAGAATGGCCGATAGAAGCCCACAGCGGTCGATAGAATCCCACAGCAGCTCGCAGAAGACTACAGCGGCGATAGAAGCCCACTGCTGCCGATAGAAGACCTCAGTGGCGGATAGAAGCCCAGAATGATCGATAGAAGCCCAGAGCGTCCGATAGTTGCCCACAGTGGCCGATAGACGCCCACTGCTACCGAAAGAAGCCCACAGGGGCCGATTAAAGCCCACAGCGGCTGATAGGTGAACACAGTGGCTATTGAAACCCACAGCGGCCGATAGAAGCCCAAACAGGCCAATAGAAGCCCGCAGCGGCCGATAGAAGCCCACAGCGGCCGATATAACCCCACAGCGGCCGATAGAAGCAGTCAGCGGCTACAGAAGCCCACAGTGGCCGATAGAAGACCACAGTGGTGGATAGAAGCCACGAATTGGCGATAGAAGCCCACAGCGACCGATAGAAGCTTACAGTGGCCGATAGAAACCCACAGCGGCCGATAGACGCCAACAGTGGCTGATAGAAGCCCACAGCTGCCGATAGTAGCCCACAACGGCCGATAGAAGCCCCGAGCGGCCAATAGAAGCACACAGCGACCGAAAGAAGCCAACAGGAGCCGATAGAAGCTCACTGCGGCCGATAGATGAACACAGCGGCGATAGATGCCAATAGCGGCCTATAGAATTCCACAGCAGCCGATAGAAGCCCACAGCGGCCGATAGAAGCACACAGCGGCTACAGAATCCCACAGTGGCCGATAGGAGACCACAGTGGCGGATAGAAACCCACAGCTGCCGATTGAATCCCACTGAGTCCGATAGAAGCCCACAGCGGCCGATAGAAGCCCACTGCGGCCGATAGAAACGCACAGCGGCCGAAGGAAGCCAATAACGGCATAAAGAAGCTCACAGCTGTGATAGAAGCCCACAGCGGCCGATAGAAGCCCACAGCGGCCGATAGAAGCCCACAGCAGCTGACAGGAGACTACAGCGGCGATAAAAGCCCACAGCGGCAAATAGAAGACCGCAGTGGCGGATAGAAGCCCCGAATGGCCTATAGAAGGCCACTGCGGCCGATAGAAACCCACAGCGGCCGATAGAAGCCCACAGCGGCCGACAGAAGCTCACAGCGGTGATAGAAGCGTACAGCAGCCGATAGAAGCCCACAGCGGCCGATGGAAGCCCACAGCAGCCGATAGAAGACCACAGCTGCAATAGATGAACACAGCAGTGATAGAAGCTCACAGCTGCCGATAGAAGCCCACAGCAGCCGATAGAGCCCACAGCGGCCGATAGAAGCCCACAGTGGCCGATAGAAACCCACAGCGGCCGATAGACGCCCACTGAGGCCGATAGAAGCCCACCCCGGCCGATAGAAGCCCACACGGAAAAGGGAAGCTCACAGCTGTGATAGAAGCCAACAACAGCCGATAGAAGCCCACATCGGCCGATAGAAGCCCACAGCGGCCGATAGAAGCCCACAGCAGCTGACAGAAGACTACAGCGGCGATAGAAGCCCACAGTGGACGATAGAAGACCACAGTGGCGGATAGAAGCCCAGAATGGCCGGTAGAAGCCCACAGCGGCCGATAGAAGTGCACAGCGGCCGATAGAATCCCAGAGCAGCCGATAGAAGCCCACAGCGGCCGATAGAAGCACACAGCGGCTGATAGAAGCCCACAGCGGCCGATAGAAGACCTCAGTGGCGGATAGAAGCCAAGAATGGCCGATAAAAGCCCAGAGCGTCCGATAGAATTCCACAGTGGCCGATAGACGCCCACTGGTACCGAAAGAAGCCTACAGGGGAAGATAAAAGCCCAGAGCGGCCGATAGGTGAACACAGTGGCTATTGAAACCCCCAGCGGCCGATAGGAGCCCAAACAGGCCGTTAGAAGCCCATAGCGTCCGATAGAAGCCCACAGCGGCCGATAGAATCCCACAGCGGCCGATAGAAGCAGTCAGCGGCTACAGAATCTCACAGTGGCCGATAGAAGACCACAGTGGTAGATAGAAGCCAAGAATAGCCGATAGAAGCCCACAGCGAACGATAGAAGCGCACAGCGGCCGATAGAAGCCCACAGCGGCCGATAGATGCCTACAGTGGCTGATAGAAGCCGCAGCTGCCGATAGAAGCCCACAACGGCCGATAGAAGCCTCCAGCGTCCAATAGGAGCCCACAGCGACCGAAAGGAGCCAACAGGACCCGATAGAAGCCCACTGCGGCCGATAGATGAACACAGCGGCGATAGATGACCACAGCGGCCTATAGAATTCCACAGAAGCCGATAGAAGCACACAGTGGCTACAGAAGCCCACAGTGGCCGATAGGAAACCACAGTGGCGGATAGAAGCCCACAGCGGCCGATAGAAGCCCACAGTGGCTGATAGAAACCCACAGCTGCCGATTGAATCCCACTGAGTCCGATAGAAGCCCACAGCGGCCGATACAAGCCCACTGCGGCCGATAGAAACCCATATCGGGCGAAGGAAGCCAATAACGGCATACAGAAGCTCACAGCTGTGATAGAAGCCCATAGCAGCCGATAGAAGCCCACAGCGGCCTATAGAAGCACACAGCGGCTGCAGAAGCCCACAGTGGCCCATAGAACAACACAGTCGTGGATAGAAGCCCAGAATCGCCGATAGAAGCCCACAGCGACCGATAGAAACCCACATCGGACGATAGAAGCTCACAGCGGCCGATAGAAGCCCACAGCGGCCGATAGAAGCCCACAGCAGCTGACAGGAGGCTACAGCGGCGATAGAAGCCCACAACGGCCGATAGAAGACCGCAGTGGCGGATTGAAGCCCCGAATGGCCTATAAAAGGTCACTGCGGCCGATAGAAACCCACAGCGGCCGATAGAAGCCCACAGCGGCCGACAGAAACTCACAGCTGTGATAGAAGCCAACAACAGCCGATAGAAGCCCACATCGGCCGATAGAAGCCCACAGCGGCCGATAGAAGCCCACAGCAGCTGACAGACTTCTACAGCGGCGATAGAAGCCCACAGTGGCCGATAGAAGACCACAGTGGTGGATAGAAGCCCAGAATGGCCGGTAGAAACCCACAGCGGCTGAGAGAAGCGCACAGCGGCCGATAGAATCCCACAGCAGCCGATAGAAGCCCACAGCGGCCGATAGAAGCACACAGCGGCCGATAGAAGACCACAGTGGCGGATAGAAGCACAGAATGGCCGGTAGAAGCCCACAGCGGCTGAGAGAAGCCCACAACGGTGATAGAAGCCCACAGCGGCTGATAGAAGGTCACTGCGGCCGATAGGAGGCCACTGCGGCTGATAGAAGCTTACAGCGGCCGATAGAAGGCGACTGCGGCCGATAGAAGCCAACAGCTGCGATAGAAGCCCACAGCAGCCGATAGAAGCCCACAGCGGCCGATAGAAACACACAGCGGCTACAGAAAGTCACAGTGGCCGATAGAAGATCGCAGTGGCGAGTAGAAGCCCAGAATGGCCTATGGAAGCCCACATCAGCAAATAGAAGCCCACAGCAGCCGATAGAAACCCACAACGGTAGATTGAATCCCACAGCAGCCGATAGAAGCCCACAGTGGCCGATAGAAGACCTCAGTGGTGGATAGAAGCCCAGAATGGCCGATAGAAGCCCACAGGAGCCGATAGAAGCCCACAGTGCCCAATAGAAGCGTACAGCTGCCGATTGAAACCCACTGAGGCCGATAGAAGCCCACAGTGGCCGATAGAACAACACAGTCGTGGATAGAAGCCCAGAATCGTCGATAGAAGCCCACAGCGACCGATAGAAACCCACATCGGACGATAGAAGCTCAGAGCGGCCGATAGAAGCCCACAGCGGCCGATAGAAGCCCACAGCAGCTGACAGGAGGCTACAGCGGCGATAGAAGCCCACAACGGCCGATAGAAGACCGCAGTGGCGGATAGAAGCCCCGAATGGCCTATAAAAGGTCACTGCGGCCGATAGAAACCCACAGCGGCCGATAGAAGCCCACAGCGGCCGACAGAAACTCACAGCTGTCATAGAAGCCAACAACAGCCGATAGAAGCCCACATCGGCCGATAGAAGCCCACATCGGCCGATAGAAGACCACAGTGGCCGATAGAAGACCACAGTGGTGGATAGAAGCCCAGAATGGCCGGTAGAAGCCCACAGCGGCTGAGAGAAGCGCACAGCGGCCGATAGAATCCCACAGCAGCCGATAGAAGCCCACAGCGGCCGATAGAAGCACACAGCGGCCGATAGAAGACCACAGTGGCGGATAGAAGCCCAGAATGGCCGGTAGAAGCCCACAGCGGCTGAGAGAAGCCCACAACGGTCGATAGAAGCCCACAGCGGCCGATAGAAGCTCACAGCGGCCGATAGAAGGACACAGAGGCTACAGAAGCCAAGAGTGACCGATAGAAGACCACAGCAGCAGATAGAACACCAGAGCTGCGATAGAAGCCCACAGCGGCCGATAGAAGGTCACTGCGGCCGATAGGAGGCCACTGCGGCTGATAGAAGCTTACAGCGGCCGATAGAAGGCGACTGCGACCGATAGAAGCCCACAGCTGTGATAGAAGCCCACAGCAGCCGATAGAAGCCCACAGCGGCCGATAGAAACACACAGCGGCTACAGAAAGTCACAGTGGCCGATAGAAGATCGCAGTGGCGTGTAGAAGCCCAGAATGGCCTATGGAAGCCCACATCAGCAAATAGAAGCCCACAGCAGCCGATAGAAACCCACAACGGTAGATTGAATCCCACAGCAGCCGATAGAAGCCCACAGTGGCCGATAGAAGACCTCAGTGGCGGATAGAAGCCCAGAATGGCCGATAGAAGCCCACAGGAGCCGATAGAAGCCCACAGTGCCCAATAGAAGCGTATAGCTGCCGATTGAAACCCACTGAGGCCGATAGAAGCCCACAGCGGCCGATCGAAGCTCACTGCGGCCGATAGAATCCCACAGCGGCCTATAGAATTCCACAACGGCAGACAGGAGCTCACCGCTGTGATAGAAGCCCACAGCAGCCGATAGAACCCACAGCGGCCGATAGAAGCACACAGCGCTACAAAAGGCCACAGTGGCCGATAGAAGTCCACAGCGGCCAATAGAAGCCCACAGCGGCTGATGGAAGCCCACAGCAGCTGACAGAAGACTACAGCGGCGATAGAACCCCACAGCGGCCGATAGAAGACCACAGTGGCGGATAGAAGCCCAGAATGGCCGATAGAAGGCCACTGCGGCCTATAGCAGCCCACAGCGGCCGATAGAAGGCCATTGAGGCCGATAGACGCCCACAGCGGCCGATAGAATCCCACAGCGGCCGATAGAAGACCACAGCGGCCGATAGAAACACACAGCGGCTACAGAAGGCCACAGTGGCCGATAGAAGACCGCAGTGGCGGGTAGAAGCTCAGAATGGCCTATGGAAGCCTACAGCGGTCGATAGAAGCCCACAGCGCCTGATAGACGCCCACATCGGCCGATGGATACCCATAGCGGCCGATAGAAGCCCACAGCGACCGATAGAAGCCCACAGCGGCCAATACAAGCCCACAGCGGCTACAGAAGCCCACAGTGGTCGATAGAAGTCCACAGTGGCGCATAGAAGCCAAGAATGGCCGATAGAAGCCCACAGCGGTCGATAGAATCCCACAGCAGCTCGCAGAAGACTACAGCGGCGATAGAAGCCCACTGCTGCCGATAGAAGACCTCAGTGGCGGATAGAAGCCCAGAATGATCGATAGAAGCCCAGAGCGTCCGATAGTTGCCCACAGTGGCCGATAGACGCCCACTGCTACCGAAAGAAGCCCACAGGGGCCGATTAAAGCCCACAGCGGCTGATAGGTGAACACAGTGGCTATTGAAACCCACAGCGGCCGATAGAAGCCCAAACAGGCCAATAGAAGCCCGCAGCGGCCGATAGAAGCCCACAGCGGCCGATATAACCCCACAGCGGCCGATAGAAGCAGTCAGCGGCTACAGAAGCCCACAGTGGCCGATAGAAGACCACAGTGGTGGATAGAAGCCACGAATTGGCGATAGAAGCCCACAGCGACAGATAGAAGCTTACAGTGGCCGATAGAAACCCACAGCGGCCCATAGACGCCAACAGTGGCTGATAGAAGCCCACAGCTGCCGATAGTAGCCCACAACGGCCGATAGAAGCCCCGAGCGGCCAATAGAAGCACACAGCGACCGAAAGAAGCCAACAGGAGCCGATAGAAGCTCACTGCGGCCGATAGATGAACACAGCGGCGATAGATGCCAACAGCGGCCTATAGAATTCCACAGCAGCCGATAGAAGCCCACAGCGACCGATAGAAGCACACAGCGGCTACAGAATCCCACAGTGGCCGATAGGAGACCACAGTGGCGGATAGAAACCCACAGCTGCCGATTGAATCCCACTGAGTCCGATAGAAGCCCACAGCGGCCGATAGAAGCCCACTGCGGCCGATAGAAACGCACAGCGGCCGAAGGAAGCCAATAACGGCATAAAGAAGCTCACAGCTGTGATAGAAGCCCACAGCGGCCGATAGAAGCCCACAGCGGCCGATAGAAGCCCACAGCAGCTGACAGGAGACTACAGCGGCGATAAAAGCCCACAGCGGCAAATAGAAGACCGCAGTGGCGGATAGAAGCCCCGAATGGCCTATAGAAGGCCACTGCGGCCGATAGAAACCCACAGCGGCCGATAGAAGCCCACAGCGGCCGACAGAAGCTCACAGCGGTGATAGAAGCGTACAGCAGCCGATAGAAGCCCACAGCGGCCGATGGAAGCCCACAGCAGCCGATAGAAGACCACAGCTGCAATAGATGAACACAGCAGTGATAGAAGCTCACAGCTGCCGATAGAAGCCCACAGCAGCCGATAGAGCCCACAGCGGCCGATAGAAGCCCACAGTGGCCGATAGAAACCCACAGCGGCCGATAGACGCCCACTGAGGCCGATAGAAGCCCACCCCGGCCGATAGAAGCCCACACGGAAAAGGGAAGCTCACAGCTGTGATAGAAGCCAACAACAGCCGATAGAAGCCCACATCGGCCGATAGAAGCCCACAGCGGCCGATAGAAGCCCACAGCAGCTGACAGAAGACTACAGCGGCGATAGAAGCCCACAGTGGACGATAGAAGACCACAGTGGCGGATAGAAGCCCAGAATGGCCGGTAGAAGCCCACAGCGGCCGATAGAAGTGCACAGCGGCCGATAGAATCCCAGAGCAGCCGATGGAAGCCCACAGCGGCCGATAGAAGCACACAGCGGCTGATAGAAGACCACTGTCATGGATAGAAGCCTAGAATGTCCGATAGAAGCCCACAGTTGCTGATAGAAGCCCACAGCTGCCGATAGAAGCCCACAACGGTCGATAGAAGCCCACAGCGTCCGATAGAAGCTCACAGCGGCCGATAGAAGCACACAGAGGCTACAGAAGCCAACAGTGGCCGATAGAAGACCACAGCTGCCGATAGAAGACCAGAGCTGCGATAGAAGCCCACAGCGGCCGATAGAAGGTCACTGCGGCCGGTAGAAACCCACAGCTGCGATAGAAGCTCACAGCAGCCGATAGAAGACCACAGCTGCGACAGATGCCCACAGTGGCCGATAGATGGCCACTGCTACCGAAAGAAGCCCACAGGTGCCAATAGAAGCCCACAGCGGCCGATAGATGAACAGAGCGGCGATAGAAGCCTACGCAATAGAAGCCCACAGCAGCCGATAGAAGCCCACAGCAACTGACAGAAGTCTACAGCGGCGATAGAAGCCCACAGCGGCCGATAGAAGACCTCAGTGGCGGATAGACACCCAGAATGGCAGATAGAAGCCCACAGTGGCCGATAGCCGCCTACTGCTACCGAAAGAAGCCCACATGGGTCGATAAAAGCCCACAGTGGCCGATACATGAACACAGCGGGGATAGAAATCCATAGCGGCGGATAGAAGCCCACAGTAGCCGATTGAAGCCCACAGCGGCCGATAGAAGCGTACAGCTGCCGATTGAAGCCCACTGAGGCCGATAGAAGCCCACAGCGGCCGATAGAAGCTTACTGCGGCCGATTGAATCCCACAGCGGCCGATAGAAGACCACAACGGCAGACAGAAGCTCACAGCTGTGATAGAAGCCCACAGCAGCTGATAGAAGCCTACAGCGGCCAATAGAAGCACACAGCGGCTACAGAAGCCCACAGTGGCCGATAGAAGACCACAGCGGCCGATAGAAGCCCACAGCGGCCGATAGAAGGCGACTGAGGCCAATAGAAGCCCACAGGTGCGGTAGAAGCCCACAGCAGCCGATAGAAGGCCACAGCTGCGATAAGAAGGACCACAGCGGCTGATAGAAGACCACAGTGGCGGATAGAAACCCAGAATAGCCAATTAGAAGGCTACTGCTGCCGATAGCAGCCAGCAGCGGCCGATAGAATGCCACTGCGGCCGATATATAGCCCACAGCTGTGATAGAAGACCACAGCAGCCGATAGAAGACCACAGCTGCGATAGAAGCCCACAGCGGCCGGTAGGAGGCCACTGCGGCTGATAGAAGCCCACAGCGGCCGATAGAAGACGACTGCGGCCGATAGAAGCCCACAGGTGCGATAGAAACCCACAGCAGCCGATAGAAGGCCACAGCTGCGATAGAAGCCCACAGGTACGATAGAAGCCTATAGCAGCGGATAGAAATCCACAGCGGTCGATAGAAGCCCACAGCGGCCGATAGATTCCCACAGCGGCCAATAAAAGCCCACAGCAGCTGACAGAAAACTACAGTGGCAATAGAAACCCACAGCGGCCGATAGAAAACCACACTGGCGGATAGAAGCCCAGAATGGCCGATAGAAACCCACAGTGGCCGATAGAAGCCCACAGAGGCCGATAGATGACCGCAGCGTCCGATAGACGCCCACTGCTAACGAAAGAAGCCCACAGGGGCCGATAGAATCCCACAGTGGCCGACAGATGAACACATCAGCGATATAAGCCCACAGCGGCAGATAGATGCCCACAGCAGCCGATAGAAACCCACAGCGGCCGATAGAAGCACACAGCGGCCGATAGAAGCCCACAGCGTCCGATAGATGCCCACATCGGCCGATAGAAGCCCACAGTGGCTGATAGAAGCCCACAACGGCCGATAGAAGCCCACAGCGGCTACAGAAGCCAACAGTGGACGATAGAAGACCACAGTGGTTGTTAGAAGCCAATAATGGCCGATAGAAGCCCACAGTACCCGATAGAAGCCCACATCGGCCGATAGATGTCCACAGCAGCCGATACAAGCCCACAGCGGCTGATAGGAGCCAACAGCAGCTGACAGAAGACTATATCGGTGATAGAAGCCCACAGCGGCCGATAGAAGACCACACTGGCGTGTAGAAGCCCAGAATGGCCGATAGAAGCCCACAGCGGTCGATAGAAACCTGCAGCGGCCAATAGGAGCCCACGGCGGCCGATAGACGCCCACTGCTACTGAAAGAAGCCCACAGTGGCCGATTGAAGCCCACATCGGCCAATAGATGAACACAGCAGCGATAGAAGGCCACAGCGGCCGATAGAAGCCCACAGCAGCCGATAGAAGCCCACAGCGGGCGATAGAAGCACACAGCGGCTACAGAAGCCCACAGTCGCCGATAGAAGACCACAGTGTCGGATAGATGCCCAGAATGCCCGATAGAAGGCCACTGCGGCCGATAGAAGCTCACAGCAGACAACAGAAGACTACAGCAGCCGATAGAAGCCCACAGCGGCCGATACAAGCCCACAGCGGCTACAGAAGCACACAATGGACGATAGAAGACCACATTGGCGGATAGAAGCCCACTGAGGCCGATAGAAGTCCACAGCTGCCGATAGAAGCCCACAACGGTAGACAGAAGCTCTCAGCTGTGATAGAAGCCCACAGCAGCTGATAGGAGCCCACAGCGGCCGATAGAAGCACACAGTGGCTGATAGAATCCCAAAGCTGCCGATAGAAGCACACAACGGCCGACAGAAGTCCACAGCGGCCGATAGAAACCCACAGTGGCTGATAGAAACCCGCAGCTGCCGATAGAAGCCCACTGAGGCCGATAGAGGACCTAAGCGGCCGATAGAAGCCCACTGAGGCCGATAGAAGCCCACAGCGGCCCATAGAAGCCCACAACGGCAGACAGAAGCTCACAGCTGTGATAGAAACCCACAGCAGCCGATAGAAGCCCACAGCGGCCGATAGAATCACACAGCGGCTACAGAAGCCTACAGTGGTCGATAGAAGACCACAGTCGTGGATAGAAGCCCAGAATGGCCGATAGAAGCACACAGCGCCGATGGAAGCCCACATCGGCCGATAGAAGCTCACAGTGGCTGATGGAAGCCCACAGCTGCGATAGAAGTCCACAACGGCCGACTGAAACCCCCAGCGGCCGATAGAAGCCCACAGCGGCCGATAGAAGCACACAGCGGCAGACAAAAGCTCACAGCTGTGATAGAAGCCCACAGCAGCCGATAGAAGCCCACATCGGCCGATAGAAGCCCACAGCGGCCGACAGAAGCCCACAGCGGCCGATTGAAGGACACTGCGGCCGATAGAAGCCCACAGCTGCGATAGAAGCCCACAGCAGCCAATAGAAGACCACAACTGCGAAGGAAGCCCACAGCGGCCAATAGAAGCTCACTGCAGCGGATAGAAGCCTACAGCTACGATAGAAACCCACGGCAGCCGATAGAAGCCCACAGCGGCCAATAGAAGCCCACAGCGGCCGATGAAAGCCCACAGCGGCCGATAGAAGCCCACAGCAGCTGACAGAAGACTGCAGCGGCGATAGATACCCACAGCGGCCAATAGCAAGCCACTGCGGCCGATAGAAGCCCACAGCTGCGATAGAAGCCCACAGCAGCCAATAGAAGACCACAACTGCGAAGGAAGCCCACAGCAGCCAATAGAAGCTCACTGCAGCGGATAGAAGCCTACAGCTACGATAGAAACCCACAGCAGCCGATAGAAGCCCACAGCGGCCAATAGAAGCCCACAGCGGCCGATGAAAGCCCACAGCGGCCGATAGAAGCCCACAGCAGCTGACAGAAGACTGCAGCGGCGATAGATACCCACAGCGCCCAATAGCAAGCTACTGCGGCTGATAGAAGCCCACAGCGGCTGATAGAAGGCCACTGCGGGCGATAGAACCCCAAAACGGCAGACAGAAGCTCACAGCTGTGATGGAAACCCACAGCAGCCGATAGAAGCCCACATTGGCCGATAGAAGCCAACAGCGGCCGATAGAAGCCCACATCTGCGATAGAAGCCCACAGCAGCCGATAGAAGCCCACAGTAGCTGATAGAAGCCCACAGCTGCCGATAGAAGCCCACATCGGCAGATAGAAGCCCACAGCGGCCGATAGAAGCCCACATCTGCGATAGAAGCCCACAGCAGCCGATAGAAGCCCACAGTAGCTGAAAGAAGACTACAGAGGCGATAGGAGCCCACAGCGGCCGATAGAAGCCCACAGCGGACGGTAGGAGCCCACAATGGGTGATAGATACCCACAGCTGCCGATACAAGCCCACATAGGTCGATAGAAGCCCACATAGGTCGATAGAAGCCCACAGCGGCCGATAGAAGCCCACATCGGCCGATAGAAGCCAACAGCGGCCGATAGAAGACCACAGCAGCTGACAGATGACTACAGCGGCGATAGAAGCCCACAGCGTCCGATAGAAGACAACACTGGCGGATAGAAGCCCTGAATGGCCAGTAGAATCCCACAGCGGCCGATAGAAGCGCACAGCGGCCGGTCGAAGCCCACAGCGACTGATAGACGCCCACTATTACCGAAAGAAGCCAACAGTGGTCGATAGAAGCCCACAACGGCCTATAGATGAACAAAGCGGCGATAGAAGCCCACAGCGGCCGATAGAGGCCCACAGCAACCGATAGAAGACCACAGTGGTGGATGGAAGCCTAGAATGGCTGATAGAAACCCACAGTGGCCGGTAGAAGCCCACATTGGCCGATTGATGCCCACAGCGGCAGATAGAATCCCACAACGGCCGATAGAAGCCCACAGCAGCTGACAGAAGACTACAGTGGCGATAGAAACCCACAGCGGCCGATAGAAGACCACAGTGGCGGATAGAAGCCCAGACTGGCCGATAGAAAGCCACTGCGGCTGATAGAAGCCCACAGAGGCCGTTTGAAGACTACAGCAGCTGATAGAAGCCCACAGCGGCCGGTAGAAGCCCACAGCAGCTGACAGAAAACTACTCGGCTATAAAAGCCCACAGCGGCCGATAGAAGACAACAGTGGCGAATAGAGGGCCAGAATGGCCGATTGAAGCCCACAGCGGCCGATAGAAGCCCATAGCGACCGATACAAGCCCTAAGCGGCCGATAGAAGGCCACTGCGGCCGATAGAAGACCACAGCGGCCGATAGAAGGCCACAGCAGCTGACAGAAGACTACAGTGGCGATAGAAACCCACAGCGGCCGATAGAAGACCACAGTGGCGGATAGAAGCCCAGACTGGCCGATAGAAAGCCACTGCGGCTGATAGAAGCCCACAGAGGCCGTTTGAAGACTACAGCAGCTGATAGAAGCCCACAGCGGCCGGTAGAAGCCCACAGCAGCTGACAGAAAACTACTCGGCTATAAAAGCCCACAGCGGCCGATAGAAGACAACAGTGGCGAATAGAGGCCAGAATGGCCGATTGAAGCCCACAGCGGCCGATAGAAGCCCATAGCGACCGATACAAGCCCTAAGCGGCCGATAGTAGGCCACTGCGGCCGATAGAAGACCACAGCGGCCGATAGAATGCCACAGCAGCTGACAGAAGACTACAGTGGCGATAGAAACCCACAGCGGCCGATAGAAGACCACAGTGGCGGATAGAAGCCCAGACTGGCCGATAGAAAGCCACTGCGGCTGATAGAAGCCCACAGAGGCCGTTTGAAGACTACAGCAGCTGATAGAAGCCCACAGCGGCCGGTAGAAGCCCACAGCAGCTGACAGAAAACTACTTGGCTATAAAAGCCCACAGCGGCCGATAGAAGACAACAGTGGCGAATAGAGGGCCAGAATGGCCGATTGAAGCCCACAGCGGCCGATAGAAGCCCATAGCGACCGATACAAGCCCTAAGCGGCCGATAGAAGGCCACTGCGGCCGACAGAAGACCACAACGGCCGATAGAAGCCCATAGCAGCTGACAGAAGACTACAGTGGCGATAGAAACCCACAGCGGCCGATAGAAGACCACAGTGGCGGATAGAAGCCCAGACTGGCCGATAGAAAGCCACTGCGGCTGATAGTAGCCCACAGAGGCCGTTTGAAGACTACAGCAGCTGATAGAAGCCCACAGCGGCCGGTAGAAGCCCACAGCAGCTGACAGAAAACTACTCGGCTATAAAAGCCCACAGCGGCCGATAGAAGACAACAGTGGCGAATAGAGGGCCAGAATGGCCGATTGAAGCCCACAGCGGCCGATAGAAGCCCATAGCGACCGATACAAGCCCTAAGCGGCCGATAGAAGGCCACTGCGGCCGGTAGAAGACCACAGCGGCCGATAGAAGGCCACTGCGGCCGGTAGAACGCCACTGCGACTGATCGAAGCCCACAGCCGCCGATGGAAAGCCACTGCTGCCGATAGAAGCCCACATCTGCGATAGAAGCCCACAGCAGCCGATAGAAGCCCACAGTAGCTGAAAGAAGACTACAGAGGCGATAGGAGCCCACAGCGGCCGATAGAAGCCCACAGCGGACGGTAGGAGCCCACAATGGGTGATAGAAGCCCACAGCGGCCGATAGAAGCCCACATCGGCCGATAGAATCCAACAGCGGCCGATAGAAGACCACAGCAGCTGACAGATGACTACAGCGGCGATTGAAGCCCACAGCGTCCAATAGAAGACAACACTGGCGGATAGAAGCCCTGAATGGCCAGTAGAATCCCACAGCGGCCGATAGAAGCGCACAGCGGCCGGTCGAAGCCCACAGCGGCTGATAGACGCCCACTATTACCGAAAGAAGCCAACAGTGGTCGATAGAAGCCCACAACGGCCTATAGATGAACAAAGCGGCGATAGAAGCCCACAGCGGCCGATAGAAGCCCACAGCAACCGATAGAAGACCACAGTGGTGGATGGAAGCCTAGAATGGCTGATAGAAACCAACAGTGGCCGGTAGAAGCCCACATTGGCCGATTGATGCCCACAGCGGCAGATAGAATCCCACAACGGCCGATAGAAGCCCACAGCAGCTGACAGAAGACTACAGTGGCGATAGAAACCCACAGCGGCCGATAGAAGACCATAGTGGCGGATAGAAGCCCAGACTGGCCGATAGAAAGCCACTGCGGCTGATAGAAGCCCACAGAGGCCGTTTGAAGACTACAGCAGCTGATAGAAGCCCACAGCGGCCGGTAGAAGCCCACAGCAGCTGACAGAAAACTACTCGGCTATAAAAGCCCACAGCGGCCGATAGAAGACAACAGTGGCGAATAGAGGGCCAGAATGGCCGATTGAAGCCCACAGCGGCCGATAGAAGCCCATAGCGACCGATACAAGCCCTAAGCGGCCGATAGAAGGCCACTGCGGCCGATAGAAGACCACAGCGGCCGATAGAAGGCCACAGCAGCTGACAGAAGACTACAGTGGCGATAGAAACCCACAGCGGCCGATAGAAGACCACAGTGGCGGATAGAAGCCCAGACTGGCCGATAGAAAGCCACTGCGGCTGATAGAAGCCCACAGAGGCCGTTTGAAGACTACAGCAGCTGATAGAAGCCCACAGCGGCCGGTAGAAGCCCACAGCAGCTGACAGAAAACTACTCGGCTATAAAAGCCCACAGCGGCCGATAGAAGGCAACAGTGGCGAATAGAGGGCCAGAATGGCCGATTAAAGCCCACAGCGGCCGATAGAAGCCCATAGCGACCGATACAAGCCCTAAGCGGCCGATAGAAGGCCACTGCGGCCGATAGAAGACCACAGCGGCCGATAGAAGGCCACTGCGGCCGGTAGAACGCCACTGTGACTGATCGAAGCCCACAGCCGCCGATGGAAAGCCACTGCTGCCGATAGAAGCCCACATCTGCGATAGAAGCCCACAGCAGACAATAGAAGACCCTAGCGTTTAGAAGCCCACAGCAGCCGATAGGAAGCCACTGCGGCGGTTAGAAGCCCAGAAGCGGCCGATAGGTCACTGCAGCGGATAGACGCCCACAGCTACAATAGAAGCCCACAGCAGCCGATAGTAGCCCACAGCGGCCAATAGAAGCCCACACCGGCCGATAAAAGCCCACAGCGGCCGATAGAAGCCCACAGCAGCTGAAAGAAGACTACAGCGGCGATAGAAGCCCACAGCGGCCGATAGAAGTCCACACTGGCGGGTAGGATCCCAGAATGGCCGATACAAGCCCACAGCGGCCGTTAGAAGCACACACCGACCGATAGAAGCCCACAGCGGCCGATAGAAGCACACAGCGGCTAGAGAAGCCCATAGTCGCTGATAGAAGACCACAGTGGCGGATAGACGCCCAGAATGGCCGATAGAAGGCCACTGCGGCAGATAGAACCCACAGCGGCCAATAAAAGACTACAGCATTCGATAGAAGCCCACAGTGGCCGATACAAGCCCACGGCGGCTACAGAAGCCCACAGTGGCCGATAGAAGACCACAGTGGTGGATAGATGCCCAGAATGGCCGATAGAAGCCCAAAGCGGCCGATGAAACCCACAGCGGCCGATAGAAAGCCACTGAGGCCGATAGAAGCTCACATCTGGGATAGAAGCCCACAGTGGCCGATATAGGCCACTGCGGCCGATAGAATCCCACAGCATCCGATAGAAGGTCACTGCGGCCGATAGAAGCCCACAGCCGCCGATGGAAGGCCACTGCGGCCGATAGAAGCCCATATCTGCGATAGAAGCCCACAGCAGTCGATAGAAGACCACAAATGCGATTGAAGCCCACAGAGGCCGATAGGAGCCCACAGCGGCCGACAGAAGCTCACTGCAGGGGATAGAAGCCCACAGTTACGATAGAAGCACACAGCAGCCAATAGAAGCCCACAGCGGCCAATAGAAGCCCACAGCGGCCGAGAAAAGCCCACAGCGGCTGATAGAAGCCCACAGCAGCTGACAGAAGACTAAAGCGGCTATAGAAGCCCACAGCGGCCGATAGAACACCACAGTGGCGGATAGAAGCCCAGAATGGCAGGTAGAAGCCCAAAGCGGCCGATAGAAGCGCCCAGCGGCCGGTAGACGCCCACTGCTACCGAAAGAGGCACACAGGGGCCGATAGAAGCTCACAGAGGCCGATAGACGAACACAGGGGCGATAGAAGCCCACAGCCGCCGATAGAAACCCACAGCAGCCCATAGAAACCCACAGCGGTCGATAGAAGCCCACTGCGGCCGATAGAAGCACACAGCGCCTACAGAAGCCCACAGTGGGCGACAGAAGACCACAGTGGCGGATAGAAGCTCACTGTGGGCGATAGAAAACCACAGCGGCCGATAGAAACCAACTGCGGCCGATAGATGCCCACAGCTGCGATAGAAGCCCACAGCGGCCGATCAAAAGCAACTGTGGCGGTTAGAAGCCCACAGCGGCCGATAGAAGCTCACTGCAGCGGATAGAAGCCCACAGCTACGATAGATGCCCACAGCAGCCGATAGAAGCCCACAGCGGCCAATAGAAGCCCACACCGTCCGATAAATCCCCCATAGAAGCCCAAAGAAGCTGAAAAAAAAGACGACAGTGGCGATAAGATCCCACAGCGGCCGATAGAAGACCACACTGAAGGGTAGAAGCCCAGAATAGACGATAGAAGGCCACAGCGGCCGTTAGAAGCACACACCGGCCGATAGAAGCCCACAGCGGCGGTTAGAAGGCCACAGTGGGTGATAGATACCCACAGCTGCCGATACAAGCCCACTACTACTGAAAGAGGCCAACAGTGGTCGATAGAAGCCCACAGCCGCCTATAGATGAACAAAGCGCCGATGGAAGCCCACAGCGGCCGATAGAAGCCCACAGCAGCCGATAGATGCCCACAGCGGCCGATAGAAGCCCACAGCAGCTGACAGAAGACTACAGCGGCGATAGAAGCCCACAGCGGCCGATAGAAGACTTCAGCAGCCGATAGAAGCCCACAGAGGCCGATAGAAGCCCACAGCGGCCGATAGAAGCCCATTACGGCAGACAGAAGCTCACAGCTGTGATAGAAGCCCACAGCAGCCGATAGAAGCCCATAGCGGCCGATAGAAGCCCACAGCAGCTGACAGAAGACTACAGCGGCGATAGAAGCCAACAGAGGCCGACAGAAGACCACACTGGCAGAAAGAAAACAGAATAGGCGGTAGAAACCCACATTGGCCGATAGAAGCGCACAGCGGCCGATAGAAGCCCACAGCGGCGGATAGACGCCCACTGCTACCGAAAGAAACCCACAAGGGCCGATAGAAGACCACAATGGCTGATAGAAGCTCACAGCTGCCGATAGAACCCCACAACGTCCGATAGAAGCCCGCAGCGCCTCATAGAAGCTCATAGCGGCCGATAGAAGCACACAGCGGCTACAGAACCCCTCAGTGGCCGATAGAAGACCACAGTGGGGGATAGAAGCCCAGAATGGCCGATAGAAGCCCACTGAGGCTGTTAGAAGCCCACAGCCGCCAATAGCAGTCCACAGCGGCCGATAGAATCACACAGCGCCTACAGAAGCCCACAGTGACCGATAGAAGACGACAGTGGCCGATAGAAGCCGCAAGCGGCCGATAGAAGCCCACAGTGGCTGATAGAAACCCACAGCTACCGATAGAAGGCCACTGAGGCCGATAGAATCCCACAGCTGCGATAGAAGCTCACAGCGGCTAGTAGAAGTCCACTGTGGCCGATAGAAGCCCACAGCGGCCGATAGAAGGCCACTGCGGCCGATAGAAGCCCACTGTAGCGGACAGAAGCCCACAGCTACGATAGAAGACCACAGCATTCGATATAAGCCCATAGCGGCCAATAAAAGTCCACAGCGGCCGATAAAATCCCACAGCGGCCGATAGAAGCCCACAGCAGCTGACAGAAGACTACAGCGGCGATAGAAGCCCACAGTAGCTGATAGAAGACCACAGTGGTGGATAGAAGCCCAGAGTGGCCGATACAAGCCCACAGCGGCCGATAGAAGCCCACAGCGGCCGATAGACGCCCACTGCTGCCGAAAGAAGCCAACAGGGGCCGATACAAGCCCACATCGGTCGATGGATGAACACAGCGGCGATAGAAGCCCAAAGCGGCCGATAGAAGCCCACAGCAGCCGATAGAAGCCCACAGCGGCCGATATATGCACACAGCGGCTACAGAAGCCCACAGTGGTCGATAGATGACAACAGTGGCGGATAGAAGTCCACAGCGGCCGATAGAAGCCCACAGTACCTGATAGAAACCCGCAGCTGCCGATAGAAGCCCACTGAGGCCGATAGAAGACCAAAGCGGCCGATAGAAGCCCATTGAGGCCGATAGAGGCCCACAGCGGCCGATAGAATCACACAGCGGCTACAGACGACTACAGTGGTCGATAGAAGACCATAGTCGTGGATAGAAGCCCAGAATGGCCGATAGAAGCACACGGTGCCGATAGAAGCCCACATCGGCAGATAGAAGTCCACAGTGGCTGATAGAAGCCCACAGCAGCGATAGAAGCCCACAACGGCCGACTGAAGCCCCCAGCGGCCGATAGAAGCCCACATCGGCCGATAGAAGCCCACAGCGGCCGACAGAAGCCGACAGCGGCCGATTGAAGGCCACTGCGGCCGATAGGAGCCCACAGCTGCGATAGAATCCTACAGCAGCCGTTAGAAGACCATAGCTGCGATAGAGGCCCACAGCAGCCGATAAAAGCACACAGCGTCTACAGAAGATAACAGTGGCCGATAGAAGACCACAGTGGTGGATACAAGCCCAGAATCGCCGATAGAAGCCCACAGCGGCCAATTGAATACCACTGCGGCTGATAGAAGCCCACAGCTGCGATAGAATCCCACAGCAGCCGCTAGAAGACCACAGCTGCGATAGATGCCCTCAGCTGCCGATAGAAGTCTGCAGCAGCGATAGAAGCCCACAGCGGCCGATAGAAGACCACACTGGCGGGTAGAATCCCAGACTTGCCGATAGAAGCCCACAGTGGCCGATAGAAGCCCACAGCGGCCGATAGAAGCCCACAGCGACACATACTGCTACCGAAAGAAGCCCACAGGGGCCGATAGGATCCCACAGCGGCCGATAGATGAACACAGGGGCGATAGAAGCCCACAGTGGCGGACAGAATCCCAGAATGGCCGATAGAAGCCCACAGCGGCCAATAGAAACACACAGCGGCTGATAAAAGCCCACAGCGACCGATAGAAGCCCACAGCGGCCGATAGAAGGCCACTGCGGCCGATAGAAGCCCATAACTGCGATAGATGCTCACAGCGGCTGATAGAAGGCCACTGCGGCCGATACAAGCCCACTGTGGACGATTGAAGGCCACTGCGGCCGATAGAAGCCCACAACTGCGATAGAATCCCACAGCAGCCTCTAGAAGACCACAGCTGCGATAGAAGCCCACAGCTGCCGCTAGAAGTCTACAGCGGAGATAGAAGCTCACAGCGGCTGATAGAAGACCACAGCGGCTACAGAAGCTAACAGTGGCCGATAGAAGACCACAGTGGCGGATAGAAGCCCAGAATGGCCGATAGAAGCCCACAGCGGCCAATAGACACCCACAGCGGCTGATAAAAGCCCACAGCGACCGATAGAAGCCCACAGTGGCCGATAGAATGCCACTGCGGCCGATAGAAGCCCATAGCTGTGATGGAAGCTCACAGCGGCCGATAGAAGGCCACTGCGGCCGATAGAAGCCCACAGCGGCGGATTGAAGGCCACTGTGGCCGATAGAAGCCCACAGCTTCGATAGAATCCCACAGCAGCCACTAGAAGACCACAGCTGCGATAGAAGCCCACAGCGGCCGATAGAAGACTACAGCGGCGATAGAAGCCCACAGCGGCCGATAGAAGACCACACTGGTGGGTAGAATCCCAGACTGGCCGATAGAAGCCCACAGCGGCCGATAGAATGCCACTTCGGCCGATAGAAGCCCATCCTGCGATAGAAGCTCACAGCGGCCGATAGAAGATTACAGCGGCGATAGAAGGCCACAGCGGCCGATAGAAGACCACACTGGTGGGTAGAATCCAAGACTTGCCGATAGTAGCCCACTGCTACCGAAAGAATCCCACAGGGGCCGATAGGATCCCACAGCGGCCGATAGATGAACACAGGGGCGATAGAAGCTCACAACGGCCGATAGATGCCCAGAGCAGCCGATAGAAGCCCACAGCGGCCGATAGAAGCAAACAGCGGCTACAGAAGCCCACAGTCGCCGATAGAAGACCACAGTGGCGGATAGGCGCCCAGAGTTGCCGATAGAAGGCCAGTGCTGCCGATAGAAACCTACAGCGGCCGATAGAAGACTACAGCAGCCGATAGAAGCCCACAGCGGCCGATACAAGCCCACAGCGGCTCCAGAAGCCCACAGTGGCCGATAGACGACCACAGTGGCGGATAGAAGCCAAGAATGGCCAATAGAAGCCCACAGCGGCCGCTAGAAGCGCACAGCGGCCGAAAGAAGCCCACAGTGGGTGATTGAAACCCGCAGCTGAAGACAGAAGCCCACTTATGCCGATAGAAGCCCACAGCGGCCGATAGAAGCACAAAGCGGCTACAGAAGCTAACAGTGGCCGATAGAATACCACAGTGGCAGACAGAAGCCCAGAATGGCCGATAGAAGCCCACAGCGGCCGATTGAAGGCCACTGCGGCCGATAGGAGCCCACAGCTGCGATAGAATCCCACAGCAGCCGCTAGAAGACCACAGCTGTGATAGAAGCCCACATCTGCCAATAGAAGACTACAGCGGCAATAGAAGCCCACAGCGGCTGATAGAAGCACACAGCGGCTACAGATGCCCACAGTGGCCGATAGAAGACCACAGTGGTGGATGGAAGCCCAGAATGGCCGATAAATAGCCACTGCGGCTGATAGATGCCAACAGCTGCGATAGAAGCCCACAGCGGCCGATCGAAAGCCACTGCGGCGGTTAGAAGCCCACAGCGGCCGATAGAAGCTCACTGCAGCGGATAGAAGCCCACAGCTACGATAGAAACCCACAGCAGCCGATAGAAGACCACAGCGGCCAATAGAAGCCCACACCGGCCACTAAAAGCCCACAGCGGCCGATAGAATCCCACATCAGCTGAAAGAAGACTACAGCGGCGATAGGAGCCCATAGCGGCCGATAGAAGACCACACTGGCGGGTAGAATCCCAGAGTGGCCGATAGAAGCCCACAGCGGCCGATAGAAGACCACAGCGGCCAATAGAAGCCCACACCGGCCACTAAAAGCCCACAGCGGCCGATAGAAGCCCACATCAGCTGAAAGAAGACTACAGCGGCGATAGGAGCCCATAGCGGCTGATAGAAGACTACAGCAGCCGACAGAAGCCCACAGCGGCCGATAGAAGCCCACAGCGGCAGATAGAAGCATACAGCGGCTACAGATGCCCACAGTGGCCGATAGAAGACCACAGTGGTGGATGGAAGCCCAGAATGGCCGATAGAAGCCCACATCTTCCGATAGCAACCCACAGCGGCCGAAATAAGCCCACAGCAGCTGACAGAAGACTACAGTGGCGATAGATACCCACAGCGGCCGATAAAAGACCACAGTGGCGGATAGAAGCCCAGAATGGCCGATAGACAGCCACTGCGGCTGATAGATGCCCACATATGCCATAGAAGCCCACAGCGACCGATCGATAGCCACTGCGGCGGTTAGAAGCCCACAGCGGCCGATAGAAGCTCACTGCAGCGGATCGAAGCCCACAGCTACGATAGAAGCCCACAGCAGCCGATAGAAGACCACAGCGGCCAATAGAAGCCCACACCGGCCACTAAAAGCCCACAGCGGCCGATAGAAGCCCACAGCAGCTGAAAGACTACAGCGGCGATAGGAGCCCACAGCGGCCGATAGAAGTCCACACTGGCGGTTAGTAGCCCAGAATGCCCGATAGAAGGCCACAGCGGCCGTTAGAAGCACACACCGGTCGATAGAAGCCCACAGCGGCCGATAGAATCCCACAGTGGGTGATAGATACCCATAGCTGCCGATACAAGCCCACTGAGGACGATAGAAGCCCACAGCAGCCGATAGAAGATTACAGCGGCGATAGAAGCCCACAGCGGCCGATAGAAGACCACACTGGCGGGTAGAATCCCAGACTGGCCGATAGAAGCCCACAGCGTCCGATAGAAGCCCACAGAGACAGATAGACACCCACTGCTACCGAAAGAAGCCCACAGGGGCCGATAGAAGCATACAGCGGCTACAGATGCCCACAGTGGCCGATAGAAGACCACAGTGGTGGATGAAAGCCCAGAATGGCCGATAGAAGCCCACATATTCCGATAGCAGCCCACAGCGGCCGATAGAAGCCCACAGCAGCTGACAGAAGACTACAGCGGCGATAGGTACCCAAGGCGGCCGATAAAAGACCACAGTGGCGGATAGAGCCCAGAATGGCCGATAGACAGCCACTGCGGCTGATAGATGCCCACAGCTGCGATAGAAGCCCACAGCGGCCGATTGAAAGCCACTGCGGCGGTTAGAAGCCCACAGCGGCCGATAGAAGCTCACTGCAGCTGATAGAAGCCCACAGCTACGACAGAAGCCCACAGCAGCTGACAGAAGACTACAGCGGCGATAGAAGCCCACAGCGGCTGATAGAAGACTTCAGCAGCCGATAGAAGCCCACAGCTTCCGATACAAGCCCACAGCGGCTACAGAAGCCCACAGTGGCCGTTAGAAGATCACAGTGGCGGATAGAAGCCCAGAATGGCCGAATGAATCCCACATCTTCCGATAGCAGCCCACAGCGGCCGATAGAAGCCCACAGCAGCTGACAGAAGACTACAGCGGCGATAGGTACCCACAGCGGCCGATAAAAGACCACAGTGGCGGATAGAAGCCCAGAATGGCCGATAGACAGCCACTGCGGCTGATAGATGCCCACATATGCCATAGAAGCCCACAGCGACCGATCGATAGCCACTGCGGCGGTTAGAAGCCCACAGCGGCCGATAGAAGCTCACTGCAGCGGATCGAAGCCCACAGCTACGATAGAAGCCCACAGCAGCCGATAGAAGACCACAGCGGCCAATAGAAGCCCACACCGGCCACTAAAAGCCCACAGCGGCCGATAGAAGCCCACAGCAGCTGAAAGACTACAGCGGCGATAGGAGCCGACAGCGGCCGATAGAAGTCCACACTGGCGGTTAGTAGCCCAGAATGCCCGATAGAAGGCCACAGCGGCCGTTAGAAGCACACACCGGTCGATAGAAGCCCACAGCGGCCGATAGAATCCCACAGTGGGTGATAGATACCCATAGCTGCCGATACAAGCCCACTGAGGACGATAGAAGCCCACAGCAGCCGATAGAAGATTACAGCGGCGATAGAAGCCCACAGCGGCCGATAGAAGACCACACTGGCGGGTAGAATCCCAGACTGGCCGATAGAAGCCCACAGCGTCCGATAGAAGCCCACAGAGACAGATAGACACCCACTGCTACCGAAAGAAGCCCACAGGGGCCGATAGAAGCATACAGCGGCTACAGATGCCCACAGTGGCCGATAGAAGACCACAGTGGTGGATGAAAGCCCAGAATGGCCGATAGAAGCCCACATATTCCGATAGCAGCCCACAGCGGCCGATAGAAGCCCACAGCAGCTGACAGAAGACTACAGCGGCGATAGGTACCCAAGGCGGCCGATAAAAGACCACAGTGGCGGATAGAGCCCAGAATGGCCGATAGACAGCCACTGCGGCTGATAGATGCCCACAGCTGCGATAGAAGCCCACAGCGGCCGATTGAAAGCCACTGCGGCGGTTAGAAGCCCACAGCGGCCGATAGAAGCTCACTGCAGCTGATAGAAGCCCACAGCTACGACAGAAGCCCACAGCAGCTGACAGAAGACTACAGCGGCGATAGAAGCCCACAGCGGCTGATAGAAGACTTCAGCAGCCGATAGAAGCCCACAGCTTCCGATACAAGCCCACAGCGGCTACAGAAGCCCACAGTGGCCGTTAGAAGATCACAGTGGCGGATAGAAGCCCAGAATGGCCAAATGAATCCCACATCTTCCGATAGCAGCCCACAGCGGCCGATAGAAGCCCACAGCAGCTGACAGAAGACTACAGCGGCGATAGGTACCCACAGCGGCCGATAAAAGACCACAGTGGAGGATAGAGCCCAGAATGGCCGATAGACAGCCACTGCGGCTGATAGATGCCCACAGCTGCGATAGAAGCCCACAGCGGCCGATCGAAAGCCACTGCGGCGGTTAGAAGCCCACAGCGGCCGATAGAAGCTCACTGCAGCTGATAGAAGCCCACAGCTACGACAAAAGCCCACAGTAGCTGACAGATGACTACAGCAGCGATAGAAGCCCACAGCGGCCGATAGAAGACTTCAGCAGCCGATAGAAGCCCACAGCTTCCGATACAAGCCCACAGCGGCTACAGAAGCCCACAGTGGCCGATAGAAGATCACAGTGGCGGATAGAAGCCCAGAATGGCCGAATGAATCCCACAGCGACCGATAGAAGCCCACAGCGGCCGATAGAAGCCCACAGTTGGTGATAGAATCCCACAGCTGCCGATAGAAGCCCACTGAGGCCGATAGAAGCCCCCAGCGGCCGAATGAAGCCCACAGCGGCCAATAGAAGCACACAGCGGCTACAGAATCTAACAGTGGCCGATAGAAGACTACAGTGGTGCATAGAAGCCCAGAATGGCCGATAGAAGCCCACAGCGGCCGATAGAAGCCCACATCGGCCGATAGAAGCCCACAGCGGCCGACAGAGCCCACAGCGGCCGATTGAAGGCCACTGCGGCCGATAGAAGCCCACAGCTGCCGATAGAAGTCCACTGAGGCCGATAGAAGCCCACAGCGGCCGATAGACGACCACTGCTACCGAAAGAAGCCCACAGGGGCCGATAGAAGACCACAGCGGCCGATAGAAGCACACAGCGGCTACAGAAGCCCACAGTGGCCGATAGAAGACCACAGTGGTGGATAGAGGCCCAGAATGGCCGAAAGAAGCCCACAGCGGCCGATAGAAGCCCAAATCGGCCGATAGATGCCCACTGCGGCCGATAGAAGTCCACAGCGGCCGATAGAAGCCCACAGTGGCTGATAGAAACCCGCAGCTGCCGATAGAAGCCCACTGATGCCGATAGAAGACGACAGCGGCCGATAGAAGTCCACTAAGGCCGATAGAAGCCCACAGCGGACCATAGAAGCCCACAACGGCCGACAGAAGCTCACAGCCGTGATAGAAGCCCACAGCAGCCGATAGAAGCCCACAGCTGCCGATAGATGCACACAGCGGCTACAGAAGCCCACAGTGGTCGATAGAAGACCACAGTCGTGGATAGATGCCCACAATGTCCGATAGAAGCCCACAGCGGCCGATTAAAGGCCACTGCGTCCGATAGAAGCCCACAGCAGCCGCTAGAAGACTATAGCTGCGATAGAAGCCCACAGCTGCGATAGAAGCCCACAACGGCCGACAGAAGCCCCCAGCGGCCGAATGAAGCCCACAGCGGCCAATAGAAGCACACAGCGGCTACAGAAGCTAACAGTGGCCGATAGAAGACTACAGTGGTGCATAGAAGCCCAGAATGGCCGATAGAAGCCCACATCGGCCGATAGAAGCCCACAGCGGCCGACAGAGCCCACAGCGGCCGATTGAAGGCCACTGCGGCCGATATAATACCACAGCTGCCAATAGAAGCCCACTGAGGCCGATAGAAGCCCACAGCGGCCGATAGAAGGCCATAACGGCAGATAGAAGCTCACAACTGTGATGTGTCGTGCCAACAATCCGCTACACCATAAGCTCTGTGCGTGCTTCAACGACCATCGTTCGGCGCGACGGTGGAACGTTGTACGTTTCAGAGTCCGGGGATCTTGGCTTAATCGCCTGGGTCGCGAGGTTGGTACAAACCTCTATAAAAAAACCCTCAATCTCAAGGTGTGCTACGTGCCGAGGAGATGCATGGCTGTTGAGGTTGAACAGCCGCTAGCGAGCAACCTCTGAGGAACCTGCCGCACCTCAGTTGTACAAGGCTTACCCAGGCAAGCGGGGCTCTGCCTGGGTGGACCTTTAGTTCCCTAGCTGCTCGTGGGACGAACATGAAACGAGCAATTAATAGTGTCGCCACACGCAAACCTGGCGTCTCTAAGCGTGGTAAAAGGGACTACAATGCTGCAGATTATGATCCCCAAACGTTTCCTTCTCTGGCTACGCCTTGGGAAGAACGTCAGGGAAGACAGAAGGGTGAGGCTTATGCCCCTAAGTATCTGTTCTGTAGCCTTAGTGATGGGGAATCTTTTATGAATACTAAACCACTATTTTTTGTTGAGAACCTTGAGGACAAGTATGGGGAGGTGGAAGGCATGTCGAAGGTGCGGTCGGGATCAGTATTAATAACGATGTCATCCCCAGCTCAATCGCAGGCACTGCTTGCCTGTGACAAGCTGGGTGATGTTTCCGTTACCATTACGCCGCACAAGACCCTAAATATGGTGCAGGGTATCATCTTTCACAAAGACCTCTTGCTGCAGTCAGATGACGAATTGCGTACCAACCTAGAACGGCGGGGAGTACATTTTATTCGGCGAGTTCATAGGGGTCCAAAGGACAATAGGGTCGCCACCGGTGCCTTCATCTTGGCTTTTGAGGGTGATTCATTGCCCGAGAAGTTCAAGTTAAATGCTGGACGTTTGGCCATATGATTTCCCGATGTGATGCCAACCCAACATGTCGGGAGTGTGGACGTGCAGTTCATCCGAACGTCCCTTGCACGCCGCCTCCAGTATGTGTCAACTACGGCCAGAATCACTCCCCTTGCTCGCCTATGTGTACAGTTCTGCAGCAAGAGAGGAAAATCATGGAATACAAGACCAGAGATCGACTGACTTATTCAGAGGCCAAACGGAAATATCAGAAGCTCCATCCTGTCCGCCTGGTAACTACCTATGCCGCGGCAGCCTCATCGTCCTCGTCCACTGTGCCTGCTGTTCCACCTGTTCCGTCAACGATAGCGCGCCCCCAGGCCCAATCGACTGACCCGGCCCCCCTACCAGCAGGGGCACCTCATCTTCGGTGGCTCCCACTCTTTTCACAGTGGGAGCATCACCTGCTACAACACCGGGGACTCCAGTCCCCACCTCTAAGCCGGGGAAGGAGAAGCCTTCTCCGGCCCCTCTCGCTCGGAAGGGGTCCTTAGAGACAACCCCTTCTGCAGCTTCCCAGAGTGCTCCGGAGGATCCTGGCCGCAGTCTTCAGGATCTCCAACCTGCCGGTCGAAGAGCTTCCTGCTCTTCCTCCGTCCCAGATGCCACTTCTGGGAAGCCCCCTCGGCCCTGCAAACCAAAGGGCCAGCGAGAGGACAAGAAGAAGAGACATAAGAAGAAAGAATGTTCAGTGGCTTCAAAGCCACAACCACCCACATCCTCTTCTTCGGAGGATGAGGTCGAGATCCTCGCATCTCCTGAGGATCTTGCAATTACCGATTTCCCAGAAAATAAGATCTCTGGTACCGTGGATTCCAAGCACATGGTAGCAGGCGATCCGATGGAGTGATCTGCTTTTTATTCGTCATGGCGGTACAGCCAGAAGGAAACATCATCCAGTGGAATTGTAGTGGCTTTTTCCATCACCTGCCTGAGCTACGACAACTTCTCAGCCAAACACCTGCCTTTTGTATCGCTCTTCAAGAGACCTGGCTCCCAGCGACGCGGTCCCCTGCCCTTCGAGTCTACAGGGGCTATTTTCAAACTCGGCCTATGTATGACAGAGTTTCTGGTGGAGTTTGCATCTATGTCCTTGCCACTGTCCCGAGCGCTGCCGTGCCCCTTCAAACGCCCCTAGAGGCGGTTGCTGTTCGGCTCCGGACAGTGCAAGATGTTACAATCTGTTCAATCTATCTCCCACCAGATAAGGCTGTCTCTCCTGTGGACCTCGCTGCCTTGGTCGCCCAACATCCCCCACCCTTCCTTCTTTTGGGGGATTTCAATGCCCACCACACTTTGTGGGGTGGCATGCAGACCTCGGCACGGGGTAGGGATGTTGAGACACTACTGACCAGCTGAACATCTGCCTCCTGAACACCGGTGCTGCTACGCACTTTAGCGTGGCACACGGTACATTCTCTGCCATAGACCTGTCTGTCTGTAGCTCAAGCCTACTTCCGCACTTCACTTGGAGGGTCCACGATGACCTGTGTGGCAGCGACCATTTCCCTATCTTCCTGTCGCTCCCACAGTGTCCACCTGCTGACCGTCTGCCTAGCTGGTCCCTCGATAGGGCCGACTGGACAGCATATTCCATAGCCGCTGTGCTTCCCTCTCCTCTTCTGGCTGATATAGATACCGCTGTTCAGCAGGTCACTCATTCGATCATTTCTGCTGCTGAGAAAACCGTACCCGTCTCACTGGGATCACTCCACCGTAAGTCAGTGCCCTGGTGGACGCCGGAGATAGCTGAGGCCATCCGGGAACGTCGGCGAGTACTACAGCGCCACCGTCGCCACCCTTCCGTCGATAACCTTATTGCGTTTAAGCGTCTCCGTGCACGGGCACGCCGATTGATCCAGCAAAGCAAGAGGGCCTCCTGGGAGCGCTATGTCGCCTCCATTGGATCCCGAGCATCACCTTCACGGGTATGGTCACAAGTTCGACGCCTCTTTGGCCACCGCCCACCAGTGGGAATTCCGTGCCTCAGCATTCAGGGTACAATTTGCACTGACCCTCTCACAATAGCTGAGCACTTGGCACACCACTATGCTCGCACCTCAGCGACCGCTGCATATGATGCGGATTTCCGCGCCCTTAAAGAGCGCACCGAGCGAAAACAGATATCCTTTCAAACGCGACGCCAGGAAATCTATAAGATCCCTTTCAGCGAATGGGAGTTCGAAAGCGCCCTTGCCGCATACCCAGCCACGTCCTCTGGACCCGACCGCATTCATAGTCAGTTCCTCCGACATCTGTCAGCAGACTCTAAACGCCAACTTCTCTCCTTGCTGAATCGTCTCTGGGTTGAGGGTGTCTTCCCGTCTCAATGGCGGGATAGCAACATCATCCCAGTTATGAAGCCGGGGACTGACCCACAGGTGGCTGATAGTTACCGCCCAATCAGCCTCACCAACGTTCCGTGTAAACTTCTCGAACGGATGGTGAGTCGGAGGCTCATGTGGATCCTCGAGGACCGAGGACTCTGGCGCCTCAACAGGGTGGGTTCCGTCACGGCCGCTCTGCTATCGACAATCTCGTGTCGCTGGAGTCGGCCATTCGTACAGCATTTTCTCGCCGTGAACACCTGATTGCCGTCTTCTTTGACCTGTGGAAAGCGTACGGCACCACCTGGCGCTATCATATCCTGTCTACGCTGTACGATTGGGGCTTACGGTGTCCACTTCCTACATTCGTTAAGAACTTCCTGGCGTTGCGTTCTTTTCGTGTTCGTGTTGGTTCTTGTTTCAGCTCACCTCATTGTCAAGAGAACGGAGTCCCACAAGGTTCCGTTCTTAGTGTTCCTTTATTCTTAATCGCCATAAACGGTCTTGCTGCGGCTGCGGGGTCATCGGTTTCCACTTCCTTGTATGCCGATGACTTCTGCATGTATTACAGCTCCTCCAGCATCAGCGTAGCTGAACGGCGGTTGCAGATCGCAATCCGAAAGGCACAGTCGTGGGCGTTTGCCCACGGTTTTCAATTTTCTGCATCCAAAACCCGTGTGATGCATTTTTGTCGACGTCGGGCAGTACACCCGGAACCCGAACTGTATCTCGCTGATGACCTGCTGCGTGTCGAAGAGACGCACCGTTTTTTAGGAATGTTGTTCGACAACCGTCTCACCTGGGTGCCACACCTTCGCCAGCTCAAACAAAAGTGCTGGCGACACCTTAATATTCTACGCTGTCTAAGCCATACTGTTTGGGGAGCGTCACGCCCAACGCTCCTGCACCTTTATAAGGCGCTCATCCAGTCGCGCCTAGACTATGGCTGCGTAGTATACGATTCGGCTGCACCTTCAGCACTGCAAACATTAGACCCAGTCTTACATTCTGGAGTTCGTTTGGCGACAGGGGCTTTCTGCACGAGCCCTGTAACAAGCCTACTAGTTGAAGCTGGGGTCCTTCCTCTGCGGTTCCGCCGGCAACACCTGCTGGCTTCGTACGTTGCCCATGTTAAGGCCTTGCCACACCATTCGAACCACCGGCTTCTTTTTCCAGGCGCTGCACTCCCTGTCCCTCCAAGACGACCTCGGTCGGGTTACCCAACATCGGTCCGCGTTCGTTCTCTACCTTCGTCCTTCGAATGCCAACCACTCCCTGCCACTTTCCACTATTCCTTTCAAACCCCTCCTTGGTCCATCCCCCGATTGCAGCTTTCTCTGGATCTGTCCAATAGATCAAAGGACTCCGTTTCTCCAACGCAACTCTGACACCAGTTCCTGGATCTCTTCAACTCTTTCCGTGGTGCTGAAGCCATCTATACTGATGGGTCCCTAGCTGATGGTCGTGCTGGGTATGCATGTCTCCATGGTGACCATGTCGAACAACATTCATTGCCCCGTGAAAGTAGTGTCTTCACTGCAGAGCTGGTCGCTATCCTCAAGGCTCGAGAACACCTCCGAGCCTGCCCCAGGGGGTCATTTGTCATCTGTAGTGACTCCCTGAGTGGCTTGCAGGCACTCGACCAGTTCTTCCCTCGTCACCCGTTAGTGCAGTCCATTCAAGACACTACTTACTCTCTTGGCCAATCTGGCCAATGTGTGGTCTTCCTGTGGACCCCTGGCCACATCGGCATACCGAGGAATGAACGTGTTGACCAGTTGGCCAAACAGGCAACCACTGCGCCTCCCTTCACCATTGGCATCATGGAATCAGACCTCAGGCTATCATTGCACAAGAAGGTGCGTGATGCTTGGAGTGCCGAATGGTCTACCATGAGTGGAACAAACAAGCTCCGAGCAGTGAAGCTCTCCACAACTCTGTGGAAGTCTTCACTGCGGCCCATACGTCGAGAGTCAGTTGTCCTCTGCCGCCTCCGAGTCGGGCATACCTGGCTGACCCATGGTCATCTCCTCCGCTGTGAGGCCCCACCTGTGTGTCGGTGTGGAGCAGCGCTGACAGTCGTCCATCTTCTGATGGACTGCCCAGTTTTAGCTACACTGCACCAGTCTTTTAACCTACCAGACACGCTACCTTTAGTCTTAGGCGACGATGCCTCCACGGCTCATTCTGTTTTAAGTTTTATTCACGCAGCTGGTTTTTACAACTCCATCTAGTGGTGGGTACTATAGCCTGATTCTTCAGGTCCCCACCTATCCAGCGATTTAAAACCCTTTTAAGACCCTTCTGTAATTTACCGAGGGGTTTTTAGTGTGTGAAGTATGGCTGGCTCATCCTGATTTTTCTCTGTGATCAGCCAGCCGTGTTTTTCTTAGCTTAGATCTCGACTTCGTTTCCCTATTGTGTCTCTTCCTTTTGTGTTGTCAGCGAATTCCTCAATGTCAGCTTACCCCATTTGTGAGTTTTTATCTTCGAAGCTGTGTTTTACTTTTTATACTCTTGACAGAGGGCTCTTAGCTAGGAACAGGGGACTGATGACCTAGCTGTTTAGTCCCCTTAAAACAACAACAACAACAACAACAACAACACAACTGTGATAGAAGCCCACAGCAGCCGATAGAAGCCCACATCGGCCGATAGAAGCCCACAGCGGCCAATAAAAGCCCACAGCAGCTGACAGAATACTACAGCGGCGATAGAAGCCCACAGCGGCCGATAGAAGACCACAGAGGCGGATAGAAGCCCAGAATGGCCGGTAGAGGCCCACAGCGGCCGATAGAAGCGCACAGCCGTCGATAGAAGACCACAGTGGCGGAAAGAAGAACAGAATAGGCGGTAGAAGCCCACATTGGCCGATAGAAGCGCACAGCGGCCGATAGAGGCCCACAGCGGCCGATAAACGCCCACTGCTACCGAAATAAGCCCACAGGGGCCGATAGAAGACCACAGCGGCCGATAGAAGCACACAGCGGCTACAGAAGCCCACAGTGGCCGATAGAAAACCACAGTGGTGGATAGAAGCCCAGAATGGCCGAAAGAAGCCCACAGCGGCCGATAGAAGCCCAAATTGCCCACTGCGGCCGATAGAAGCCCACAGCGGCCGATAGAAGACCACAGTGGCGGATACAAGCCCAGAAAGGCAGCTAGAATGCCACTGCGGCTGATAGAAGCCCACAACGGCCGATAGAAGCCCATGGCCGCCGATAGCAGCACACAGCGGCCGAGAGACGCCCACTGCCCATTGCCCGATACAAGCCCACATCGGCTGATGGATGAACACAGCGGCGATAGAAGCCCAAAGCGGCCGATAGAAGCCCACAGCAGCCGATAGAAGCCCACAGTTGCTGATAGATGCACACAGCGGCTACAGAAGCTCACAGTGGCCGATAGAAGACCACAGTGGCGGATAGAAGTCCACAGCGGCCGATAGAAGCCCACAGTGGCTGATAGAAACCCGCAGCTGCCGATAGAAGCCCACTGATGCCGATAGAAGACGACAGCGGCCGATAGAAGCCCACTAAGGCCGATAGAAGCCCACAGCGGACCATAGAAGCCCACAACGGCCGACAGAAGCTCACAGCCGTGATAGAAGCCCACAGCAGCCGATAGAAGCCCACAGCTGCCAATAGATGCACACAGCGGATACAGAAGCCCACAGTGGTCGATAGAAGACCACAGTCGTGGATAGAAGCCCACAATGTCCGATAGAGGCCCACAGCGGCCGATTAAAGGCCACTGCGTCCGATAGAAGCCCACAGCAGCCGCTAGAAGACTATAGCTGCGATAGAAGCCCACAGCTGCGATACAAGCCCACAACGGCCGACAGAAGCCCCCAGCGGCCGAATGAAGCCCACAGCGGCCAATAGAAGCACACAGCGGTTACAGAAGCTAACAGTGGCCGATAGAAGACTACAGTGGTGCATAGAAGCCCAGAATGGCCGATAGAAGCCCACAGCGGCCGATAGAAGCCCACATCGGCCGATAGAAGCCCACAGCGGCCGACAGAGCCCACAGCGGCCGATTGAAGGCCACTGCGGCCGATAGAAGCCCACAGCTGCAATAGAATCCCACAGCAGCCACTAGAAGACCACAGCTGCGATAGAGGCCCACTGTGGCCGATAGAAGCACACAGCAGCTACAGAAGCTAACTGTGGCCGATAGAAGACCACAGTGGTGGATAGAAGCCCAGAATGGCCGATAGAAGCCCACAGCGGCCGATTGAAAGCCACTGCGGCCGATAGAAGCCCACAGCCGCTATAGACTCCCACAGCAGCCGCTAGAAGACCACAGCTGCGATAGAAGCCCACAGATGCCGATAGAAGACTACAGTGGCGATAGAAGCCCACAGTGGCCGATAGAAGACCACAGCGGGTACAGAAGCTAACAGCTGCCGACAGAAGACCACAGTGGCGGATAGAAGCCCAGAATGGCCGATAGAAGCCCACAGCGGCCGATAGAGCCCACAGCAGCCGATAGAAGCCCACAGCGACCGACAGACACCCACTGCTACCGAAAGAAGCCCACAGGGTCGGTAGAAGCCCACAGCGGCCGATAGATGAACACAGGGGCGATAGAAACCCACAGCGGCCGATAGAAGCCCAGAGCAGCCGATAGAAGCCCACAGCGACCGATAGAAGCACACATCTGCTACAGAAGCCCACAGTCGCCGATAAAAGACCACAGTGGCGGATAGACGTCCAGAATTGCCGATAGAAGGCCAGTGCTGCCGACAGAAGCCCACAGCAGCCGATAGAAGACTACAGCAGCCGATAGAAGCCCACAGCGGCCGATACAAGCCCACAGCGGCTCCAGAAGCCCACAGTGGCCGATAGAAGACCACAGTGGTGGATAGAAGCCAAGAATGGCCGATAGAAGCCCACTGCGGCCGCTAGAAGACTATAGCTGCGATAGAAGCCCACAGCTGCGATAGAAGCCCACAACGGCCGACAGAAGCCCCAGCGGCCGAAAGAAGCCCACAGCGGCCAATAGAAGCACACAGCGGCTACAGAAGCTAACAGTGGCCGATAGAAGACAACAGTGGTGCATAGAAGCCCAGAATGGCCGATAGAAGCCCACAGCGGCCGATAGAAGCCCACATCGGCCGATAGAAGCCCACAGCGGCCGACAGAGCCCACAGCGGCCGATTGAAGACTACAGCAGCCGATAGAAGCCCACAGCGGCCGATACAAGCCCACAGCGGCTCCAGAAGACCACAGTGGCCGATAGAAGATCACAGTGGCGGATAGATGCCCAGAATGGCCGATAGAAGCCCACAGTGGGTGATAGAAATCCGCAGCTGCCGATAGAAGCCCACAGCGGCCGATAGACGCCCACTGCTACCGAAAGAAGCCCACTGGGGCCGATAGAAGCCCACATCGGCCGATAGAAGCAGACAGTGGCTGATAGAAGCCCACATCGGCAGATAGAAGCCCAAATCGGCCGATAGATGCCCACTGCGGCCGATAGAAGCCCACAGCGGCCGATAGAAGCTCACAGCGGCCGATAGCAACCCACAGAGGCCGATAGAAGCCGACAACGGCTGACAGAAGCTCACAGCTGTGATAGAAGCCCACATCAGCCGATAGAAGCCCACAGTGGCCGATAGTAGCACACAGCGGCTACAGAAGCCTACAATGGCCGATAGAAGACCACAGTGGCGAATAGCAGCCCACAGCGGCCGATAGAATCCCACAGCAGCTGACAGAAGACTACAGCGGCGATAAAAGCCCACTGAGGCCGATAGAAGCCCACAGTGGCCGATAGAAACCCACAGCGGCTGATAGAAGCACACAGCGGCTACAGATGCCCACAGTGGCTGATAGAAGACCACAGTGGAGGATAGAAGCCCAGAATGGCCGATAGAAGCCCACAGCGGCCGATAGAAGCCCACATCGGCAGATAGAAGCCCACAGCGGCCGATAGAAGCCCACAGTGGCCGATAGAAGCCGACAGCGGCCGATAGAAGACCACAGCTGCGACCCTCTGGGGCTCAGCATTAATTTGCTGAGTACGGGCTTGGCGAACCCGGGGTCCTGAGCTGTGGGCTGTGTCGCGCCAACAGTCCGCTACACCGTAAGCTCTGTGCGTGCTTCAACGACCATCGTTCGGCGCGACGGTGGAACGTTGTACGTTTCAGAGCCCGGGGATCTTGGCTTAATCACCCAGGTCGCGAGGACGGAATGAACCTCTATAAAAAGCCCCTCAATCTCAAGGTGTGCTACGTGCCGAAGAGATGCATAGCTGTTGAGGTTGAACAGCCGCTAGCGAGCAACCTCTGAGGAACCTGCCGCACCTCAGTTGTACAAGGCTTACCCAGGCAAGCGGGGCTCTGCCTGGGTGGACCTTTATTTCCCTAGCTGCTCGTGGGAACACGATGAAAAGGACCCAAAGCAACGCTGGTGGGCGTTTAACCACCGTCTCTAAGAGAGGAAAAGTAGACTTCAATGCTGAGACTTATGACCCCCAGTCGTTCCCTTCCTTGGCCACGCCATGGGAAGAACGCAGATCTCGTAGCCGAGGACAACAATATGGTCCAAGGTATTTAGTATGCTCCAGGACTGATGGTGAATCTTTCATGAACACGAAACCTTTCTTTTTCGTCGAGAACTTGGAAGATAAGTTTGGAGAAGTAGACGGCATGTCGAAGATGCGATCGGGATCGGTTTTAATAACGACGTCATCCCAAGCACAGTCACGGGGTTTGCTCGCCTGTGACAACCTGGGTGATGTTCCCGTTACTATCACTCCACACAAAAGCCTGAACATGGTACAGGGTTTGATTTTTCATAGGGATCTCCTTTTGCAGTCAGATGACGAATTCCGCAAGAACTTGGAACGGCGAGGTGTCCACTTTATAAGGCGAGTCCATAGGGGTCCGAAGGACAACAGGGTCGCCACTGGTGCATCCATCTTGGCCTTTGAGGGCGACTCATTGCCTGAGAAGGTCATGGTGATGATTTACCAGTGTGACGTAAAGCCCTACGTTCCTCCCCCTATGCGTTGTTTTAAATGCTGGAGGTTCGGGCACATGTCCTCCAGGTGTACCGCCAGCTCCACCTGTCGGGACTGTGGTCGTACCTTGTACCTTGTACACCACCTCCCGTCTGTGTTAACTGTGGACAGCAGCACCCACCTTGCTCGCCTACCTGGTCTGTACTGCACAAAGAAAGGAAGATTATGCAATACAAAACCATGGATCGGCTGTCTTATTCCGAGGCCAAGAGGAAATATGAGAAACTCCACCCGGTCAGCATCAAAACATCATATGCAGCAGCCACGAAACCATTTCCACAGACTAATTTACCGCCAGTTCCGTCTATCACAGTAGGCCCTCGAGCCCAACCGTTACCATCAGCCCCCTTGGTGGTAGGGGGCACATCTCACACTGTTGCTTCCAAAGCCCCTGCCTTGGAAGCAAAAATCCCCCAACCAACGGGGACATCGGTCCCCACACATGAGCCAGAGCAACAACAGCCTGCTCTTGCTCCTCTCGCGAGGAAGGGATCGCTTGAATCCCTTTCTCCCTCGGTCTCTCCCACTGGCTCAGTGGATGCCAGTGAGTGGCACCAAGTGCCACACAAAGCTGGTCGTAGGGCCTCAAGGACAACCTCCGTCCCTGAGGCTGAGTTTGCCAAGCCCTCCCAGAGTGAGAGGCCGAAGGACCAGCGAGAGAAACAGAAAAAATTTAAAACAAAAGAACCTCAGGTGGCTACCATGCCACCACAAAAATCGTCTGCTTCCGAGGACATGGTGGAAATCCTCGCGTACCCTGAAGACTTGGAAATTGCCAAGACTCTGGAAGCTATGGACGCCGAGGCTCTGCCTGCTGCATCAGTGGCTGCAGACAAACCTGTGGGCCCTACTCTACCAACTACATAAAAATGCCCAGTACGTCGGGAGTACGTGTGGTGCTGCAGTGGAACTGTGGCGGTTTCTTCCGCCACTTGGCCGAGTTACAGCAGTTGCTCTGTCACTACCCTTCCCTCTGTGTTGCTCTACAGGAAACTTGGTTTCCTGCTGAACGGACTCCTGCCCTTCGTGGGTATAGGGGTTATTATAAAAATCGTGCAACACACAACAGGGTATCCGGAGGAGTCTGTCTTTACGTTCTTGCCACTGTCCCCAGTTCACCGGTGCCACTTACCACAGTGCTCGAGGCAGTGGCCGTGAGAATTCAGGCACGACAGGACATTACCATCTGCTCACTCTACCTTCCTCCGGATGAGGCAGTGTCTCCTGCAGACCTTGCGAACTTGGTCGCACAACTTCCCCCACCATTCCTTCTATTGGGGGCTTTCAATGCCCACAACCCCTTGTGGGGTGGCTCTCAGGTCTCAGGTCGCGGTAGGGACATTGAAGTTCTACTAGCACAGCTGGACTGCTGCCTTCTTAATACCGGTGCCCCCACACATTTCAGTGTGGTGCATGGCACATACTCGGCTATAGACCTTTCTCTCTGCAGCCCAAGTCTTCTACCACAGCTTCATTGGGGGGTCCACGATGACCTATGTGGTAGCGACCACTTCCCCATCCATATCTCTCTTCTCCAATATTAACCTCCAACTCGTTTGCCCCGTTGGTCCCTGTGTAGGGCTGACTGGCCTGCTTACACCTCAGCTACTAGGGCGATCCCTCCACTCCCAGATGACGTTGATCAGGCTGTTCATCACATTACTAGCGCCATCATTTCCGCTGCTGAAGCCAGTGTTCCGACCACCACTGGCTCAGTTCGGCGCAAGTCGGTGCCATGGTGGTCTGCAGAGATTGCTGAGGCCATCAGGGAACGTCGTAGGGCACTCCAGCGCCACCGGCGCCACCCTTGTATAGAGCACCTGATCGCTTTTAAACGTCTTCGGGCTCAAGCTCGGAGGCTGATACGCCAGAGTAAGCAGGACTGTTGGGAGAGATATGACGCTACCATTGGCTCGCGTGCCGCCCCATCTCGGGTGTGGTTACAGGTTCGGCGCCTTTTTGGGTACCGACCACAGGCAGGAATCCCCAGCTTGATCATTCGGGGTACTGTATGCATGGATCCAGTTGCTATCTCCGAACACATGGCGGACCATTATGCCAGTACCTCTGCGACATCTGCGTATATTGCGGGCTTCCGCACTCGCAAAGAACAGTTCGAGCGGAGGCAGTTGTCTTTCTACACACGTCGGCGAGAACCATACAATGCCCCATTCACTGACTGGGAGTTTCAGTGTGCCCTCACTGCCTGCCCTGATACCACACCAGGGCCAGATCGAGTCCACAAACAGTTCCTGCACCACCTGTCACAGGAGTTTAAAGACCAACTTCTCGCCCTGTTCAATCGCCTTTGGGTTGACGGTGTTTCCCCTTCTCAATGGCGGGACAGCATCGTCATCCCAGTGATAAAACCTGGCGCTGATCCACAGGTGGCAGACAGTTACCGCCCGATTAGCCTCACCAACGTTCCTTGCAAGCTCCTGGAACGTATGGTGAGTCGGCGGCTTATGTGCGTTCTTGAAGTCCGTAAACTCCTCGCCCCACAACAAGGGGGATTCCGCCAAGGTCGTTCTGCATTAGACAATCTGGTTCCGCTAGAGTCGGCCATCCGCACTGCTTTCGCCAGGCGTGATTGCAGTCTTTTTCGATCTCCAAAAGGCTTATGACACTACCTGGCGCTACCATATTCTTGCTACGCTGCATGACTGGGGCTTGAGAGGACCGCTTCCGCTGTTCATCCAGAACTTTCTCTCACTTCGCACTTTTCGGGTAAGGGTAGGTACCCACCTCAGTACTTCACGCACCCAGGAGAATGGAGTCCCACAGGGCTCCGTTCTCAGTGTTCCACTGTTTCTGATTGCAATTAACGGACTTGCTACAGCAGTGGGGTCATCGGTGTCATCCTCCCTGTATGCCGATGACTTTTGTCTGTATTACAGCTCAGTTAGTATTGGTGTCGCTGAAAGGCGACTACAGGGAGCCATTCAAAGGGCTCATTCCTGGGCTTTAGCCCATGGATTCCGATTCTCTGCCCGCAAAACTCGGGTTATGCACTTTTGCCGCCGGCGGGCAGTGCACCCAGACCCGGAACTGTACTTGGGTGATGAGCTCTTTTATGTTGAAGATACGCATCGCTTCTTGGGCATGGTGTTCGATGCTCGGCTCACGTGGGTCCCCCACTTACAACAGCTTAGACAAAAGTGCTGGCAGCATTTAAACATACTGCGCTGCCTCAGCCACACTGTCTGGGGAGCCGCCCGTCGAACCCTCTTACAACTTTATACGGCTCTCATCCAGTCCCACTTGGATTATGGGAGCCAGGTGTACGACTCGGCAGCCCCTTCTGCACTCCGGGTACTAGACCCCATCCACAATGCTGGTGTTCGCTTGGCAACAGGAGCTTTTCGAACGGGCCACCTCTTACGCCGAGAGGAACCGCCAGAATGTCATTGTGGAGCTGTATTGCCTGTAGTCCACATCTTGTTGGACTGTCCACGTTTAGCCGCATTGCGGCAGTCTTTTAAGCTGCCTCCTGCACTCCCATTGATTTTAGCTGACGACGCCTCTATGGCTGACTGTGTTTTAGGTTTTATTCGCGCAGCGGGCTTTTATCACGAGCTTTAACGGTGGGTTCGTATGCATGATCTACAGGCATACACCGCTTATAGTTTATCTGTTGTCACTTATGTCTTGTCAGTCCCTTTTCCGACTGGCAGTTGTATAGAATGTGCAGAATGGCTGGCTCATCCATTATTATCCTAGTGATCAGCCAGCCAACAACATCTGCTGTGATTTTTAGTTGATTATTTGTTCCACCACTACTGTGGTTCCCTTTTCCTTTTTGTGTTGCAATTATGACCAACACTGTCTTCCTGTACGTCTTTTGTACTAGTTGCAGGGCGCTTATTTTAATCATACATGAAACCCTGTGATCTCTTAGCTGGGAACGGGGGACTGATGACCAAGCAGTTTAGTCCCCTTTAAACACCCAACACCAACACCAACTTTTCGAACGAGCCCGGTGATGAGCCTCCTTGTTGAGGCCGGGGTTCCCCCACTGCGGTTCCGTAGGCAACAGTTGTTGGCCTCGTATGTTGCTCGTGTGCGCACTTCCAACCATCATCCAAATTGCAGGCTTCTCTTCCCAACCGCTGCACTCCCATCCCCTCACAGACGGCGTAGGTCGGGCTTCCCAATTGCAGTCCGTGTCCATTCCCTTCTCTCCTCCCTTGACTCCCTTCCCTTCCCTCCTACTTTCCTCTACTCCTCCCGTGCACCTCCTTGTGTATTCCTCGTCCGCAGCTATGGTTGGACTTGTCCCGGGACTCGAAAGCTTCCACTTCACCATCGATCAATCGTCGCCAGTTCCTGGAACTCCTGGATTCTTTCCATGGTGCAGAAGTCATCTATACCGACGGTTCCCTCATAGATGGCCATGCTGGGTACGCATATCTCCATGGTGACCTTTTTGAACAGCGGTCTTTGCCCAGTGGGAGTAGTGTTTTTACAGCAGAGCTGGTCGCTATCTCTCGAGCTCTGGAACATATCCGAGCCTCCCCTGGGGAGTCGTTTGTCATCTATAGCGACTCCCTGAGTGGCTTGCGAGCACTCGACCAGTGTTTCAGTAAGCTCCCTCTGGTGCAGTGTATCCAAGACTCTGTTGCCGCTCTCAATAGGTCTGGTCGCTCAGTGGTCTTTGTTTGGACCCCAGGGCACATCGGCGTTCTTGGCAATGAACGTGTGGATCAGTTGGCCAAACAGGCCACCTCCTCACACCCTCTCAAAATTGGCCTCGTGGGAACGGACCTTAGGTGGACGCTACACCGGAAGGTGCAGGACGCTTGGAGCTCGGAATGGTCTGCACTGAGTGCACCAAACAAACTTCGCACAGTCAAATCGTCCACAGCCACATGGAAAACTTCGCTGAGGCCCAATCGTCGAGACTCTGTTATGCTATGCCGCCTCCGCATCGGGCACACTTGGTTGACTCACGGCTATTTACTTCGGCGTGAGCCACCGCCCATGTGTCACTGTGGTGGTGCCTTGACAGTCGTTCATCTCCTGATGGACTGTACTATTTTAGCCCCCTTGCGGCAGTCATTTAATCTACCACCTACCCTATCCTTAGTGCTAGGGGACGATGCCACCATGGCTGAGTCTGTGTGATGTTTTATCCGTGCAGCCGGTTTTTACAATTCTATTTAATGTAGAGTGATTTCTCCTTACTTTTAACTGTATTTTAATGTTTTATATCTTCTCACTATCAGACATTTGTGTCTGCTGTGACATTCGTGACTGGCCCGTCCATTTTATCTCAGTGACCAGCCAGCCACAGATTCTCATTGCCAATTTTAGCGTGATCGACTACATTGTTTTATTTTCTATGCCTGTGCTGTTGGTATCTCTAATTTTGCTTTTCGTGAAACTTTATCTTTGACATGTACTCCTCTTGAGTATTTCTACACTGTCTCCAGGTCCATAAGGCTATTGTGTCCTATTAAATGGACTTTCTTCGTTAGGAACAGGGCACTGATGACCAAGTAGTTTAGTTCCCTCTCAACAACAACAACAACAACAACAACAACAACAACAACCACAGCTGTGATAGAAGCCCACAGTGGACGATAGAAAGCCACTGCGGCCGTTAGAAGCCCACAGCGGCCGATAGAAGCGCACAACAGCGGAAAGAAGCCCACAGCTACGATAGAAGCCCACAGCATCCGATAGAAACCCACAGCGGCCGATTGAAGCCCACAGCAGCCGATAGAAGCCCACAGCGGCCGATAGAAGCCCACAGCAGCTCACAGAAGACTACAGTGGCGATAGAAGCCCACAGCGTCCGATAGAAGACCACAGTGGCGGATAGAAGCCCAGAATGCCCGATAGAAGCCCACAGCTTCCGATAGAAGCCCACAGCAGCCGATCGAAGCCCACAGCGGCCGATAGACGCCCACTGCTACCGAAAGAAGCCCACACTGGTCGATAGAAGCCCACAGCGGCCAATAGAAGCCCACAGCAGCTCACAGAAGACTACAGTGGCGATAGAAGCCCACAGCGTACGATAGAAGACCACAGTGGCGGATAGAAGCCCAGAATGGCTGATAGAAGCCTACAGCGGCCGATTGAAGCCCACAGCGGCCGATAGAAGCCTGCAGTGGCTGATAGAATCCCACAGCTGCCGATAGAAGCCCACTGAGGCCGATGGAAGCCCACAGCGGCCAATAGAAGCCCAGAACGGCAGACAGAAGCTCAGAGCTGTGATAGAAGCCCACAGCAGCCGATAGAAGCCCACATCGGCCGATAGAAGCCCACAGCGGCCGATAGAAGCTCACAGCGGCTGACAGAAGACTACAGCGGCGGTAGAAGCCCACAGCGGTCGATAGAAGACCACAGTGGCGGATAGAAGCCCAGAATGGCCGATAGAAGCCCACAGCGGCCGATAGAAGCCCACAGCGGCCGATTGAAGCCCACAGCTGGCCGGTAGAAGCCCACTGAGGCCGATAGAAACCCACAGCGGCCGATGGAAGCCCACTGGAGCCGATAGAAGCCCACAACGGCAGACAGAAGCTCACAGCTGTGATAGAAGCCCACAGCAGCCGATAGAAGCCCACAACGGCCGATAGAAGCACACAACGGCCGATAGAAGCCCACAGCGGCCGATAGAAGCCCACAGCGGCCGATAAGAGCACACAGCGGCTACAGAAGCCCACAGTGGCCGATAGTGGACCACAGTCGCGGATAGAAGCCCAGAATTGCCGATAGAAGCGCACAGCGGCCGATAGAAGCCCACAGCGGCCGATAGAAGCCCACAGTGGCCGATAGATACCCACACTGCCGATTGAAGCCCACAAGGACCGATAGAAGCCCACAGCGGCCGATAAAAGCACACAGAGGCCGATAAGAGCACACAGCGGCTGCAGAAGCCCACAGTGGCCGATAGAAGACCACAGTCGCGGATAGAAGCCCAGAATGGCCGATAGAAGCCCACAGCGGCCGATAGAAGCCCACAGCGGCCGATAGAAGCCCACAGTGTCTGATAGAAACCCACAGCTGCCGATAGAAGCCCACTGAGGCCCATAGAAGCCCACAGCAGCCGATAGAAGCCGACAGCGGCCGATAGAAGCCCATAACGGCAGACAGAAGCTCACAGCTGTGATAGAAGCCCACAGCAGCCGAAAGAAGCCCACAGCGGCCGATAGAAGCACACAGCGGCTACAGAAGCCCACAGTGGCCGATAGAAGACCACAGTGGCGGATAGAAGCCCAGAATGGCCGAAAGGATCTAACAGCGGCCGATAGAAACCCACTGAGGTCGATAGAAGCCGACAACAGCTGACAGAAGCTCACAGCTGTGATAGAAGCCCACAGCAGCCGATAGAAGCCCACAGCGGCCGATAGTAGCACACAGCGGCTACAGAAGCCCACAGTGGCCGATAGAAGACCACAGTGGTGGATAGAAGCCCAGAATGGCCGATAGAAGCCCACAGCTGCCAATAGAATCCCACAGCGCCTGATAGAAGCCCACCGAGGCCGGTAGAAGCCCACAGCGGCCGATAGAAGCCCACAGCGGTCGATAGAAGCCCACAACGGCAGACAGAAGCTCACAGCTGTGATAGAAGCCCACTGCAGCCGATAGAAACCCACAGCGGCCGATAGAAGCCCACAGCGGCCGATAGTAGCACACAGCGGCTACAGAAGCCCACAGTGGCCGATAGAAGACCACAGTGGTGGATAGAAGCCTACTGAGGCCGATAGAAGACCACAGCGGCCATAGAAGGCTACAACGGCAGACAGAAGCTCACAGCTGTGATAGAAGCCCACAGCAGCCGACAGAAGCACACAGCGGCCGATAGAAGCCCACAGCAGCCGACAGAAGGCCAGGCCACTGCACCCGATAGAAGCTTATATGATAACAAAAATAAAGGAAAATGTAAGGGTTAAATTTGAAATAATCACTGAAAACGAATAATTGATATTTGTCGTAAGGTTAATGCACAGAATCGTTGAACCATGTCTTGTGAATGCACCTAACAAATTCTTCTCATACGAAAAAATTGTAGTGTGGGTACGAAAAGTTGCTGTTGTAGTTTACCATTGAAAGCAAATTAAAACTTCAGAACATAGACCCAATGTTGTTTGGACTAGACCTAGATCTTGGCAGCCGGCCGCGGTGACCGAGGAGACTGAGGCGCTTCAGTCACGGTCTGCACTGCCACTACGGTCGGTATTTCGTATCCCCCCTCGGGCATGGATATTTGTGCCGTTCTTAGTATAGGGTTGTTGATAAGTAGTTTGTATGTTTAGGGACTGATGAACCCGTAGTTAAGTCCCATAAGCTTAACAAACAATTGAACATTTGATTTAGATCTTGGCATAGTAGACGCAAGTGTAAGATTTGGTTGCTGTCGTCAAAGTAGAAGAAACGTTAAATTTCTGGGTGTAGTGTCTCCCTCAGCACTTGGCTGCGAATATCCTGTGTTGGTTTGTAAATCTAGCCGGACGCAATTACGACCGATGCTCTGAAGGCAGCGCGTTTTTGGACTTGTCCTGCGCCTCCAGACGGCCGTTCTGAGCGACGCGTCAATCTGCCACTGCACTGTGGGAAGCGAGGGAACGGACAAGTACACGTTCTGTTTGTGTAGGAAGGCAAATCATTCGTTCATTTCTGACTGACAATCGCCGCAAGCGAGACAGCCGGAGAGTGGCGCGGCCGCAGCTGTCGCAGCGCTCCGAGGAGTAATTCCCGGGAGCGGGGCGCGACTGCAGGCAGTAGGCAGCAGGCAGCAGGGAGCGCTAGCAAGAGGCGACGCCGGGCCGGCGTCGGCCAGAGGCGGCAGGCCGGGCGCGGCGCAGCGCACTCTCCGGGCGGCGCAGGCGCGCGACGCCGACACAGCCGTCCGTCTGCCGGACTGTGGGCTCTACGCGCGAACACTGTCGTGTGTGTACCGTTGAGACCAGCAATCCGTGACGCCGTTTAGCCCACGGCAACTGAGCGGGGGAACGTTAGTACTCGTTCACAGACGAGTCAGCATTTTGTATTTAGTCGAACTGTCTGGAGAGAACGTGGAACTCGGAACAGTGCCGCTTACGTGCAGGAAGCATCACCACACCGTGCTGGTGAAAGAACGGAGTGAGCAGGAGTCAGCATTGGCGGGCGTACGGACCTCCGAGTATTCAGAATGGCGCTTTGACCGCTGAAATGTGTAGGGACCAGATCGTTCGAAGTTTTGTCGAGTCCTACGCTGACACCATAGCAGATGGGTTCCTTCTGGCGCACGATAAGGCTCGTCCCAACGGAGCTGCACTGGTGGACAACGTGCTCGAAGCTTAGGGAAGTGAACGTTTGGAGTGGCCGGCTTGTCGACCGGGCGGGGCTGGCTGCGCCGGCCGAACACCCTGGAGAGCTGGGCGCCGACTCCGGGCCGCAGCTGTTCCGAGGCCGCGACGAGCCACAGCAGAGGGCGGCGAGGGCGGCGGCTCACAGCTGCAGGGTCCGCGCAGGACTCACTCCGAGTGCTAACCACAAGTAGAGTTTCGACACGGCAAATGTAGTACTTTAGCACAGACAAATTACATTTGTAACCAACATCCGAATAAAATACGTTGCCGCCTGTAAATCTTGTATCATATCTCATCTGATCCCTTAACTGTGTTGTACAGTGTACTTCAGAACTGCAGTGTCATGCAACTGGGTATGTCACGCTGCATATAATCAGTAATCAACAGCTTGCAAAATTACACCAAACTGTTTAAAATAAACAGCGTGACATATACAATATCCATAGATAAACCAATGTAAGTAATTAAGACATAAAAATATCACATCAAACTATTGTGCCCATGTATCCGCCAATAACATGAATATTGTTGTCTGTAATTACTGGCTTAAAAATGGGCAAAGCCTGAAACTAATCGGCATATCAATAAAAAAGCATCTTCGTTGCAACATATATAAAAATGTGTTTTCTGGAACTTTTCAAGTGCATTACAGTGTGCTTTTTGGAGAATTCTCTTCAGATAACTGACATGGTAATTTTGTGGTAGCAAAATAAAGTCTTTCGCGCTGTCCTTTGTTGTGAATCGTGGTTCAGTATAAGAAATCAGGGCATTGATATTTAACGCGCGCCTCCAAAAAAAAAAAAAAAAACGCCCGATGTCGATAACGCGAAATTTATTGCCCAAAACGGCAGATGGTGGAAGCTGGCCAAGAACTCCAAGTCGGCGGCTGTTGGGCTCACAGCCAGGAGCGAGTGCCAGTGGACGTTAACACCAGTGTCAGGAAAACGTGGCAGAAACAGAGGGAAAGATATACTTACCACATACGTGCGCCCGTTTCTTTAGCAACATTCAGAACCAGTGACCACGCATAACCGTTGACCTTTTCACGTGTTATACACAGAGCGAATTGTCATGTGCTACTTACTATCTTCGATGTAGCAAGGTTGTTTTTCTAGTGGTGCTTTTGAAACTTCCACTCAACAGGTTATCTTTTAAATTAGTTAATATATTCTCATTCGAAAACACTGTTGAGAAATGATTACCTGTCTCTGAAATTAAAACTTTTTTGCTTACATCTTCTTTCTTCTTTACATATATTTTCGCGTTGAAATTTAAGCAGGCTTGACTTCGAAGACAACTAAACACTACATTTATACTGAAAGCAGGTTTATTACGAACTTAACATACACGCAGAGATGACTGCTCCTCGGGCAGAGTACTGTGCTATTTATACACAGACAGACTGTACCAGAAATTAGAAGAGTTAACGTAAGACACATGTATAAATTACAAGTGAACATAAGAAACTTGTAGAACATTCTGGAAATGTTAATTACAAAGAAATAAATTTTTGCCGGTGGACAGGATTGAACAGGAGACCTTTAGCACCGCAGTCGGTGACGCTGTTTCCTGCGGCACGCCGGCAATAGGCTTTACGTAGGGTCTCGAGGCATTGCTCCCTCTCCTGGAAAAACGGCGACCCGCTGTTATGTTCAGTTTGAAGCCATCTGCAATATCCTGGATCTTGACCTCGTCATAGGTCCTCTGTATAGCAGTTCTGACGAATCCTTCCCTTCTGAACGATTATCGACGACAGACATTCCTGTCGTAGCTTCATCAATATAATTACCGTCCATAGGGGCCTTGAAAAAGAAGCCATTGTCGCCTATCTGATCTGCCATTGTCGCCTATCTGATCTGCAGGATCGTATTAAGGCTTCATGTGCAAGACGTGAACAATGTCTCTTCGCTTCTGTCGTTTCGACGACGGATCATAATCCTCAACTTCGTATGTGACGTCTGACAGGCGGCGTATGACACGATATGGACCAAAGTATCGCTTCAATAACTTTTCTGACAGTCCAACCTTCCGTACAGGGGTAAAAATCCATACCAGATCTCCTGGGCTGTACACAACACGTCGGTGCTTGTCGTTATACCACTGACGGTCCTTCTCCTGGGCGTCCAGTGTCCGAATGCGGCCCAGATGTCTTGCTTCTTCGACCCTGGTGATGAGCTGTTTAACATAGTCATCCTGAGTGTCGTCCGGCTGGAACGGGAACAGCGTATCCATTGTCGTCTCAGCTTCACGGCCATGGAGCAGGAAAAACGGAGTGAAGCCTGTGGTGTCTTGTCTTGCGGTATTGTAAGCAAATGTCACGACTGGAAGAATTGTATCCCAATCATTCTGTTCAACAGCGACGTACATCGAGAGCATATCGGCTAACGTCTTGTTAAAACGTTCCGTAAGACCATTTGTCTGAGGATGGTATGCAGTTGTCATTCTGAGGACACTTTTGCACCGTGACATTACCTCTGATACTAGTTCTGACTGGAATACTTTTCCACGATCAGATATCATGACACGTGGTGCTCCATGCTTCAAAATAATGTCTTCTACAAGGAATTTTGTGATCTCTGGAGCTTCTGCAGTCGGCACAGGTTTGGTAACAGCGTAGCACATGCTTCCGTCGCTGGCACTCTTTACAGTGACTCACATATTGCTTCACAGATCGGTAGAGACCTTTCCAGTAATACCTGTGTCTGATTCTGTCTAGGGTCTTCACGAATTCCAGATGACCGGATATTGGAGCATCATGGAAATATTTGAGAATAGCTGGTTGGAGATGAGCTGGAACGACCAGTAGGCATTTGGGGTCCAGTGGATAGTAGTTGCTCTTATACAATGTTCCTTTTATAAGCTGGAACTCTCCATTGCTCGGTTCTCCTTTCTCCAAGGCCTCTATCGTTTTTAGTAGTGCTGGGTCTTCCCTCTGTTCAGCTGTAACGTCATCTAATTCAGTGAGGACTGAAATTTCATTCATGCTGCTGTGTTCCACTAATGGATTCCTCGAAAGGCAGTTAGCATCCTTGTGTTTGCGCCCGTTCTTGGATACCACTGTGACATCGTACTCTTGGAGTCTTAGTGCCCATCTTGCTAGTCGACCTGTTGGATCCTTCAAGCTAGTCAGCCAATGCAAAGAATGGTGGTCTGTCACGACGGTGAATGGTTTGCCGAATAAATACGGCCAGAACTTGTTGATAGCCCAGATAACTGCGAGACATTCTTTCTCAGTTGTAGGGCAGTTTATCTCGGACTTTGAGAATACTCTTGATGCATAGGCTATCACCTTTTCAGCACTTCATGATCTTGTACAAGCACTGCAGCAATCCCATAACCACTGGCGTCTGTGTGAAGTTCCGTTTCCGCATTCTCGTCGTACAAGGCTAGCACTGGTGCGGATGTTAGAGCCTCCTTAAGTGCCTGGAAAGCTCTTTCTTTTGTCTCATTCCAGTAAAACTTGGCGTCTCCCTGCAGAAGTTCTTGTAATGGACGTGCCTTATTACAAAATCCTTTTATGAAACGCCGGTAGTATGACCACAGCCCGAGAAAACTTCTCACATCACGAATGTGCTGAGAAGTTGGAAAATCTGTGACTGCCCTTACTTTATCTGGATCAGGACGGACACCATCTCCGTTCACTAGGTGCCCCAGGATTTTAATCTCTTTGGCGACGAAGAGGCACGTCATTGGATTGAGGCGGAGTCCTGCAGCCTGAACACACTTCAACACAGTTGACAGGCGACTCAGATGTTCTTCAAATGTTTTCAAGAAAACGACAGTGTCATCTAAATAGCAAAGACACGTCATCCACTTGAGGTGTCGAAGCAAGTTGTCCATCATGAGTTCAAATGTGGCCGCAGCATTACATATTCCAATGGCATTACTTTGAATTCATAGAGGCCGTCAGGTGTGATAAAAGCCGTCTTTTCCCTGTCTGCTTCGTCATCCTCGATCTGCCAGTAACCTGTCTGCATGTCCATAGTTGAGAAGTATGTAGCTCCTTTCAAACAGTCTAAGGTGCCATCAATGCACGGCAGTGGGTAGACATCTTTCTTTGTGATTTTATTCAGCCACCGATAGTCGACACAGAATCGCCACGTGCTATCCTTCTTCTTCACAAGGACCACCGGAGACGACCAAGGACTCTCCAAAGGATGAATAATGTCATCGTGCACCATCTTCTCCATTTCCTCCCGAATTATCCGTTTCAGGTGGCGACACTCTATACGAACGCTGACTAATTGGTGCCCCTCAGGGGCTCAGCATTAATTTGCTGAGTACGGGCTTGGTGAACCCGGGGTCCTGAGCTGTGGGCTGTGTCACGCCAACAGTCCGCTACACCGTAAGCTCTGTGCGTGCTTCAACGACCATCGTTCGGCGCGACGGTGGAACGTTGTACGTTTCAGAGCCTGGGGATCTTGGCTTAATCGCCCGGGTCGCGAGGACGGTACAAACCTCTATAAAAAAAACCTCAATCTCAAGGTGTGCTACGTGCCGAGGAGATGCATGGCTGTTGAGGTTGAACAGCCGCTAGCGAGCAACCTCTGAGGAACCTGCCGCACCTCAGTTGTACAAGGCTTACCCAGGCAAGCGGGGCTCTGCCTGGGTGGACCTTATTTCCCTAGCTGCTCGTGGGACAGAAATGAAACGAGCCATAAACAGCATGGGCGGGCGCAAAACCGCCGTCTCTAAGAGAGGAAGAAATGAATTTAATGGTACGCAGTATGACCCCAGGTCGTTCCCTTCCCTGGCCACACCTTGGGAAGAACGTCAGGCCCTTAACAGATCTGAGCCTTACTCACCCCAGTACTTAGTCTGTACTAGGGCTGATGGGGAATCATTTACTAATACTAAGCCGCAATTTTTTGTTGAAACCATCGAAAATAGATTTGGCGAAGTCGCATCATTTTCTAAAATGAGAAGCGGGTCTGTCTTAATACAAGCGGCATCCCCTGCACAGTCAAAGGCTTTACTCGCCTGTGACATGCTAGGAGACGTCGCCGTAAGTATCACGCCGCATAAGACGCTCAACATGATCCAGGGCTTAATATTCCACCGTGATCTTCTGTCACAGACTGACGACGAATTGCGCGCTGATTTAGAGCGGAGAGGAGTTCACTACGTCCGGCGCATCTACAGGGGACCGAAAGATCGCAGGGTTGCCACCGGTGCATTTATCTTGGCTTTCGAGGGCGATGTACTGCCTGAGAAGGTCAAGATAATGATATACCGGTGTGAAGTAAAACCGTACATCCCTCCCCCTATGCGATGCTTTCGGTGCTGGAAGTTCGGGCATATGTCCTCCCGATGCACTTCCAGCCCCGCCTGTAGGGACTGTGGGCGTCCATCACACCCGGACGCGCCATGTACACCTCCTCCTGTGTGTGTGAATTGTGGGCTGCAATACCCACCTTGCTCGCCGACCTGTAGTGTGCTACAAGATCATGGAATTCAAAACCCTGGATAGATTACCGTACTCAGAGGCCAGACGAAAATATGAGCGTCTTCATCCCGTTCGGATGTCGTCATCCTTTGCTGCCATTGCGTCGTCTCCGACCGCTATGGGGACATCAGCCTCCCATGTCACGCCACCTTCTGTGGCCCCTGTGGGCCGAAAACATCAAACTGCCCCCTTGACGGTTGGGGGCCCTTCCTCTGTTGCCTCCCCACCACCTCCTGTGGGGGCAACTGCCCCACACCCGTTGGGGACTCCAGTCCCTAACACCCAGCCGGAGAAGCAGCAGCCTTCTCCGGCACCTCTCGCCAGGAAGGGGTCCCTGGGCTCCCTTCCTCCTCTGGTTTCTCCCACTGATAATGTGGGTACCAGTGAGTGGCTGACACAGCCACTTCCTCTGACTCGTGGTCGCAGGGCTTCAAGGTCCTCCTCAGTCCCTGAGGCCGAGATCGAGGCCCCAAAGCCCTCCCAGCAAGAGAAACCAAAAAAGGAGCGAGAGAAGAAAAAGTCGAAGGCTGCTAAGCAAACGCCTTCCACGGTGGACACTGTGCCGCCGCCGCCGCCGCCGCCGCCGCCGCCAACACCACCACCACCTCACACATCTGAGGACGTGGTGGAACTCCTCACCTCACCAGAGGACTTGGCTATCACCAAGACTTTGGAGGCGATGGATGTAGAGGCCCTGCCTCCACCGACGGCGACGACCGGTGATTCTGTGGAACCAACAGCACCGTCGATACTGCCATGCCTCAGCAATCAAGAAGTAGCATGATCTTGCAATGGAACTGTGGCGGCTTTTTCCGCCACTTACCCGAGCTGCAGCATTTACTGTGCCGCTATCCTGCTCTCTGTGTAGCCCTACAGGAAACATGGTTTCCTGTCCAGCAGACCCCAGCCCTCCGTGGCTATCGGGGCTACTATAACAACCGCGCTGACTACAACAGGGTATCTGGAGGTGTCTGCATTTATGTCCTCGCCACTGTTCCTAGTGCTGCCGTGCCTCTTAACACGGCTCTCGAGGCAGTGGCTGTTAGACTCAGAACAATGCAGGGCATAACTGTCTGCTCTCTATACCTCCCACCAGATGAGGTCGTTTCCCTTGCTGACCTCACTGCCTTGGTCGCGCAGCTACCCCCACCATTTATCCTTTTGGGGGACTTCAACGCCCACCATCCTCTCTGGGGTGGTATACAGCCCTCGGGACGTGGTAGAGACGTTGAAACGTTACTGACACAGCAGGACATATGCCTCTTAAACACCGGTGCACCCACACATTTTAGTATAGCACATGGCACATATTCTGCTATTGACCTATCTGTATGTAGCCCAGGCCTGCTCCCACATTTGAGTTGGAGGGTCCACGACGACCGTTGCGGGAGTGACCATTTCCCCATTCTTCTGTCACTCCAGCACTTTGAACCTGCAGGCTACCCATCCAGATGGTGTCTACATCGAGCAGACTGGCAGCGTTACACCTCGGCTGCTGTGGCTTCTGTTCCATTACCAAATGATATTGATATGGCAGTCCAACAGGTCACAGCTATTATAGTCTCAGCTGCAGAGGAGACCGTTCCGATCACCACTGGTTCCCCTCGGCGCAAGGTCGTGCCCTGGTGGACGCCAGAGATTGCTGAGGCTATACGGGACCGTCGGCGAGCACTACAATGCCACCGGCGCCGCCCTACACTTGAGAATCTGATAGCTTTTAAAAGGCTCAGGGCCCGAGCCCGACGACTTATCAGGCAAAGTAAACAGGACTGTTGGGAGCGGTACGTCGCCTCTATAGGCTCTCGTGCCTCCCATTCTCACGTCTGGTCTCAGGTACGGCGCCTCTATGGATACCGCCCACCAGCGGGAATCCCATCTCTGACTGTCGATGGAACTCTCTGTACTGACCCGGCCGTAATTTCTGAGTGCATGGCAGAGCATTATGCAAGATGCTCCGCGACAGCAAATTATAGTGCCTCCTTTCGCTCCCTTAAACAACGCGTGGAGCGAAATCCTCTATCTTTCCACACTCGCCGCCGGGAACTGTACAATGCTCCATTTACGGAATGGGAGTTTACCACTGCTCTTGCTGCATGTCCCGATACCTCTCCGGGACCAGACCGCATACATGGCCAGTTCATCCGTCACCTGTCAGCGGACTTCCATCAGAAATTGCTCACCTTATTTAATAGGATCTGGACAGGGAGTGTTTTCCCATCCCATTGGCAGGATAGTATTATTATCCCTGTTATGAAACCGGGAGCAGATCCGCTGGCAGTTGACAGTTACCGCCCCATCAGCTTGACTAATGTCCTGTGTAAGTTGCTTGAGCGTATGGTGAGTCGCCGTCTTATGTGGATCCTTGAAGATCGGAGTCTACTGGCCCCACAACAGGGGGGTTTCCGCCAGGTTCGCTCCACTATCGACAATTTAGTGTCTTTGGAGTCGGCCATCCGTACAGCCTTCTCTAGACGTGAGCACTTAGTTGCGGTCTTTTTTGACCTCCGGCGGGCGTATGACACGACATGGCGCCACCATATTCTCGCTACACTGTATGATTGGGGCTTACGGGGTCCACTCCCAATTTTTATCAAGAATTTCCTCTCGCTACGCACTTTTAGGGTGAGAGTTGGTACCTCCTTCAGCTCACGCCGAGTGCTGGAGAACGGAATCCCACAGGGCTCCGTTCTCAGCGTACCGCTCTTTTTAATAGCGATAAACGGTCTTGCTGCGGCAGTGGGGTCATCGGTTTGTTGATCTTTATTCGCCGATGACTTCTGCTTATACTACAGCTCTCCTAGCATTGGTGTTGCTGAAAGGCGTCTTCAGGGAGCCATCCGAAGGGCACAGTCATGGGCCACGACGCATGGCTTTACTTTTTCAGCTTCTAAAACCCGGGTGATGCACTTTTGTCGTCATCGGGCTGTTCACCCTGACCCAGAACTGTACCTAGCTGCTGACCAGCTTCATGTTGCAGAAAGCCATCGGTTTCTCGGCTTGCTGTTTGACAACCGACTGACTTGGGGGCCACACCTTCGTCAGCTGAAGCAGAAGTGCTGGCGGCACCTAAATATATTGCGCTGTCTCAGCCATACTGCCTGGGGAGCTCACCGTCGAACCCTCATGCACCTCTTTCAGGCGCTCATCCAATCACGCCTGGATTATGGGAGCCAAGTATATGACTCTGCATCACCTTCAGCACTGAGGATCTTGGATCCCATTCTACATAGTGGTGTCCGTTTAGCAACAGGGGCATTCCGCACCAGCCCTGTGCCTAGCCTTCTTGCCGAAGCTGGCATCCCTCCCTTGAGGTACCGCCGGCAATAGTTGCTGGCCTCCTACATTGTCCATGTCCACGCTACGCCTCACCATCCAAATCGTACGTTATTGTTTGCAAATACCGACCTTCCCTCTCCGCAACGTCGACCCAGATCGGGTCTTCCAGTTGCGGTCCGTGTACATTCTCTTCTTTCTTCCCTAGAGTCTTTTCCTCTCCGTCCTGATTTCTCTTGCCTATCTAATATTCCTCCTCGGACCATCCCACGCCTCCAGCTTCACCTGCAACTGTCCGGCGGTCCAAAGGCGTCGATTTCACCACAATTACTTCGACACCAGTTCCTGGACATACTTAACACATTCCGTGATGCAGACGTCATATACACTGATGGCTCCCAGGTAGACGGCAGAGTGGGTTACGCCTATGTTCATGGCGACCACACCGAACAGCGCTCCCTGCCCTCTGGCTGTACTGTCTTTACGGCAGAGCTAATCGCCATAACCCGTGCACTCGACCATCTCAGAGCATGCCCCAGGAAGTCATATCTTATCTGTAGTGACTCTCTGAGTGCCTTGCACGCTCTAGACCACTGCTTCCCCAGACACCACTTGGTGCGATCCATCCAAGTCACGGTGTTTAGTCTTGGCAAGTCAGGCCATTCTGTGGCTTTCATATGGACCCCAGGCCACATTGGAATTCCAGGGAACGAACGCGCTGATCAGCTGGCCAAGCAGGCCATCACATGCCAGCGCGTGGATATCGGTACCCCAGAAGGCGATATCCGCTTGGGTCTCCACCGAAAGATCTTTGAGGCTTGGAATTCGGAATGGGCAACAATGAGTATGCCCAATAAGCTCCGTGGAATCAAGCCCACGACAGCAGCTTGGAAGACTTCCCTAAGGCCTTCTCGAAGGGACTCAGTCGTTCTCTGTCGCCTGCGTATCGGCCATACGTGGCTAACGCACGGCCACCTCTTACGCCGAGAGGAACCGCCAGAATGTCATTGTGGAGCTGTATTGACTGTAGTCCACATCTTGTTGGACTGTCCACTTTTAGCCGCATTGCGGCAGTCTTTTAAGCTGCCTCCTGCACTCCCTTTGATTTTAGCTGACGACGCCTCTATGGCTGACTGTGTTTTATGTTTTATTTGCGCAGCGCGCTTTTATCACAAGCTTTAACGGTGGGTTCGTATGCCTGATCTTCAGGCATACACCGCTTATAGTTTTAATCTGTTGTCACTTTTGTCTTGTCAGTCCCTTTTCCGACTGGAAGTTGTATAGAATGTGCAGAATGGCTGGCTCATCCATTATTATCCTAGTGATCAGCCAGCCAACAACATCTGCTGTGATTTTTAGTTGATTATTTGTTCCACCACTACTGTGGTTCCCTTTTCCTTTTTATGTTGCAATTATGACCAACACTGTCTTCCTGTACGATGATACGATGCCTTATCGTGGGCCGTTTCATGTGACTTTTCCCCTGCTGAGGTGTGAATGCACCCGAAAATTGGCGTAGTATACCTAACACCCGCTGGCGTTGTTCCTTGGCCAGTCCAGGCCCTATTGGCAGCTCTACGTTTGTTTCTTCCAGCGTGTTGTCTGTACTAACAGCAGAGGATGGGTCTTCGTTGATGACATTGAGCTTACCGTCCTGGATTGATTCAGCTATCCCGATACACATTTCTTTGGGGATAAGTTGCGACTGCTTGTGACAATTAGTGATCCAAATCTCTCCTCGACCTCTGGTAATGCTTATGATAGCCTCTGGTATGGAAATTTCTTTGGTGAGCCTGATAAACTTTTTACTAGCAACAAGAACTTCACAGTTTAATCGCTCCTCTGGGTTTGTGACTGCAACTCTGCTCATCGTCAACGGCGGGATCGCCACATTGTCAACGGCAAATAATTTCCCAGAAAATTCTGTATTACGTGTACCAGTCGGAACAACTTCTTCAATTTGCAGCTTAGATCTTCCACAGTCAATGATAGCTTGGGATGCCTGAAGGAAGTCCCATCCGAGGATGACATTTTGACTACATTCTGTTAACACGACATATTCAAACGGCTGGGTCCTGTTGTTGATGGTTATTCTTGCGACACAAGTTCCCGTTGGCTGGGTGTACTTTCCATTCGCGACCTTCAGCACAGTTGCCTCTGTATCACAGAACATTGACTTCTTCAGTGTGCGGCGGTAATTATCCGACAATACAGAAAAAGAAACTTGTGACGTACCCTCTTATCTTAATTCTTTCGTTCTAGTTTGTACTTTACAGTTTAACCCCTCCTTTCTCTTACCACTGGGTGAGCCTACCCAAGCCCTGTCCAACTGACAGCAACGGCTTCCATACACAGTATGAAATGTGCTTGGTAATTTCGCGTAGGCTTTATCCTGAGCATGGATCTATACTGTTTCACACTTATTTCGGTCTATGTTCACATGAACATACCGGCTTGATTAAACTTGACAAATGAAACTGGCGCGCAACGGATAACGCATTTTTTGTTCAGAATTAACGGAACCAGTACACATCCACCTCAAGAAAGGATACGTCGAATTTTAAACCCCCAGGGTAAGTTCGAACAAATACCAATTTCAATCCTCATAATGATTGTGAGATCCCTTTGTTTCCCGTCCAAAATGGGGAGCATTGAAGGAGAAGCTGAGGGGTAAATCAGTTATTCTGACACAAAATTTAATCATAAAGGGTTTATTGTTTTTAGACAATTTGCTATTGATATTGCTCAACTGGCCTCCTACTGCTTTTAACTACTTTGTACACTATTCAATGTCACACATGGTGGGTGAGGAGCCGGGTAGGAAATCTGCACACAAACGGACATAAAACATGCAAATCACTCACTGCATGATTGGCGCAAAGCTCTATACATTTACTGCTCAAACTAATCCTGCTGGTCGAACAGTAAGTGGGCTTGTGGACGCAATATACAGAACAAAATTTACGATTTATTTAAATTTACCTAAAGACATTTTATTAAATCAAATTCCACTTCCCCACTTATGACTTTAATTATCTCTTGTGCCGCGTTTCTTACCACATTCTGGAGAAATTTGCGCCCCCTCAGGGGCTCAGCATTAATTTGCTGAGTAGGGGCTTGGCGAACCCGGGGTCCTGAGCTGTGGGCTGTGTCGCGCCAACAGTCCGCTACACCGTAAGCTCTGTGCGTGCTTCAACGACCATCGTTCGGCGCGACGGTGGAACGTTGTACGTTTCAGAGCCTGGGGATCTTGGCTTAATCGCCCGGGTCGCGAGGACGGTAAAAACCTCTCTAAAAAACCCCTCAATCTCAAGGTGTGCTACGTGCCGAGGAGATGCGTGGCTGTTGAGGTTGAACAGCCGCTAGGGAGCAACCTCTGAGGAACCTGCCGCACCTCAGTTGTACAAGGCTTACCCAGGCAAGCGGGGCTCTGCCTGGGTGGACGTTTAGATCCCTAGCTGCTCGTGGGACCACAATGAAACAAGCAAAAGAACACGTTGGTGGACGTACAACCACCGTCTCTAAGCGTGGTAAAAGGGACTACAATGCTACAGATTATGATCCCCGAACGTTTCCTTCTCTGGCTACACCTTGGGAAGAACGTCAGGGAAGACAGAAGGGTGAGGCTTATGCCCCTAAGTATCTGGTCTGTAGCCGTAGTGATGGGGAATCTTTTAAGAATACTAAACCATTATTTTTTGTTGAGAACCTTGAGGACAAGTATGGAGAGGTGGAAGGCATGTCGAAGATGCGGTCGGGATCAGTATTAATAACGACGTCATCCCCAGCTCAATCGCGGGCACTGCTTGCCTGTGACAAGCTGGGTGATGTTTCCGTTACCATTACGCCGCACAAGACCCTTAATATGGTGCAGGGTATCATCTTTCACAAAGACCTCTTGCTGCAGTCAGATGACGAATTGCGTGCCAACCTAGAACGGCGGGGAGTACATTTTATTCGGCGAGTCCATAGGAGTCCGAAGGACAATAGGGTCGCCACCGGTGCCTTCATCTTGGCTTTTGAGGGTGATTCATTGCCCGAGAAGGTCAAGGTGATGGTTTACCGGATCGACGTAAAGCCCTACGTTCCTCCCCCTATGCGCTGTTTTAAATGCTGGAAGTTTGGCCATATGAGCTCCCGATGTGATGCCAACCCAAAATGTCGGGAGTGTGGACGTGCAGTTCATCCGAACGTCCCTTGCACGCCGCCTCCAGTGTGTGTCAACTGCGGCCAGAATCACTCCCCTTGCTCGCCTATGTGTACAGTTCTGCAGCAAGAAAGGAAAATCATGGAATACAAGACCAGAGATCGACTGACTTATTCAGAGGCCAAACGGAAATATCAGAAGCTCCATCCTGTCCACCTGGTAACTACCTATGCCGCGGTAGCCTCATTGTCCTCGTCCACTGTGCCTGCTCTTCCACCTGGTCCGTCATCGATAGCGCGCCCCCAGGCCCAATCGACTGACCCGGCCCCCCTACCAGCAGGGGGCACCTCATCTTCGGTGGCTCCCACTCTTTTCACAGTGGGAGCATCACCTGCTACAACACCGGGGACTCCAGTCCCCACCTCTAAGCCGGGGAAGGAGAAGCCTTCTCCGGCCCCTCTCGCTCCAAAGGGGTCCTTAGAGACAACCCCTTCTGCAGCTTCCCAGAGTGCTCCGGAGGATCCTGGCCGCAGTCTTCAGGATCTCCAACCTGCCGGTCGAAGAGCTTCCTGCTCTTCCTCTGTCCCGGATGCCACTTCTGGGAAGCCCCCTCGGCTCTGCAAACCAAAGGGCCAGCGAGAGGACAAGAAGAAGAGACATAAGAAGAAAGAATGTTCAGTGGCTTCAAAGCCACAACCACCCACATCCTCTTCTTCGGAGGATGAGGTCGAGATCCTCGCATCTCCTGAGGATCTTGCAATTACCGATTCCCCAGAAAATAAGATCTCTGGTTCCGTGGATTCCAAGCACATGGTACCAGACGATCCGATGGAGTGATCTGCTTTTTATTCGTCATGGCGGTACAGCCAGAAGGAAACATCATCCAGTGGAGTTGTAGCGGCTTTTTCCATCACCTGCCTGAGCTACGACAACTTCTCAGCCAAACACCTGCCTTTTGTATCGCTCTTCAAGAGACCTGGCTCCCAGCGACGAGGTCCCCTGCCCTTCGAGGCTACAGGGGCTATTTTCAAAATCGGCCTATGTATGACAGAGTTTCTGGTGGAGTTTGCATCTATGTTCTAGCCACTGTCCCGAGCGCTGCCGTGCCTCTTCAAACGCCCCTAGAGGCGGTTGCTGTTCGGCTCCGGGCAGTGCAAGATGTTACAATCTGTTCAATCTATCTCCCACCAGATGAGGCTGTCTCTCCTGTGGACCTCGCTGCCTTGGTCGCCCAACTTCCCCCACCCTTCCTTCTTTTGGGGGATTTCAATGCCCACCACACTTTGTGGGGTGGCATGCAGACCTCGGCACGGGGTAGGGATGTTGAGACACTACTGAACCAGCTGAACATCTGCCTCCTGATCACTGGTGCTGCTACGCACTTTAGCGTGGCACACGGTACATTCTCCTGTCTGTCTGTAGCCCAAGCCTACTTCCGCACTTCACTTGGAGGGTCCACGATGACCTGTGCGGCAGCGACCATTTTCCTATCTTCCTGTCGCTCCCACAGTGTCCACCTGCTGACCGTCTGCCTCGCTGGTCCCTCCGTAGGGCCGACTGGCCAGCATATTCCATAGCCGCTGTGCTTCCCTCTCCTCTTCTGGCTGATATCGATACCGCTGTCCAGCAGGTCACACGTGCCATCATTTCTGCTGCCGAGAACACCGTACCCGTCTCACTTGGTTCACTCCACCGTAAGTCAGTGCCCTGGTGGACGCCGGAGATAGCTGAGGCCATCCGGGAACGTCGGCGAGCACTACAGCGCCACCGACGCCACCCTTGTGTTGAACATCTTGTTGCCTTCAAGCGTCTCCGTGCACGGGCGCGGCGATTGATCCAGCAAAGCAAGAGGGCCTCCTGGGAGCGCTATGTCGCCTCCATTGGCTCCTGAGCATCGCCTTCACGGGTATGGTCGCAAGTTCGACGCCTCTTTGGCCACCGCCCACCAGTGGGAATTCCGTGCCTGAGCATTGAGGGTACATTTTGCACTGACCCTCACATGATAGCAGAGCATTTGGCACACCACTATGCTCGCACCTCAGCGACCGCTGCATATGATGCGGATTTGCGCGCCCTTAAGGAGCGCACAGAGCGAAAGCAGATATCCTTTCGAACGCGACGCCAGGAAATCTACAACATCCCTATCACTGAATGGGAGTTCGAAAGTGCACTTGCCGCATGCCCAGCCACGTCCCCTGGACCCGACCGCATCCATAGTCAGTTCCTCCGACACCTGTCAGCAGACTCTAAACGCCAACTTCTCTCCTTGCTGAATCGTCTCTGGGTTGAGGGTGTCTTCCCGTCCCAACGGCGGGATAGCATCATCATTCCAGTGATGAAGCCTGGGGCTGATCCACAGGTGGCTGATAGTTACCGCCCAATCAGCCTCACCAACGTTCCGTGTAAACTCCTCGAACGGATGGTGAGTCGGAGGCTTATGTGGATCCTTGAGGACCGGGGACTCCTGTCCCCACAACAGAGTGGGTTCCGTCGTGGCCGCTCCGCTATCGATAATCTCGTGTCACTGGAGTCGGCCATCCGTACAGCCTTTACACGCCGCGAACATCTGGTTGCTGTGTTCTTTGACCTGCGAAAGGCGTGCGATACCACCTGGCGCCACCACATACTGTCTACGCTGTATGACTGGGGCTTACGCGGTCCGCTTCCTGTATTCATACAGAATTTTCTCGCGCAACGTTCTTTTCGAGTTCGTATTGGTTCCTGTTTCAGCTCCCCTCACTATCAAGAAAACGGTGTCCCACAGGGATCCGTTCTAAGCGTCCCTTTATTTTTGGTCGCTATCAATGGTCTTGCTACTGCTGTGGGGTCATCGGTTTCCACCTCGTTGTATGCCGATGACTTCTGCATGTATTTCAGCTCCACTAGCATCGGCGTTGCTGAACGGCGGTTGCAGATAGCTATTCGAAAGGCGCAGTCGTGGGCGTTTACTCATTTACTCATGGTTTTAAATTTTCCGCTACGAAAACCCGGGTGATGCATTTGTCGGCGTCGGGCGGTCCATCCTGACCCCGAACTGTATCTCGCTGATGACCTGCTGCGTGTCGAAGAGACGCATCGTTTCTTAGGCATGTTATTCGACAACCGTCTCACCTGGGTGCCACACCTTCGCCAGCTCAAACAAAAGTGCTGGCGACACCTTAATATTCTACGTTGTCTAAGCCATACAGTTTGGGGAGCGTCACGCCCAACACTCCTGCAACTTTATAAGGCGCTCATCCAGTCGCGCCTAGACTATGGCTGCATAGTCTACGATTCGGCTGCGCCATCAGCACTGCAGGCGTTGGACCCAATTTTACACTGTGGTGTCCGTTTAGCTTCGGGGGCTTTTCGCACGAGCCCGGTGACAAGCCTCCTTGTAGAAGCTGGAGTCCTCCCGCTGCGGTTCCGTAGGCAACACCTGCTGGCATCCTATATTGCTCGTGTTCAGGCCTCGCCCTTCCACCCGAACCGCCGGCTCCTATTTCCAGACGCTGCACTCCCTATCCCTCCACAACGGCCAAGGTCGGGATACCCGATCTCGGTCCGTGTTCGTATCCTTCTTTCGTCTCTCACATCCTATCCACTTCCAACCACTTTCCACTATTCTTTTCACACCCCTCCTTGGTCCATTCCTCGTTTGCAGCTCCGTCTGGACCTGTCCCATGCGTCGAAGGCCTCTGTTTCTCCCGTACATCTCCGTTACCAGTTTCTGCAAGTGCTCGAGCCGTTCCGTGCCGCAGACGCCATTTACACAGATGGTTCCGTAGTAGATGGCCGTGCTGGGTATGCGTTTCTACATCACAACCACGTAGAACAGCATTCTCTGCCCGGTGAGAGTAGCATATTCTCCGCCGAGCTGATCGCTATTCTCAGAGCCCTACAACATCTCAAAGCCTGCCCCAGGGGGTCATTCGTCATCTGTACTGACTCCCTGAGTGGCTTACAAGCGATCGACCAGTGTTTCTCTCGGCACCCAATAGTGCGGTCGATCCAGGACACTGTTCACTCCCTATGCCAATCAGGCCGTTCTGTGGTCTTTGTGTGGACCCCAGGTCATGTTGGCATACCAGGGAATGAGCATGTAGATCGATTGGCCAAGCAGGCCACTATGGGACCACCTCTGACAATTGGTGTCACGGAACACGATTTTAAACCGGTGTTGCACCGGAAGGTACGCGAAGCTTGGAGTACCGAGTGGGCTACGGCAACTGCACCGAATAAGCTTCGGGCAGTGAAGCTCTCCACTGTTTTGTGGAAATCTTCACTGCGGCCGACCCGCCGAGAGTCAGTTGTCCTCTGTCGCCTCCGGATTGGACATACGTTGCTCACCCACGGGTATCTCCTTCGGCGCGAGGCTCCACCCGTGTGTCGATGTGGCACTGTGTTGACAGTGGCCCATCTTTTGATGGACTGTCCGCTTTTAGCCGACCTGCGGCATTATTTTAATCTTCCTGACGCACTACCCTTAGTTTTAGGTGACGACGCCTCTACGGCTAACAAAGTTTTACGTTTTATCCGCACTGCTGGTTTTTATGACTCGATCTAACGGTAGGTGCTGTGGCCTGACATCTTAGGCTGCCACCAACCCAGCTTTTTAACTTTTCACGTCCTTTGGAGTTCTTAGTGTCTGCAGTGTGGCTGGCTCATCCTGTTTTTTCTTTGTGATCAGCCAGCCAATGACCTCTGCTATGCAGTTTCATTCGTGACATTCTTTTACTAATTGTGTGTCTCCGTTTTGTATTGTCAGTGACTTGTCTATTTTTAACTTGCCCTTTTGTGCAGTGTCATTTTCAGGGCGTTGTTTTATCTTTGACAGTTGACTCTCAGCTAGGAACAGGGGACTGATAACCTAGCTGTTTAGTCCCCTTAAAACAAACAACAACAACAACAGAAATTTGCGCAGCAAGCAGCACCAGCGTCCGTACATCTCGATGGTCCTCCTTCCAACTCCCAAAGATGGCTTCCCTCTACCTCAACCGTCCGCCAATTCGAACCACGCCAAGAAGACGCGCCCTGATTGGCGGAGGCAGGTGCAGCCAACTGGGCACCTTCCTTTTACTCGTTCGCGAATCCACCTGCCTACAATCGACCAGCAGCAAAGCTTGCTAACCTCTTTGCACCACTAGTTACCTACACAAAAAGCGAGAAAGTCACAAACTACCGTCACCATCATGCTAAAGTGCCCCTACTGGTTCAACTATGCTCAACCACTCCTTCGCTCACGCTTTGATGGGAAACATGGGAGTGTGACATGAATAAAAGGAAAAGGGAATAAAATATAAGAAAATACAAACTCGCTATCTCTGCTACTACTTCTTTGCCCTTGCCAGTCGGCCATGAAACCACATGATAATGGACGGGATTGAACCGGCGACCTTTATCACCGCAGTCGATGACTCTATTCCCTGTGGAACGCCGGCAGTCGCCTTACTTGGGGGTCTCGCGGCAATATATATATATATATATATATATATATATATATATATATATATATATATATATACAGGGTGTCCCAGCCATCTTGTCCACCCAAAATATCTCTGGAACAATAACAGCTATTGGAAAACGGCTTACACCGGTATCAATGTACGGCTGGGGCCCATGAATGTACATGTTTGGAAACATTCTAAAACGATAGCAAACATGTTTTTTTAACACAAACTTATGTTTTTTTAAATGGACACCCTATATTTTTTCTTCAACAATCCATAGCATGACAAATCACGTAAACAATGGCGTTGATTTCATCGCAATATTCCAATTACATCCCGAGATATTGCGACGAGAAGTTGACGCTTGAAAAACCCGAACTGCGCTGCTAGCGCACGTCCTGAGGCTCGGGCGTGAACCCCATGCTGCCCGTAATCGCGATGTAATTGATATGCGTAATCGCGCTTCCATACTTACCAAGAGGTCCGAAACGAATAATACGGTCTGCTGCCATTAACTCTCATAAGCACATACTGGTTTCCCTCTTGCACGTTTTATGTGTCTACGTACACAATATGAACCAGTACCGATCGGTATACACAAGTCAGGTTGTCTTATTTATCCTGCACACCCAAAATAAGGTTTATCGAATGCGCTATATGACCCATTGTGCCTTTCGCGCACTCGTTCATCCAGGGCCTAGCTCTACCTAGACACGTGTCCAACGTAGTTCCCACTACAGCCACAGTTACCACTTCGCCTTGTTTGTGATTTGTGACCCATGCAAACTCCTGTACTCAACCACCCTCCGAGCATCCCATTTGTTGTTGCTTTGGCGTGCAGTACACCGCTTGTCAGTGTAGTCGTGCATCAGAGTAATCTAGTGACGGCACGGAGGTAGTACACATTGTGAATAAACGTTGTGTTGTGGAACTTATACTGTGTTATGTACACACATGAAGATTGGTAGAAATGTTGCTGATCTGTGGAGGATGTACGTTGACGGGAAATACGTTATTAGATTGCTTGTATGTTTACAGTACTGTTAGAGAACATTATGATTATTACGTTAATATGTCTGTTTTTTACCCTACTCTACATATCTGTAGTGTACCCTTTTGTAGGCGGGCGAAATTCTGTTCAGGCAGAACGACAGGACAGAAGACGATTCCCTGACAAGCCACCGCCTTCGCACCGGATGTTTGGTCGTCTCACATCTCGTCTACGTGAAACGGGAAGCTTAACTCCAAAACCTAGACATCGTCCTAGAACACGCACAGATGAATGTGCTGAAGTTGCTGTGCTCGCTACCGTAGATGTGAATCCTCACATCAGCACACATCAAATTGAACGTGAAGTTGGTGTGTCGAAATCAAGTGCACAGCGTATTCTTCAACGTCCTAAATTTCATCTTTACCATGTTCATTTACACCAGGATCTTCATGGAAATGACTTCAGCAACATGGTAACATTTTGTCGGTGGGCTCAGCAAAAACTTCTGACTAACCCAAATTTTTTCGTAGATGTTCTCTTTACCGACGAGGCATCATTCTCGAACAAAGGAATTGTCAATATGAGGAATATGCATTGTTGGTCCACAGACAATCGAAAATGGCCCGTCAGGTAGAGCATCAACGTCCATGGAAAGTGAATGTTTGGTGTGGGATTATTGGAGATACCAATATCGGATCTTTCTTTGTAAATGGCGTCCAAAATGGCAGACAGTACTCTAGATTTATACGACACAATCTTCCTGTTCTCTTGGACACCGTACCTCTGAACAGGAGAATGGTCATGTGGTATCAGCATGACGGATGCCCTGCACATAACGAGTTAAGAGCACAACGACTTTTGGACAGTAAGTTCCCTGGTAGGTGGATTGAACGTGGTGGCCCAGTTAGGTGGCCTGCCCGATCTCCGGACCTTACAACGCTAGATTTTTTTCTTTTGGGAGCAGTGAAGGATGCTGTTGACCAACATGAACCAATAATACCGGAGGACATGAAGCAACGCATTATTGAAGCTTGTACACCCATCAAAGAGGAAACAGTAGCACGAAGCCCCTCAGGGGCTCAGCATTAATTTGCTGAGTACGAGCTTGGCGAACCCGGGTCCTGAGCTGTCGGCTGTGTCGCGCCAACAGTCCGCTACATCGTAAGGTCTGTGCGTGCTTCAACGACCATCGTTCGGCGCGATGGTGGAACGTTGTACGTTTCAGAGCCCAGGGATCTTGGCTTAATCGCCCGGTACAAACCTCCATAAAAAACCCTCAATCTCAAGGTGTGCTACTTGCCAAGGAGATGCATGGCTGTTGAGGTTGAACAGCCGCTAGCGAGCAACCTCTGAGGAACCTGCCGCACCTCAGTTGTATAAGGCTTACCCAGGCAAGCGGGGCTCTGCCTGGGTGGACCCTTATTTCCCTAGCTGCTCGTGGGAACACGATGAAAAGATCACGAAACGTTGGCGGACGTACAACCGCCGTCTCTAAGCGCGGTATAAGCGATTACAACGCAGAACAGTATGACCCCCAAACGTTTCCTTCCCTGTCTACACCGTGGGAGGAACGTAGGGGCAAAATTCAAGGCGAGGCTTACGCCCCAAAGTATTTAGTGTGCAGCCGTACAGATGGGGAATCTTTCATGTCCACAAAGCCAATGTTCTTTGTGGAACATCTAGAAGACAAATATGGAGAGGTCGATGGATTGTCAAAAATGAGGTCTGGATCCGTTTTAATAACGACGTCATCCCCAGCCCAGTCACGGGCTTTGCTAGCCTGTAACAAGCTGGGTGATGTTTCCGTTTCCGTTATACCACATAAGACCTTAAACATGGTCCAGGGCATCATTTTCCACAGGGATCTGCTGCTGCAACCGGATGATGAATTGAGAGCTAACTTGGAGCGGCGAGGTGTGCACTTCATCCACCGTATCTGTAGGGGTCCGAGGGACAAGAGGGTTGCCACCGGTGCCTTCATCGTGGCTTTAGAAGGGCGATTCATTGCCTGAGAAAGTCAAGGTGATGGTTTACCGGGTCGACGTCAAGCCCTACGTTCCTCCCCCTATGCGCTGCTTCAAGTGCTGGAGGTTTGGTCACATGTCCTCCCGATGTGACGCCAACCAAAGCCAATGTTCTTTGTGGAACATCTAGAAGACAAATATGGAGAGGTCGATGGATTGTCAAAAATGAGGTCTGGATCCGTTTTAATAACGACGTCATCCCCAGCCCAGTCACGGGCTTTGCTAGCCTGTGACAAGCTGGGTGATGTTTCCGTTTCCGTTATACCACATAAGACCTTAAACATGGTCCAGGGCATCATTTTCCACAGGGATCTGCTGCTGCAACCGGATGATGAATTGAGAGCTAACTTGGAGCGGCGAGGTGTGCACTTCATCCGCCGTATCTGTAGGGGTCCGAGGGACAAGAGGGTTGCCACCGGTGCCTTCATCGTGGCTTTAGAAGGGCGATTCATTGCCTGAGAAAGTCAAGGTGATGGTTTACCGGGTCGACGTCAAGCCCTACGTTCCTCCCCCTATGCGCTGCTTCAAGTGCTGGAGGTTTGGTCACATGTCCTCCCGATGTGACGCCAACCCAACATGTCGGGAGTGTGGGCGTGCATCCCATCCAGACGCCCTCTGTAGCCCACCTCCAGTGTGTGTCAATTGCAATCAGCAGCATCCTCCTTGTTCGCCCGACTGTTCTGTACTCCACAAACAGCGCAAGATCATGGAGTATAAGACCCTGGACCGGCTGACATATGCAGAGGCCAGACGTAAATATATGAAGCTCCATCCTGTCACAATGACAACGTCTTACGCCACAGTAGCTTCGTCAGTCTCCAGACCATCTGTACCACGAATGCCACCAGGCCCCCAGGCCCGAACTACTGCACCTGCCCCCTTGACAGTTGGGGGTACTACTCCTTCGGTTGCTCCCACACTTTTCTCGTTGGGAGCAACAGACAAACCATTGTGGGGGACGTCGGTCCCCACCCAAGCGCCGGAGAAACAACAGCCTTCTCCGGCTCCTCCCGCCCGGAAGGGGTCCCGTGGGACACTCCCTTCCGAGGCTTCTCTTCATGGGAAAGTGGATCCCAGCAAATGGATGAAGGGTACCGCGGCTGCTAATCGAGGGGCCTCCACCTCTTCGTCGGCAGCTACAGCCCCTGTTGAGAAGCCCTCACGGCCCTTAACACCCAAGGGCCAGCGAGAGGCTAAAAGGAAAGAAAAGAAGAAAAAGGATTCTTTGGTGGCTTCCAAGCCACCCACACCCACATCCTCTGCTTCAGAGGATGAAGTCGAGATCCTCGCCTCCGCTGAGGATCTCGCACTTCTTGATTCGCCCGAACGTAGGAACTCTGCACATCCAGAATCACCTATGGTCTTAGATTCTGTAGATCCTGACCATAAGGCGGCAGATGTTCCTATGGACTGATCTTCTTTCCCTTTCTTTTGTTTTATGGCTTTACAGCGAGGAGAAAGAGTTATTCTCCAGTGGAATTGCGGCGGCTTCTTTAATCACCTGGCTGAGCTGCGCCAATTACTGTGGCGCTACCCTTCATTTTGTATCGCCCTACAGGAGACATGGTTTCCAGCACAGCGCACCCCCGCCCTCCGTGGCTATCGGGGCTACTACCGCAACAGGACCCTTTATGACAGGGTGTCTGGCGGTGTCTGCCTGTATGTCCTGGACACTGTACCCAGTGCCCCAGTGCCACTCAACACCCCTCTTGAGGCAGTAGCTGTCAGAATCCGGGCAACGCAGGAATTCACTGTCTGCAGCTTGTACCTTCCTCCGGATGAGGCCGTGTCTCTCAACACCCTTACTGCTCTGGTCTCCCAACTTCCTCCATCATTCCTCCTCTTGGGGGACTTTAACGCCCACAACCCTTTGAGGGGTGGACTCCAGACCACAGGCCGCGGTAGGGATGTTGAGACAGTGGCGCAACAAGACCTTTGCCTCCTGAATACAGGTGCCCCCACGCATTTTAGCGTGGCACAAGGCATGTATTCAGCGATCGACCTCTCCGTCTGCAGCCCCAGCCTTCGACCACACTTCGGTTGGCGTGTGTATGAGGACCAGTGTGGCAGCGACCACTTCCCAATCTTTGTGTCGCTCCCGCAGTACCAAGCTGCAGACAGCTTATCCCATTGGTGTCTCTGTAGGGCTGACTGGTCAGTCTATACTTCAACCGCTGTCATCGCTGCACCACTTCCAGATGACATTGACACTGCAGTCCAGCAGGTGACTGACAGTATTGTCATGGCCGCTGAGGTAGCAGTTCCACGAACCACCGGTTCCACTAGGCGTAGGTCCGTGCCTTGGTGGACACCGGAGATTGCTGAGGCTATCCGGGAACGTCGGCGAGCGCTCCAGCGCCATCGACGCCACCCATCCGTGGAGAATTTGGTGGCCTTTAAACGGCTCCGTGCGCGTGCTCAACGACTCGTGCAACAGAGCAAGCAGGATTCCTGGGAGCGGTATGTAGCCAGTATCGGCTCCCGCACCTCCCTGACTCAGGTATGGACGCAAGTCCGAAGCGTCTTTGGATACCGCCCGCCGACAGGAATCCCATCCCTCGCCATCCAGGGTGTGCTCAGCACGTTCCCGCCAGCGATCGCCGAGCACATGGCAGACCACTACGCACAATGCTCTGCAACTGGCACGTACAGTGCCGACTTCCGCTCCCTCAAAGAGCGGGCCGAGCGGAAACAGTTATCTTTCCGCACTCGTCGTCGGGAAGTATACAACGACCCGTTTAGCGAGTGGGAGTTCCGAACTGCCCTTGCTGCGTGTCCTGATACAACTCCAGGACCTGATAGGATTCACGGCCAATTTCTCTGACACCTTTCACCAGAGTTTCAACGCCGCATCCTCGCCCTGTTTAACCATATATGGGCAGAGGGCACTTTCCCGTCGCAGTGGCGGGAAAGCATTATCATCCCGGTGCTGAAACCTGGTGCAGATCCCCAGGTGGCTGACAATTACCGTCCGATCAGCCTCACCAACGTTCTCTGCAAGCTCTTCGAACGTATGGTGAGTCGGTGGCTTATGTGGATCGTTGAAGAGCGTGGACTCCTTGCTTCAGAACAAGGGGGCTTTCGCCAGGGCCGTTCTACCATTGAAAACCTCGTGTCACTGGAGTCGGCCATTCGCACGGCGTTTTTTAGGCGTGAGCATTTGGTAGCTGTATTTTTCGACCTACGAAAGGCGTATGACACTACCTGGCGCCACCATATTTTAACAACTCTTCATGACTGGGGCTTACGGGGTGCCCTTCCTATTTTTATTTGCAATTTCCTCTCCCACCGCTCGTTTCGGGTGAGGGTTGGGGCATCTTTTAGCTCCCCCCCGTATTCAAGAGAACGGAGTTCCACAGGGCTCTGTCCTCAGTGTCCCGTTGTTTTTAGTTGCAATTAACGGTCTTGCTGCGGCTGTGGGGTCATCAGTCAGTTGCTCCCTGTTCGCCGATGACTTCTGCCTGTATTTCAGCTCCGTTAGCATCGGAGTAGCTGAACGACGGCTGCAGGGTGCCATCCGAAAGGCCCACTCATGGGCCTCTACTCACGGATTTCATTTCTCCGCGCAGAAAACCCGCGTGATGCACTTCTGTCGCCGTCAGGTAGTTCACGTTGACCCAGAGCTCTACTTGGGTGGTGAACTACTTCAGGTCGAGGAAACACATTGCTTCCTGGGCATGGTCTTCGATGCCCGGCTGACTTGGGTGCCACACCTACGCCAGCTGCGCCAAAAGTGTTGGCGGCATTTAAATATTCTTAGATGCCTCAGCCATACTGGATGGGGAGCAGCACGTTCCACCCTTCTTCAGCTCTACAAGTCACTTATTCTGTCTCGGCTTGACTACGGGAGCTTGGTTTATGACTTGGCAGCCCCTTCTGCCTTGCGAGTCCTAGACCCCGTCCACCACACAGGTGTACGTCTCGCAACAGGGGCTTTTCGCACCAGTCCCGTAACGAGCCTCCTAGCTGAAGCTGGTGTTCCCCCTCTGCGGTATCGCCGGCAACGGCTGTTGGTGAGCTACATTGCCTGGGTTCATGCTTCACCCCGCCATCCGAACCACAGGATTCTCTTCCCACTTTCTTCACTCCGTTCCCCACGGCGTCGGCCCAGGTCGGGTCTCCCGATTGCGGTCCGTGTCCGTTCCCTTCTCTCCTCACTTGATTCCTTACCGCTTCCTCCACCTTACCATTACTCCCCCCGTATCCCCCTGGAAAATTCCTCGCCTGGAGCTTCGGCTGGACTTGTCCCGGGATTCGAAAGCCTCGATTTCACCACTGCTTCTCTGTCGCCGGTTCCATGCACTGCTTGACACGTTTTACGGGGCAAACATCATCTACACGGACGGTTCTTTGGCCGATGGCCATGCTGGATATGCCTTTATCTATGGTGACCACATCGAACAGCGGTCATTGCCTTGTGGAAGCAGCATCTTTACTGCAGAACTGGTCGGTATTTTGAGAGCTATTAAACACCTCAGAGCTCGCCCCAGGGGGTCGTTCGTCATCTGCAGCGACTCCCTGAGTGGCTTACAGGCCCTCGACCAGTTTCTACCGAAACACACAGTGGCGCGAGCCATTCAAGAGGCTGTCTTCGCCCTTGGCGAGTCAGGCCGTTCTGTCGTTTTTGTCTGGACGCCAGGGCACATAGGTATACCGGGCAATGAACGTGTTGATCAGCTGGCCAAGCAGGCCACCACTATGCGGTCCCTGGATATTGGCCTCCCAGTTTCCGACCTCCAATCCCAGTTGACCCGCAAGGTCTTAGGGATTTGGAAATCTGAATGGGCAGATTCGACTGAACCGAATAAGCTCCGTGCCGTCAATCCGTCTATTGCTGCATGGAAGACGTCCCTGAGGGCTTCTTGCAGGGAGTCGGTCGTCCTTTGCTGACTCCGTATAGGCCATACCTGGCTTATGCACGGTCACCTCCTGCGTCGCGAGAACCCTCCTCAGTGTCGATGTGGTGCGCCTTTGACGGTCGCCCACATCTTACTTGAATGTCGCCATTTAGCCGCAGCACGACGCTATTTTAATCTTCCTGACACTTTGCAGCTAGCATTAGCTGACAATACCTCCACGGTTGACTCTGTTTTAAATTTTATGCGTGAGTGTGGACTTTACAAGTCACTTTAAAGTTTGTGTTTGTCTGTCATTTCTCTGTCCTCCACCTGCTTAAGTCTGTTAGGTAGGTGGTTTTAACGTGTTCCAGAGTGGCTGGGTGTGTTCCTTATATCCTTGTGACCACCCAGCAAAAACACTCTTGTGCTGTTTCAGCTGTTTTATCCCTTCTTCGTTTTTAATCGTATCCTTTCTTTCTATTAGTCTGTAAGTTTTAAACTTTGACTTGTTAATGCATTCACTTCGGATCGCTTAACAAAATGTTTTATCTCTTTGACTGGAAAAAGGGACTGATAACCGTCGTTGTTTAGTCCCTGCAAAAACCCAACAACAACAACAACAGTAGCACGAAGTAGGGCACCCTTCATCTGCAGAGTGACCCTATGTATGCAAGCCAATAGTTAGCATTTTGAGCATGATATGTGAACGCTATCTTTAGTATGTAGTGCTTGTATCACAGTGCAAGTCTCTGCAAAGGGTCATTTTACCCAGTGATGTTCAGAAACATTTGTCTGAAACAATTTGTTTTGTAACGCATTAGATAAACATAACATTGATAATTATGTTCAAATGTTTGTTAACCTTATGGGACTTAACTACGGGGTCATCAGTACCTAAACTTGCAAACTACTTATGAACTACTTACAAACTAGGACGGCACAAATATCCATGCCCGAGGGGGGATTCGAACCCCCGACCGCAGTGGCCGTGCTGACCGTGACTGGAGCGCCTCAGTCACCTCGGATAATTATGTGATAATAAAACTAATTGGTTAAACATGTTTACATTAATCTTCTATGTCTGACCTGAACTTCCCAAATCAAAACATTTTTACCTAAACAACGGTAAAACCTTTAGTCCACTTGCTCGTTTCCCTGAAACCACCAACATGAATTTTACTATTATGAGTGAATGATTCACTGTCACTTGCGCTAGATCTACAGTAAAGTAAAGTTTTAACGTTGAACGACATTGCCTTTTTAGTAAAGAATTAACGATAAGCGAAGTTAACTTTGTGACTAACGTTGCGGTACACAGATATGTTACAGAACCGCATCAACCCTAGCCTGTGGGATAAATACCTGCTGGAATGTACGACTTTAATGTAGGATGGCAGCAGACCGTATTATTCGTTTCGGACCTCTTGGTAAGTATGGAAGTGCGATTACGAATGTCAATCACATCGCGATTACGGGCAGCATGGGGTTCACGCCCGAGCCTCAGGACGTGCGCTAGCAGCGCAGTTCGGGTTTTTCAAGCATCAACTTCTCGTCGCAATATCTCGGGATGTAATTGGAATATTGCGATGAAATCAACGCCATTGTTTACGTGATTTGTCATGCTATGGATTGTTGAAGAAAAAATATAGGGTGTCCATTTAAAAAAACATAAGTTTGTGTTAAAAAACACATTTGCTTTCGTTTTAGAATGTTTCCAAACATGTACATTCACGGGCCCCAGCCGTACATTGATACCGGTGAAAGCCGTTTTCCAATAGCTATTATTGTTCCAGAGGTATTTTGGGTGGACAAGATAGCTGGGACACCCTGTATATAGTATCCATGTATTTGTGTGATATGTGTTGCATAAAAATCTACAATTTTGTTCCAATGAACAAAATTATCAAATTATGAAGTTTTGCACACTTGACCTTCAAACCATGAGGACGATTGCCATATGTGTAAGGATCGCGTGCTGGCCGCGGTGGCCGAGGGGACTGAGGCGCTCCAGTCACGGTCTGCACGGCCACTACGGTCGGGGGTTCGAATCCCCCCTCGGGCATGGATATTTGTGCCGTCCTTAGTATTAAGTAGTTCATAAGTAGTTTGTAAGCTTAGGGACTGATGACCCCGTAGTTAAGTCCCATAAGTTCTACAAACATTTGAACATTTGAAGGATCAAGTGCAACACATAGTTCATCAATAGTTCATCAATTTCTACTTCCATAGCTGCTCGTGGGGCGAAAAAGAAATGAATAAAGAACAGCATTGACGGACATATAACGCCGTCTCTAAGTGTGGAAGTGCGTAATACAGTGTAGTCATATACACATTCAATCCCCAATTGTTCCCTTCCTTGGGCACACCATGAGAAGAACGTAGATTATGTAATCGAAATGTTCAAATGCCTGTAAATCATAGGGACTTAACTTCTGGGGCTATTAGTCCCTGGGCTTATAAACTACTTATACTAACTTAAATTAACTTACACTAAGGACAGGACACACACACACTCATGCGAGAGGGAGGACTCGAACCTCTGATGGCGAGCAATCTCCACTGCGCAGCAAACTACCGTTGCTCTGCAGTCAAGATGACGCTTATGCCCCTCGATATCTGGTCTGCAGTAGAACATATTGTGAACCTTTTATTATAAAAAACCTGGGCGTCAAGTTCAGACAGGTGGGGAGAATGTCCAAGATGATATCTGAGTCAGTCCTGATAACGACGTCATCCCCACCAAAGTTACGGGCATTGCTAGCCTGTGACAAGCTTGGTGCTATTCCTGTTGCAATAGCACACCATAGGAATATTAATATGGTCCAGGGTATAATTTTTCACAAAGATCTGCTGTTGCAGTCTGATGACGAGTTGCACAAGAACTTAGAGTGACGAGGTGTTCACTTCATTCAGTGTATCTGTAGGGAACCAAGTACAAGAGGCTTGCTACTGGTGCCTTCATATTGCCCTTTGGGGCGATTCACTGGCTGAGAAGGTCAAGGGGATGATCGACCAGTGTGACATCAACCTCTATGTTCTGCTTTAAGTGCTGGAAGTTTGGGCTCATGTCCTCCAGATGTGATGTGAGCTGAACTCCAGTCTATGTTAAACGTAGCCAGGACCATTCCCTCTGCGCACCCGAGTGCACAGTTCTTCACAAAGAACGGAAAATAATGGAGTGCACGATCCTGGGTAGGTTGTCGTATGCAGAAGCGAAGAGAAAGTGTGAAAAGATCCACCATGTGAACATGAAATCATATATGCTACACCTGCATGACCACCACCATCCCTATCGACCATGTCACCTGCTGTTCAGTCAGTCATAGAAGTCCCTCAGGCCCAACTGTTAACACCCTTGGTGACTGGTGACTGTTGCTCACAAAGACCGTACTTTGGAAGCAGCAGAGTAAGCAGGACTCTTGGGAGAGGTACGGTGCCACCATTGGTTCTCGCACATCCCATTTTTGATGTGGATACCGCACAACAGTTGGAATCCCCTGTCTCCATATGCAGAGTTCGCTTTGCATTAAGCCCAGCACTATCGCCGAACATACGGAGGAGCATTATGCGCGCCATTCTCCGATTACAGCCTACAGTCCGGAATTCTGCGCCCTTAGATGTTGGGATGAGCGTAGGCAGTTCTCATTTGGACACGCCGCTAGAAAATATACAACACTTGATTTAGTGAGTGGTAGTTCCAAAGTGCCCTTGGTGCATGCCCCGATACCTCTCCAGGAGCAGATCACATTCTCAGCAGTTACTCCAGCACCTCTCACCCTCTTCAGTCGTCTCTGGGCAGAATGTGTTTTCTCGTCTCAATGGCGGAATAGTATCATCATAATGGTGATGAAACGTGGCGAAAATGCGCAGGTAGCAGTCCGATTAGCTTCAAAAACGTTCTGTGCAACATCCTCGAATGTATGGTGACTCGGCGGCTCATGCTAATCCTTGAAGACCGGGAACTCTTGTCCCGACAACAAGGGGGCTTCCGTCAAGGTCACTCCTCTATTGACAGTCTTTTGTTATTGGAGTCGTCTATCCATACAGCTTTTACTCGCGGTGATCTTGCCGTCTTTTTTTATCTACTTAAGTCATATGATGCCACCTGGCGGCCGCGGTGGAGTGGCTGAAAGTTCTAAGGCGCCTAGCTGCGGAGTGCGCACTGTTCGCCGTCGGAGATTCGAGTCATCCTTCAGGCATGGGTGTATTTGTTGTTTTTAACATACGTTAGTTTAAGTAGATTGTAAGCATATGGACTAATGAGCAGAGTAGTTAAGCCCCATTGATTTACATACTTTTTGAACATTGGAACCACCAGGCACAATCGTATTGTATCCATACTTTATGAATAATGCTTACGGAGTGCCCTCGTTGCCAGAGGGTTGAAGGGTAAGGATAGGTCCGAGGTATTCCTGCGTGTCGAAAAGGCAGCTAAACGGCTAAAAGAAGTCTTCACAACATTCTGCCATAGGCCTATACATTTGGTGGCCTATGTGTGTTTGACCATCCTATTTCCAAAATTCCTCCAAAGTGTGAGCCATTTGGGGAAGTACATCTTATGCCATGGGCCATGTTTTTTCTGTGCAGTAACAATTAGGCACCCAGTATGGAATGGACTTCTAAGCGCAGCTTTCACGCAGCCACGCGCAAGCAACCTTCCAGATACGTGGAAGTTACGTCCACCGTCCACCGTCCACTGTGCGCCTTCACCGCCTACACGCTGCTCTGTCATCTGCCATCTATATAAAAAAAAATGTAAATGGATTTATGTGGACGTGAACAGTCGTCTGATGATGAACGTAACGGCGCTATTTAGCAAATAAATAGTGTAATCGAAAGTGGTTGGTTGCTGTCTTCTATATTGTAAGAATCACCCTGTAGTTTAGTAGTTTATACGCTTATTAAAGAAGCTGAATTAGTAAACATGTTCAGTCTGGTCTGACTTTTCTAGCATTCGGTGCAATGCAAGCAGTAAGAAATGTTTGTGAACCTTTACCGACACGCTGAATTAGAAGCCATCACTGCGGTCTATTCACGCAGTTGGAAGTTCACCCCCGTCTGCCCGGAGGCACAAATTCCCACAAATATTTCTTCATTCGTATTCTTTCAAATACTTATCAGCTCATATTTCTCCGATCGTACAGGCGCTATATTTTGTAGCAGACACTAAGTTCAGAGTTTTTGCCACACACTGCTATAAATGCAGACAGCAAATTAATGTGAACGTTAGTCTTTACGGCTCACAGTATATATCCTCTTTGACTAATGAAACAGACATTAATAATATCGAAGAAGCCGAATAAAGCCACTGCGATGTCAAAAACAAAAACGGAGCTCTTCATTTTATAACACAATTATTTACAGTGTTTCATTCTTATTTCTGTGAGTCCTATAACGCTTGACGTGATTTATCTATTGCAGTAATACACCATTTCGTTTGTATCGAATGTCAAGAGTTAGTATCTCATCAATTTTCGTTCGAAATAAGCACGGATTGTCAGTCAATTGCTGACAAATTGAACCGAAGGAAAAGGCAAATTTTGAAAATAAAGCGTACGGCAGTAAAATTCTTTTGAGGACAATAAGCCCAACGATTGGTATATTCGGCGTTTTTCTGTATCGTCACTTTAAATATATCGTCCATTGCGGAAGAATACGTGTGTGATACATTAACGCGCAAATCGAGTGAATAGGCCTCGTTGCAATACATCGGCAATGTTTTGTTCGTGGAAGTCCTTGCGATATTGTCCAGGGGCTTTCCAGAATATTCTTCGGCGTAGTTTGAGCCCTTTACACATTCATCCCCAGTCCACTTATAATGTACGGTTGGGAGCACTTTATCATCATATCACCTTCACCATTTCCTATTGCACTTGCGAATTGCGTGTATTGAGTAATTAGTTGCAATTTATCTCTTTTTTCTACTCGAGTTGATTTTTCTACAGGTGTGTGGAAGGAAATAGTCTACCGATCGTCTCTCCCAACGAGCTTAAATTTTGTAGCGTGGCGATAGGTCCGCCATGTTTGAGGCAATTTGAGCTGGAGACCGCCATGTTAATTTGGGTATCGTCTGACAGCTGCTATGACACACAGACTAGGTAATCTTACCTGTTTACAGTTCCACGTTTCCGATAAAGATCGACTATTGTATACGGCAGTGGCGTAACTAGGACTTGTCTTTGGGGGGGGGGGGGAGGATAGGGTTGCTTGACGAGCAAAATTTTAGTCAGTTTCCAGACAGACTACCATCTACTACTCCCGTTGAAGAAACTAATTCATTCCCATCCAATGAAAGCTTATGGTAAAACACCCCAAGTTTCCAATCTGTACCTTTACCAGATTGCTGTTATACGATTTCTTTTTTCTTTTTCTTCTCTCTCTCTCTCTTTTCTTGGGGAGGGGGGTTCTGGGGGGGTGTTCTATCCCCCTCATCCCCCCCCTCATAGTTACGCCACTGGTATACGGACGTCGATCCCGTTCTGTCAGACTTTCTCGATGCTGTGAATTGACGAGCCTGGTAGAAAATGTCTCCCCTCAGGGGCTCAGCATTAATTTGCTGAGTACGGGCTTGGCGAACCCGGGGTCCTGAGCTGTGGGCTGTGTCGCGCCAACAGTCCGCTACACCGTAAGCTCTGTGCGTGCCTCAACGACCCTCGTTCGGCGCGACGGTGGAACGTTGTACGTCTCAGAGCCCGGGGATCTTGGCTTAATCGCCCGGGTCGCGAGGACGGTACAAACCTCTATAAAAAAAACCTCAATCTCAAGGTGTGCTACGTGCCGAGGAGATGCATGGCTGTTGAGGTTGAACAGCCGCTAGCGAGCAACCTCTGAGGAACCTGCCGCACCTCAGTTGTACAAGGCTTACCCAGGCAAGCGGGGCTCTGCCTGGGTGGACCTTTAGTTCCCTAGCTGCTCGTGGGACGAGAATGAAGCGAGCAAAAAATTGCGTTGCCGGACGCAAAACCGGCGTCTCTAAGCGTGGGCGAACTGAATTTAATGCTGAGACATATGACCCCCAAGCGTTTCCTTCCATGGCCACACCGTGGGAAGAACGCAGGGCTCGTCAGCAAGGTGAGGCTTATGCCCCCCGTTATTTGGTATGTACTAGGACAGACGGCGAATCGTTTACGACTACGAAGCCTCTGTTTTTTTGTGGAAAACCTTGAGGATAATTTTGGGGAAGTAGATGGCATGTCTAAAATGAGATCTGGGGCTGTCCTTATAACGACATCGTCCCCAGCCCAGTCACGGGCACTCTTTGCTTGTGACAGGCTGGGTGACGTCCCCGTTAGCATTACTCCCCACAAGAGCTTGAACATGGTACAGGGACTTATATTTCACAAGGACCTTCTATTGCAGTCTAACGACGAGTTACGGCAGAACTTAGAGAGGCGAGGAGTCCATTTCATCCGGCGTGTTTATAGGGGTCCGAAGGACAATAGGGTAGCCACCGGTGCGTTTATCTTGGCTTTCGAAGGCAATTCGTTGCCAGAGACTGTCAAGGTAATGATATACCGGTGTGACGTAAAACCCTACGTTCCTCCCCCTATGCGTTGCTTCAAATGCTGGAGATTTGGGCACATGTCCTCCCGATGTGATGGTAACCCTACATGTCGGGAGTGCGGACGTGCCTCACATCCGGACGCCCCTTGTGTCCCTCCTCCAGTATGTGTCAACTGCAAGCAGCATCACTCTCCATGTTCGCCAGACTGCACGGTTCTTCATAAAGAACGTAAAATTATGGAATATAAGACTCTGGATCGGTTATCATACTCAGAGGCCAAGAAGAAGTATGCCAAGCTCCATCCTGTGAGCATGAGGACATCATATGCCACAGTTGCATCTCAACTGCCTCTGCCATCTCTGGTACCACTCTCCACTGCCTCGTCTTCCACAGTGGGCCCTTCGCCCAAACCGCCCACATCTACCCCCATGGTGTTTGGGGGTGTAGCGACACATTAATATCTTTTTATTGAAAATTATATCTGCGACGCTTGTCGCTAGCATCCGTTCTCTCTGCCAATAAATCTCTGATTATCACTGTTTTAAGTTATACCTTCAACTATTTCAAACGATCTGGAGAGAAAACGGAATCGCTTTTCGTCTTTCGTTCTTCTACCTTTGTACTGAGCGGACGTATTTTACTCGACCTCCATAATCCTGTAAGTGTGAGCTCTGATTAGCACCCTTTTACTTAATAAACTTTAACTTTCATTTGGAATTCCTATTTCATTTAAATAATGACTATTTATCCCAATCTTGTTACCAATTTTCAGCAATATTAGTAAATTGATGCTTGGTCATTGTTGCCTATTGTCTCATGATGACAAAAGAATGCAAAATTTATTTACTCTCATTTTGTGTTAAACATTGAATTCAATGCCTGCAGGATATCTTCATTCTGTTAAAAGCGAAGTCCGATAATTTCTTTAACTTTCGATAACAATAGTGATCAAAATTACACACGGTCTTAAAGCTCTAATAATTAATAGTCATGAAACCAAGCATCAGTATACGAGAACGAAGATATTAATCAATTCATACAGGTTCAACTGCAGTGTCACAGCTTCCACCAATGAATGCATACCAGGTAACTTATTCCACTATTTTCTTATGTAATGGTGCTTTTCTTATGTAATGGTGCTTTCTGGTGTTGTCGTAATTTTTAACTTACATTGCTACTGAAAACTGATAACAATTTCAAAAATTAATATTCATTGCTGATCTTACGGTTATTTAAATTTCAATTCCAGTTTTCAACCTTGATCTTTTGACAACACCAGTAATAAAAAAAAGAAAAAAGTAACATTACATAAGAATTGGCGCCCATTGTGACAGGACCTCGAATGGTTGTAAAGAAAATATTATTTTATGTGAATTAATTATACCATTGTTTGACATTTTTTATATTTGTAATCATTCACCAATGTATGATATCTAATCTGTATAATGTGTTTGTTTTTCATGAACAACTGCTGACCGATTGTGACGTGAAAATCATAATTACTACCCGGAGAATAATAAAATAAAAATTTGGAGCCACACCCGATCACGAGAAATTCAACCGCAGCCAACAATGAAAATTGCAACACAGGTAAGGACAGACTGATTATTTCGCTTATTTGGTGCTTTCTACTTTCTCTTAGTCTTTCGCAAGTACGCAATCTCCGATCCAGTACCTCATTCTATTAGCAAAAATCTGTTTTCAAAATTTCTTTTGTAGTCAGATATTTATTTTAAATCACAAGTTGGAAAAATGGCCAACATGGCTGCTAAATCGATATAACTAAGCGATCCTCGCTTGTCTCTCACTCGAAGAGTTTCGTATGCGTGTGACGAATATTAATAGTGATTTGTTTCTTAACAGTGCTGATAAAAGAAATTTTTTTTGCGTGTGAAGTGTGTAGGTTCTCCACACTATTCCAAATTTTTGATAACTTATTAGTATGGTTAAAACCCGTAGACAAATTACTGCAATGGAGTCAGAACAAAACACTAATGTTTCACAGCCAGCGCAAAATGTTGAAAATAATGTGGCTGCGAGATCAATTGAAATGATTCCACACATAGTGGAGGAAAATCTTGCAACCACATCACACGTAACAGATTTTCCCACACAGACAGTACACCAATCTGAAAATCCGCAAGAAGATTGGTTAAAACGATTTGAGATATTATTTGCGAACATGTCGCAACAAATTAACAATTTACAAACATCTACTAAAGACGAACTAAACAATTTGCAAGCATCTACGAATGCTATACATGCGAACATGTCGCAACAAATTAACAATTTACAAACATCTACACATGCTACAAACAATCAGATTTCATACTTGACCGATCAAATTAATCATTTGCAGGCCAACACGAAACATGGTTTAGAGCTGTTGCAAAATTCCACCAAGCAGCAATTAGACAGACTAGAGGAACAGCAAAATCAAATCGCAGTTCAAATGATAACTCGGGATGAATTTGAGTCGAGATTTAAAAATCTAGAATCAGTACAACAAAATTTACCCTCAATTATTTCTGAGGAAGTAAACAAACAGATAGACGCACAGATACTCAAAGCCGAACAGGTTATCAATGGTAAGTTTTCTGAAGTACAAAACAAAGTAGTGGATCAAATCATGGACACAGTAGATGCAAAAATCTCTTCTGTAGTCGATGATGTAAGTAATTGTAAAGAAACCGTTAAAACATTACCAACAGCTATCGACAGTCTCACACAGAATCTTACACAGCTTAAAATTCAACAAGAAACTTTGGAAACAACTGTTACGAGAATTACGAGTCAAGCAGAAAACATAGTCAAAGAAAATCATGATAGGGTACAACAATTCTTATCTAATACAGAAGCGAAGTTGAATGAAAAGATAGACGCAGAATTAACCACTGTAATTCAAGAAGTTGCTACTCAAGTGTATGAAAAACATGGAAATACTGTTAAAGCTTTACAAAAAGATCTTACAGACGTGAAATCAATTTTAAATACGCAGATGACACAATCTAGGCCAAATGAACCCGTGACAAATGTGTTCCATGATTGGAAATCTCCCAGAATTGCAACAAATATTCCATGCTCTTCATATAATCCGGGTACATCTAACAATTTGACGTCAGACAGGACGCAGACTGACTTTTGCTTGACGACCTCTAATGACCTTGATCGACTAGGTAGGGAAATGAAATCAAACATACCTCCCTCTTATTCACCACGAAATCATGCTACTGCCGAAGAACTTGACGAAAGTATGATAAAGCACCACCAATTTCAAATCTTTATTAATGAGAACCGTACTGTGCACCCAGTCATTTTCCTACAATCTATTAGAGGTTTATTACCTGAATCGTGGTCCGAAAAAAGAAAGATAAGATTTGTTGTCGGATACATTCAAGGTGAAGCGGGAATCTGGGCTGCAGAAGCCCTACAGAGTTGTGAAACTTATGGTGAGTTCGAACGGGCATTTTTAGCCACCTTTTGGTCGCCTGCTGTGCAAGAAAGGTTTCGAAATGAAGTTTATAATCCGCAACCTTTCAATGAACGAAACGGGAGTCTGCGGAGATATTTCGAGAAGTACGTAAACAAAGCTAAATTCTTTGATGACCCCCTCCCGCACAGGGAAGTACTACGCGTATTAATAAACAAATTGCCTACACGGTTGCGGTTGCAACTAGCACACGTTTCAACACAAAACTTAGAAACTTTTCTCACTGAGGTGGACACACTAGATTCAATCTTTGAAGATGACCGAGCAAGAAATAATAGTTACAGGTACGGTAACGCAAATAATTACTTCAACTATCCTAGTAATCAGCTGATTCATGTCAGCCAGCCGCAGCCTAATAATCAAAACATGTCACGCCCTCCACAGATGTTACCGCAACAGTCATTTATTAGCAATACCGGACAGCCGCAAATGCAACAAGTGACTAGTGGAGTAAACAGTGGAAACGCAGTACGAAACGTACCTAACGGCGGTCAGTATTACCGACGCCGTCGTGACAACAGATTTAATCCGGGCTACTTCAATCACAATAATAATAATTTCAATAACAATGCAGCTACTTTCCCTAACCAATATAATGGTAACACACAACCGCTCTGGCGTAATGGAAACTACTACAATAATAATAACAGAAACAGAAATTTTTTTCCAAACAATAACGGTAATCAACAAATTACGAACTTTTCTACTACTCCTGCACAACAACCAAATGTCAATCAAATACCAGTAGCAACGATGACGACTGACAGTACAGATCAAACAAACTGGACACAAAATGAATCGACCGTGACTATAACTGACGTGACAGAAACCTTAAATCGACCTCAAAGACATTAAAACGGGACGCAGACGTCAAACTAAATCGGCTCGTGTCTGGCCCTCCGACATTGAGCGACAGAGGCAGTGAGGGCACAATTCTCACAGTAAATATGCTGCGTTACAATAAAGGAATCGATATCAGGGAAGAGCTACTCCAGGAACAAACACAACAAAACAAAGTACCTATAGTTGCCTATCAAGCACACATCTTAATAACAGTAGGAGACATACCTACATCGATTTTAGTTGACACTGGAGCAGCTGTTAATGTATTGTCTTACAGTCTATTTAAACGTATAAACATATTAGTAGCCGTAACTGATGCAGCTATAAAAAGAAAAACCTACTATGATAAGCAGCTGAAAAGAACACAAACATTTAATATCGGAGACCTAGTACTTCTGCGAAATCATCCTAAACCATCAGCTATCTTAAAACGTAATAAAAAGTGGCAACATCTATTTTCTGGACCCTTTAGAATTGTTCAAATTCCGCACGAGGGAAGTTATTTATTATCTACAGTACACTCGGGAAGAGTGAGAGGTTTATATCCACACAAGCATTTGAAAAACTTCTATGCTTAGTTTTTAAGCTGACCACAAAAATGATAAATATGACACCTAGTTCCTAGTAAATAAGTAAAACATTCACAGATCCCAGGGAGAATAAGCTGAACAAAATATTTTTTTTCTCTTACAATGTTGCGTAATGGACAACAAATATTAACTGACGGTGTAACTGTTCTCATGTCAAACACTTAGCAAATAACACAGATTTATCGAACCACTGTTATGTTTAATACAACATAAAACACTTACTATGGGCATTAATTATTATAATTATTAGTATAAGTATAAGAGAATATTTATGATGATGAAAATGAATATATGGAGCAAATGATTTATTTTGGTACGATGGATCTGAAGTAGGAGATTTTTTTATGAAAGAAATGTAGTGATAAGGATATATTAATGTTTAGTTTGCCCAACGGCTCCTAATACGAGCCACACACACACACACACACACACACACACACACTCAAATCCAAACAATGTTGCTATACGAGACATGATAACGTAACGTATTTGCAGTCAGCTATCTTTTCAAAGACAGTATAAATGATATGAAGTTTTATAAGCCACTAGGAACCTGTAGATTAATGCTGATCAGCTGACAGGTAACACACATGTCAACAACTGTGCAATTTATTTAGGAGGGAACATATGACCTTTAAAGACATCTAAGTTTATTGAACAATTCTAGTTACGTATTGTGGGACAAAAATTTCTTAAAAATTACACAAGACTTTATGCTGATGCTTATGAGCTTGGCAGTAATTAAGATGACAGTGTCATTACGATGTTGCGTCAATACTACTATTTACGGTACGTGTCAAAACATTTGCAACAGATATGAAATATTTTGAACAACATTACAAGCTGATGTGTCAGAAGCATTCACTAATTGAAAAATCAATCTTTAGACTAAACAACCTTTAGTATAAGCAGTAGTTTAAGACTTCTTTTTCAGCTGACTACGGGCACGAGAATTGTGTTCCTGCCAACGGTAAGAAGATCGACAACACAACATCAAAATGACGGAGGAGACAAACATATATATATATATATATATATATATATTATATGACTATTATTTTGTTTTCAGACACTTTAAACACACACGTACAACACGACGATTGAAAATATTAGACACGTAGCATGATGTTTCTAGACTACAGACACGTTGTATTTAAAACAGAAAATCTAAACTACACATTTCATTTCTGAAAAGGAAAGAACAGGCAATAGCAGGTCAGACCGCATGCAAAACTTAAAGCAAAGTGAGAGAGAAGCATGGAGTGCTTTGCTATGAGAGATTTTAGAATATTTTAGTTTGACGTAATATTTTATAATAATAATAATATAAATGGTAATTTTTGCAAATGATGGATTGATGTGCTGAATTTATGTTGTGTATTATTTTAGAGAGACTACTCTAACTATAATGCTGTTTTTCTCTCTCTCTCTCATTCGATCTTTATTCTGAATGCTATTTAGCCCGAATCTATGCACCAAATTAGCTGATGAGTCTGACCTTGCCTGTGTCAGCAAAAATTTATTTGAATTACCTGTTTAAAAGAAAAGAATCATCCCAATTTATACGCTAACTGCTAATGATGTATGACAGACTTCACCTCCCATTTTAATACTGACAAAATCCGATATAAAAAATTCCAAAGATCCATTTCTCATTCTTAAAAAAAAAAAAAATCTGACATATTCGATGTAGTGATATGAATGCTTAATGACGAACCTTTAAGCTTAAAAAATAAAAAGATTATGATGAATAATATTGCTGAAAACAAGGACCCCACTACCGACCTCTGACATGAACATAGGCCGCGACTTATTGTACAACGCACAATATTGTCTAAAATAAACTATAATGATGACTAAATAATAACCAAAATATGATAAAATGTGGCTTGTATGTCAATTGAAAATTTATGAACTCTGTTAATGACTAGTATTTCAGAATAATTTGTCACTGTATATAACCTTTGTAAATAGTGTAGTAACGATAGGTTAATATGAACTGTATAAAATCTAGAAGATATGTGCAGAACGTGATAAAACGAACTGAAAGGACAGTGATACTACTGTGAGAAATTAGTGACAGAAAACTTTTAGTGATAAAACTATCCACACAAACAGTGTTTGTAGTCACAAAACTAGGACGCATTTATAGTCAAAGTGTGCGACAGAAATCTATGCCTTCATGAACATATTAATTAACTAGTGAAGTGATTTTGTCATTGACAATAGTGAGCTCTGACTACAAAAGGTAGCACTCGCATAATAAATTAAAGTGATAAGTGAACGTGTAGACTGATAAGTACTTGACTATATGTATATCTGCATTATGGTTGTGGACACTTAAATAGTGTGATCTGAAATAAACCGCAAAAACTTGTTACGTGCGGCATACCGACATAAACAGTCATGATAAAAAATCGTGCAGTGAAGTGACTTTCGAAGTGCATATACGAAGTGATGGCTATTCGTATATATTTGCATACTAAGTCGTAGGTCTTGTCTCAGCTAATGGACTTTAAGGCAGCTGAGATGACAGCCTAAAAATAAATGAAGAAAGCGCAGCAAGTAAGAGGACCTAACCACCTTAATATAAATAATTAGGTACTCACCGCGCTGCGACGATCTTCACTATGATCTGTTATGGATGAATCTTCTACTCTGGAAGAAAGATGAAAAACACACGCGAAAACACGAAGTCGGCGAGTTATGTGCTGTACGCAATGCTCGCGAGTTTGCCGCTGCCACGTTTAAACGAACACTGCTGACGCTGGCCAGCGGTAGAAATTTATTCATTGTTGACGCTTGACTGTTACGTCACGCACCCAATGGCGATCCCGCCGTGTGAAAATTCAAACTAGCACTGTGAATGGTTTCAAAATAAACAAAATGTATCTAACATTTGTATAATGAACACAGCTAAAACCGCCTCTACGGCATTTCCCAATCAAAGAACTGTGCTATGATACGTACAAAGAATACCCTATGTCAGAAAAATAAACAACTTAAATTCGCTAAAATGTAACATCCAGTTACCAATGCCTGTACATATTTTTTAAATGTCTATATGTATATATGTGAATTAGTACATAAGTCTAAGTAAATAATTTCATGAACGATTAAAGCTCCCACAGTGAGCCAAAGAAAATTTGTTTACGTAATATGTTAATTATAAGTCTTGGTAAAGTCATAAACTGAACATATGCCTTGTATATAATTTAGTTTCCATTAATGAATTTATGTCAAGAATGGGCATATGTTCATGTCAGTTGGTTGCGATATTTGCTATTAAAATCAAAGCTCACACTTACATCCGTTCGCTAAAAAACTATAATAGTACTGAAACACTCAACTGAATAGAACAGAAATAAACTCATTCAGTAATCAAACCTGTAATTTTTAGGTAAGGGATAAATTTTAATGGCATATGTACAACTTTCATTTCATGTAAAACCACACCGAGGCGATGCGGGAAAAGCAGTCCGTGCTCTATCAAAGGGCACCTCATCCTGGCATCTCACCCCACCACTACGCTGGGGCCGAGTCTGCGGCGCACACCACCGACATCAATCGGCCTGCCGCCTTGCACCGCGTCGCCGCCGCACCGCCACGCCCACGGGTCAACAATCCGGGCGCGCTGGGGACCGCTCGCTGCACCGTTGGTCCGACCATCGACGCTTTGCATTGTATAATTTGAATAAGAAAAAAAAAAATAATGAAAATTGTTAAAAAAAACTATATATACAAAAAGGAAAGAGACACAACTGTAACTTCTAATTTCATATCTAGTGGGCTCACACAGTCTTAAATAATCTGTTAAAAAATTGTATAACAAGAAATTTATGATGTCTTTGAGTAGGAAATGCGCATTTGCCAACTCAAAGCCAGAGGGGGCAAATGTAGCGACACATTAATATTTTTTTTATTGAAAATTATATCTGCGACGCTTGTCGCTAGCATCCGTTCTCTCTGCCAATAAATCTCTGATTATCACTGTTTCAAGTTATACCTTCAACTATTTCAAACGATCTGGAGAGAAAACGGAATCGCTTTTCGTCTTTCGTTCTTCTACCTTTGTACTGAGCGGACGTATTTTACTCGACCTCCATAATCCTGTAAGTGTGAGCTCTGATTAGCACCCTTTTACTTAATAAACTTTAACTTTCATTTGGAATTCCTATTTCATTTAAATAATGACTATTTATCCCAATCTTGTTACCAATTTTCAGCAATATTAGTAAATTGATGCTTGGTCATTGTTGCCTATTGTCTCATGATGACAAAAGAATGCAAAATTTATTTACTCTCATTTTGTGTTAAACATTGAATTCAATGCCTGCAGGATATCTTCATTCTGTTAAAAGCGAAGTCCGATAATTTCTTTAACTTTCGATAACAATAGTGATCAAAATTACACACGGTCTTAAAGCTTTAATAATTAATAGTCATGAAACCAAGCATCAGTATACGAGAACGAAGATATTAATCAATTCATACAGGTTCAACTGCAGTGTCACAGCTTCCACCAATGAATGCATACCAGGTAACTTATTCCACTATTTTCTTATGTAATGGTGCTTTTCTTCTGTAATGGTGCTTTCTGGTGTTGTCGTAATTTTTAACTTACATTGCTACTGAAAACTGATAACAATTTCAAAAATTAATATTCATTGCTGATCTTACGGTTATTTAAATTTCAATTCCGGTTTTCAATCTTGATCTTTTGACAACACCAGTGATAATAATAAAAAAAAGTAACATTACAGGGGTACTTCATCCTCTGATGCCCCCAAGGTCCCTTCCTTGGGAGCACCACCATCTCCGCCTGTGGGGCCCTCAGTCCCCACCCCTGAGCCAGAGACACAACAGCCATCTCTGGCTCCTCTCGTGAGGAAGGGCTCCCTTGGATCCCTTCCTTCAAAGGCTTCTCCTGTAGATATCACTAGGTGGCTGAAGGAGCCACCTACTGCTGGTTGCAGGGCCGCGCAGGCATCCACAGTTCCTGAGGATGGCTCCGCGAAGCCCTCCCGGCCTGAGAAGCCTAAGGAACCTCGTGAGAAGAAAAAACACAAAAGTAAGAGTAAATCCAAGGATTCTCTGGTGGCTACCGTGCCACCGAAACATTCCTCTTCATCTGAGGATGAAATTGAGATCCTCGCGTCCCAAAAAGACTTGGCTATTACCGAGTCTTTGGAAGTTATGGACGTTGAGGTCCTGCCTCAAAAATCGGCAACAGAAGGAGAAACTATAGACCCTCCTGCGCCGCAGAAATCAGTATGTCCCAGCGACCAGAAGGCTCTATGATCCTCCAATGGAACTGTGGCGGCTTTATCCGCCATCTGCCAGAATTGCAGCAATTGTTGTGCCGCTTTACAGCATTTTGTATAGCCCTGCAGGAAACCTGGTTTCCTGCTCAAAGGACCCCAGCCTTTCGTGGCTATCGGGGCTATTACAAAAACCGTACCATGTATGACAGGGTCTCTGGAGGTGTATGCATCTATGTCCTTGCCACTGTCCCCAGTGCCGCTGTGCCTCTCCACACGGCTCTTGAGGCGGTGGCTGTTCGCATTCGTGCTACGCAAGAACTGACGATCTGTTCTCTTTACCTTCCTCCAGACGAGGTGGTATCGTTTACTGACCTTGCTGCCCTGGTGGCACAACTTCCCCCTCCATTTCTGCTTCTGGGGGACTTCAATGCCCACCATCACTTGTGGGATGGAGCGCAGACAACAGGTCGTGGTAGGCACATAGAGACGCTTTTATCACAGCACGACATCTGCCTGCTAAACACTGGTGCACCCACGCATTTTTGCGTGGCGCGAGGCACGTATTCCACAATTGATCTCTCTGTTTGTACCCCGAGCCTGCTCCCGCACTTCCAGTGGAGGGTCCATGATGACCTTTGCACCAGCGACCATTTTCCTGTTCTCTTGACGCTCCTTGATTTTCAACCTGCGGGCTGCCCATCTCGATGGTCTCTCCATCGAGCTGATTGGAACCACTTCACCTCAGCTGCTACGGTTCCCGTTCCATTGCCAGCCGACTTGGACATTGCGGTTAACCAGGTCACCGGTTCGATAGTTTCAGCTGCTGAGGCAGCCATTCCTACCACGTCTGGCTCCCCACGGCGTAAGTCTGTGCCCTGGTGGACGCCGGAAATCGCTGAGGCAATCCGGGATCGTCGTCGGGCGCTCCAGCGCCATCGTCGACACCCCAGTATAGAAAACCTAATAGCTTTTAAACGGCTCCGGGCCCGGGCTCGACAGCTCATCCGTCAGGGTAAACGGGATTGTTGGGAGACGTATGTCGCCAGCATCGGCCGTCGCACCTCAGCATCTCGGGTGTGGTCCCAGGTTAGGCGCCTATTTGGGTACCGTCCACCGGCAGCGATTCCCAGCCTACGCATCCAGGTTACCCTATGCACCGACCCGACCTCCATCGCAGAACACATGGCCGAGCATTATGCTCGCGCCTCTGCAACATGCGAATACGGTGCGGACTTCCGTGCTCTGAAGGAGCGTGTTGAACAGAGACGGCTGTCCTTTCACACGCGTCGAGCCGAATCGTACAACTCCGCTTTCAGCGCATGGGAATTTGAAACTGCCCTTGCCGCATGCCCCGATACCTCTCCAGGACCGGACAGAATCCACAGCCAGTTCATTTGGCACCTTTCCGTGGAGTTTCAGCACCAGCTTCTCGCCCTGTTTAACCGTTTATGGGTGGAGGGGGCTTTCCCGTCACAATGGCGAGAAAGCATCATTATTCCGGTGATCAAACCTGGTGCTGACCCACAGGTGGCTGATAGTTACCGCCCAATCAGCCTCACCAACGTTATGTGCAAGCTATTTGAACGTATGGTGAGCCGACGGCTTATGTGGATACTTGAACATCGGGGTCTGTTGTCCTCACGTCAAGGGAGTTTCCGGCAAGGCCGCTCCACCATTGACAACTTAGTGGCCCTGGAGTCTGCCGTTCGTACGGCATTTAGCAGGCGTGAGCATCTTGTTGCCGTCTTTTTCGACCTCAGAAAGGCGTACGACACCACTTGACACCACCACATTCTGGCTACACTGCACGCTTGGGGCTTGAGCGGTCCGCTCCCACTTTTTATTCAAAACTTTCTTTCTTCCCGATCTTTTCGGGTACGGGTTGGTACTTCCCTCAGCTCCTCTCACGTCCAGGAGAACGGTGTCCCACAGGGCTCCGTCCTTAGTGTACCCCTATTTTTAATTGCCATCAATGGACTTGCGGAGGCAGTGGGGTCATCGGTTTCTTCCTCCTTGTTCGCCGATGACTTCTGCTTATACTTCAGCTCAGCTAACATTGGGGTAGTTGAAAGGCGTCTACAGGGAGCCATTCGAAAGGCGCAGTCGTGGGCCTCAACCCATGGATTCCAGTTTTCTCCATCTAAAACCCGGGTTATGCACTTCTGCCGTCATCGCGCTGTCCATTTGGACCCAGAGTTATATTTATATGATGAACTTCTTCGTGTCGAAGAGACTCACCGATTTCTTGGCATGCTCTTCGACAGCCGGCTCACTTGGGTGCCCCATCTTCGCCAGCTTAAGCAGAAGTGTGTGCGGTACCTCAATATCCTACGCTGCCTCAGCCACACTAGTTGGGGAGCCGCTCGTACAAGTCTTTTGCAGCTCTACAGGGCGCTGATTCAATCGCGCTTAGATTACGGGAGCGTTGTGTATGGTTCAGCAGCCCCATCTGCATTGCAGGCCTTGGACCCAGTACTCCACAGTGGCATCCGTTTAGCAACGGGGGCCTTCCGTACCAGTCCTGTGACAAGCCTTCTTGCTGAGGCTGGGGTTCCCCCCCTGCGATTCAGAAGGCAACAGCTAATGGCTTCTTATGTTGCCCATATTCATGCCGTACCTCACCACCCAAATCACAGGCTCCTCTTCCCAGCTGACGCACTCCCTTCCCCGCAACGACGTCCACGGTCGGGTCTCCCGATTGCGGTTCGTGTTCGTTCCCTTCTTTCTTCTCTAGAGTCCCTTCCTATTCCTCTCACCTTCCAGTACCGTCCCAGTACTCCTCCTTGGGTCATTCCTCGCCTCCAGCTTCGGTGTGACTTGTCCCGAGACTCCAAAGCCTCCGTTGCACCAACGACTCTGCGTCAACAGTTCCACGCCCTTCTACATTCCTACCATGGCGCTGAATTTATATACACCGATGGCTCCCTAGTCGATGGCCATGTTGGGTATGCCTATACCCACGGCCGGCATGTAGAACAACATTCATTGCCCTGTGGGAGTAGTGTGTTTACGGCGGAACTTGTCGCCATTTGGCGGGCCCTTGAACACCTCAGAGACTGCCCCGGGGAGTCTGTGGTTATCTGTACTGACTCCCTGAGTGGTCTGCAAGCCCTTAACCATTGTTTCCCAAAACATCCATTGGTACGGTCCATTCAGGAAGCTGTATACAGACTATGTACATCTGGTCGCACTGTGGTCTTCCTTTGGACTCCGGGACACATTGGAATAAAAGGAAATGAACGTGTTGACCAACTGGCGAAGGAGGCTACTACCTCAACTATGCTGGAAATCGGTCTCCAGGAGAGGGATCTCCGGGCGGTGCTCAATCGGAAAGTTTTAAGCCTTTGGAATAGAGAGTGGGGTGAATCGAACGCACCGAATAAGCTCCGTGCTGTTAAGCCTACTACGGCAATGTGGAGGTCCTCCCTGCGAGCCTCTCGTAGGGAGTCCGTTGTACTCTGTCGACTACGCATTGGTCATACGTGGTTAACACACGGCCACCTATTGCGTCGAGAGGGCCCACCAGTTTGCCGTTGTGGCGCCCAGCTGACTGTGGTCCACATACTGTTGCATTGTCCGTTTTTAGCCGCTTTGCGGCAGTCTTTTAGCCTACCAGATTCGCTGCCATCAGTTTTAGGTGACAATGCCTCCTTGGCTACTACTGTTTTAAATTTTCTTCGCGCATCTGGTTTCTGCCCTTCCATTTAATGGAAGGCGCTTCTGAGTGCTTGACAGACCCTCATTTTTACACTGTTTTTTTTTTTTTAAGTTACTTGATAGCCTCTACCTTTTCGGTTGAGTTGGTTTTTTAATGTGTACAGCATGGCTCGCTCATCCGTTATTATCTTAGTGATCAGCCGGCCATAGCATTCTGCTGTGAAATTGTATTTTTATCCCTTTTGTGCACTCCTCTGTGTATAAGTGTAGTGTGTGTCTTTATTTTACATTCAAGGAATTCTCAAATCCTTGTTCTCTGTGTTTTCGTCCTCTCACATGTTTCATCACTGCCTGGAACAGGGGACTGATGACCTCGTAGTTTGGTCCCCTATAAACGACAACAACAACAAGAAAATGTCTGAAAAATGCTGTAATGAAATATCACGAACCAGTTAGTATTACAGTTCCAGTTCGAAGTATAACAGTTAGCCGAGGTTTAGAATAACAACGAAAGTGCTGCTGTGAAAATATTTGCGTTGTTTATAATGTAAAAACATGGTCTACAGCTGCGAAACATACAGTGATATGACGAACAGTAATGACCATGGATTTCCATCTGCTGTTAATGTGTTGTAACAACTGCTTTCATAAAGTCTAGTATACACTTATCTTGTGTTTACTAAACCTATTAAGTCTACAAACTTGTAAAATTGTTATTAAAGGGTTTCGTTGTAAACTTTGGTGGATGAAATTTGAGTACAAAGACGAAAGTGTCAACAAAATACTGTAGTTAAAAATGCGGCTAGGTCATCCGCCACAAAAGCATTCTACGTCGAAATAACGTACAATTAATCATTTTCGTTGTTGCCACGCTGAAATAAGTACAGATTTGTTACAAACAACAGAGACATGTACAAATGAAAAAATTCCTGCTGTCACTACTGCTTCCACACTTTGCACTAGTTTCATGTCTACCATGCTCGGTCAAGTAGGCTATTATCAACAAAAAATGAAAATATTTTTAAAGAAGGTGTGGACACATAAAAGTGTAGTTTTAACAACCACAGGAGGGACAGAAGGCGAAATATCTAAGAAACACACTAACACCAGGTAGAAAACTAAACATTTTTAATGTTGTGTACGTCAAGGAAATTGCAGGATAGGTCGTCTGAAGCTTCACTCTTGGGGCAACTGAGTGCCATTAGTCACGAATTCTGTTTGAGTATAGATAGAATGAGATCAAACAAGGAAAAACACTTGGTGTTCTTACAAGCAGTACTTGCCTTTTTATCAGTTCGATTTGTGCTCGTTGGTCTCTCCTTAGAGTGTACTTTCAGTAGTAAACCTCTCTTTCTTGTCGCGTCCGCCACTGTATTTGGTGCAGCAGCTTCGCTTCCTAAGCTTCCTGAGACGAACCGTGCAGATAGTGTTTGGATCTGCCCTACCTCTTCCGTTGATCCTACTTGGTACGGCTACCGAACTTACCAGCAGCACTAAAGAATCGGTCGAACTAACGTCTTGTGGTTTAGCTTCCTCTATGTTCCAAAAAGGTTCGGAAGTGCAGCCGGATTCCGTCGACTTCCTGCCGCGGTAATCCGGCTGACGACCGTTCAGCCACCTCCAGGCGAGTGCTTCCCGCTGGAGACTGCCAGTTCTCGACGACGCCTGACGCCTGTGCAGCAGACACTGGCGCATGCGCATCGGTGGCCGCCACGGGCGCGCCCTCTTCCGAATTTACCGCCCTCTACGGAAAACAGTCCAAAGCGGCGCGTGGGCGTCTCCGCGAGGTTGAAACTGCATGTCCGCCGTCTGTCGGAACGCGCAAGTACTGCATACGGTGGAAAGACAGTAAATGTCCGCCCCGTGTCTGAGTGCGCACTCGGTACATCACTTGTCAGATGTATAAAAGTTTAATTATCGCTAGAAGCGTCGTCCTGGATACAATGTTTCCTCTCAGATGATATTAAAGAAATCACCGGGTCCCAAGTCTTGTCCAGATGAAAGCCACCGTTACCATTAATAAGATCTTGTTCTCAATGTTTTGAAAGACGACCGTCTGTCGTCTTCCATATATTTTTTTTAAAACTGTCATTTATTTGATGTCACTAGATTAGCATGTTGTTAAATTAGAACCCCTTTCTTTTCAAGGAATGAGGAGAGGAATAGCATTTATATTTGTTTCAAAATATTTTTTTCTGAAATGTTAGTTAATATTGCTAGGATTTCGTTATTTTAATAATTTATTATTCGCCCTGTGTGAATGTGTACTTGTTTTACTTTTAAGTGTATGTGTGAGAATCTAATGGCTGTCTGAATGTGGGTAGTGATAGCTCGCTTTGCATGGTTCTCTCTGGCTCAGAGTCGATATTAGTCGATACCAACCCCTGCTGCGGGTGAAACCAAAGAGGTTTCTACACCATTTGGTTACAAGCCCCTCTCCATGCCAGGTGTCATGTCCCACCACCGCTGTGTCTTGGGTTTCCCAGTTTCCGGTAGCTTTTTCGCTCCTCCTGGTCGCTAGGTCTTCACTCGGTGCTGGGATCGTGAAGAGGTAAGCTTGATTCTTCTCTTGTGTCTGTGGAGATGGTAGCGATTCGTTGTCTAGCATGTTTAACTTAGACTCTTGATCTTAGATTCATTTTTTGGAATATTCCTTCCGATCGTGCGCGGAAATGTGTTCTAGTTTTTCAATCCAGTGATTTCCGACAGATAAACACAGCATATGTGTTACTAGTTGCAGTTGAGAATGGCGTGGTATGTGGTTATGTGGCGGTGTACAAACCCTGTGTAAATTGTTTCTAGCTTTGTGGGGCCCGATTTCTAACAGACGGTATGTTCATTTTTGTACAGTGCATGTACAATTTTTCTTATCATTTCCCTTCCTTGAGTGACATGTGTTCCACGAGGTTGGTTCTTACAACAAAGCCTTCAGCTTCCACTATTGTTCCATGCCCATCAGGCAAGTAACTATCCGTGTACCCTTCTGATTTCCACAAACATTTCACAATCTTCTCTCCCCGCCTATTTTTAATTTTGCTGTTTGTTCTCTCAACTTGTAGTATGCACTCAGTCTTTGTCAGTAATTCTCTCCGTGCCTTGTACAACCTCCTTCAATAGCTTGCTTATGAAATTCTCAACATTCCTATCGGTTGCATACCGTAGTTTTTATTTTTCCGACTTTGTAATTATTTCACTTTTCCCGGTTTTGAGACTGGATTTCGTCGGTCTCTGTATTCGCTCCCAATCGCATGTTGCTGCATTTCAGTAGCTTTCTTATGAAATTCTACGCAGTTCTAGGGGTTGCATGCCATAGTTAATTTTCTTTATTTTCTGGAAATTGAATTTATAAATTTTTATCGGTTTTGGAACCACGTGGGTCCGAACTCCGACTTCAGGGGTTTGCAGCTAATCACCTGAATTCACCCCACGTATCATAGAACCAGTGCCTAGGTAGTTTACTCTCAGATTGCAACTTAAGAGGCCGCCGTGATTTTGTGTGCCGACCGTGGTGGCCGAGGGGACTGAGGCGCTCCAATCACGGTCAGCACGGCCACTACGGTCGGAGGTTCGAATCCCCCCTCGGGCATGGATATTTGTGCCGTCCTTAGTATTAGCTAGTTCATAAGTAGTTTGTAAGCTTAGGGACTGATGACCCTGTAGTTAAGTCCCATAAGTTCTACAAAGAATTGAACATTGATTTTGTGTCATGAATCCGATTTGTAACCACTTCACGTTCAGTGGAGTGCGATCATGCAACGTATCCGTGTGTCGCCGTTAGCGTGTGTGCCCGCGGTCTAATCTAAACACAACTTAACCTTGCTATACTCACGCACCATCTCAAATGTTTCAAAATGTTCAAATGTTTGTATAGCTTATGGGACTTAACTACGGGGTCATCAGTCCCTAAACTTACAAACTACTTATGAACTAGCTAACACAAAGGACGGAAAAAATATCCATGGCCGAGGGGGGATTCGAACCGCCGACCGTAGTGGCCGTGCAGACCGTGACTGGCGCGCCGCAGTCCCCTCGGCCAACTCGGGCGGCCCATCTCAAGTCAGGCACGACAGACCAGAGCCATCTTTGCAGTTTCATTGTATATTGTGTCGTGTGGTATCTCTGGCTTTGCTGAATTTCGCCTACTATAGCGGAACCTGCTTCTGCCTCGTTTCAGCACGCTGATTTTGGTGAGTTTCGCTGTTGCATTGCTTGTGTGCGCGAGTGAGTGTTGTTTGTTAATCTTCCCCCCAGTAGCGTCAAGTTCTGTGTAATTTATGTTAATTTCAATGCTGGGCATCGTCAGAATTAATTCCTGTAAATGGGATGCTTTTTATGTATTAACAAAATTGGTTCCCCATTTTGCTTGCGTTCTACCTGAATAAATAAGTTAAGTTCAGTATAATTTTGACTTGCCTATAAATTGTAGTTTTCGAGCACCTTCCCCCTTTTGTTAAATATTGTTTTTTACCAGTGCTGAGAACTAGCTCAGATGCAATTTTTTATGTTTAAGTTCTGTTGCGCCATAAATGTTTTTCTTAGCCACATTTATGAAATAACTATAATTGTGGTGGCTTGTTTATTAATGCCTGTGTATAATTTCGTGTGAGCTGCTACGTATATTTGCCACTGTGTCGTTAACTTCCTGTTATTAGAGTAATTTGAACCAAGTCAGTTCTCAGTTTGGGCCAGGGAAGAAGGTGTTGCAGCAGGGAGTAGCCGGTATCTCACACTGATGGTTTTGCTAATTTTAGTGCTAAACTAAAGCTTTTTATAACAGTAACTTCTTATCTGGGTACCTCCTACCAGAATTAAGCTTTTATTACGTGCAGTGGTCTACTTTTAACGTATTTCCACAGTTCCTTTGATTAATGAAACCCAGAAGAATCGCGTCGTGGCCAAATTCCAGTGGCGGAGTAATCCACAGAATGGCCTGTGGTAGTGCAGTGCTGGCCACGGCCGCCTTACTGAGTCGCAACAGACGAGCGGGGCGTTCATGTTCAGCACACCCTTCCTTTCCTATACTGTGCGTGTCTTCTGGCCGATGTAAGCTTAGCACACTGGCACGGTATTCTGTAAATTCCGGCTTTTCTCAGACCTATATAATCCTTAAATCCTGCAACACAGCCTAAGAAGTTCATGTATGCGGATGACGCCGTCTTAGCAAATCGGCATACTGACCTACCCACCACAGATGCAACACTCACGAATGATCTTGCCAAGAATATTCTAGAACCTAGAAGTTGAAGCCAAATCCAAACAAAACAGAGGTATGTTGCTTCCATTTGAATAATAAACTAGCCAACCAGAAACTAAATAGTTATCTAGTAAGCACCAAAAATATCTGGGAGAAACATTGGAACGCTCTCTTACTTTCAAAAGCCATCTTCAAAAATAGCTGCGAAAGTTAAGACCAGAACTAACATGTCGCAACAAATTTCTGCATCATCCTGGGGAGCAAAGGCACAAGTCCTGCATACTACTGTCTGTCCCCGGTTAACTCATCGGCTGAGTACTGCGCTCCTGTGTGGCTGGACAGGGCCCACGAGCGACAGGTCGACGTCCAGCTTTGCAGAGTCACCAGGATAATCAGTAGTTGCCTCTTGGCTACATCTCTTACGTGGCTCCCAGTTCTGAGCCACATACCTCCCCCAGAGATTCGTCACCAAGAAGCACTCATCAGAGAGTATAAGAAAATATTAGCTACCCGTCAACTTCCCATCATGCAATATCTCCCACAAAACCACAGCCGACTTAAGTCCAAAAAGCCAACTCCACGCTTAGCTTCCCAGTTGATAACAGAGCATTTCTCGCCCAGCACCACCTGGCGAGCCTCATGGGACATGTCTGAAGGGCGAAACAAACATCGCATTCCCAACGCTTCCACTAGTATAAACTCCCTCGCAGGGAGTGGACTCTGCTGAGTCGTTTTCGCACTGTGGGTAGATGCAATTACTGAAAGTACAAATGGGGAATGACCTAAGATCAGTCAAGTGATTACGGAGTAGACACCCAAACTATGGATCACATAGCAATAGACTGCCTCCTGCGCTCATTCGCTGAGGGGAAGCAGGACTGAAATGGCTCAAATCACTGCACCTGCCTCTGTGACGAGACACCTTACTCTCACCTGAACGCAAGTACTGTTTACTATAGTAACAATAATTTAATATCCTCTTGATGTTGAGGGTGGTCACGTTTTTTCCTCTTCAATGCTGCGTCGATCTGATGTGGAGAATATCCATTATCTTTAGATATTCTAGCTCCGTAGGAAGGCTTTGTGCATCAGACACACATGTGCGCGATACACCAACGTTCGAAGGACGCCGGTAGACTGTGCAGGGTGGTGGCGGCCGGACGCTCGCAAATAGATGTCCGTATGTGTGGGTTCCCGGCACACGGAATGCCCCGAGGTCCCATCAACTTTCCTGCAGACTAGGACATCGAGAAAGGGCAAGCAACCGTCCTTCTCAATTTCCAACGTGAACTGGATATTATCGTGGATTGAATTCAGGTGTTGCAGAAAACGTGACAATTCTTCTTCCCCATGGGGCCACACTACAAAAGTGTCATCAACGTATCGCCAAAAGACAGTCTGTGTATGTTCTGCCGAATCAAGAGCCCTCTCCCCAGAATCTTCCAAAAACGTTTGCTGCCGGCTTCCCCTATGGTGGAACAACAGAGCAGCCGTGCCCGAGGCAGGACTGGGAGCGCCCATCCCCGCGCGGCTGTGCTCGGATGGCGCTCCCTCAATGCTCTCCAGCGCATCTCAGTCGTGGTGCGGACGGCCGCCTGCTCTAAGGCGTCACGTTTCGGACTCAGCGGCCGTTCCCGTCGAAGGTTCGAGTCCTCCCTCGGGCATGGATGTGTGTGTGTGTGTTGTCTGTTGACCACAACAGCTTGGTCCAATAGGATTACAAACATACACAGATAGATGGATCTCAATTTCTCTTTTGCCTTTCCTACTATTTCTTTCCTCTCAATACGGGTAGTTGCTCTTACGAGCATTATACTGTATTTACTCGGGTATGTATCCGACTTGTTTTCATTCCTTGCGGAGGCAACCGATTACGTATTTATTTTGTTAGCCTCAGTTGGTCAAAGACGTCATATTCTAAAACTGATATGTAGATGTTTGCCAAACCGTATGAAAGAGGTGAACCCATTGCCAGCCCATGCTTTTGAATAAAAGTGTGCTGTCCAAACTGGAAGTAATTATATCTTAAAACTGTGCCCAGTACGTTTTGTACGTAAATTGTGTGCCACAGTGTCCTGCACTTGATCTACAGGCATGTTAGAATACATATTTTAATACATATACGTATCGGTAGGAATATTTATGGTTGACAGCTTATTGATCAGATGTTCTCTGTTACTTTGATACTGTTTGGCAACATTTTCATGTCTTTTTTTAGAATATCATGTCTTTGCCGAATTTCCAACTGAGGCTAACAAAATAATTATATGATATAAATATGTTGATGACATTTTGCTTCTCTACAATGGCGCTAAAGAAGAAAGTCTCAGCTTCGTAGAAAAAATAAACAGGTTTATATGAAACCAACAACTACAGACATGGTTATCCATAGTTCGTCTAACCATCCATTGCCATATAAAATAGCAGCCTTTAGGGCATTACTGCACAGAATGAACAGTGTCCCCCTTTCTAAGACAGTCAGAGATACAGAGTACCTACTAATTCAGTACATTGCCTTTTCTAACGGATTTGATGCAAACTTCGTCGACAACATCAACAAGGAAATACTGAGAAAATTCAACACAGTTTAAACAAATACGTACATCCGTTTAATTACTCTAACTAACGCAGATTCTCTCACACAAGACATGACGTACAGCGTATTCCATATTTTGGTGAAATTTCGAAAAACTGGGGTCACAATTACGCAATGAAAATGAACAACCAGCTTTTGGCCCACTTTAGGTTAAGGCAGTAACACTAAAAGTGGGCATTGACATCTCGAAATTTCAATGAAAATAACGGCTTAACAGTTCATCTGACACGAAAATTGAATAACATAATTTGTAGACGAGAAAATTCTCTACAACATTACTCTCTTATGTTTTTTTTTTTTTTCATATCTCGTATCGTTTCAGAGATATTTGCAAAAATATCGGCGATTTTGGGATGTCTGTCTATGCGACTCTCTGTCTGTCCGTAACGTGTTCCCACTTTTTAATCCTAACCGTACAACCGATCGGCATCAAATTTTACAGACATAATTGTAGGCCGACAGAGACCAGAACCTCCATTTTTCAAATTTTTCGGACAAAAAATACGTTAGTTACACTCAAAAAAGCCGTTTGTAATGTAATTGTAATTGCAATTGCAAACGAACCGTTCATCTGACACGAAAATTGAATAACCTCATTTGTAGAGTGGAAAAATCTCTACAACTTCGCTCGCATACGTTTTTTTCATATCTTGTATCATTGCAGAGATATTTGCAAAAATAACTGCGATTTGATGATGTCTGTCTGTGTGTAACGTGTTCCTACTTTTTAGGTCGAACCGATCAACCGATCCGCACCCAATTTTGCAGACATAATTGTTGGTCACCAGAGACCAGAACCTCGCTTTTTCAAATATTTCGGGCAAAAAATACGTTAGTAACACCAGAAAAGCCGTTTGTAATGTAATTTTAATCGCAAATAAACCGTTGATCTAACTTGAATATTGAATAATCGAATTTGTAGAGAAGAAAATTCTCTACAACTTTGCTCTCTTATGTTTTTTTCATATCTCGTATCGTTTAAGAGATATTTGCAAACATAACGGAGATTTGACACCCTCTATTGAATTAAAGAAAACCAGCCGTTCGGAAATGTCACGTGACATTCCTCGCCCAGAACTCTCTCTGGCATACGCCATCTTGCGTTGCGTATTTGATGATTTTCTTATTGTAACTTGTACATTGTCATTTCTAAAGAATGGTGCACTGAAGAATTATCAAAAACGTGTTCTTCGTACGATAAATGATAATCTAGTGTCTAAAACTGTCATATAAGTATCGGTTATTGCCATTAATAGTAAAAGAATGAAAGTAGCATCCTCCAGTTGCTGCCTGTGATGTAGTGGACAGCGCGTTGGACTGTCATGCTCAGGGTCAGTGGTTCGAAACCCTTCTCTCGTAAGACGGTTTCGGGCATCCTTATTACTTAAATAGAGATATATTCTTCAATGTTTAGAGTTGTGCATATGTAAAACTCTCCCTCTAAATTGCGTGTTTCTACTATTTCGGGAACCTGCCGTGTAATACGTAACAACGAATTGAACGATGGTCTTCTGAATCATATGCCCCTAAACTGTGAGGATACTGTAATAATGAACATTCTGAACAACGTGCTGATACAGGTAGTTTCGTATATATAAAGGAAGTTCTAGATTTCTGTGGCAAGTGTATTTGCTTAATGAAACGAAACGGGAGTGTATACTTTGCAACAAATTATCTTCTTTATAATTTTTTTCTAAGCGTTTATTCACTATTTATGGAATATATTGAAAGTCATTAATTAGAATCATTGCATCTACTAAAATGTTTGACATGGTTGTTGCTATGGACGGTTTTAACGTAGATGTTGTTAACTTTCCTGTAGTTCACATATGACTTCGTTCATGTAACTCTGTAAAATAAATAGCAAATATTCTATTTCAAGCAGTGATTACGGTACTTTGAACATGTTTGTGTATTTTCTAAGACTCTATCTCAAACCAAATATCAGTTATTGCAGGAGATACTACGAGGCGTAAAAGGAGTCACCTATACAACGTACAGTGAAAGTGGTGATATCCCCCCTCCTGAGCAAGTAAAACCCAACACCGTATTCATATTTGACGATGTTGCAGTTGAAAACCAAGACCAGATTCGTATATATTTCTGTTTCGGGAGGCATATGGGTGTTGACGTATTTTATCTCAGCCAAACATATTCCAGAATCCCAAAACAGTTGCTGGGTGATAATGCAAACCTCATTATAGCATTCAAACAATACAATTTGAATTTAAAACATATTTACAACGCCCATTTCAGAACTGATATGTCATTCACCGACTTTGTAAAGATCTGTGTGTTGGAATCTGTGTGTTGGAATCTGTGTGTTGGAATCATTCCCAGTACGGGTTTTTAGTTATAGATAAAACAAGGAAACTCAATGACGGTAGCTACCAACGGAACTTTGAAGATTTTCTGCTTATATAACGGTGCATATAGCTCAGTGCGACAGTCTACACACTGACATGGACAAATTCGCACGTATGTCTAGTGATCGACGCGTACAGAGGCAGAACGTACGCGTGTGCATGGATGAAAAATTCCAAACTCTCGAGCGTCGAATTGAGAAAGTACATACAGATCTAAAGCAGTATGCTAAGCATCTCCTAGTACTTAACAATCAGGTAAATGCACGTGTTGATGTACTTGAAAAAAATGTGAGCACCTTAACTACAAAGATCGATGATATTGAGGGGGAAAAAATCACAGCGTCTGCAGTTGTTATTGAGAAGAAGAATAATAATAAGAAGATTAATAATACCGGCCATATATAAGAGAGCATGCGACACAGAAGTCTGTTTAGTACGTGTTGAGATGTCGACCAAGCAGAAAGTCATCCAAGTACGAAAGGCCGTTCACGAGAAATTGAGACTGTTAAAGTTGGGGCAGCTGAACAGTGAACAAACATTAAGAGAAACGTTCAAACCTGTTACTGATTCCCTCAAGCATTTCAAAACGACTTCGCGTCCAGAAGAAGAAGAAGAAGACTCAATCGCGAATTTCATCAGCAATCATAGCAATTCTAGAATAGACAAAATATACGGTGTTAGCAAAGTAAAGCCATATATGTAAAGTAAAGCCTATAAAATTAACCGAGAACACAATTCAGATTGGTGACAGAGAGTTTGAAAGAGCCCCCGGTCTATTGGATCTTATTTTCCTAAAACCTACTAAAGATGAAAGCAACATCTGCAGATCTGAAGCACTATGAGGAAATATTACAATTGACTGATGTGCATAAGAAGACGCGAAGCCAAAGCAGCTTGAAATACAAGAAGATTATAAAACGTCTGCTAGAGGGGAATGAAATTGATGGTGATGGTATAGACATTCAAAATAAAAGTATGGCTATCGGGCAAGCCCCAGAGTATATATATTACAGTCATCCAGATGAAGTAATAGACAGACTACATCTGCTAAGGGCATAAACAGCTGCTGGTAATACAGCTCACTCGAATGAGATTGTTTCCATAATTTCACAACTTAGACAACAAGGCATCATCAAATAAGAAGAAGAAAAATGGAGACAGTGGTCCGCGAAATCCATAGACCAGCACATAGAACGTATCCTCGTAGACATGTTATGATTAAAGGCTTGGGTGACTTATGGCAAGCTGACCTGGTGGATATGAAAGAGTATTCTAGTGTGAATGGCGGTTTCAACTATATTTTAATGATCATCGACACATACTCGAAATTTTCATGGGAATTACCGCTGAAAACCAAAACAGGAATCAACGTTGCACGAGTTTTTGAGCAACTATTGCAGACGGGTACGAATCGATGCCCTGTCAACCTTCAAACAGATCACGGGACTGAGTTTTATAATGTATATTTCAAGAGACTTATGGATCAGTATGGTATTAACTCAACATACACGCATCTGAAAGCAAGCATCGTGGAACGACTGAACAGGACCGTAAAAGCTCAAATGTGGATGCGTTTCAGTCTCCGTGGCTCGCATAAGTGGATTGATACTCTCCCAGAGATAATTTCAAAGTACAACAGAACACTACACAGAACTATAAAAATGAGACCTATTGATGTTCGAGATAACCAACTCCTAAAAACAGTTTACTTCAGAATTAAGATGCTAGACCCACGAAAGCCAAAGTTTAAAGTGGGGGACTTGGTGCGCATATCAATGTACAAGACTACTTTTGAGAAATCATCCATACCAAACTGGTCAACAGAGATATTTACAGTCTCCAAAGTTAAAGAACGAATCCCAGGTCATATATCTTAAAGGACAGCAAAGGGGAAGAAATCGCTAGAAGTTTATATACGGAGGAACTGCAGAAGAGCTCAGAACCTGATGTGTTTCTCATGGAGAAGGTTATAAGACGCCGTGGGTGTAGCGTTCTAGTTAAATGGCTCGGATTCCCCTCTTCTGACAATAGTTGGATTGCCATCGACGATTTGCTACATAATGAGACACATGGACCGCATGTACATCAGTAGCATACCATGCGCGGTAGGAGACGTGTCGAAGGAGCGGGAGGTCTTCTCGACAAGCTACCAGTTGAGCTTCACAGTCCCGGATATAACTACTGTGGACCTGGAACAAAGCTTCAAAAACGTCTAGCACGAGGTGATAAGGGGATTAACCTGCTCCACGAAGCCTGCAAAGAACACGACATCGCATACGCGTCGAATAGCGATCGTCACACTGCCGATCGAATTTTAGCTGATAAAGCTAACGCAATACGACGGCGGAAGGATCTCGGCATTGGTCAACGTCTTGCAGCACTTGCAGTCGATAAAACCATGCTTGCTAAAATTAAGCTTCGTTTGGGGTTCCGTCAAGTTATGAATGCAGCACGTCGCGCGCTAAAGAAGAATAAGAAGAAGAACAGTGGCCGTGTGACGAGATGTATACTGACTGCACTGCATGCAGCTAAAAGTGCTTTGAAAAACCGTAATCACACAGAAAAAAAGTTAAAACAACTCGAGTTCTACCAATGCCGAAGACGTCAGGTGGAATTATTCCTTTTCTCATTCCAGCTCTGGCGGGACTCTCTGCGATTGGTTCCCTGGCCGGCGGCGCATCAGCTATTGCCAGAACTGTGAATAATGCTAAAAATGCACAGCAGCAACTAGAGGAGGCGAGAAGACACAACCGAATGATGGAGACGGCTGCTACAGGAAAAGGACTCTACCTGAAACCGTACAAGAAAGGACTTGGACTCTTTATAAATAAAAAAAAAGACCGTTAACCGTTCTACCAGATAGACCTCTTACTAATAGCGATCTCCTCAAGTTCACCAAAGAAAAATTCAAAATTCCAAGATTTCGAGGAGTTTTCATGCGTGATACATTATCGAAGACTATGTGGAGATCAGGTGAATGCGGTATAGTTAATTTGGATGTTGCTGGTGGACCTGGAACACATTGGGTGGCATATGTTGGAAAGAAGAATACAAGTAGTGTACTGTATTTCGACCCATTCGGAAACCTTAAGCCTCCAGAAGAACTACAGCAATACTTTACAAGCAACCAAAGACATGTTTTCTACAATTTCCATCGATACCAGGATTACGATACTTACCTCTGTGGACATTTATGTCTGATGTTCCTTCTATCGAATACGAAGAAGGCTATATAAGGATGAACATTCAAAACCTCTTGCCAGTTGGGTTTTGTCGGTCATGTCGTACACTCTGACTTTAAAAGATCGTTCATCTGTGTTAAGTGCAAATTACTTCCCTCCAATTGATTTAAGCAGTGGAGAGTGGAGCATCGTCCTGATTGACTTGGAAACCTATAACTCTATCCCGAATATCAGCTAATAATAAACAACATCTTGAAGTTAATGGTGTAAAAGAAACTGTGGTAATAGAACCAGGTGCATATGATACAGATGTACTAAATGAAGTTTTAAAGCAGCTCGGTTAAGGGATTCAGCTACGTGCAAACACCAGCACTCTTAAATCTGAAATAAGGACTCTGAATGCAACGATCCACTTCAGTCAGAAAGGTTCAATCGGACAGCTATTAGGTTTCACCAAGGGGCAAGTCTCGAAAAAGGACTCAAATAAATTCTACAGTTCAATCAGACTGTAGATATTCTCCCAGTCAACACTATTCGTGTTGAGTGTAACATCACAACGAACTTAAACGACAGACTGGTTCATACAATTTGCGGTTTACGGTTGGTTCCGGAAACAAGGTTATTGAGACTCCTACAAACGCAATATACCTTCCGGTGACGGTGCAGACACTAGACTACCTGGAGCTGCGCATCGTAGACCAGAATAACCGTCTTGTCGACTTCAGAGGAGAGGAAGTCATTGTACGGCTACATCTAAGGCAGGATGGGTATAAGGTTTAAAGCCTCTTCACGTATAGCACCTAGCGTCAGTTTACCATTGAACCTCAAAGCGATAACACGTGTGAACTACGAGTCCCTTAAATCAGTTGGGCTGAAACCTCGCAAAGATATCATTGCTAAGTATAACTGAAGCGTCAACTCACGATGAGCGGATTACTCGTCAAGAATACTTATCGCATAAACCATTTGCTTCAACTACATTTAACAAAAACTATGAAATTAGGATCGTCATTTAACACCAAGACGCTCTAACCCAGCCGTGTCAGAGTTTCCTATGCTTGGATGGATCGTTTAGGAAGAAAAATGTTAATCAACCTGTTGCAGCAGATGTGAAGCTTACACGTAATGCTCTAGCATTCCTGTTTCAAGAGATACGCTATGACCTCAATGGAGTTGAAATCGACCGCACAAGAAACGTTGGAACAGCATCGACTCTTAGAACCTACATCTCCGCAGCTCCTACTGAGGGTAACTCGCTGGAAAATGCTGGATGGTACGTTGATGAGCCTACAGATCGATCAACGGCTGATTACCTACGGTTTACGGCGTGCATACCTCTAAAACTGTTAATGGGTTACTTTGAGGACATGCATGGAATTATAATGAATGTTAAACAGTAACGTATTCTGATATGAAATGCGACGGACAACTCATATATTCAAACAAGTGAAGGGGGAAGTGAGTTCATCATAAACTCTCTGACATGGAAAATGCCTCAGTGTGTCAGACGAGGAGCGTTTGAAGCTTTTAAAAATAATGAACACAGGTGCTTTACTACCGCTACATTTCCGTTCATGGGAACTGTTTGAGTATCCTATGCTACGTACTGCCAGTAGACAGACCTGGGCTATTAAAACCTCTGTTCAAATGGAGATACCTCGATTCATCATTCTGGCATTTCAGACAAACAGACGATGGAATCTGTCAATTGATTCATCCGTATTCGACAACTGCAACTTAACTAATGCAAGAGTCTACCTGAATTCGGAATTATACCCTTATGACAACTTACATCTGCAGTGGGAAAAAAAATATAGCATATGACATGTATGCAAAGTTCCGATCTAGTTACTATGACGATCTCTAAGAAATAGATGGGTGTTCCCTAGGTCCACGAAAATTCAAGGAATTGGCACCTATAATCGTAATTGACTGTTCCAAGCAGAATGAAGTAATTAAATCTGGACCTATAGATGTGAGGTTTGAATTTGAAGCTTCAGCAAATTAACACAACTGACTGCTGCATATGCCTTAGTCCTGCATGATCGGATAATTAACTATAGCCCGCTCACTAGTATCGTACAACGGTCAGTATAAAGGATCATTTCATCATGAGCTCTCGAAGTATACACATCGTTGCTGACGTACAAGGCTTCCAAGCCCATGAGCGCGATCGTTTCATACTGAAAGACATCGCACTCATAGCATTCACCGAAGTGATAAAAAATGTTCTCTGCAACAATTGAATCACCAAGACTATTCAAGGATGTGAAGTGTGTTAAGACCAGGAAGTGTCCTGCTCTCCATAAACTCAAGAGCAAGAAAATAGTGTTGTGTGTGCAAATGATAATGTACATATGCTTGTATGTTGGTTAAAGAATGAAAATAAATTAAATTTTTCCTCAGAAACCTTTGTGTTGTTATTTAACTAATCCCCTACCTCACCATAGTTTTAAGAGCTATACTTTGTATGTTTAAATGCAGCTCGACGTATAGACGACTGCGTGCAATGCAGATGTTTCTGCCTATTGTACAAAAAATATTGTGTAAATGCATCTCTTCTTATAGAAGAGTGCGTGCAATGCAGATGTTACTGCTTACTGTACACAAAAAATCAACTCTTTCTCTCCATATTTTTTGAAGAGTGGGGGTTGGGAGAAATCAAATAATAACGCCAGTATCAATTTTACTGGTTTATTGAATCAAAAAACAACAATCTTATTCTTTTTGAACATTTAGAATTTTGTGCAGATTTTCTTCTTAACATTACTTGCACGCATGCTAGATCAATATATTTACAATTTTTAAAACTACGTGCACTTGTGCCAAGGCATTAACAGTTTTGTGCAGATTTCTAAAGCAGAGGTACATCGCAAAGCGTTTCAGTTTTCTTTTTTTTTCCTTAAAATTACATATTTCTAAAGTTAATGTAATACTACTACTACAACAAAGGTTACACACAAATGAGCTGAAGCGATAGCTTCAGACGACAATAGTACAATAAGCTGGAATACTCGTTATGTTACAGTAATCTGTTCCAGATAATTCAGTAAACTGGAGTACGAACTTTCGTCAATATCGTCAATGTCAATGCCTACAATGTCGTCTCTGTCGTCAATGTCACCAATGTCATCAATGTCAGCAATGTCGGCAATGTCGTCAATGTTGTCAATGTCGTCTATGTCGTCTAAGTCGTCAATGTGTCAATGTCATCAATTTCGTCAATGTCGTCAATGTCGTCTATGTCGTCTATGTCGTCAATGGCGTCATGTCGTCTATGTCGTCAATCTGACTGAAGACAGCTGATAGATATTCCTGCTTAAAGGAAGTCCCTCTAAGAAATGAACCACATTTGACAAAGTCTAAGAATATAAGTAATAAGGAAATTACTGTTTTTCATCAAAATATACAGGGTATCAGAGATAAAGTTAATGAAATGCTTATTGATACTGATTCTGACATTATTGGAATTTCAGAGCACTTTTTAAGTGGTGTGACAATTAAGAGACTTCCTTTGCCAGGATACAGGTTAGCTGCCTTCTACTCTAGGAGTTCTTTGCAGTGTGGGGGAGTGGCCATGTATGTAAAAAACGATTTTTCATCGGAGTCAATCGATTTTTCTAAACACTGCACAGAACAGATATTTGAATGTTGTGCAGGAGTTGTTAATGTTAATGGAACTAAACTAGTAATAGTTGTTATTTATAGATCCCCTGACTCAGATTTTAAAATGTTTCTGCCCAAGCTGGAATTGGTTCTGGGTTCACTGTATAGGAAGTATAAAAATTTAATTGTATGCGGAGATTTCAACATTAATTGTGTAGGTGATAGCTCAAGGAAAAGTCAGCTGTTAGATCTATTTAATTCCTATAACATGATGCAAACAGTATTTTTTCCAACGAGAGTGCAAGGAAATAGCAGTTCTACCATTGACAATAGTTTTGTTCATTCTTCATTATTAGAGGGGCACTCTGTCAGCAGAATAGTAAATGGCCTATCAGACCACGATGCCCAACTTTTAATTCTAAAAAGTATTTGTTCTCAAACAAATGTTAAACATAAATATCAACTACTCAGAAAAGTTAATCCAGTTGCAATTGAGACCTTTTTAAGCCTACTTAAGGAACAAGAATGGCAGGATGTTTATAGTGCTGATAATGCAGATGATAAATATAATGCTTTTCTGAACACATTTATTATGCTGTTTGAAAGTTGCTTTCCGCTAGAACGCTCAAAACAGGGTACTTTCAGTAACAGACAGCCAGGGTGGATGACAAAGGGGATAAGAGTATCATGTAGAACTAAGCGGGAGTTGTATCAAAATGTTAGAAGCAGTCAAAATGAAGATGCAGTAGCTCATTACAAACAGTACTGTAAGGTTCTGAAAAAAGTCATTACGAATGCAAAAAGTATGTGGTATGCAAAAAGAATAGCAAACTCTCGGGATAAAATTAAAACTATCTGGTCAGTCGTGAAGGAAGTGTCTGGTCAGGAGCAGCAGGTAGAAGATATAACGTCAGTGCGTAGTAGGAATGTTTCTGTTACTGACAAGTTAGATATATGTGCAATATTCAATAATCACTTTCTGAATATAGTAGAGGAACTAAACAAAACTCTAGTTTCTACAGGTAATCATATAACGTTTTTAGAAAATGCGTTTCCGAGGCTGTTGCCTGAAATGATCCTTCATGATACTTCCATAGGTGAGATTGAGTCAATAATTAAATCACTAAAGACTAAGGACTCTTGTGGATATGATGGGGTATCTAGCAGAATTCTAAAGTACTGTTCTCCATATGTTAGCCCAGTACTAAGCCATATTTGTAATTTTTCCTTTCAGAATGGTCAGTTTCCTAACAGATTAAAGTACTCAGTAGTGAAACCGCTTTATAAAAAAGGAGAAAGGGATAATGTAGACAACTATAGACCTATTTCTATGCCATCGGTTTTTTCCAAAGTTATTGAAAAGGCTGTATATTCAAGATTAATTGATCATTTCAGTTCACATAATTTCCTGTCAAACGTACAGTTTGGTTTTAGAAGTGGTTTAACGACCGAAAACGCTATCTTTTCGTTTCTCTGTGAGGCACTTGATGGGTTAAATAAGAGGCTACGGACATTAGGGCGTCTTCTTTGATTTAACAAAAGCGTTTGATTGTGTTGATCACAAAATATTGTTGCAGAAGTTGGAACATTATGGAATACGGGGAGTAGCCCACAACTAGTTCACCTCTTACTTTAATAATAGACAACAGAAGGTAATTCTCCACAGTGTAGAAAATGGCTATGACGTGCAATCCCAATGGGGCACAATTAATTAAGTATGGGGTGCCCCAGGGGTCTGTTTTGGGACCGTTGTTGTTTCTTGTTTATATAAATGATATGCCTTCGAGTATAACAGGTGATTGTAAAATATTTTTGTTTGCTGATGATACCAGCTTGGTAGTGAAGGATGTTGCTCGTAATATTGACACAGTATCAAATAATGCAATTCAAGAGATAAGTTCATGGCTAATAGAAAAAAGTTGATGTCAAATCACAGTAAAACTCAGTTTTTACAATTTCTAACACATAATTTGACGAAATCTGACATTATGATTACACATAATGGGCATGTGATAAGTGAACAGTTCAAATTTCTAGGTGTTCATATAGACAGTAAGCTGTCATGGAAAGCCCATGTTCAGGATCTTGTTCCAAAACTAAATTCTGCTATATTTACCATTAGAACAATATCTGAGATAAGTGATTTTTCAACACGAAAAGTAGTCTATTTCGCTTACTTTCACTCACTTATGACGTACGGCATTGTTTTTTGGGGTAACTCGCCTGATGCAAAAAGGATATTTCTGGCTCAATAACGGGCGGTTCGAGCAATATCTGGTGTAAGTTCGCGAACGTCATGTCGACCCCTTTTCAGTAGTCTGGGAATTTTGACTCTGGCATCACAATACGTTTTTTCTTTAATGTCGTTTGTTGTTAATAATATCAGCTTATTCCCACGAGTTAGTAGCTTTCACTCGGTGAATACTAGACAGATGTCTAATCTACATTTGCACCACACCACCTTAACACTTGTGCAGAAAGGGGTGCAGTATTCTGCGGCATCCATTTTCAATAAGCTGCCACAAGAACTTAAGAATCTTAGCACTAATCCACATGCTTTCAAATCTAAATTGAAGAGTTACCTCGTGGCTCACTCCTTTTATTCTGTCGAGGAACTCCTGGAAAAGTTAAACAATTAAGCTAATTTATTTTTTCTTTGTTGATTCTTTTCACTTTGTCTTAAGATTGTCGTGTGCAAAGGACTACTTAAAATTTTTCTATTACCATTATTGTGTAACAATTAATGTATTGACTTGTTCCATGACCATGGAGTCTTACTCCTGAAGTGGGTCCTGTGGAACAGAAAAAACAAATAAATAAATTTCATCTATGTTGTCAATGTCGTCTATGTCGTCTATGTCGTCTATGTCATCTAAGTCGTCAGTGTCGTCAATGTCGTCTATGTCGTCAATGTCGTCTATGTCGTCTATGTCGTCTATGTCGTCTAATTCGTCTATGTCGTCAATGTCGTCTATGTCTTCTATGCCGTCAATGTCGTCAATGTCGTCAATTTCGTCTAAGTCGTCAATGTCGTTTCTGTCGTCTATGTCGTCTATGTCGTCAATGTTGTCTATTTCGTCAATGTCGGTAATGTCGTCAATGTCGTCTATGTAGTCAATGTCGTCTATGTTGTCAATGTCGTCAATGTCGTCTATGTCGTCAATGTCGTCAATGTCGTCTACATCGTCTACGTCGTCTATGTCTTCAATGTCGCCAATGTCGTCAATGTCGACAATGTCACCAATGTTGTCAATGTCAATATCGTCAATGTCGTCAATGTCGACAAAGTCGCCAATGTCGTCTATGTCGTCTATGTTGTGTATGTCGTCTAAGTCGTCAATATCGTCAATGTCGTCAACGTCGTCAATGTCATCAATGTCGTCCAAGTCGTCCACGTCGTCCATGTCTTCCATGTTGTCAATGTCTTCCATGTCTTCCATGTCGGCATTGTCGGCATTGTCGTCAATGTCGTCAATGTTGTCAACATCGTCTAAGTCGACAATGTCGTTAATGTCTTCAATTTCGACAATTTCGTCAATATCGTCAATGTCAATGCCTACAATGTCGTCTCTGTCTTGAAAACTAAGCTGACTGGATGGCTAGCGGTAGGTGAAACTTATAAACTAAACTAAACTAATGGAATAACACATAGTGCTTACGAAAATGTTTTTCTTTGAAGCACACACTGTGCTTACATTGCATTCAGGTCTACTACGTAAACTTTTTTTTTCGCTGCATGCTGTGCATGCCAGTTAAGAAAAACATACTTATTTCTACACAGTACACATATACAGATTCAAGCACGCACTTTCACTCAAACATACACACACGCACGCATACATGCAACCCACCCACCCCCCAACAACAACACATTCATACTCTCCCACCTATGTACACTTGACAGCAAAAAAAGTGGATCACCCCTGAATTCCTAAGAGGAGGCCGCACCTGACGCTATGCAACCACCATTGCACAGCTGCATCGCAGGTCGTCAAATCATTGCACAGTACAGTTATTACCGACCTACAATAGGTACTAAGTAAGTCTCCTATTTCTCCTTATGACATTCAGGCAAGGTACAAACCGATACTTTCGTACAACAAATATTAGAATAAAAGTCATTAGAGATGAGACAGTAACACTTGTAAATTAAATTTAATTGCAATAAGTTAAAAGTCAGATACGTTATCATACTTGTTTAGTGACATGATATGTTTTTCTTCATGATCTGAATCTGAACGCACTGTTAAGCAAAAAAAAAAAAAAAAAAAAAAAAAAAAAAAAAACTGTTGTATGCCTGATTGAGATGCGATTTACAGGTCAAGCACAGTTTCGTGGCCCCTCTCTGATCAGCGAAAGTCGCCTGAGCTCGTGTGTCAACGGAATGTTTATGATCTCTAGCAACCTTACCTCATAACAGCATTGTACACCGTAGACCTGGTCAATGTATTGTTGATTTGTGCTTCGTATTGATTATTGTCTTCCACTTTGTTATTTGCTAAAATAAGTGTACGTACCCCGACGACTTCTTTTATAAGAAAGAAGGCTGACCTTGAAAGTGGTATGTTAATTCTGATTTTTATTCTGTTACGACAGGAAAAAGAGGCAGAGAGCGTTGTTACAGCCGCTTAATAAGTCCCTTTGAAATATTAACATTTCGTAGATATGCGTTCCACTTTTCTATTACGCAAACATTAAAGTGATACTTAATTTCGTGTTCCATCTGTGAAGCCTTAACCCCTTACATGTTGTTTCTTTTCAAACCTGTAATCTATACGCCGTAAGCTGTCGGTACTGGGGTAAAGAGGACGGGCTTGTTCTAACAGCTAATCCGCTATGAGCTGAATGCAAGCTTCAGCTCTCAACATTCTCCGCTCAGGGGCCACGTTTAAGTGCGCGTGATCTCTAGGCATAAATATACGTAAAAAACTGGCGTTTTCATTAGTTTCTTAGACCGATGTCTGAACCCAGAAATAAATGATAATCTTAGCACTGCACCAGGAGTTGCATGAAGCTCATATTGTTGCTGAGACGTTATCGCCGAAGATACGCAATATAGTGCAATTTACAGATGTCATACATCATAAAGTTGTGGAACAGAATACAGTGTAGTGATGATTTGTTAACTAAGCACAATCGGATGTCACATATCAAATATGTTCACAAATAGCGTTATACTGGTACCTGAAACGACGATCAAATTAATTTTTTCGCGGCAGGGACTCGAACCCAGCACCATTTGCTATTGTATAATAGGAAGGAATACTGCTGATATATTTACTGTTTCTTCCCGGCACTGCAACCCTGCACACACCGACACTCTTGACCTGACACCATGAGGCGTCAACTATCACATTGTCGTTCACCAGTACTTAGGATCACACCGTTCGTAGAGACGTGGAAGGGGTTTGGTATTTTGCGAAAACTTTGTTTAATTTAGTAGCGCATGGACATGAGCAATTTTGATTTGAAACAAGGCAGAGTGCTGCGTTCTTTATTGGAGTTACTGGAGGTGTAGATGGTATTTTTGTGGCTGTTAAAAACTGCTACCCCCAGCGGGTATCGGACCCATACCTTAGCTATTACAAGTTAACCTCATCCCAGCCTCCAGCGAACTACAGATGCGTTGGCATAATGTTTTGTCATAATGGAGTACTCATTAGACAGTACGACCACTCAAAGAGCTCAGAGGTGTCTGGCTAGGTAAGACATTCTTGGCCGCACGGGATGGCCACGTAGTGTGAGGCGCCTTATCGCGGATTTTGCATGATATTATACTACGTTTTAGTATGCTACATTACGATTTGGCATGGCATTCTTTAATAAGCTTATTTAACTATGAGCTCATTATAATAAAGATTGTTGAATATTAGGCTTTTTTATAATTATGAGGAACGTGGATTATGCGTTAAAAAATTTGATATTCGGAAAGTAACTCCGTTTTGACATTTATTCACCACGTTCAGGAACACAAACAGACTTCGATGAAGGAGGTTTCTGTGATTTACTAGTATGGTCAGTGACAAGGTATCCGATAACTGACAAGTGTGTCGAGCAATTATTCTTCACGGTGTGGTTGCCTTCAGTAGTCAGACTGAGGTTACAAAGCAGCAATGTGGATATTGATACAATGTCGCATCAAAATGCAATTACATGCGAAGCATAATATCCAACTGGGAAGGATGGTGGAGAACTTCAGTCTCTGCCATTTCAAAGCTTGGACCCCTCAGGGGCTCAGCATTAATTTGCTGAGTACGGGCTTGGCGAACCCGGGGTCCTGAGCTGTGGGCTGTGTCGCGCCAATAGTCCGCTACACCGTAAGCTCTGTACGTGCCTCAACGACCATCGTTCGGCGCGACAGTGGAACGTTGTACGTCTCAGAGCCCGGGGATCTTGGCTTAATCGCCCGGGTCGCGAGGATGGTACAAACCTCTCTACAAAAACCCTCAATCTCAAGGTGTGCTACGTGCCGAGGAGATGCATGGCTGTTGAGGTTGAACAGTCGTTAGCGAGCAACCTCTGGGGAACCTGCCGCACCTCAGTTGTATAAGGCTTACGCAGGCAAGCGGGGCTCTGCCTGGGTGGACCTTTAGATCCCTAGCTGCTCGTGGGAACAAAATAAAACGAGCAAAAGAAAACGTTGGTGGACGTATGACCACTGTCTCAAAGCGTGGGAAGTTTCATGCCTCATCTTATGACCCCAAGTCGTTCCCTTCCTTGGCCACGCCATGGGAGGAACGCAGGGCCTTAAAAGGATCAGACCCGTACTCGCCGCGATATTTAGTTTGCTCCCGTACTGATGGTGAATCTTTCTCGTCCACCAAACCACAGTTCTCCGTCGACCAGCTCGAAGACAAGTATGGTGAGGTGGAGTCTTTCTCCAAAATGAGGAGTGGGGCATTCTTGATACAGACGGCATACCCAGCCCAGTCTAAGGCATTACTTGCCTGTGACAAGCTGGGTGATATTCCCGTCTCTGTCACACCCCACAAGACGCTCAACATGGTCCAGGGCCTCATTTATCACCGGGATCTCCTGCCACAGTCAGATGATGAGCTGCACACAAACTTGGAATGGAGAGGTGTTCATTTTGTTAGGCGCGTTTATAGGGGACCACAAGATCGTAGGGTCGCCACCGGTGCCTTCATCCTGGCCTTCGAAGGCGATACACTGCCCGAGAAGGTCAAGGTGATGGTCTATCGGTGCGACGTCAGGCCATACGTCCCACCGCTTATGAGGTGCTTCAGGTGCTGGAAGTTCGGGCATATGTCGTCCCGATGTACTTCCAGCCCTACATGCAGAGAATGTGGGCGTCTGCCACATCCAGACGCTCCGTGCACCCCACCTCCCGTATGTGTGAACTGTGGGCAATTACATCCGCCTTGCTTGCCTGCCTGTACTCTCCTGCACAAAGAAAAGAAAATCATGGAGATCAAAACTCTGGACCGTCTTCCATATTCTGAGGCAAGAAGAAAATATGAACGACTCCATCCTGTGCGCCTCACTACATCTTTTGCTGCCGTTGTCTCTTCATCACCTCCTCAGAGTATAACTCCTCAAGTACCCCTCCCTCTATGGACCCTAGGGCCACCACTCTGCTGCTGTTCCATCTTTGGGTGGGGGCGCTCCTCCATCCGCTCCTGTGACACCTGTTTTGGGGGCAACCCCCCCCCCACAACCATCGGGGACACCAGTCCCCACCTCCCAGCCGGAGAAGGAACAGCCTACTCCGGCACCTCTCGCTCAGAAGGGGTCCCTCAGGACAGCCCCTTCCGAGACTTCTCGCAGTGCTTCAGAGGATCCTGACCGGAGGCTCAAGGATCCCCAGACTGTTGGTCGAAGGGCTTCCCGCACTTCGTCCACTCCTGATGCCACCGAGAAGCCATCACAGCCCATCCAACCGAAAGGGCAGCGAGAGGGTAAAAAGCCAAAGACCCGTAGAAAGAAGGAATCCGTGGTGGCTGCACAGCCACAACATCCCTCATCTTCTACTTCAGAAGATGAGTTAGAGATCCTCACATCACCTGAGGATCTCGCACTGACTGATGCATCAGATCCTATGATTCTGGTTTCAGCAGAGGCAGACCGGTTGACAGCAGATGTTCCCATAGAATAACCTGCTCTACCTCTTTATCATGGCCCAACAACACAGCAATTCTCCAGTGGAACTGTGGCGGATTTTTCTCTCACCTGGCTGAGTTGTGTCAACTTTTGAGCATAACACCTGCTCTCTGCATTGCTCTACAGGAGACCTGGTTTCCAGCAATGCGGATCCCTGCCCTTCGTGGATACAGGGGATATTATTGAAATCGGCGTGTGTATAACAGAATCTCAGGTGGCGTCTGTGTGTATATCCTTAACTCTGTGTATACTGGACATGTGCCCCTTCAGACATCAGTATAAGCTGTGGCTGTCAGGGTAAGGATACCACAAGACATAACCATCTGCAGCCTGTATCTTCCGCCAGATGGCGCTGTACCACCACACACACTGGCTACGCTGATCTCGCAGCTCCCGCCGCCTTTTCTGCTTCTGGGTGATTTTAAGGCCCACAACACCTTGTGGGGTGATGCAGTAGTCAGTGGTCGCGGCAGAGAGGTCGAGAACTTGACATCCCAGCTCGACCTCTGTCTTTTAAACACCGGAGCCCCCACGCATTTCAGTGTGGCACATGGCTCTTTCTCGGCTATTGACCTGTCAGTATGCAGCCCTAGCCTCTTGCCATCTGTCCACTGGAGGACACATGACGATCTGTGTGGTAGTGATCACTTTCCTATCTTCCTATCACTACCCCATCGTCGTTGCCCTGGCCGCTTTCCTAGATGGGCTTTAAACAGAGCAAATTGGGATCTATTCGTTTCTGCTGCCACTCCTGGACCTCTCCCGGATGCTTCCATTGACTTAGTGGTTGCGACTGTCACTCAAAATATTTTATCTGCTGCAGAGCACGCAATCCCCATTTCAACGGGATGCTCCCGGCGAAAGTCAGTGCCTTGGTGGTCGTCGGAAGTCGCAGACACCATTCGGGACCGTCGGCGTGCTCTTCAGCACTATAAGCGACATCCGTCGCTTGAGACTTTTATCGCTTTTAAAAAACTTCGTGCTCGTGCTCGGCAGATAATACGGAGGTCAAAACAGGAATGCTGGGAACGTTACGTGTCCACCATCGGTTCAAGAACCTCTCCTTCTCAAGTCTGGACGAAGATCCGACGCGTTTTTGGCTACCAGTCCCAGGCAGCAATTCCTGGGATCTCTATCCAAGGGGCTGTATGTACGGATCCAGGCGCTGTCGCCGAGGCTTTTGCGGAACACTACGCTCGCGCCGCTGCATCCGGAAATTATCCACCTGCCTTCCGCACATTAAAACAGCGAACGGAACGCAAAACCTTCTCATTCACCTTACAGCACCCTGAGGTATATAACGCTCCGTTTAGCGAGTGGGGGCTCCTCAGTGCCTTGACCACTGCCCTGACACCGCCCCTGGGCCGGACAGACTGCACAATCAGATCTTAAAACATCTTTCTGATGATTTCAAACGCCAAATTCTTGCAGTATTTAACCGCATCTGGAGCGACGGTGTCTTCCCATCACAGTGGCGTTCAAGCACCATCGTACAAGTGCTCAAGCCAAGTACAGATCCGATAGATGTAGACAGTTATCGGCCCATCAGTCTTACTAACGTTCTATGCAAACTGCTAGAACGCATGGTCAGCCGGCGGTTGTATTAGGTCCTTGAATCTCGGGGCCTGCTAGCTCCGTGCCATGGGGGTTTTCGCAGGGGGCGCTCGACTTTGGACAACTTAGTCCATCTTGAGTCTGCCATCCGGACAGCGTTCTCTCGACGTCACCATCTGGTGGCCGTATTTTTTGACTTGTCGAAGGCGTATGATACGACCTGGCGACACCACATTTTAACCACATTACATGGGTGGGGTCTCCGGGGCTCACTCCCTATTTTTATCCAAAACTTTTTAGCTGTCCGTACCTTTCATGTTCAAGTTGGTGTGTCCTCTAGCAGCCTGCATGTCTAGGAGAATGGGGTGCCTCAGGGCACTGTTTTAAGCGTTCCGTAATTTTTAGTGGCAATCAACGGCTTAGCGGCAGCAGTTGGGTCGTCAGTATGCCCTTCATTGTATGCTGACGACTTCTGCATCTACTTAAGCTCGTCTAGCATGTGTGTTGCAGAACGACAGCTGCAGGCAGCCATACGTAAGGTGCAGACATGGGCTCTCTCTCATGGGTTCCAATTTTCTGCTGCCAAAACGTGCGTTTTGCACTTCTGTCGTCGACGGCCAGTTCACCCACATCCAGAGTTGTATCTCGATGGCCAACTACTCAATGTAGTTGCAACGCATCGATTTCTTGGAATGGTCTTCGACGACCGGCTCACATGGCAACCACATATTCGCCAGCTGAAACAGAAGTGCTGGCGGCACCTCAACGCCCTCCGGTGCCTTAGCAGTACTACTTGGGGTGCAGATGGTAGTACCCTGTTGCGCTGCTATAAAGCCCTTATTCTGTCGCGTTTGGACTACGGGAGCATAGTATATGGTTCCGCGTCGCCATTGGCGCTGCTGTTGTTGGATCCTATCCACCACCGTGGAGTTAGGCTCGCGACAGGGGCCTTCCAAACCAGCCCTGTGGAAAGTCTCCTTGTGGAGGCTGGGGTGCCTCCATTGCGAATCAGGCGGCAGCACCTTCTGGCGAATTACGCAGCCCATGTGTATGGTATCCCCAGTCATCCCAACTACCACCTACTCTTTCCGAACGCCGTACTCCATATCCCACAACGGCGGCCGAGGTCGGGTTTGACCGTTAGTGCCCGTGTCCAGTCTCTCATGAGTGACCTGGGGTCTCATCCTCTGCCATCTCCGATCTAATTCCAGTCGCATACGCTTCCATGGTGTATTCTTCGACCTGTTATTCGACTGGATTTGTCGCAGAGCTCCAAACACTCTGTACACCCTGAGATGCTTCACCGCCGATTCCTGTCGATTCTTGACGGGTACCGGGCCTCCACGGTCGTCTACACGGACGGTTCGATGGCAGAAGGTCTTGTTGGCTTCGCCTATGTACATGCAGGACACAACGAACAGCGCTCCTTACCGAAAGGCTGCAGTGTGTTCACAGCAGAGCTGGTGGCCATACTTCGTGCACTCGAGCATATTTCTACCTGCCCTGGGGAGTCGTTCCTCATTTGCAGTGACTCCCTGAGTGGCCTACAGGCACTCGATCAGTGCTTCCCTCGCCATACTTTGCTTCAGGCCATCCAAGAGTCCCTGCATGCCATCGACCGATGCGGGCGGTCAGTGGTCTTTATCTGGACTCCAGGACATGTTGGGATCGACGGGAACGAGCTAGCTGACAGGTTAGCCAAGGAGGCTCTCCATAAACCTACCTTGGCTACAGGTCTCACGGTTCATGACCTCCGTTCGCAGTTGCACAACCGAGTTCTTGGACTGTGGAACGCAGAATGGCGCTCCCTCCAAACACCTAACAATTTTCGGACTATTAAGGAGAACACCCACGTGTGGAGGTCCTCTCTACGGACCCCCCGCAGGACTCTGTTGTTCTCTGCCGGTTGCGTATCGGCCATACTTGGCTTACTCACGGCCACCTTCTCCGTCGCGAGGATCCTCCCGAGTGTCGATGTGGTGCGCGTCTGACTGTCGCCCACATCGTATTGGAATTCCCGGACTTAGCAGCGCAAAGAAATAATTTTAATTTCCCTAACAATTTGAAACTTGTTTTAGCTGACAATGCCTCTATGGCTGATGTAGTTTTAAATTTTAGTCGTATGAGTGGGTTGTACCGATCCATTTGATTTTTAGTACTCGTTCCACCTTTCTCTTCTTTTATCCGTTTTTACTTTCGTTCTTTTACTTCTTGACGTATTAAACCCTTTGTTTGGTGAGTTTTAACACATCGTTCTCTACTACATTGTAGTGCTTTTTAATCCATTCTCTACGGTTGGAACAAGGGACTGATAACTATAGCCGTTTAGTCCCTTTAAAAATCAAACAAACCAACCAACCCAAAGCTTGGATACTGGTATTTGTCGAAATAGATGTGCATTTTAATGGCGACAATAGTGCTTGCACGGTAAGGTTCAGTTGTCCATTACATCCACATGCTTTTCGAGAATCAACGACAGAGAAATAATGAAAGTGATTAAATAAATATAAAAAGAATAAATAAAAATAAATAATTAAAAAAAAATCTGCCAAGCAAAAAATTGTGAAAAGAAGCACGGAAATGCAGATAAATATTTCAAGGGAGGGGTAACAGGAGGGAGAGCGGGATCTAGGAATGAAGAGGAGCGCAGAACAGGAAAATAAAAGAGTGAAATGCTTGCAAAGTAATCCTTACTTATATATCACAGTATGTTTTAGGGCCGAGAGAAAAGAAACGAATGTTTTACAGAACGAAGGATGGATTATCGGAGATATAAAAGAACACTGCTTCATAGAGAGGACCCATGGACAGTAAAGAAAGCAGACATTAAAAGAGACAGTATTGTTTTAACGGAAACCACCATTTTTACAGCTTTTTTGGGGGAATAGACCAAAAGGGCAACTGAGGTTATAATGTAAGGGAGGTGACAGAGAGAAAGAGAGAAAGGAGGAAAAATTAACAACGAATAAATACAAGACAAATCGTTTGCATATTTTGTTAGGGACGGAGGGTGTATTAATGGATGGAGGAGAGGAGAGAGACGTATTTGAAATAACAAAAATCACTGTAACAGTGACCATCTAAACTGATTACTATGTATGCATGGAGTCTAGGTATAAATGAATAAAAATAGGATATTGAGTGAAATGAGAAGCATTGAATTAATATTTGTGCCATGGGCGGGAATCGAACCCAGACCTCCATACTTTCTTTAATTGTATGCTTTTCCTTTCACTTAATTTCTTTGACTACTGTAGCGGAAAACTGTCTCTAGGTATATAAATTTATAATAAAATAGGATAATAAAGGAACTGTATATTTAAAAAAAAATCAATTTCAAGGCAGCTCAAAGGAAAAAGAAACTCATATTTTATTTCTTCTATAGTAGTAGTAATAATTTATTCAGAATCCCACATTATTTATTTCTTTCATAATACATCTCAGCGTAGAATGTATAACGCCATCGGACCAGCTTCTCTTCAGTAAGAGCGACGACTCTATCTCGAGTTGAATGCTCGCAGTGAGTCGGCCTGATTTGTATTTCGGCTGTCTGCTTTTACTATGATGCCAGGAAGTAAACATTCTGTATTTACGTCAGAGCCCCACTCTGCGCTGTGCTGGGGGCTGTTGGGCATCACCGCGACCGCCAGCTTGCTGGCTTCCACCAAGCCTCGCGTTGGCACGAGCTGTGGTTGACCGGCCAGCCCATAGCTCTCGAGCCACGGCTAATACAGGCACAGACCGCAAAACCAGGCTCAAACGTTTCTGCCAACCCACCCAAGCGTGTAGTATTAACTACCACAGCTAGAGCTATTTTGCAATAAAATGAGCAGCCACTTTATCTTTTGACATTTCATTCAAATATTTAACGAAGTTAAAGAATATAATCATGATAAACGCGGCTACCACATAATATTTCACCTAGTGCATCAATTATACGACACATGAAACTATCTTTTCAGCGCTCTGCATTAAATTTAGACACAAGAAAATATGTATTCAACCTAGAAAACTACGTATGTTTTAAAATTAAACAATTCTGGTGGGAACAACACAATATATATATATATATATATATATATATATATATATATATATATATATATATATATATATATATATATATATATATATATATTATATCATTCACTTATAAAGTGTTGTCATTGTCTCTGAAACATAAGTACTACGAAACAGAAATACCTTCTGCTGAGGCCCTTCATTTACACGAATGTTCTGTTTGTTATTCATAGTGAAGTGTTTCGTAATGGGTTCATAGGATCGCTTTAGATTCTCGACTGTCCCACGCTTATACGAAGATCGGGAAAAACAAGTGACCAAAAGGATATATGCGAGTTCTAATTACCATTATATTATTCTTAAAATTCAAATCAAATGTTCGAATGTGTGTGGTATGCTAAGTTGAACAGTCCCTAAACTTACACACTACTTAAACTAACTTATTCTAAGGACAACACACACATACCCAGGCCTGAGGGAGGACTCGAACCTCCTACACGAGCAACAGCCCGATCCATAACATGGCATCTTAGACCGCGCGGGTACTCTGCGCGGCCTTGTTACAATTGTAACATACTTTGTACGGTAATGAGTACAAAAGCTCTTTGCATTTGTAGGAGAAGGTTGGTGACTGAAATATCATAGAAGAAGCGAGCTACACTGAAAACTCTTTTGTTTTAATATTTTGCTTCCTCACCTCATCCCCCTGCCGTCTCCGCCCACTTCCCAACATAAGCAGTAAAAAAAAAAAAAAAAAAAAAAAAAAAAAAAAAAAAAAAAAAAATAAAAGACGGATAACATCCGAAACCTTCTTTCCGCTAATTCACTATACCGCACAATCTGATATCTTTTTCCAACTTTTTCAGTGTCCTCCCTCTATACCGTCAGGTAATAATCGCACATTGCTCAAAAATACTTCGAAAGAGGTGGAGCAATTGTAGGGTTTATAGCCTCCAAGGGAGACATTTTAATCTTCTAATGGTTGTGTCAATAACAGGCGCTTGTTTTATCTTCACCAAAACGTGTATATTTCGTAGTTAACGTTGTTTTCAATTGTACCCACCAGAAATTTTGTTAGGTGTATAATCCTTAAATTTGTTTTGTTTATCGATTTCTCAAGGACTGACGAAAATTTTCTGGTAATCAGGGTCAATTGTCGAATTTGCATCGTGAAGATATAACTTCAATATCATTTTAAAATTGTCTCTGCTTTTCTGAGGTGCTTACAGCAACATAATCTGCCATAAATATTTCTCAATTCGATGTAGCAGTTTGTAGCCCTGTCAGAGAGGGTATAAAATGTTACTCTCGCTCTAATTTGTAACTGAGAGCTACTGCCTCTTAATCTTTAAAGAGCGTCGACATTTTCATGAAGGAAGCGAATAGCTGCAGCGAGAATCGCCTCTTCATTGCCCTTGTGAAGGCCGATACAGATAATTCAGAAAGTAGGGATCGAGAAAAGTTGTAGTTGCCACGTGAAATTCATCACCCTTGTCTTTAATCATATATGTTCAATTTTCAGACGTTTTAATTGGAATACCACCAATAAGTGAATCTTGAAAGGTTCTTCTATATACATATATATGTCGTGACTGTTCTTTCGAAAGAACAGACACCACATAAATATGCATAATTAAGGAGAAGACGACAACAGCTCCAGTCTTCAGCGCAAATGCACACTACGCCTGAACTCTCGAGGTAATCGGCAAAGTGCCACGAGAAGTGAGTGCAAATTGGAAACGGCAACTACATGAGCAGTGTGAGGAAGTTTGAGTCTTGAGGGTGACGAGGGGGGAGAGGAGTGGTAGCCCGCGCACCTGCAATGATCGTTGTTTTCTCGCTCATGCAGTGGTTACCGTAACTGCTCAGAAAGCAGGAGGAACTGGACCCGAATTCCGGATGGGCACAACTGTTCAACTTCCCCAATACGTGCACTCAATGGCCACAAGCAGCTTGTGTCAGATTATTTCTTTTAATCTAGATTCTTCTCTGTCATTCCAGGAAGTAGTACAACTATCACCAGACATGATGCACCGTGTTGTCATTTCACTACCATAGTCGTACCAGGAAGATCATTTGTCAACAGGCAATGTCTTTCTCAAGTGGTGCAACACCTTAGGAGATCATCTTGTGCACATATTATGCAGGGCTTAATTACTTCTCGTACGATGTGAGGTCGAGCATTGATGTATTTATAGTGAGGGAGACGAATGGAATGTTGCACAGATATATAAAGAAAATAAAAGTAATCCACTGAGTTACAGATCCATTGTATTTATATCGACATGTAGCAGGACGTTTGAACAAATACTTTTTCCAGCGTTATGAAATATCTAGAAAAATTAACATCAAACCGGCAAAGGTTTCTAAATCTTTACTCTTGTGAGACTTTAGCAATACTATATTTTCATGATCTACTGAGTACTATCAAACTAATTTCATATTTATAAAGTGCCAAAAAGAATTTTGGTATCTTCAACGCCGCAGTGGAGTGGCCAAGCGCATTGATGTGCTATGCTCCTTGGCAGTAACAGACGAGGTGTCATCTAGTGAAAAGGATGTGGCGAATGTAATTCTTCCAGCAAAGTGAAGTAGACTTCTCCTGATTCGAATATATATTCGAAATATTTAATGAGCAATCAGAATATTGCTCTTAGATTTGAAGCAGTTAATGCTGCCCACTACTAAACTCAGAAAAGCAAAGTCAATTACGAAATGAATTTGGATTTGTATCTTCACGGCGCAAATGGTGACAATTGACCTTAAACATCAATATGCATTTGGCTCTGAACATAAGTACTCAGAGTTTCCTCAGCATTCTAGATATCGATAAGCAAAACAAATTTGTAGGTTATACATATAACGAAATTCCTGGGGGTGCAATTAAAAACAATGTTAACTGTGAATAACACATGTTTTGGCGAAGGTGAAACAAACGGTCTGTTATTGACACTACCATTAGGAGATTTACACATCTCTTAAAGAGACTGCCAACCCTACAATTGTTCCCCCTCTTATGCAGTACTGCTGAGTAGTGTGCGATTATTACCTGATGGAATAGAGGGAAAATGTTCAAATGTTTGTAAATCTATCGGACCCAAAGATGTCTGTAAATCTATCGGACCAAACTGCGTGGTCATTAGTACGTACCTTACAAACTACTTAAACCTAGGTAAACTAACCTAAGGACAAACACACACACCCATTCCCCAGGGAGGACTAGAACCTCCACGGCGAGCAACCGCGCGCTCCGCAGCATGGCGCTCCAATGCGCACGGCTAATCTGCCGCGGCTTGGGCTACTTCTAGCCGAACATATGCACATCCCGCTAATGGTGAGAACAGTAACTATTTCATCTCTTTGCGTATATACGAGGCGCGCCCAGAAAATAAGTTCCGTTTGGTAATGAAATGAAATTGTACACAGGTACAGAAAAAATTTTTATTGAACAAAATTCTACAATTCTTAAAATATTTTTCCACATATCTGCCGAAATTTTGTAGGCACTTATAATAGCGTGCCAAAAGTTTTTGCATGCATACTTCACAGAAGGTTGCCGCCTGTGTTTTCAACCATTTGGTAATAGTTCTTTATCATCGTTGAAGTGTTGACCACCAAGGACAGATTATAGGTGTAAGAAGATATGAAAGTGGCTAGGAGAGAAGTCCGAGCAGTGTGGAGGATGATCAAACAGGTCCCACTGAAATTTCCGTAAGAATTGTTTAGTCACATTTGGTGTGTGAGGTCAGGCATTATCGTGAAAAAAAAAATCTTTTGACAGCAATCCTCTTCTTACACCTAAAATCTGTCCTTGGTGGACAACACTTCAACGATGATGAGGAGCTGAAAGAACATGTTACCACATGGTTGAATACACAGGCGGCAACATTCTACGAAAAAGGCACACAAAACCTTGTGCAATGCTATAACAATTGCCTGCAAAATTTCGGAAGCTATGTAGAAAAGTAGTTTAACAGTTGTAGATTTTTGTACAATCAATATATTTTCTGTATCTGTACCCGTTAGTTTCATATAACCAAACGGAACTTACTTTCTGGACGCGCCTCGTATAATAAATAGCGAATTGAGCCGGGGTTGGGTCCCTGCCGGGAAAGAAGTCAATTGTATCGTTATTTCAAGTTCAAATATAGCGCTATCTGTCAATTTATTTAATATCTGACGTGTGATAGTGTTTCGTTAACGATTCATATAGGTACTGCGTTCTATTCCACAATTTTATGACGTTTGACGCCTGTGAGCTGCACTGTATTGTATACCTTTAGTGGTTACCTCTCCGAAAAATTTGAGCTTCATGCTATTCCTGGTGCAATGCTGAAGTTAACCGGGTTCGGACATTGGCGTTGTAAACCGATGCCAATGAAAACGTCAATGTCTTACGTCTCTTCATGCCTAATCTAGTCTCGATCAGAAACGCAAGCTTTGTTTGGTCAACAGTGCGTTCAAATTCAGAGCGCGAACAAAAACTCATTGTGTCATTGAATGAGTTTGATAAAGTACCCGATTTGTCACTTATTGTAATTAAATTGAATTTACGTTGCTCTCTTGACTCTAATAACTTGTATTGTAATGTTTTTTGTATGACGGTATTGAATTACAATTGGACCGACTGCCATAAGCAGCAATGTTCTCTACTGCTTCTTTGATGCCCATTGTGAATAGTCGAACGACTGTACTCTACAGGGGTTTTGAATGTGGAGTACCCGCAACATAGCTACGTTAGTTGGGTTGCATTCAGCAGTGATCCACTTTTTTTGCTGTCAAGTATACAATATGACAAAAGGGCCACACTATTCTATACAAGCACACGCACAAACACACGAAATCCCTCATTCTCACTCACATTTTTTCAGTTAGTGTTCCCCCAATACCCTCTTTCTCTCTAAGCGAATAGTGTGAGTACGGTAGAGTTTCTATACCGCACTCACTTATGACCCTTTTGTCGTAATGAGCAGATAAATCGAATTTAGACTGCAGCATGGTGTACACCTCGTGTCCTACCGATCGAATACTGGCCTGCTGAACTCTGTGAGTAGGCTGCGGCGGGGCGCCGCGAACACCTCCGTACAGACACCGCAAGTAGTCTTCGATCGCCAGTACACGAGATGCCGATCGTCTAACACCCTTTGCCCACCTCTGAGTGTCCCCATCTATTGTGCGAAATGCATACATCTTCGCCCTGAGGCCTACAAACTCCACAATTGGTGAATATCGCGTTCATGTCTTACATCTTTCATAAGACCGATAACCTTCTTGTTCTGTGGAACAATTCCGTAAGGATTATCGGCCCAATAACCGGAAGTATCGAATTCTTCACAGATTCGTTTCATTGCTGCATATGGATCGCAGTTTTTCACCCAGTAGATGAAACTATCTGTATCCATATACAGTAACTTTGGTTCCACAAAATGAGGCTTAGCAATCTCACAGTGGAACCTGTACATGTGGAGTTTGGACAGGTCAAGTATGCACATCCCCAGATAGATAAGTTTTGTGAACTCAACTGAAGTCTTCATCACCTCCACAGCAACAAACTTTTGATTAAATACGGTGAGCCTTTTAAAGTTTGGTGACGCAATTAATTTTCATGCACCGTAACGCCCATCCCAGCTCGTTCTAAGTTTCATATCGCGTTCATGTCTTACATTCTGCATGCTCTTACCGAAAATGGAATTGTTCATTAACTTATAAAAATCTTTCTCAAAATCATTATTCGCGACCGCCCTCATTGCCGTATTTAGTTCAATGTACTGCTTCAACCATGGGGATTGGTTGAAGGATATAGCTCGCGTGATTCTAACACGTTCCATTCCCATTTTCATGCACTGCTGCAGATTACGGTAATGAATCACGTACCTCTGCTTGTCAGCAACAGTTGTCATCAACTTGAGGATGGAACCCTTGGTTCCCGGTGGAACTAGTTGCTCTGGACATAATGGCAAGACGCTTGACTCCTCATGCAAACTAATTGGATATGCAATATCTGCCTCTACTACATACCAGCATCAGATTCTGCGGAGAGGCCCATTAATTTTCCACCTAATCCCTCTAATTCTTTTTCGGGCACCCACTGGAAACTCCCAACTGGCAGAGATTGTATCATTGCGTGCCCGTACAAGTTATTCATGTCCAAATAAAAAATATAAGAAGAATCGAGGGATGTGTCGTACCCCGAACCCATATGTGGGTTATTTGCTTTAGCGTGCCTATGAATACACTGGCAAAGTCCTCCACGTATCCCGCGCTCAAAGAAGAGAAGCATATCTGGATCGGTTAAAAGTTCGATGTTAGACTTCGTCTTCTTGAGCATTACGTCCCATGACAACCCAGGTGCCGTATAATAAAAGGCGGGGTCCAAGGAGTACGTGGTCAAGCATACACTCCTGAACTTCTCAAAAACATCCTCAAGTAAGCGCACATCTGTGTCCATGTATATCCTCGCGTATTCACCCAAACTGAGGATGTTGAATTTCCGACAGACATTTACGGCATGCTCATATTCCGCATCAGTTATGGCATCGCCTGTGAGTGAACTGGTAAATGCGGATATGTCGGGAAGGTTGGTTTCGTGGAGTTTCTCCATGGAGTCCAGGTACTCGTATGGGAAAACCCCTTTTCGCGTTACTAGTTGAAACTTTTCCTCGTCAGAATATGCATATCGTGTGATATGCATATCCTCCTGAGGTAGAGTCTCAACGAGTTTGGAAAAAGACGACTGCATGAAGCGTAGCAAATCAAGGAAGCGCAGCGTAATTTTTGGTGTCATTTGTTTAGAGAACGAAATGTATTTCTCAGTGATATCAAAATGTTCAACTGTTTGTAGAGTCTATGGGACTTAACTACGGGGTCATCGGTCCCTAAACTTACAAACTAATTATGAACTACTTACAACTAAGGACGGCACAAATATCCATGCCCGAGGGGGGATTCGAACCCCTGACCGTAGTGGCCATGCAGACCGTGACTGGAGGGCCTCAGTCCCCTCGGCCACCGCGGCCGGCCAGTGATATCAGGCAGGACACTTGCCGGATAGGTATCTAGTCCAAATTTATCCAAGCGCTCAACTAAAAAGTGAGCGTCATAACTACTCAGGTTGTGGAAAAATACAGGTATATGGTGTGGAACCTGGTACTTAGAGTTGCAGAGTTTATGGGCTGCTCCACGGAACTTTCCATTTAGATGACAATGGTCCCTACCGAGAAGTTCTGCTTTTCTATCTAATGGCAGCCCACAAATATGGCAATCTACTGCCTTTTTAAACGACTCTTCATCCTCTCGCGACATTGTCAACGGAACATTTCGACTGTAAAGTTTGTCAACTTTCCAGGAAATTTGTTCCAGCTCATTGAGCTACCATCTCGCGGGATTGTCCCCTACATATGAGTCAAATCTATTCAAAGATGGGTCGACTGTGCATACAACTAGATACGCTGCTGCATGCGGCACGTGTTTTTGTGTGAAGGTGGTATGTGAGGCCAGGGGGTTACCTTCACATTTAGCAATTAAAGCAAGTAAGCACTCAAAATCACAAAAGATCGCTACAGGGGCTCTTTCCTCATGGTGAGCATTTTTAAATCTAATGAAATTGTTTTCAGTGGTCGGCATAATAACACGTACCGGTTTCTTGGATTCGTAATCTACAAGATGTTTCTGTAAATACTTTTCTTCAGTGAAGTTACTTAAACACCTGTAGCAGATATGGGTTTTATGTTGGTGACTGTTTAATTGGGAGGAAAGGAGGCGGGACATGTCTTTGATCCATACGTAATGCCGCCTTTCACCATTGGCGATAAGCAGCATGTTTACGTGTAGGTCACGCTCACCGGCAAGTTTCGAGAAATGGAATGGTCCAACTACAATATGACTATCCTCTTTATCTTCTTATGGCTTGTTTTTCTTCTTCTTCTTCTCCAGTCCGTAAATATGTGCCGATATTCCGAGATTCTGGGCCTCAAACTTGGGAACGTCCTGGAGTTTGACTGGGAACTCTATACCTGTGAAATAATACCCTCCGGGAATTTCACCTTCGGGTACTTTATAAGTACTTGTGCTCTCTGGATGGACTCTATAATGATAATTTCTCTCACAAGCCAGAATTGACCATGCGAAACAATATTCGTCTCCGGCAATTGTCTGACCACTACGAGCTTTCTTGGGTTCGTTATATACATTAGCACAAGCCCGCTTTTTCTTAATATCAGCAGGAAGTTGAATAAAACTGGACCCTCCCTTTACAGGATCATAGACATGAATATGGATGTCGAGGTGTACTACTTGGCTGAGTGCATGTGCCGAACCGCGTACCTCCATCTCGTAGAAACAGTTCATAATTACACTCAAGGTGGATTCCCTATACCACTCGGCGATCGAAGTACTGCACGTAATCACACAGTTAGATCCCCAGAGGCAGTGAAGACTTCTTTCTTCCTCCACTACACCCTGCGAACTGCGTGCGTGCTTTAATTCACAGCATACGACTACACTGCATTTAACGGCGGGATTATGCAAGTCACTTATTGCTTTGAGGAACTCAGCCTCCAACACGGGATAGCACGCCTCCATGAACATGACAGGGCCGCGATAACCCACTGGAGGGTTTTCAATCGTCGTGAAAGAGATGCGCCCCTCAAAAGCTTTAGCGATTTCCGAGTATTGAAGTGGGGTCATAACACCCGGAATCTGATGTCCTACTACATTATCAACAGGACAGGAGAGGGAACTACCGCTAGCCATAGGAGCATCATCATCATTATTATTATTATTATTATTATTATTATTAAAACTACTGGTGGTCGGTGGATGCGGTGATGATGGGGGCAGTGACTGGAGGGCTATGCGCCGGTGAGGAAATACCTTGTGCTGGCTACGGGGTCGGTCGCCAGCCTGCGCAGGCTGGGGGCGGGGGGGGGGCACTCCGGCGAAAACGCTGGCTATTGGCTGGGGCGCCGTGACGTCACGGCGAGGACGCTAGCGCAGCGCAGCCGTGTGTTTACACAGCAAATGCGCAGCACCACTGACTCTGTGGCGTGTTATTCGTTCATTTTACGTTCGGTTACGTTCGATACACATTTGTACAAGTCAAAAGAAGCGCCATCACAGGTTTCGTACACACTAAGATTAAATTAATTATAATTAACATGAAAGATGAAGAAGCAAATGTTAATGTAGTCAATGTTTATTGCCGTTTACCAGACGACGACCCCTCAGGGGCTCGGCATTAATTTGCTGGGTACGGGCTTGGCGAACCCGGGGTCCTGAGCTGTGGGCTGTGTCGCGCCAACAGTCCGCTACACCGTAAGCTCTGTGCGTGCCTCAACGACCATCGTTCGGCGCGACAGTGGAACGTTGTACGTTTCAGAGCCCGGGGATCTTGGCTTAATCGCCCGGGTCGCGAGGACGGTACAAACCTCTATAAAAAAACCCTCAATCTCAAGGTGTGCTACGTGCCGAGGAGATGCATGGCTGTTGAGGTTGAACAGCCGCTAGCGAGCAACCTCTGAGGAACCTGCCGCACCTCAGTTGTACAAGGCTTACCCAGGCAAGCGGGGCTCTGCCTGGGTGGACATTTAGTTCCCTAGCTGCTCGTGGGACGAACATGAAACGAGCAAATAAAAGCGTGGCCGGCCGCGAAAACGGCGTCTCAAAGCGTGGTAGAAGTATATTCAATGCCTCACAATATGACCCCCAATCGTTCCCATCCCTAGCTACCCCATGGGAGGAACGACGGGCGAAAGACAGGGTTGAGTCCTACTCCCCTAAATTTCTTGTCTGTGCCAGGACTGATGGGGAAACTTTTAGCAATACGAAGCCACTCTTCTTTGTGGATAATCTAGAAGACAAGTATGGCGAAGTCTCAGGTCTGTCTAAAATGAGAAATGGTGCAGTCCTCATTGAAGCGGCATCCCCAGCACAGTCACGGGCACTTCTGGCTTGTGATAAGCTGGGAGATGTTCCTGTTACTTTCACTCGTCACAAGAGTTTAAACATGGTTCAGGGGATTGTTTTCCACCGTGATCTCCTCCTGCAGTCAGATGACGAGCTCCGCGCCAACCTTGAAGGACGAGGTGTTCACTTCGTCAGGCGCATCTATAGGGGACCTAAGGACAACAAGGTAGCCACCGGTGCCTTCATCCTGGCCTTTGAGGGCGATTCTTTGCCCGAAAAGGTCAAGATTATGGTATACCGGTGCAATGTAAAACCTTATATTCCTCCTCCGATGCGGTGCTTCAAATGCAATGCTGGAAATTTGGGCACATGTCCTCCAGGTGCAATTCCAGCTCCACCTGTAGAGAATGTGGGCGTCCATCCCATCCGGACACTCCTTGTGCTCCTCCACCTATTTGTGTGAACTGCGGACAGCACCATCCCCCTTGCTCGCCAAACTGCATGGTGCTCCATAAGGAAAGAAAAATTATGGAATACAAGACTATGGATAAACTGTCGTACAATGAGGCCAAAAAGAAGTTCGAAAGACTGCACCCTGTATCACTGAAGACGTCATTTGCGACTGTCACCCTCGGTGTCGGCGGTCCCCATGTCTTTAACAACTTCTGTGGGCCCTCAGGGCCGTAAAGCTCCATCCGACCCCTCGATGGTTGGGGGTTCTCCACCATGTGCTGCCCCCAATACACCTCCTGGGGGAGCACATCCCCCATCGGGGACACCAGTTCCCGTTACTAAGCCGGAGAAGCAACACCTTCCTCCGGCTCCTCTCGCTCGGAAGGGGTCCCTTGGGACGCTCCCTTCCGAGGCCTCTCGGAGTACCACGGAGGGTCCCAGCCAATGGCTGTCGGACTCGCACACCCCTGGTCAAAGGGCTCTACACTCTACCTCGAGCCCTGCCACAATCTCTGAGAAGCCCTCTCAGTCCGTAAAACCTAAAGGACAGCGAGAGGATAAGAAAAAGGAACCGAAGAAAAAGGATTCTTCTGTGGCTCTAAAGCCACGCCATCTTACATCATCTGCTTCTGACGACGAGTTGGAGATCCCTGCATCGCCCAAGGATCTCGCCATTCTCAACTCGCCGCAACCTATGGTTCTTGACCCAGCAGATTCTGAGCAGCTGGCAGCGGATACTCCTGTGGAATAAGCTGCCTTGCTTTCAATCCATGGCTCATCAGCGCGGTGCAAATTCCATCCTCCAATGGAATTGTGGCGGTCTTTTCCACCATATTGCTGAGCTGCGACAATTACTTTGCCGCTACGCAGCATTTTGCGTCGTTCTGCAGGAAACATGGATTCCTGCCCAGCGGACCCCTGCCCTTCGCGGCTATCGGGGTTATTTTAAAAACCGTGTGGACTATGACAGGGTCTCTGGAGGTGTTTGTGTCTACGTCCTCGCTACTGTCCCCAGTGCTCCCGTGGCTCTCCACACTAACCTAGAGGCAGTGGCTGTCAGGATCAGAGCGCTACAAGACATCACGGTTTGCTCTCTTTTCCTGCCCCCAGATGAGGCAGTTTCTTCCACTGACCTTGCTGCCTTGGTCGCCCAACTTCCCCCACCCTTCCTTCTTTTGGGGAACTTCAATGACCACCACCCTTTGTGGGGTGGTTCTCAGACCTCGGCGCGTGGTAGGGAAGTTGAAGCTTTGCTGGGGCGGCAGGATGTGTGCCTTCTGAATACTGGTGCTCCTACGCACTTCAGCATCGCACATGGCACATATTCTTCCATAGATCTATCCATCTGCAGCCCAAGCCTTTTGCCACATCTTAGCTGGAGCGTCCACGACGATCTTTGCGGTAGCGACCACTTCTCTGTCATTCTGTCGCACTTGGATTTTCACCCTGCAGCCGGGCCACTCCGTTGGTGTCTCCGTCGAGCTGATTGGCAGGGTTACACGTCGACTGCTGTGGTTACTACTCCACTACCAGCAGACACGGATATGGCGGTTCAACTGATCACTACTGCCATAGTTTCTGCTGCCGAGGCTAATGTTCCTACTACTGCTGGTTCCCCTCGGCGCAAGTCTGTGCCCCGGTGGACGTTGGAAATTGCCGAGGCCATCCGAGACCGTCGAAGAGCGCTGCAACGCCACCGGCGCTGTCCCACATTAGAAAATTTAATTGCCTTTAAAAGACTACGAGCCCGAGCCCGACAACTCATTCGACAAAGCAAGCAGGACTGTTGGGAGAGGTACGTCGCCTCCATCGGTTCTCGCGCCTCCCCTCCCTGCGTCTGGTCTCAAGTACGACGTCTTTTCGGGTACCGGCCACCGACAGGAGTCCCCTCTCTGAATATCAAGGGCACCCTTTATAGTGACCCGTCCATAATAGCCGAGTGCTTGGCAGACCATTATGCACGATGCTCTGCGACGGTGAACTATAATGCATCCTTCCATTTCCTCAAGCAGCGGGTAGAGCGGACTCGGTTATCTTTCGCTACACGTCGCCGGGAACCGTACAATGATCTGTTTACAGAGTGGGAGTTCCAAACTGCTCTCAGTGTCTGCCCTGACACTACCCCAGGGCCAGACCGCATACACAGCCAGTTCGTTCGTCACCTGTCGGCGGAATTCCAAACCAAACTGCTGTCCCTGTTTAATAGTGTCTGGGCAGGGGGTGTTTTTCCATCCCAGTGGAGGGATAGTATCATTGTCCCTGTGCTGAAACCAGGTGGAGATCCGCTGGCAGTTGATAGTTACCGTCCCATCAGCTTAACAAATGTACTGTGTAAGCTACTTGAACGCATGGTGGGTCGCCGGCTTCTGTGGGTACTCGAATATCGATATCTCCTGGCCCCGCAACAGGGGGGTTTCCGTCAGGGTCGCTCCAGTATTGACAATCTAGTGTCACTGGAGTCTGCCATTCGAACGGCCTTCTCTAGGCGTGAGCACCTAGTTGCGGTCTTTTTTGACCTCCGGAAGGCATATGACGGTACCTGGCGCCACCACATTCTTGCGACATTATATGACTGGGACTTATGGGGTTCACTCCCCATTTTTATCCAGAATTTTCTTTCACTCCGCACATTCAGGGTTAGAGTTGGTACCGCCCTCAGCTCCTCCCGAGTCCAGGAGAACGGTGTCCCACAAGGCTCCGTTCTCAGTGTACCACTCTTTTTAATTGCGATTAACGGTCTAGCAGCGACTGTCGGGTCATCGGTTAGCTGTTCCCTATTTGCCGATGACTTTTGCATATATTACAGCTCTTCTAGTATTGTTGTCGCCGAACGGCGTCTGCAGGGAGCCATTCACAAGGCACAGGCATGGGCCTCAGCCCATGGCTTCACCTTCTCCTCTCCCAAAACCCGGCTCGTACACTTCTGTCGTCGTCGGGCTGTTCACCCCGATCCAGAACTCTATCTAGCTGACGAACAGCTTCGTGTCGAAGAAACACACCAGTTTCTCGGCATGCTGTTTGACAACCGACTGACTTGGGGGCCGCACCTTCGTCAGTTGAAGCAGAAGTGCTGGAGGTCTTTAAATATCTTGCGTTGTCTCAGCCACACTACCTGGGGAGCCAGCCGTCAAACTCTCCTTCACCTCTACAAGGCTCTAATCCAGTCACGCCTGGATTATGGAAGCCAGGTGTATGACTCTGCAGTACCTTCCGCTTTACAGATCTTGGATCCGATCCTTCATGGTGGTGTACGTTTAGCAACAGGGGCTTTCCGTACTAGCCCTGTTCCAAGCCTCCTTGCCGAAGCTGGCATCCCGCCTTTGCGGTACTGCCGGCAACAGTTGTTGGTTTCCTACGTTGCTCATGTTCACACTACACTGCACCATCCCAATCGCAGGCTTTTGTTTCCGAATACTGTCCTACCCCGTCCACAGCGTCGACCCAGATTGGGTCATCCGATGCAGTCCGCGTTCGTGGTCTCCTTTCCTCCCTCAAGGCCCTCCCTCTCCCTATCGCATTCTCCTGCCACTCCCATATCCCTCCTTCGTCCATCCCTCGCCTACAGCTCCACCTCCAATTGTCCTGCGATCCAAAGGCGTCGGTTCCATCACATATACTTCGTCACCAGTTTCAGGACATACTTGGTGCATTCGGTGATGCAGAAGTACTATATACTGACGGCTCCCAGGTAGATGGCAGAGTGGGTTACGCCTACGTTCATGGCGCGACCACTGTGAACAACGCTCGCTACCACATGGCTGCACAGTCTTTACGGCAGAGCTGGTCGCAATACTTAGAGCCCTCGACCATCTCCTTACATGCCCCAGGAAGTCGTATATCATATGCAGTGACTCCCTGAGTGGTTTACGAGCCCTTGACCAGTGTTTTCCCAAACACCACCTGGTGCGGTCCATCCAGGACTCCGTTTTCAATCTCGGCAAGTCCGGCCGATCTGTGGCCTTCATCTTGACCCCAGGCCACATTGGCATTCAGGGGAACGAACGTGCTGATCAGCTGGCCAAGCAGGCAATCGACTGCCAGCGCCTGGAGATCGGTACCCCAGAAAGGGATATCCGATTGGTTCTACACCAGAAAATCTCCATGGCCTGGGACGGTGAATGGTCCACGTTGACAACGCCAAATAAGCTCCATACAGTTAAACAGTCAACTGCAGCTTGGAAGACCTCCTTCTTGCCTTCTCGAAGAGACTTGGTTGTCCTGTGTCGCCTGCGTATAGGCCATACATGGCTAACGCACGGCTACCTGTTACGACGTGAGGACCCACCAGGCTGCCGTTGTGGCGCGCTGCTCACGGTGGCCCACATCTTATCGGACTGTCCGCTTTTAGCTGCATTGCGGCAGTCTTTTATGCTTCCTTCTGCGCTTTCTTCTATTTTATCCGACGATGCCCTCATGGTTAACCGTGTTTTACGTTTTATTCGCGCAGCTGGATTTTATCACATGATTTAATGGTGACACCTGAAACTCGATCTTTCAGGCGGCCACCATTCAAGCAGTTTTAATATGTTGTTACTTTTGTCTCGCTAATCTTTTTTACTTGGCAGTTTTAGTACGTGCAGAATGGCTGGCTCATCCATTATTATCCTAGTGATCAGCCAGACTCAATCTTCTGTTGAGCTATTTTAACAACATTTCTTATTTGAGCGTCGACTTTTATCGTTTTTCCCTTTTTATGTTGCCATTTTAGCGCCTCTTGTCACCTCATCATTTTGCAGAATGAGCTAAGTAGTGCTCGTCTTTCCAACGGAAAACCATCCTTAGTGCACTCCTCGAAAGGAACGGGGGACTGATAACCCAGTCGTTTAGCCCCCCTTTAAAAACCCCCAACAACAACCAGACGACGATGCAATCCATAACTGCTTTCTCTTTGCGGCACATTTCTTCATTGCTTCTAATTTTGCTTCTTGATTGAGATGCCTAATCCTTATAAATGTTCTCGTTTTTAAGTAAAGAGTAATAACTGCTTCATGAACCTCAGGAAACTTTTGTTTTAAAGTAGAGCCCAGAGACTTGATGAAATTTTTTAATTTACACACTCCATTTCCGTGAAAAGCAGCAAATTCTTCTTCAAATTGCAACACTCTGCTTTCCCATGCTGGCGACGGAGTGTAAAGACCACCACGAGATATAATGGATATCCAGTCTGCATCATGATCGCCTTCACGTTTTTCTGCTGGAAAACCTAGTGATCTATCAATGTTGTGGCACTTAAATGCAATATAGCCTGCAATGTATTTTACCGCATCTGGAAGAACATCTGAGATTACAGAGTCATCCCCCATTGTTACCACATCTGTTAGTAAATTTTCTTCCACATTCACAGTTTCTGAGATTCTCGTAGTGGCGATTCGTCAACAACATTTACACATAGCTCACTAGCGATGAAACTTAGGGACGCAGAATCAGGGTCGACGTCACACTGGGAAGACTCCGTATTTAATTCTTCAGTAACCGGCGTGTTCCCAGAGAAAGAAATATCACTTGCGTTACCTGTCAGTATACGGAGACGTATTCTGTTCCTTACTTCAGAAGGTGTAGGGTTTTTATAAAATACACCTAATCCACGTAACCTAAAAAAACAATTTTCCAAGCAATCTTGATTCAGTCTACAAGTTAATATGTAGCTGACTTTCATACTTTTCAGACTTTCGAAAAGACCAAAGAGAATTTTATTGAAGTTATGAAACCTTTTTGGAAAGGCAACATTCTTTCTTTATCGCCAACGCGCATTGCTGAACAAATCTCTAAAAATCTCTTTAAAGTATTTTCTTGCATTGTGGGATTCATTCCAAATCCACTTCGCAGAGGTGAACATTCATCTTTTGGAATTCTAGAGTTAAAGACGTCAAAGACGTCGTTAACCAGCTCAATAAAATTACTTTCAACGTCCTTATGAAGAATATACTTCAAAGCCTGAGCTGCCATCCGTACATTCTGCCTTGCTCGTCCAGTTACGTTTAAGTGGGCTTCAGTTACATGGATTGTTATCGTTAGGTCACTGTTTTGATGTTTCAATAGTTCCTGCATAGCTGCCTTAGATATTTTTGACCCATCAGGTAGCGTAATACCTGTATCCAAGAAATGGTTCCGCAATAACTTTAACAGATGTGGTACATCGAAGAAAACCCATACATTCCTGGTATCGTCTGCTGGATTTACGAAATATGTTTTATCTGTATCGACAGACAGTTCCTTCCATACTTTTGTATTTTTTCCGCCCATATCACACGTTACAGCTACAACGTAGATTCCCGATTCCTCTACTGCCTTAATGATGTTCTGAAGCAAATTGCTAGTCATAACAGTGTCAAAGTCATAGTAAACTGGTTGTTTCCATTGCTTACACAACCCACGTATCATGCAAACTTGTATATTGGAATGTGGTCCGACTACCATGTATTCAGACGAATCGTAACATATGCGGCCATCAACGTTCATTTCGTCAAATGTCAAAACTGCTAGTCTCTCTTGAGTAGTAAACGTGTGTGACTTGGCTTTCAATAAACACAGAATATCATCAAGAATACCCGGGCTGCATTTAAACTCCTTCGTCTATTTCTGAAGGGTTGCCCTGCACGGCAAAGGAAATTTTCGCTTTCGCAAATAAGTATATGCTTTAGGCGACAAAGCTTAGGATGTCAATGTCCTCTGAATTCCACTTTACCCTTTTATTGTCGTTTAATAGGCATCTTATCTGCGCTGGTGTAAAACACTTTGACAATACATTATTCACACTTTTGTGCAACTTGACTTTTTCTTTCGCGTCGGATGACTTTCTTGTCCGTTTCAATGAAAGAACACGTCGGAGAGCGTTCGTTTTGCTTCGTAAGGCTGCATCACATTTTTTAGTGCCGCTTCCTTCTGTGCATTTAATTTTTTAAAGTTCAATCTCGGCCCTCAGTTCCTTAATTTCCAAATCCTTATTCACTACTTCAGTGAGTTCAAGAACGGAATCTGTACTTGAAGATCGGTCGAATTTCTTCTTTTTTCGGTGATACAGTGTCTAAAGTCGTCAAAGCTCGTTTTTGCAAATTTCTGACTCCACAGCGTTGTGCACGACTTCCGGATCCCTAAGAAATGAATTTAACTTTAATTTTATTATTCCTAAAATTATTTACGAAGTTCTACTCGAAAAATTCATTACTAAGTACTAGGCAACTACATTAATTTTTCACTAATATCAGATAAAAATAGACAAAAGCTATTAAATATCAATGGCATAAACGACTACAATGGTTAAATTTTAGTTCCTATCCCGGCGACTTCGCGTGATAATGTTGGCAACGGATGCTAAATGCCGACAATTGCGTGACTAATTAAACGTTTTGTCATGAAATCTTCGTTTTTACGAAGGCAATTACGTATACTGAGCGGATAGGAGCATATATAAGAACCTGTCTACCGTAGAGGAACGGCATTATTTATTTCCTTCATGGTCTGTATCAAGGTATATAGAAACACTAATCAACTCATTTTATGTGGTTCAGATTTGAATATTAGACCTTGGCAATAATTTTCTACCGTCTTGCTGATGTTACCAACATAATCACACTAAAGCAGACGGATAATTTAGTAACTAAACTTTTAACTGTATAGGCAATAAATAATGTTGCTCAGGTGAATTTACTTTTCATCCTGGATATAATGCCTTCAAGAGGCTTAGCAATAGCCGTTATTTTAACGTATTCCTGATATATTAACTATTTTAAACTGGTTTATAGTTCAAATATCAAAACCCGTATATAGCGCGTAATATGTAGCTTTACATCGGTAAAATTTTACTTTCTATTCCGGCGTCTTCGCGTGATGATGTTGGTAACACCAACAGGACGGTAGAAAATCTTTGACAAGATATAATATTCAAATCTGAACCACATATAATGAATACGGTAGATTAGTGTTTTGTACAGACCATGAAGGGAATAAACAATGCTACTCCTCCTCTATGGTTGACATGTTCTTGTATGTGCCCTTGTCCGCTCAGTAAAAATAATAATTGCCCTCGTAAAACGAAGATTTCATGACAAAAGATTTAAGTAGTCGCGCGATTGGTCGATCCCAACGTCACACGATTGCCGGCATTCAGCATTCGTTGCCAACTTTATCACGCTAAGTCACCGGAATAAGACTTAAAATTTAACCGCCTATACAATATAGCGAGTCATTCATCGTCGTTGAGCAACACAGTAAAGCGTCAAAAGATGTTGCATTTGTGTGAATTCATTTATATCGTGGTAATTTTTTGTTTCAGTTATTTTAAGTGTTATGTATGTGCTGACTTTTTACCTTTTCGTTTGCATCCACACTTTCTACAATTTCTTCTCCATGCCAGTTCGGAATGTTTACTGAGGGAATTGCTGTTCCCCTCAGGGGCTCAGCATTAATTTGCTGAGTACGGGCTTGGCGAACCCGGGGTCCTGAGCTGTGGGCTGTGTCGCGCCAACAGTCCGCTACACCGTAAGCTCTGAGCGTGCTTCAACGACCATCGTTCGGCGCGACGGTGGAACGTTGTACGTTTCAGAGCCCGGGGATCTTGGCTTAATCGCCCGGGTCGCGAGGACGGTACAAACCTCTATAAAAAAAACCTCAATCTCAAGGTGTGCTACGTGCCGAGGAGATGCATGGCTGTTGAGGTAGAACAGTCATTAGCGAGCAACCTCTGAGGAACCTGCCGCACCTCAGTTGTATAAGGCTTATCCAGGCAAGCGGGGTTCTGCCTGGGTGGACTCTTATTTCCCTAGCTGCTCGTGGGACCACGATGAAAAGAACCCAAAGTAACGCTGGTGGGCGTTTAACCACCGTCTCTAAGAGAGGAAAGGTTGAGTACAATGCTGAGAAATATGACCCTCAGTCGTTCCCTGCCTTGGAAACGCCATGGGAGGAACGTAGGGCAAGAAATCGAGGTGAGGCCTATGCCCCCCGATACTTAGTATGTTCCTGGACTGACGGTGAGTCGTTCACCAACACAAAGCCCCTGTTTTTTGTTGAACACGTTGAGGATAAATTCGGCGAGGTGGAAGGCATGTCAAAGATGCGATCCGGCTCTGTCCTTATTACGACGTCATCCCCAGCACAGTCACGAGCACTGCTTGCCTGTGACAAGCTGGGTGAAGTTCACGTGACGATCACTCCTCATAAGAGCCTCAACATGGTACAGGGTATAATCTTCCATTAAGATCTTCTGTTGCAGACCGATGACGAGCTACGTAAGAACTTGGAGCGGAGAGGAGTTCATTTTATACGGCGAGTGCATAGGGGTCCGAAGGACAACAGGGTCGCAACCGGCGCATTCATCTTGGCCTTCGAGGGTGACACGTTGCCTGCCAACTCCACCTGTCGAGAGTGTGGACGTGCGGAACACCCTAACATCCCTTGTGCACCTCCTCCACTTTGTGTGAACTGTGGACAACACCACTCCCCTTGCTCGCCCACCTGCTCTGTTCTGCATAGAGAGAGGAAGATAATGGAATATAAAACCATGGATAGGCTGTCTTACTCGGAGGCGAAGAGGAAATACGAAAAACTGCATCCCATCAGTATGAAGACATCCTTTGCTGCAGCCGTATCTTCATCTACAGAATTGCCACGTGTGCAGTCGGTCCTAGTGGGCTCCCAGGCCCAACCATCTACCTCTGCCCCCCTAACTACTGGGGGCACCTCAAATTCCACCGCCCCCAAAGATCCTGCTTTGGGAGCGGTAACCACCACACCAAAGGGGACATTGGTCCCCACCCCAGAGCCAGAGCAACAACAGCCTGCTCTGGCTCCTCGCGCTAGGGAGGGGTCGCTCGGATCCCTTCCCTCTAAGGTTTCTCCCGCTGAATCAGCGGATGCCAGTGGATGGCAGAAAGTACTGCCAGCTGGTCGTAGGGCTGCACGCCGCTCCTCAGTCCTGGGGACTGAGCTGGCAACGCCCTCCCAGCATGAGAAACCAAAAGAGAAGCGTGAAACCAAGAAGAAGAAAGAAGAAACCGCCCAAGGAGAAGGATATCCCGGTGGCAACCTTGCCACCACCCCCCTCCACCTCTTCTTCTGAGGACGAGATAGAGATCCTCGCGTCCCCCAAAGACTTGGCAATTGCCGAGTCTGCGGAAGTCATGGACGTTGAGGCTCTGCCTCAGAAATCGGCGACGGCAGAAGATACTGCGACCCCTACCGCGCCGCCGAATTCAGCATGTCCCAGCGACCAGGAGGCTCTCTGATCCTCCAGTGGAACTGTGGCGGATTTTTCCACCATCTGCCAGAGTTACAGCACTTGTTGTGCCGCTTCCCAGCGTTTTGTGTAGCCCTGCAGGAAACCTGGTTTCCTGCTAATAGGACCCCAGCCCTTCGTGGGTATCGGGGCTATTACAAAAATCGTCTCTTATATGACAGGGTCTCTGGAGGTGTCTGTATCTACGTCCTTACCACTGTCCCCAGTGCCGCTGTGCCTCTACACACGACTCTTGAGGCGGTGGCTGTTCGGATCCGGGCTATGCAGGAACTGACGATCTGTTCACTTTACATTCCTCCAGATGAGATGATTTCAATTACTGACCTTGCTACCCTGGTGGCACAACTTCCCCCACCATTTCTGATTCTGGGGGACTTCAATGCTTACCATCCCTTGTGGGGTGGAGTGCAGACAACAGCTCGCGGTAGGGACATAGAGACGCTCTTATCGCAGCAAGACGTCTGCCTGTTAAACACTGGTGCACCCACGCATTTTTGCATGGCACGAGGCACCTACTCAGCTATAGATCTCTCCGTTTGTACCCCGAGCCTGCTCCCGCATTTCCAGTGGAGGGTCCATGATGACCTTTGCAACAGCGACCATTTTCCCATCCTCGTGTTGCTCCTGGATTTTCAACCTCCGGGCTGCCCATCTCGATGGTCTCTCCGTCGAGCTGATTGGCAACGCTACACCTCAGTTGCAACGGTTCCTGTTCCACTGCCAGCTGACGTGGACATGGCGATTGACCAGGTAACCAGCACGATAGTCTCAGCCGCTGAGTCAACCATTCCCACCACTTCTGGCTCCCCACGGCGTAAGTCTGTGCCCTGGTGGACGCCGGAAATCGCTGAGGCCATTCGGGATCGTCGTCGGGCGCTCCAGCGCCATCGTCGACACCCCACTGTCGAAAACCTAATAGATTTTAAATGGCTCCGGGCCCGGGCTCGACAGCTCATCAGGCAGGGTAAACGGGACTGTTGGGAGACGTATGTCGCCAGCATCGGCCGTCGCGCCTCAGCATCTCGGGTGTGGTCGCAGGTTCGGCGCCTATTTGGGTACCGTCCACCGGCGGCGATTCCCAGCATACGCATCCAGGGTACCCTATGCACCGACCCGATTTCCATTGCAGAACACATGACCGAGCATTATGCTCGCACCTCTGCAACATGTGAATACAGTGCAGACTTCCGTGCGCTGAAGGAGCGTGTTGAACAGAGACGGCTGTCCTTTCACACACGTCGCGCCGAAGTGTACAACTCTGCTTTCAGTAAATGGGAATTCGAAACTGCCATTGCCGCATGCCCCGATACCTCTCCAGGACCGGACAGAATCCACAGCCAGTTCATCCGGCACCTTTCCGTGGAGTTTCAACACCAGCTTCTCGCCCTGTTTAACCGTTTATGGGTGGAGGGGGCTTTCCCGTCACAATGGCGGGAAAGCATCGTTATCCCCATGATGAAACCTGGTGCTGACCCACAGGTGGCTGATAGTTACCGCCCAATCAGCCTCACCAACGTTCTGTGCAAGCTATTCGAACGTATGGTGAGCCAGCGGCTTATGTGGATCCTAGAACATCGGGGTCTGTTGTCCCCTGTCAAGGGGGTTTCCGCCAAGGCCGCTCGACTGTTGACAACCTAGTGGCTCTGGAGTCAGCCATTCGTACGGCATTTAGCAGGCGTGAGCACCTTGTTGCCGTCTTTTTCGACCTCAGAAAGGCCTACGATACCACTTGGCGCCACCACATTCTGGCTACACTGCACGGTTGGGGATTGCGAGGTCCGCTCCCACTTTTTATTCAGAACTTCCTTTCCCTCCGATCTTTTCGGGTACGGGTTGGTACTTCCCTCAGCTCCTCTCACGTCCAGGAGAACGGTGTCCCACAGGGCTCTGTACTTAGTGTACCCCTATTTTTAATTGCCATCAATGGACTTGCTGAGGCAGTGGGGTCTTCGGTTTCTTCTTCTTTGTTTGCCGATGACTTCTGCCTATACTTCAGCTCAGCTAGCGTTGGGGTAGCTGAAAGGCGTCTACAGGGAGCCATTCGAAAAGCGCAGTCATGGGCCTCAACCCATGGGTTCCAGTTTTCTCCATCGAAAACCCGGGTTATGCACTTCTGCCGCCGTCGAGCTGTCCATTTGGACCCAGAGCTATATTTATATGATGAACTTCTTCGTGTCGAAGAGACTCACCGATTTCTTGGCATGCTCTTCGACAACCGGCTCACTTGGGTGCCTCATCTTCGCCAGCTCAAGCAGAAGTGCGTGAGGTACCTCAATATCCTAAGCTGCCTCAGCCACACTAGTTGGGGAGCCGCCCGTACGAGTCTTTTGCAGCTCTACAGGGCGCTGATTCAGTCGCGATTGGATTACGGGAGCTTTGTGTATGGTTCAGCAGCCCCATCTGCATTGCAGGCCTTGGACCCAGTACTTCACAGTGGGGTCCGTTTAGCGACAGGGGCCTTTCGGACAAGTCCAGTGGAAAGCCTACTAGCCGAAGCTGGAGTCCTTCCCCTGCGATTTCGGCGGCGGCAGCTGTTGGCCTCCTATGCTGCCCATGTTCATGAGGTACCACATCATCCGAATCACAGGCTTCTTTTTCCAACTGCTGCACTTCCATCTCCACAACGACGACCGAGTCGGGTCTTCCGATCGCGGTGCGTGTTCGTTCCGTCCTGTCGTCTCTTGAGTCCCTTCCTATCCCTCCTGCTTTTCACAGGCCTTACCGCATCGCTCCCTGGTCACTTTCACGTCCACAGCTTCGGCTGGACTTGGCGCATGTATCAAAAGCCTCTGTAGCGCCACTGAGTCTCCGTCGCCAGTTTCAGGCGGTTTTAGAGTCGTTCTGTGGCGCGGACGTCGTGTACACGGATGGTTCTGTGGTCGACGGCCGTACTGGCTATGCATACGTCCATGGTGAGCATACTGAACAGCATACACTGCCCTGTGGAAGTAGCGTGTTCACAGCGGAACTAGTTGCCATCTATCGGGCACTTGAACATCTCAGAGGTTGCCATGGGGACTCTCTGGTCATCTGTTCTGACTCCCTTAGTGGTTTGCAAGCCCTCGGCAAATGTTTCCCGAAACATCCTTTGGTGCAATCCGTACAGGAGTCTCTTTCCAGGCTTGTTCGGTCTGGTCGCTCGGTGGTCTTTGTTTGGACCCCAGGCCACATCGGCATTCCTGGAAACGAACGTGTGGATCAGCTGGCTAAGCAGGCTACTTCCTCCAGTCCATTGGCTATTGGTCTTCCAGAGAGCGATCTCCGACTGGAGTTCCATCGGAAGATCCGTTGCCTGTGGGACTACGAGTGGGCTAACTCTGCTCACCCCAACAAGCTTCGTGCAGTGAAGCTCTCTACGGCCGCATGGAAGTCCTCACTGCGGTCGTCTCGTAGGGAATCTGTTGTTCTCTGCCGCCTACGAATCGGCCACACATGGCTGACGCATGGCCACCTTCTTCGGCGGGAGGACGCACCACAGTGTGACTGTGGCGCCCCATTGACAGTGGTTCACATCCTGGTGGACTGTCGACTTTTAATTGTTTTGCGACAATCTTTAATCTCCCAGATGCGCTTCCTTTTATGTTAGGGGACGATGATGCTATGGTCGATCGTGTTTTAGGTTTTATTCGCGCAACTGGCTTTTATGGGTCTATGTAGTGGTGGGGCCTATAAGCCCGCCCTGTCGGGCTTCACCCCGCCAGAACAATAGGCCACTCTCATTTTACGGTTTATGACTTGCTTTTTAACTACGGATTTTAAAGTGTGCAGAGTGGCTGGCTCATCCTGTATTATTTTGTGATCAGCCAGCCACACGCTTCTGCAGCCTTGTTTTAGTGTTCTGTCTATTTTGTCCACTCCTGTCTTGTCCATTGTTCTGTTATCATTTTACGATTGACTGTCGCTCTGTACCTGGAGCATCCTGGACTTAGAGTAGTATGCGACGAAAAGGAAACTTTTAACAGTTCACTCCTAGCTGGGAACAGGGGACTGATAACCCAGCAGTTGAGTCCCCTTTAAACATCAACAACAACAACAACAAGGAATTGCTGTTGGTAATAACTTCTTTCTTGAAGTTAGCCCTAGAAGCTCATTTCTCAGATCCCGTTCATAATCCTCAGACCGAAAATGACCTGAACACACACGCACAGTTTTCACATTCACTTTGTCCTTGCGTTTGCATCGAACAAGCCATTCACGTTGCAGGTGCTCATCCTTGGAAAAAACGTGATAAATAACGTTCGTCGTAGTTCCAGCAGTATTAGTGCATTGTGCCACGGCACAATTACAGTGACCCTTGCTCATGACTGCCTCGAAACAAGCTACTTTTCTTCGACGTACACGGCGACTTCCGTGTCCTGCTCAGTGCACAATACTGCAGCGTCCTCGCCGTGACGTCACGGCGCGCAAAGGCGTCTGGGAGTTTTCTGCTCGCCAGGCGCCGGAATGGCCTACCTGCTATTTCTATATACCTTGGTGGTGATGACAAACACCAGCCGGCTGCTTGCTGCTGGTGGTAGTGCGATCTGTCGCCCATCTCCAGAGGCAGGTGGCTAGCGGGGTTGATGGTGGGGGCAGCAGACGCGCCGACCCGCGCCGGCCGCAAGGGCGAGGAGGCGCTCGACGTGGAAAGAGCGCCTGCTACCGGTGCAGCCACGGGGGGCGCGCGTCTTACAGGCACGCTGACCCGTGCGACCGTGCGAGACTCCGCGGCACGCGAACCACCTCGTGGATTGGCGAGACGGGTCACGGCGGTGGTGCAGCCAGGGATACAAGGTCTCCCTCTGTTAAAAGAAAACGAATGCTGTTATAATACACTCAGAATGCTTACACTACCGAACAACATTTACTTAATAAAAATTTCTGAATACGGGGAAAATAATCTTACCGATTTCAGCTCACAGATGTGAATCTTCATCACCTCGCAGCACAAGGCGCCGATCGGGTGTGGTTTCGGCGTTGAGCCACTGATCGAGGCTATCCTCCTCCTCCCATCTCATATCAATTACACCCAGGTTAGAATAATAGGGGCTGTAATAAAAAAAGTAGATATGAATTGTAGAACATGTTATCACTCCAAATAATTGCTAAAACAATATATATATATATATAATTGACGAGAAATGACGGCAGTAGTACATACATGATGCCCCACGCTTTTGCCTTTCCTCCCATTCCGCAGCCTGATTATGGACCCACATGGGGATGCCATCTACTTCATGCTGGGTGGGAGGACTATGCGGTGTTTGATGCTGCTATATGTTCATATGTTTGTAATTCTATCGGACCAAACTGCGTGGTCATCAGTCCATAGCTTACAAACTACTTAAACTAAGGTAAACTAACCTACGGACAACACACACACCCATGCCCAGGGAGGACTCGAACCTTCACGGCGAGCAACCGTGCGCTCCGCAGCGAGACGCTTTAGACCGTTCGGCTACTCCACCGCGGCTTGATGCTGCTGTTGTCTTCCTGCTGCTGCAGCTAGCTCTTCATCCAGCTGTTTCAGAAGTTGAGGGATGAACGCCGTAATAACAGTAACAAAAAAGAAATCTTCAGACATTTGATTCTACATTGTATTTCTGGGTTATAGGAAGATCAACTACAATATCTGTAAAGAATCGGCAATTGATCCTAAATATCTAAAAATGCGAAAGAAATCCGTTTCACTTTGCGAAAAACCAGTCAAATCTACAGGTTGCGGAAAAAATCAATTAATTACAGCTTAAAAAAAATTGTAGGGAACGTGGCCTAAAGGCGCATATCGTTTCGGCTGTAAATGATTTATTTGCTTGGAATACCGCGTATCTACGAAAACCGAAAGATTTATTAAATGATTCTCTTACAGAAACAACATAAGTGCATTACGATGTGATGCGTGAATAAAATTCAAACTAGTAGCGAAATATTAATAAGTTCTATGCACCAAGTATGAAAACTAAGTCAGCTTACCCGGAAATTCTTCTTGGCGAGACTTTTTCCCGCCCTCAGGGGCTCAGCATTAATTTGCTGAGTACGGGCTTGGCGAACCCGGGGTCCTGAGCTGTGGGCTGTGTCGCGCCAACAGTCCGCTACACCGTAAGCTCTGTGCGTGTTTGAACGACCATCGTTCGGCGCGACGGTGGAACGTTGGACGTTTCAGAGCCCGGGGATCTTGGCTTAATCGCCCGGGTCGCGAGGACGGTACAAACCTCTATAAAAAACCCTCAATCTCAAGGTGTGCTACGTGCCGAGGAGATGCATGGCTGTTGAGGCTGAACAGCCGCTAGGGAGCAACCTCTGAGGAACCTGCCGCAACTCAGTTGTATGAGGCTTACCCAGGCAAGCAGGGCTCTGCCTGGGTGGACCTTTAGTTCCCTAGCTGCTCGTGGGACCAGCATGAAACGAGCAAATAAAAGCGTGGCCGGTCGCGAACACGGCGTCTCTAAGCGTGGTAGAGGAGATTCCAATTCTGCAGTATTAAACCCCCGTTCGTTCCCTTCCCTGGTTACGCCATGGGAGGAACGCCGGGCCAGAAGTCAAGGAGAGTCTTATGCCCCTCGATACTTGGTGTGCACACGTACTGATGGGGAATCCTTTGCGTCAACAAAGCCACTGTTTTTTGTCGAGCATCTGGAGGACAAGTACGGAGAGGTGGAGGGTATGTCCAAGATGCGATGTGGGTCACCCCTCAGGGGCTCAGCATTAATTTGCTGAGTACAGGCTTGGCGAACCCGGGGTCTTGAGCTGTTGGCTGTGTCGCGCCAACAGTCCGCTACACCGTAAGCTCTGTGCGTGCTTCAACGACCATCGTTCAGCGCGACGGTGGAACGTTGGACGTTTCAGAGCCCAGGGATCTTGGCTTAATCGCCCGGGTCGCGAGGACGGTACAAACCTCTATAAAAAAAACCTCAATCTCAAGGTGTGCTGCGTGCCGAGGAGATGCATGGCTGTTGAGGTTGAACAGCCGCTAGCGAGCAACCTCTGAGGAACCTGCCGCACCTCAGTTGTATAAGGCTTACCCAGGCAAGCGGGGCTCTGCCTGGGTGGACGTTTAGATCCCAAGCTGCTCGTGGGGCCACAATGAAACGAGCAACAGATAACGTTGGTGGACGTACAACCACCGTCTCAAAGCGTGGGAAGTTTCATGCCACTTATTATGACCCCAAGTCGTTCCCTTCCTTGGCTACGCCCTGGGAGGAACGCAGGGCTGCTAACAACAATGAACCATATTCGCCAAAATATCTTGTATGTACGAGGACTGATGGGGAATCATTTACATCAGTCAAGCCTCAGTTCTTCGTAGAACATCTGGAGGAGAAGTTTGGAGAGGTGGAGTCCCTCTCCAAGATGCGTAATGGCTCTGTCTTGATCCTCACCGCATCCACAGCCCAGTCGCGGGCGTTGCTTGCTTGCGATAAGCTGGGAGATATCGCGGTCAACATTGCGCCACATAAGTCGCTCAATCTGCTCCAGGGCATTATTTTCCACAGAGATCTCCTCTTACAATCTGATGAGGAGCTGCGCGCCAACCTCGAGCAGCGAGGTGTTCACTTTGTCCGGCGCATCCATCGTGGGTCTAAGGACAATAAGGTTGCCACCGGTGCCTTCATTGTAGCCTTCGAAGGCGATACACTGCCAGAGAAGGTGAAGGTGATGTGCTACCGGTGTGATGTAAAACCCTACATCCCTCCTCCCATGAGATGCTTCCAGTGCTGGAAGTTTGGGCATATGTCGTCCCGTTGCCCTTCCAGCGCCACTTGCCGGGATTGTGGACGTCCAGCCCACCCGGATGCCCCATGTACTCCGCCGCCCGTCTGCGTGAACTGTGGCCAGGAGCATCCTCCCTGCTCGTCACAATGTCCTATGCTCCGGAAAGAGAGGAAAATTATTGAATATAAGACCTTGGACCGGTTGACCTATACTGAGGCGAAAAAGAAGTATGAGCGCTTGCACCCAGTAGCCATGACGACTTCTTTTGCAGCAATTGCATCGTCAGCACCATCTATGGCGACACCCATCTCTTCTAATTCTTTTTCTGTGGGCCCCCAGGGCCACAAACCTACATCTGCCCCCAAGGTGGTTGGGGGCTCCCTTCCTTCATCTGCTCCCAAGATAATTGCCTCGGCAGCAACCTCCACCCTTCTGCCAGAGACACAACAACCTTCTCCGGCACCCCTCGTTCGGAAGGGGTCCCTTGGGACACTCCCTTCCGAGGGTTCCGCCCGTGTCGCTTCCGACACACGCCAGCAGCAGGCAAAACCGAGGGCTGCTGGATGCAGGGCCTCATGCTCCTCCTCAGTCCCTGAGGCTGAGAAGCCAGCCCTGCCGGCGAAGCCCCCAAGGGGCAAGAAGGACCGGAGGAAAAAAGTTGACAACTACGACGTGAAGGGTACCACGGTGGCTCCCGAGCCACCTCACCACTCCACCTCGACCTCTGGGGACGAGGTGGAGATTCTAGCGTCCCCAGACGACCTCGCCGTCGGGGACATCACAGAACTAATGGATACTGAGTCAGAACGAAGGCAGACAACGGATCTGAGTGACGCTGATTTGTAATCTCCATGTCTTCCCAGTTATCAGAGAGCATTATCCTCCAGTGGAACTGCGGCGGTTTCTTTCCCCACCTGGCTGAGCTACGACACCTTTTAAGCACAACACCTGCCTTCTGCATTGCCTTACAGGAAACGTGGTTTCCAGCAATGCGGACCCCAGCCCTTCGTGGCTACAGGGGATATTACTGTAACCGTAGCTCATATAACAGGGTCTCAGGTGGTGTATGTGTGTATGTCCTTACTTCTGTTCATAGTGAACCTGTGCCCCTTCGTACACCACTAGAAGCAGTGGCTGTTAGGGTAAGGACAACACAAGAGTTTACCGTCTGCAGCCTTTATCTCCCTCCAGATGGTGACCTCTCTTCGAATGATTTGGCTGCACTTATATCGCAACTACCCCCGCCTTTCTTCTTATTGGACGACTTCAACGCCCATAACCCATTGTGGGGTGGTACTTCGCTTTCTGGCCGAGGCAGAGTAGTCGAGTCTTTACTTTCTCAACTCGACCTCTGCCTATTAAATACTGGTGCCCCCACACACTTTAGTGTGGCACATGGCACGTTCTCGGCCATTGATTTATTGATCTGCAGCCACAGCCTTCCACCATCTGTCCACTGGAGAGCCCACGACGACCTGTGTGGCAGTGACCATTTCCCCTTTTCCTGTCACTCCCACAACGTCAGTCACCAGGACGCCCCCCCAGGTGGGCTTTGGGCAGGGCTAACTGGGAGGATTACACGTCCACTGCTATTGTTCGACCTCCCCCCTCGATTCCATCGATGTGGTGGTCGAGGGCGTCACTCACACCATTGTTTCTGCTGCAAAAGCTGCAATTCCATGCTCCACAGGGTGCCCACGGCGTAAGGCAGTGCCGTGGTGGTCGCCGGAAATAGCTGAGGCTATTAGAGATCGTAGGCGGGCCCTACAGCGCTATAAGCGTCACCCCTCTCAGGAGCATCTCATTGATTTTAAACGGCTTCGCGCTCGTGCTCGCCAGTTAATTCGAAGACGGAAACAGGAGTGTTGGGAGAGGTACGTCTCCACTATTGGGACGGGTACCTCGGCATCACAGGTCTGGGGTAGGATCAGGCGGTTAAAGGGAATGCCGGCCGCGGTGGCCGAGGGGATTGAGGCGCTCCAGTCACGGTCCGCACGGCCACTGCGGTCGGGGGTTCGAATCCCCCCTCGGGCATGGATATTTGTGCCGTTCTTAGTTGTAAGTAGTTCATAAGTAGTTTGTAAGTTTAGGGACTGATGACCCCGTAGTTAAGTCCCATAGACTCTACAAACATTTGAACATTTAAAGGGAATACCGTCACCAGCGGGAATACCCGGAATCTCCACAAATGGAGTTCTATGTACGGACCCGGCCACACTTGCAGAGATGTTTGCCAAGCATTATGCCCGCGCCTTTGCCTCTGCAAACTATCCACCGGCCTTCCGTACATTGAAGGAGCGGGTAGAACGCCAGCACTTCTCCTTTCGTACCCGCCGTTCTGAATCCTACAACAGTCCTTTCACTGAGTGGGAGCTCCTCAGTGCTCTTCGACAATGTCCTGACACGGCACCAGGGCCTGATAGCATCCATAGTCAAATGCTGAAAAATCTCTCAGCAGATAGTCGGCGTAACATACTTGCGGTCTATAATCGCATTTGGTGTGATGGTGTTTTCCCGTCACAGTGGCGGGAGAGTATCATCATTCCAGTGCTTAAGCCCGACAAACATCCTCTTTCCTTGGATAGCTATCGGCCCATTAACCTGACTAACGTGCCATGCAAACTGTTGGAGCGGATGGTCAGTCGGCGGTTGTGTTGGATTCTTGAGACTTGGGGATTATTGGATCCATGCCAGGGCGGTTTTCGCCAGGGTCGATCTACCACCGATAATCTGGTGTACCTCGAGTCTGCAATCCGCACAGCCTTTTCCCGGCGCCAACACCTTGTTGCCGTCTTCTTCGATATGCACAAAGCATACGATACGACCTGGAGACGACACATCCTCAACACTTTATATGCCTGGGGCCTCCGGGGCTCCCTACCGATTTTTATTCAGAATTTTTTAGCCGTCCGTACCTTTCGTGTTCAAGTTGGAGCTTCCCTGAGCTCCTCTCATATCCAGGAAAAGGGGGTTCCTCAGGGTTCCGTTATAAGCGTCCCATTATATTTAATCGCCATCAACGGTTTAGCCACAGCGGTTGGATCGTCGGTGTCCCCCTCTCTTTATGCTGACGACTTTTGTCTCTCTTTTAGTTCCTGCAGCACCCAAGTTGCCGAGCGCAGGTTGCAAGGTGCTATTCAGAAGGTGCAAACCTGGGCGCTTACCCACGGCTTTCAGTTTTCTGCCTCCAAGACCAGAGTGATGCACTTCTGTCAGCGTCGGACTGTCCACCCGCACCCTGACCTTTATATTAATGACGAACTACCTTCTGTAGTTGAAACTCATCGTTTTTTAGGACTGGTCTTTGACGCCCGGCTGACATGGATCCCCCACATTCGTCAGTTGAAACGGAAGTGCTGGCGCCATCTCAACCTTCTCAGACACTTGGGTCATACGAACTGGGGTGCCGACCGCTCCACACTGTTGCGGCTTTACACGGCGTCTCGATTTTGGGTGCAATGCCTATGGGTCTGCGGCACCTTCGGCACTGCACCTACTGGACCCCATTCACAACTGTGGGGTCCGCATCACGACGGGTGCCTTCCGCACCAGTCCCGTGGACAGTTTACTTGCAGAGGCCGGGGTCCCACCTCTGCGGATCTGCCGCCAGCAACTGCTCGCGGCCTATGCTGCTCATGTTCATAGCACGCCAGGCCACCCGAACCAACGTTTGCTTTTCTCCCGCACGGTCGTCCGTCCTCAACAACAGCGACCCCGTACCGGTCACATGATCGCCTTCCGTGTCAGGTCCCTTCTGTTGGAAATCGAGTCTTTCCCTGTCCCATCTCTGCATTGGGCCCGTACGCGTACGCCCCCATGGTGTGTACCGAGGCCATGCTCTAGGCTGGACATGGCCGATAGGCCTAAAGACTCTGTTCCTCCAGAGGCACTCCGCCGTCAGTTCTTTGCTGTTGTTGCAGAGTACACTGGACACGACATCGTCTATACGGACGGTTCGTTGGTTCGTGGCCGTGTTGGCTTTGCCTATGTTCATGGCGATCACACCGAGCAGCGGTCTCTGCCGGATGGCTGCAGTGTGTACACTGCCGAGTTGGTGGCCATTCTCCGTGCTCTTGAGCATATGCGCTCCTGCTCAGGTGGGTCTTTTCTGCTCTGCAGTGCTCCCTGAGCAGTCTTCGCGCGCTCGATCAATGTTATTCACGTTCCTCCTTGGTGCTGGCTATCCATGAGACACTTTTTGCTCTCGACTAGTCAGGACGCTCTGTAGTCTTCATTTGGTCTCCTGGTCACATTGGTATCCCGAACAACGAACGAGCCGATGAGCTAGCCAAACAGACTGTCCATGCGTCCGTGTTAGACATTGGTCTCCCGGCCTCAGATTACCAGTCTGTGTTGCGCCATAGAGTACGTGAGCTTTGGGCCGCAGAGTGGCATAGCCTGAGCCATCCCAACAAACTCAGGGCAATAAAGGAGACCACAGCTGTGTGGCACTCGTCTATGCGGGCCTCTCGCCGGGACTCGGTAGTCCTGTGCCGGATCCGCATCGGCCACACTTGGCTGACCCATGGCCATCTCCTCTGCAGTGAGGACCCGCCTCGTTGCCGTTGTGGCTGTCCCTTGACGGTGGCCCACATTTTGATGGACTGTCATCTTTTAGCCGCTCTGCGGCGGGATTTTAATTTTCCTGTAAATTTATCTGATGTTTTACGTAATGATGTCATTATGGCTGATTCTGTTTTAGGTTTTATTCGTGACAGCGGGTTTTACAACTCTATATGAAGCTTGTGTTGCCCCGTGGCTGACCTTTCCTATTTTATTTTCATGGTCGGTCAACCACGAACTTTGGCTTTGTCATTTTATTTCCACACTTGTTTATTGTTTCCGTGTGATTGTGTCCTTTCGTGTTGTCTCCTGCCTTGTTGTCCTTTGTCGAATTTCTTTACATTTTATTGATTGAGTTTTCCTCCCGTAGCAGTTTTAACTCTGGGCGAACTTTTCCGTGTTTCCACACTTATCTCGCTCTTTGATGGAGTGGGGGACTGATGACCTCCGCAGTTTTGTCCCCCTAAAACAGCAAACTAACCAACCAACCGATGTGGGTCAGTCTTGATAACGACGTCATCCCCAGCACAGTCGCGGGCTTTGCTCGCCTGTGAGAAGCTGGGTGATGTTCCCGTTACAATAACACCTCACAAGAGCATTAAAATGGTCCAGGGTATCGTCTACCATCGAGATCTTCTGTTACAGTCTGATGATGAGCTACGGTCGAACCTGGAGCGGCGCGGTGTCCATTTTATCCGGCGCATCTATAGGGGTCCTAAGGACAACAGGGTTGCAACCGGTGCTTTCATCTTGGCTTTTGAGGGCGACACCTTGCCTGAAAAAGTCAAGGTGATGGTGTACCGGTGTGATGTAAAGCCCTACGTCCCTCCCCCTATGCGCTGCTTTAAGTGCTGGAGGTTCGGGCACATGTCCTCCCGCTGTGAGACCAACCCCACATGTCGGGAGTGTGGACGTCCATCTCATCCAGACGTCTCTTGTGTCCCTCCTCCAGTCTGTGTTAACTGCGGCCAACATCATTCGCCTTGCTCACCAGATTGCTCAGTGCTCCATAAAGAGCGGAATATCATGGAGTATAAAACCCTGGACAGACTGACCTATTCAGAGGCACGGCGCAAATACACAAAGCTGCACCCCGTGACCATGGGCAAAAGTTTTGCAACAGCTGTTCAAACGCTTCCAACTCTGATACCATCTGCTCCGATACTCTCAGTGGGGCCATAGGCAGAACCATCCAATCCCCCTCCCTCGGCAGCGGGGGGCGGATCTTCCTGTATTGCTCCCAAACCATCTACCTCGGAAGCAATACCACCCCAACCAATAGGGACACTGGTCCCCACCCCCGAGCCAGAGAAGCAACAGCCTTCTCTGGCTCCTCTCGCGAGGAAGGGTTCGGTTGAGTCCCAACCCTCCTCGGCTTCTTCTTCTGGTACGACAGCTACTGGCCAGTGGCAAACAGTGCCAAAGAAGGCTGGTCGTCGGGCCGCAAGGTCTTCCTCAGTCTCAGAGACTGAGTCCCCGACGCCCTCCAGACGTGAGAAGCCAAAAGACCAGCGAGAGGCTTCGAAAAAGAAGGACAAACACGTGAAGACCAAAGGAACCCTAGTGGTTCCCCCACTTCCGCCCCCGCCCTCTTCCTCTGAGGACGAGGACGAAGTGAAGATACTAGCTTCCCCTGAGGACCTAGCACTTGAAGGTCCACCAGAAACGATGGACGTGGATTCCACAGCTTCACGAGCAGTGTCAGCAAGTGAGCATGAGGTTTAACTACTATTCCATATGACCTCATGTCTTCCCAGTTAATGGAAAGCGTTATTCTCCAGTGGAACTGCGGCGGTTTTTTCACCCGTCTGGCTGAACTGCGACACCTTTTGAGCATAACACCTGCTTTCTGCATTGCCCTCCAGGAAACATGGTTTCCGGCAATGCGGACCCCTGCCCTCCGGGGCTACAGGGGATATTATTGTAATCGCAGCCAGTATAACAGGGTATCAGGTGGTGTGTGTGTGTATGTCCTTACCTCTGTATATAGCGAGTCTGTGCCCCTTCAGACGCCGTTGGAAGCGGTGGCTGTTAGGGTAAGGACAACACAAGAGTTCACCGTTTGCAGTCTTTACCTCCCTCCTGATGGTGATGTCTCTCAGACTGTTTTGGCTGCACTACTTTCTCAACTCCCCCCACCTTTCTTACTACTGGGCGACTTTAATGCCCATAACACCTTGTGGGGTGGTTCCACGATTTCTGGCCGGGACAGAGTAGTCGAGGACTTACTATCTCGTCTTGACCTCTGCCTCTTGAACACGGGTGCCCCCACACATTTTAGTGTGGCGCATGGCACGTTCTCAGCCATTGATCTGTCTATTTGCAGCCATAGCCTTTCACCATCTGTCCACTGGAGAGCCCACGATGACTTGTGCGGCAGTGACCATTTTCCCATTTTCCTGTCACTCCCACAACGTCAGTCCCCAGGGCGCCTGCCCAGGTGGGCCCTACACCAGGTTTACTGGGACGACTTTACCTCCACTGCCACTGTTGGTCCTCCCCCACTCGACGACGTCGATGTGGCGGTCGAGGGCGCCACGCGTACCATTGTTTCAGCTGCAGAAGCTACCGTTCCCCGTTTGTCAGGGTCCCCACAGCGTACGACGGTACCATGGTGGTCGCCAGAGGTCGCAACGGCTATCAGAGATCACCAGCGGGCCTTACAACGGTACCAGCGGCACCCGTCTCTGGAGCACCTCGTAGCTTTCAAGCGGCTCCGTGCACGTGCACGTTATCTCATTAAGAGACGAAAGCAAGAGTGTTGGGAGAGGTAAGTCTCCACTATTGGCGCAGGTACCTCCACCACCCAGGTCTGGAACAAGATAAAGCGTTTAAGGGGACACCCAACACCAGCAGGAATCCCTGGGATCTCTGTGAATGGCATAGTATGCACGGACCCGGCCACGCTTGCAGAGCTGTTTGCCGGGCATTATGCTCATGCCTTCTCCTCTCAGAATTACCTCCCAGCTTTCCGTACATTAAAGGAGCAGGTGGAACGCCAGCCCCTCTCCTTTACCACCCGCCGTACGGAGGCATATAACATGCCGTTCACAGAGTGGGAATTCCTAAGCGCTCTTAAAAAGTGTCCGGACACGGCTCCAGGACCCGATAGCATCCACAGCCAGATGTTGAAACATCTTTCAGCGGAGAGCCAGCGTAATCTTCTTGCGCTCTTCAACCACATCTGGTGCGACGGGGTATTCCCTTCACAGTGGCGTGAGGGTATCATCATACCGGTGATGAAACCATGCAAAAACCCTGCTCATTTGGATAGCTATCGGCCCATTATGCTGCAATGTCCTCTGTAAGCTGTTGGAGCGCATGGTCAGTAGGCGGTTGTGCTGGATCCTCGAGACTCGGGGCTTACTGGCTCCATGCCAGGGCGGGTTCCGCCAGGGTCACTCCACCACCGACAACTTGGTGTACCTCGAGTCCGCGATCCGCACAGCCTTTGCCAGGCGCCAACACCTGATAGCCGTCTTTTTTTATATGCAAAAAGCGTATGATACGACCTGGCGACACCACATACTTCGCACGTTACATGGTTGGGCTCTTCGGGGCTCACTCCCGATTTTTATTAAAAACTTTTTAGCTGTCCGTACTTTTTGTGTTCAAGTAGGTGCGTCTCGTAGTACCTCTCATGTGCAGGAAAATGGGGTTCCTCATGGCTCTGTTTTGAGTGTCCCCTTATTTTTAGTAGCCATAAACGGCTTAGCGACAGCAGTTGGGTCGTCAGTATCCCCCTCTCTCTATGCTGACGACTTCTGCATTTCTTTTAGCTCTTCCAGCACCCAAGTTGCCGAACGTAGGTTACTAGGAGCCATTCAGAAGGCACAGTCCTGGGCTCTGGCTCATGGCTTCCAATTCTCTCCTGCAAAGACCAGAGTTATGCACTTCTGTCGGCGTCGGACGGTTCATCCACAGCCCGAACTTTATCTTGACAACCACCTCTTAGAGGTTGCTGAAACTCACAGGTTTTTAGGGCTCGTATTTCATTCTCGGCTGACATGGCTCCCTCACATTCGACAGCTGAAACAGAAGTGCTGGCGCCAGCTAAATGTTCTCCGCCATCTGGGCCATACCAACTGGGGTGCCGATTGGTCCACACTGTTGCGGATATACCACGCTTTGGTGCAGTCCCGTCTGGACTTTGGATGCGTTGCCTATGGCTCCACATCCCCCTCGGCATTGCGCTTGCTGGACCCCATTCACCACTGTGGGGTTCGCACCGCGACGGGTGCTTTCCGCACCAGTTCCGTGGACAGTTTACTTGCAGAGGCCGGGGTCCCACCTCTGCGGATCCGCCGGCAGCAACTGCTCGTGGCCTATGCTGCTCATGTTCATAGCACGCCAGGCCACCCGAACCAACGTTTGCTTTTCTCCCGCACGGTCGTCCGTCCTCAACAACGGCGAACCCGTTCCGGTCACACGATCGCCTTCCGTGTCCAGTCCCTTCTGTTGGAACTAGAGTCTTTCCCTGTCCCATCTCCGCATCGGGCCCGTACGCGTACGCCCCCATGCTCTAGGCTGGACTTGGCCGGTAGACCTAAAGATTCTGTTCCTCCCGAGGCACTCCGTCGTCAGTTCTTTGCTGTTGTTGCAGAGTACACTGGACACGACATCGTCTATACGGACGGTTCGTTGGTTCGTGGCCGTGTTGGCTTTGCCTATGCTCATGGCGATCACACCGAGCAGCGGTCTCTGCCGGATGGCTGCAATGTCTACACTGCCGAGTTGGTGGCCATTCTCCGTGCTCTTGAGCATATGCGCTCCTGCTCAGGTGGGTCTTTTCTGCTTTGCAGTGAGTCTCTGAGCAGTCTTCGCGCACTCAATCAATGTTATTCACGTTCCTCCTTGGTGCTGGCTATACATGAGACACTTTTTGCTCTCGACCAGTCAGGACGCTCTGTAGTCTTCATTTGGTCTCCTGGTCACATCAGCATCCCGAACAACGAACGAGCCAATGAGCTAGCCAAACAGGCTGTCCATGCATCCGTGTTAGACATTGGCCTCCCGGCCTCAGATTACCAGTCTGTGTTGCGCCATAGAGTACGTGAGCTTTGGGCCGCAGAGTGGCATAGCCTGAGCCATCCCAACAAACTCAGGGCAATAAAGGAGACCACAGCTGTGTGGCACTCGTCTATGCGGGCCTCTCGCCGGGACTCGGTAGTCCTGTGCCGGCTCCGCATTGGCCACACTTGGCTGACCCATGGCCATCTCCTCCGTGGTGAGGACCCGCCTCGTTGCCGTTGTGGCTGTCCCTTGACGGTGGCCCACATTTTGATGGACTGCCATCTTTTAGCCGTTCTGCGGCGGGATTTTAATTTTCCTGTAATTTTATCTGAAGTTTTACATAACGATGCCAATATGGCTGATTCTGTTTTAGGTTGTATTCATGACAGCGGTTTTTACAACTCTATATGAAGCTTGTGTTGCCCCGTGGCTGACCCTTCCTATTTTAATTTCATGGTCGGTCAACCACGAACTTTGTCTTTGTCATTTTATTTCCACACTTGTTTGCTGTTTCCGTGTGATTGTGTCCTTTCGTGTTGTCTCCTGACTTGTTGTTCTTTGTCGAATTTGTTTACATTTTATTGATTGAGTGGGGTTTTCCTCCCGTAGCAATTTTAACTCTGGGCGAACTTTTCCGTGTTTCCACACTTCTCTGGCTCTTTGATGGAATGGGGGACTGATGACCTCCGCAGTTTTGTCCCCCCTAAAACATCAAACCAACCAACCAACCAACCAGACTTTTTCCCATTGCTGCTGCTGCTGGTGATGTCGCTGCTGCTGGCGATGGCGGTGGATCTCTTCATGTTGCTACTGGCGATCTTCACTGAATGAGACACAGGAGACGAAGAAGTACTATGGCATATCTGCTCATCCTTATATATGCTCTCCCCCCACCATCAACCCCCACCCCCCTGCGGGTTGGGGGGTAAGGATAGGCCCGCGGTATTCCTGCGTGTCGTAAGAGGCGACTAAAAGGAGTCTTCATACTTTTCGGCTTTCCATCTGTGGTTCCCTATTTGGGTTTGACCTTCCATTTTTCAAAATTTTTTCAGAAGAGCGAACCCTTTGGGGAAGGACACCTTACGTGGTGCAACATGTAATTCTCGTTCCATGCCATCTTATGCACCCATCATGGAATGGACTTGCGACTGCAGCTTCTATTCTGCCATCCGGCATGCCATTTCTTTTTCCCTACAAGTCGCGTCCATTGTGCACTGATATCCCAGCACCCTCCATTATGATGGTTTACATAGCACCAGAAAGCCAGCACGGTAGCCAATCCGTTGTGGTGGGGTCGTCATGTACCCTCTTGGCTGTAGCCCCCTGACAACGCAGGGATCGCTCTACCGATGCCAGAGCTGTAAACCCCTCATGCAGGCCTAGGAGTAGATGCTTGTCGTCGTGAAGCATCAGGACTCCCGGCAACGATCATCCTGCCAGGTGACGTTGCTGTGGCTGGGTGGCGCCCATGAGGAGAGCCCTTGTTCGGAGTGGGTGGCATCGGGGCGGATGATTCGCGATGAAGCGAAACAAATCCAACCATCAAAATCCTGGTGCAACAGGTGTCTCTAAGCGAGGAAAGTACAATGCAGCTTCTTATGATCCCTCATCGTTTCCTTCCCTGACTTCTTCTTGGCGGGAACGTGGGGGTCGTCAGAATGAGTCGTATGTCCCGAAATTTCTGGTCTGTACTAGGACAGATGGGGGATCCTTCCAGGCAACTAAGCCCATGTTCTTTGTTGAACATATAGAGGACAAGTTCGGTGAGGTTGCGGGAATTTCTAAGATGCGAGACGGATCGATTCTTATACAGGCAGAGTCCCCTGCACAGTCCCGAGCTCTGCTCACGTGTACTAAGCTTGGCGACATGCCAGTCACTGTAACGGCACATAAGACTTTGAATCTGGTGCAGGGAGTAATTTTTCACCGTGACCTCTTGCTGCAGTCAGATGAGGAGTCGCGCGAAAATCTGCAACGACGCGGTGTCCATTTTGTCCGCCGTGTGTTTCGGGTTCCAAAAGACAATAGGGTGGCAACCGGGGCCTTCATCTTGGCCTTCGACGGCGATACCTTGCCCGAGAAGGTCAAGTTGATGGTATACAGATGTGATGTCCGACCGTACATTCCTCCACCCATGTGCTGTTTCAAGTGCTGGCGGTTTGGACACATGTCTTCCCGTTGCGACGCAGCCCCTATTTGTCGTGACTGTGGCCGTCCCTGATGCATCTTGTACCCCACCGCCTTCCTGTGTCAACAGCAGCGGCCATCACTCGCCTTGCTCACCGGACTGTCCCGCTTTCCAAAGGGAGCGCAAGATCGTAGAATATAAGACCCTCGATCGCGTAACTTACTCTGAGGCCCGTCGCAAGTATGAGAAACTCCACCCGGTATCCATGATTACTACATATGCTGCTGCCACAGTGTCATCACCTCCATCGAGGGCGGTTTCCCGACCCCCCATCACACCTTCTGTGGGCCCTTTGGGCCATCAGTTAATCTCAGCTCCCCAGACGCCAGGGGGTGCACCTTCTTCTGCGAGGCTTTTGCCTCCCCCTTTAACGGGGTCTTTGAACCCCATCCCTCTGCCAGAGAAATGTCTTCCTTCTCCGGCTCTTCCTTTAGGGAAAGGGCCTGACGAGCCCCTTCCACCACCTCCTGCAGTTCCCACTGTGTCTGACACCCTGGATGTCCGTAGACCTACTGCTGCACGGAAAGGGTCTCTTGAGGTCTCTGAAACGCCAGTTTTGTCGCAGCCAAACATCAGCCAGTGGCCCAAAGTCCAGGTACCCGCTGGTAGCCGGGCCTCCCCATCTGCGTCGACATCCGATGCCACTTCTGGGAAGCCCACTCGAGGTCCGAAGCCCAAACCCAAGCGGGAGCGGGCGAGAAAAAAGGATGTCCCTCAGAAGAAGAGCTGGCGGCAAAGGCGGCTTCCTCGATGCCGTCCGCTACCAGTTCTGACTCAGACAATGAGGTCGAAATCCTTACGTCTAAAGAGGACCTTGCTCTTACAGACACCCTAGACACAATGGATATGGACACCACAGACCCTCAGCGGGTGGCGGCAAGTGACAGTGAGGCGCACCGCGTCTCTTAATCGCTTTCATGCCTCCCCACTCCTTAGGCAGCACTTTCCTCCAATGGAATTGCGGCGGTTATTTTTCCCGCCTAGCAGAGTTGAAACAACTTTCAAGCTCTTCTCATGTACTGTGCGTTGCCCACCAGGAAACCTGGCTTCCAGCAACGCAAACCCCAGCCCTTCATGGCTATCGTGGGTTTTATACGAATCGTCCTGCATATGACAGAGCATCTGGTGGCGTCTCCATTCATGTCATCAACTCTGCCTACAGTGAAGCTGTGCCCCTTCAAACACCTTTGGAGGCAGTGGCTGTTCGGATCAGGACGCCACTAACTATAACCGCCTGCAGTGTTTATCTTCCACCTGATGGTGCAGTCCCCTGCCACGTGTTAGCTGCACTGATTGCTCAGCTCCCCCCACCCTTCCTCATCATGGGCGATTTCAACGCCCATAACCCTTTGTGGGGTAGCGACATGACTACTGGCCGAGGTAGGGAGGTTGAAAGTCTTGTCTCCCAGCTCGACCTTTGTATTTTAAACACAGGTGCTCCCACTCATTTCAGTGTGGCACACAGCACCTACTCGGACATCGACCTCTCTATTTGCAGCCCTGGCCTCGTACCATCTCTTCATTGGAGAGTGCATGACGACTGCCCCTCAGGGGCTCAGCATTAATTTGCTGAGTACGGGCTTGGCGAACCTGGGGTCCTGAGCTGTGGGCTGTGTCGCGCCAACAGTCCGCTACACCGTAAGCTCTGTGCGTGCCTCAACGACCATCGTTCGGCGCGACGGTGGAATGTTGTACGTTTCAGAGCCCGGGGATCTTGGCTTAATCACCCGGGTCGCGAGGACGGTACAAACCTCTATAAAAAAACCCTAAATCTCAAGGTGTGCTACGTGCCGAGGAGAGACATGGCTGTTGACGTTGAACAGCCGCTAGCGAGCAACCTCTGCCGCACCTCAGTTGTATAAGGCTTACCCAGGCAAGCGGGGCTCTGCCTGGGTGGACATTTAGTTCCCTAGCTGCTCGTGGGAACACGATGAAAAGGACCCAAATCAACGCTGGTGGGCGTTTAACCACCGTCTCTAAGAAAGGTAAAGTAGACTTCAATGCTGAGACTTATGACCCCCAGTCGTTCCCTTCCTTGGCCACGCCATGGGAGGAAAGCAGGTCTCGTAGCCGAGGACAACAATATGCTCCAAGGTATTTAGTATGTGCCAGGACTGATGGTGAATCTTTCGTGAACACAAAGCCTCTCTTTTTCGTCGAGAACTTGGAAGATAAGTTTGGAGAAGTAGACGGCATGTCGAAGATGCGATCGGGATCAGTTTTAATAACGACGTCATCACCAGCACAGTCACGGGCTTTGCTCGCCTGTGACAAGTAGGGTGATGTTCCCGTTACTATCACCCCACACAAAAGCCTGATCATGGTACAGGGTTTGATTTTTGATAGGTATCTCCTTTTGCAGTCAGATGACGAACTCCGCAAGAACTTGGAACGGCCAGGTGTCCACTTTATAAGGCGAGTCCATAGGGGTCCGAAGGACAAAAGGGTCGCCACTGGTGCATTCATCTTGGCCTTCGAGGGCGACTCATTGCCTGAGAAAGTCAAGGTGATGATTTACCAGTGTGACGTAAAGCCCTATGTTCCTCCCCCTATGTGCTGTTTTAAATGCTGCAGGTTTGGGCACATGTCCTCCAGGTGTACCGCCAACTCCACCTGTCGGTACTGTGGTCGTCCATCGCACCCAGACCTTCCTTGTACAACACCTCCCATTTGTGTTAACTGTGGACAGCAGCACCCACCTTGCTCGCCTACCTGCTCTGTACTGCACAAAGAAAGGAAGATTATGCAATACAAAACCATGGATCGGCTGTCATATACCGAGCCAAGAGGAAATATGAGAAACTCCACCCGTTCAGCATCAAAACATCCTATGCAGTAGCTACAAAACCATCTCCACAGACTAGTTTACTGCCAGTTCCGTCTATCACAGTGGGCCCTCGAGCCCAACCGTCACCATCGGCCCCTTGGTGGTAGGGGGCACATCTGACACTGTTGCTTCCAAAGCCCCTGCCTTGGAAGCAAAAACCCCCCAACCAACGGGGACATCGGTCCCCACACGTGAGCCAGAGCTACAACAGCCTGCTCTGGCTCCTCTCGCGAGGAAGGGATCACTTGAATCCCTTTCTCCCTCGGTCTCTCCCACTGGCTCAGTGGATGCCAGTGAGTGGCAACAAGTGCCATCCAAAGCTGGTCGTAGGGCCTCAAGGACAACCTCCGTCCCTGAGACTGAGTTTTCCAAGCCCTCCCAGCGTGAGAGGCCGAAGGATCAGCGCTAGAAACAAAAGAAAAAAAAAAAAAAAAGATTCTCAAGTGGCTACCATGCCACCACAAAAACCGTCTGCTTCCGATGACGTGGTGGAAATCCTCGCGTCCCCTGAAGGTTTGGGAATTGCCAAGTCTTTGGAAGCAATGGACGTCGGGGCTCTGCCTCCTGAGTCAGTGACCGTAGAGAAACCTGTGGGCCCTACTCCACCAACTACATAAAAATGCCCAGTACGCCAGGAGATAGTGTGGTGCTGCAGTGGAACTGTGCCGGTTTCTTCCGCCACTTGGCCGAGTTATAGCAGTTGTTCTGTCACTACCCTTCCCTCTGTGTTGCTCTACAGGAAACTTGGTTTCCTGCTGAACGGACTCCTGCCCTTCGTGGGTATAGGGGTTATTATAAAAACCGTACAACACACAACAGGGTATCCGGAGGAGTCTGTCTTTACGTCCTTGCCACTGTCCCCAGCTCACCAGTGCCACTTACCACAGTGCTCGAGGCGGTGGCCGTGAGAATTTGGGCACAACAGGACATTACCATCTGCTCACTCTACCTTCCTCCGGATGAGGCAGTGTCTCCTGCAGACCTTGCGAATTTGATCGCACAACTTCCCCCACCATTCCTTCTATTGGGGGATTTCAATGCCCACAACCCCTTGTGGGGTGGCTCTCAGGTCTCAGGTCTCGGTAGGGACATTGAAGTTCTACTAGCACAGCTGGATTGCTGCCTTCTTAACACCGGTGCCCCCACACATTTCAGTGTGGCGCATGGCACATACTCGGCTATAGACCTTTCTCTCTGCAGCCCAAGTCTTCTACCACAGCTTCATTGGGGGGTCCACGATGACCTATGTGGTAGCGACCACTTCCCCATCCATATCTCTCTTCTCCAATATCAACCTCCAACTCGCTTGCCCCGTTGGTCCCTGTGTAAGGCTGACTGGCCTGCTTACACCTCAGCTACTAGGGCGATTCCTCCAATCCTGGATGACGTTGATCAGGCTGTTTATCACATTACTAGCGCCATCATTTCCGCTGCTGAAGCCAGTGTTCCGACCACCACTGGCTCAGTTCGGCGCAAGTCGGTTCCATGGTGGTCTGCAGAGATTGCTGAGGCCATCAGGGAACGTCGTAGGGCAATCCAGCGCCACCGGCGCCACCCTTGTATAGAGCACCTGATCGCTTTTAAACGTCTTCAGGCTCAAGCTCGGAGGCTGATACGCCAGAGTAAGCAGGACTGTTGGGAGAGATATGTCGCTACCACTGGCTCGCGTGCCGCCCCATCTCGGGTGTGGTCACAGGTTCGGCGCCTTTTTGGGTACCGACCACAGGCAGGAATCCCCAGCTTGATCATACGGGGTACTGTATGCATGGATCCAGTTGCTATCTCCGAACACATGGCGGACCATTATGCCAGTACCTCTGCGACATCTGCGTATATTGCGGGCTTCCGCACTCGCAAAGAACAGTTCGAGCAGAGGCAGTTGTCTTTCCACACACGTCGGCGAAAACCATATAATGCCCCATTCACTGACTGGGAGTTCCAGAGTGCCCTCACTGCCTGCCCTGATACCACACCAGGGCCAGATCGAGTCCACAAACAGTTCCTGCGCCACCTGTCACAGGAGTTTAAAGACCAACTTCTCGCCCTGTTCAATCGCCTGTGGGTTGACGGTGTTTTCCCTTCTCAATGGCGGGACAGCATCGTCATCCCAGTTATAAAACCTGGCGCTGATCCACAGGTGGCAGACAGTTACCGCCCGATTAGCCTCACCAACGTTCCTTGCAACCTCCTGGAGCGTATGGTGAGTCGGCAGCTTATGTGGGTTCTTGAAAACCGTAAACTCCTCGCCCCACAACAAGGGGGATTCCGCCAAGGTCGTTCTGCATTAGACAATCTGGTTCCGCTAGAGTCGGCCATCCGCACTGCTTTCGAAAGGCGTGAGCACATGATTGCAGTCTTTTTCGATCTCCGAAAAGCTTATGACACTACCTGGCGCTACCATATTCTTGCTACGCTGCATGACTGGGGCTTGAGAGGACCGCTTCCGCTGTTCATCCAGAACTTTCTCTCACTTCGCACTTTTCGGGTAAGGGTAGATACCCACCTCAGTACTTCACGCACCCAGGAGAATGGAGTCCCACAGGGCTCCGTTCTCAGTGTTCCACTGTTTCTGATTGCAATTAACGGACTTGCTACAGCAGTGGGGTCATCGGTGTCCTCCTCCCTGTATGCCGATGACTTTTGTCTGTATTACAGCTCAGTTAGTATTGGTGTCGCTGAAAGGCGACTACAGGGAGCCATTCAAAGGGCTCATTCCTGGGCTTTAGCCCATGGATTCCGATTCTCTGCCCGCAAAACTCGGGTTATGCACTTTTGCCGCCGGCGGGCAGTGCACCCAGACCCGGAACTGTACTTGGGTGATGAGCTCTTTTATGTTGAAGATACGCATCGCTTCTTGGGCATGGTGTTCGATGCTCCGCTCACGTGGGTCCCCCACTTACAACAGCTTAGACAAAAGTGCTGGCGGCACTTAAACATACTGCGCTGCCTCAGCCACACTGCTTGGGGAGCCGCCCGTCCAACCCTCTTACAACTTTATACGGCTCTCATCCAGTCCCGCTTGGATTATGGGAGCCCCATCCACAATGCTGGTGTTCGCTTGGCAACAGGAGCTTTCCGAACGAGCCCGGTGATGAGCCTTCTTGTTGAGTCCGGGATTCCCCCACTGCGGTTCCGTCGGCAACAGTTGTTGGCCTCATATGTTGCTCGTGTGCGCACTTACAACCATCATCCGAATCGCAGGCTTCTCTTCCCAACTGCTGCACACCAATCCCCTCACAGACGGCCTCGGTCGGGCTTCCCGATTTCAGTCCGTGTCCATTCCCTTCTCTCCTCTTTTGAATCCCTTCCCTTCCCTTCCCTCCTACTTTCCACTACTCCTCCCATGCACCTCCTTGGTGTATTCCTCGTCCGCAGCTACGGTTGGACTTGTCCCGGGACTCCAAAGCCTCCACTTCACCATCGATCCTTCGTCGCCAGTTCCTGGAACTCCTGGATTCTTTCCAGGAGTGCTTACAGTGCTATACCGACGGTTACCTCATAGATGGCCATGCTGGGTACGCCTATCTCCATGGTGACCTTTTTGAACAGCGGTCTTTGCCAAGTGGGAGTAGTGTTCTTACTGCAGAGCTGGTCGCTATCTCTCGAGCTCTGGAAGATATCCGAGCCTGCCCCGGGGAGTCGTTTGTCATCTGTAGTGACTCCCTGAGTGGCTTGCGAGCACTCGACCAGTGGTTCAGCAAGCTCCCTCTGGTGCAGTGTATCCAAGACTCTGTTGCCGCTCTCACTAGGTCTGGTCGCTCAGTGGTCTTTGTTTGGACCCCAGGGCACATCGACGTTCTTGGCAATTAACGTGTGGATCAGTTGGCCAAGCAGGCCACCTCCTCACACCCTCTTAAAATTGGCCTCGTGGAAACGGACCTTCGGTGGACGCTACACCGGAAGGTGCGGGACGCTTGGAGCTCGGAATGGTCTGCACTGAGTGCACCAAACAAACTTCGCACAGTCAAATCATCCACAGCCACATGGAAAACTTCACTGAGGCTCAATCGTCGAGACGCTGTTGTGCTATGCTGCCTCCGCATCGGGCACACTTGGTTGACTCACGGCTATTTACTTCGGCGTGAGCCACCGCCCATGTGTCACTGTGGTGGTGCCTTGACAGTCGTTCATCTCCTGATGGACTGTACTATTTTAGCCCCATTGCGGCAGTCATTTAATCTACCACCTACCCTATCCTTAGTGCTAGGCGACGATGCCTCCATGGCTGAGACTGTGCTATGTTTTATCCGTGCAGCCGGTTTTTACAATTCTATTGAATGTAGAGTGATTTCTCCTTACTTTTAACCGTATTTTAATGCTTTATATCTTTTGACTATCAGACGTTCGTGTCTGCTGTGACATTCGTGACTGGCCCGTCCATTTTTATCTCAGTGACCAGCCAGCCACAGATTCTCATTGCCAATTTTAGCGTGATTGACTGCATTGTTTTATATTCTTTGTCTGTGCTGTTGGTATCTCTATTTTTGCTTTTGGTGAAACTTTATCTTGCACATGTACTCCTCTTGAGTATTCCTACACTGTCTCCCTCGTCCAGTCTGGCCGCACTGTGGCCTTCGTTTGGACCCCTGGACACGTTGGAATTCCGGGGAACGAACGCGTAGATTGACTGGCTAAGCAGGCAATTACTTCCAGCCTCTTAGAAATGGGCGTTCAAGAGAGGGACCTCCGATTAGAGTTCCACCGGAAGGTACCTGGGCTTTGGAACACTGAGTGGGTTGACTCACCTGCCCCAAATAAGCTCCTTGCAGTGAAGCGTTCTACAGCTCTGTGGAAGTCCTCCCTGAGGGCCTCTCGGAAGGAGTCAGTCGTCCTTTGTCGTCTGCGAATTGGTCACACGTGGATGACACATGGCCATCTACTTCGACGGGAGGATCCTCCACAGTGTCGCTGTGGCACAGTGGTCCACATCCTGGTGGAATGCCCCCTTTTAGCTGACTTAAGACAGTCCTTTGACTTGCCAGCTGCGCTTCCTTTTATTCTGGGTGACGACGCTGCTACAGCTGATCGTGTTTTACGTTTTATCCGTGCAGCTGGGTTTTACCATTTGATATAACGGTGGGTTCCTTAGCCTGAACTCTCAGGCACCCATCTCTCACAACGTTTTACCCTTCTTATTTTGTGTTTTCTACCCTGCTTTTATTCGTATGTTTTAGAATGTGCAGACTGGCTGGCTCATCCTTTATTATCCTCGTGATCAGCCAGCCACAACATTCTGCTGTAACTTTTTAGTCCAATTATCTTTCTTTACTCTTTGAGTCTGCTTCTTTGCGTGTCATGACCTCAATGCTCCTTGTCATTGTGTACCCATTGTACTTTCTCTTTTTTGTGTTTCAATGATCGTATTTTTTATCTTGCAATACGCCGCATTGGCTTTGCTTGCAACAGGGGACTGATGACCGTGCAGTCTAGTCCCCTCTAAACAACAACAACAACAATGCATGACGACTTGTGTGGCAGTGACCACTTTCCGATTTTTTTGTCACTGCCCCAGCGTCATTGCCCTAGCCGTTTGCCCAGTTGGGCTCTTAACAAAGCTGACTGGGATGCGTTTACGACTGCTGCCACTGTTCGATCTTTGCCGGACACTAACATTGATGTGGTGGTCGACAATTTAACAGACGTCATTGTCTCTGCAGCTCAGTCTGCAATCCCGTCCTCTTCTGGATCGTCCCGGCAGAGGTCCGTGCCCTGGTGGTCGCCGGAAATCGCTGCCGCAATCAGAGAACGTAGGCGAGCTCTTCAGCGTCATAAACGGCACCCATCAGTGGCCAACCTCATCGCTTTCAAGCGAATTCGTCCCAAGGCTCGGCAACTCATCAAACGAGCCAAACAAGAATGTTGGGAGAGATATGTCTCGACCTTAGGTTCTCGTGTCTCTCCATCTCAGGTGTGGACTAAGATCAGGCGCCTCTATGGCCACCAGACTCCTATTGGCGTCCCTGGGCTTTCTATCCATGGGGCTGTGAGTACAGACCCGAGTGTAATCGCTGAACATCTTGATGATCACTTCGGTAGGTGCTCTGCATCTGCTAACTACAGTGCAGCATTTTGCTCCCGCATGGAACGTGTGGAGCGAAAGCGCTTCTCCTTTGCGACGCGCCGTCGGGAGTCCTACAACGCCCCATTTACCGAAAGTGAGCTGCTTAGTGCCTTGGCCAATTGCCCAGATACGGCTCCCGGTCCCGACCGTGTCCATGCACAGATGCTGAAACACCTCTCGTGGGATTCTCAGCGCCATGTCCTAGAGATATTCAACCGCATTTGGGGTGGTGGCGAGTTTCCGTCCCAGTGGCGAGAAGCCGGTGCTGAAGCCTGGCAGGGACCCACTGGAGGTTGACAGTTATCGTCCCATCTGCCTGACCAACGTTCTCTGCAAGTTGCTCGAACGTATGGTCGCACGTCGCTTGACTTGGGGCCTTCTGGCGCCATCGCAGGGTGGATTTCGCCAGGGTCGTTCTACGACAGATAATCTGGTGTGCCTGGAGTCAGCAGTTCGGACAGCTTTTTCCCGTCGTCAGCACCTCATTGCGGTTTTCTTCGACCTTCAGAAGGCCTACGATACCACATGGCGGCATCACATTCTCGCTACGCTGCATGAGTGGGGCCTTCGGGGGGTCACTTCCCATCTTCATTGCAAATTTTCTCCGACTCCGCACGTTTCGGGTCCGAGTCGGTGTTGCTCGTAGTTCGCTCCACGTCCAAAAAAATGGGGTCCCACAGGGGTCTGTGCTGAGTGTCTCACTGTTTTTGGTGGCCATTAATGGCCTGGCTGCAGCTGTGGGGTCATCGGTGTTTCCTTCCCTGTACACTGATGATTTTTGCATTACTTTCTGCTCCACCACAACAAGTGCTGCTGAACGCCGACTCCAGGCGGCCATCCGCCAGGCTCACACGTGGGCCCATCATCATGGCTTCCAGTTTTCCGCCGGCAAAACACGTGTGATGCACTTTTGTCGGCGTCGGACGGTGCATCCCCACCCTGAACTCTATCTTGACGGCCAACTGCTTCCTGTCGTGGACACCCACCGATTTCTAGGCCTGATCTTTGATGCCTGACTGACCTGGCTCCCTCATATTCGTTATCTGAAACGGGAGTGCGGGCGACAACTCAATGCCCTTCGATGTTTGGGCCATACCGCATGGGGAGCTGACCGCTCCACCCTGCTGCGGCTCTATACGACCTTGGTGCTCTCGCGCATTGATTATGGATGCCTTGCTTATGGCTCTGCAGCGCCTTCAGCGTTGCGCTTATTGGACCCTATTCACCACTGTGGGGTTCGAATTGCGACGGGAGCCTTCCGAACCAGCCCTGTGGCCAGTCTTCTAGCGGAGGCCAGGGTCGCCCCGCTACGGGTCCGCCGCCAGAAACTGTTGACAGCGTATGCAGTCCCCGTCTATAGTACAAAAGGGCATCCTAACTACTGCCTACTTTTTTCTACTGCGGCTGTTCATCACCAGCAGCAGCGCCCCAGGTCAGGACACACAATAGCCGTCCGCGTGCACTCCCTCCTGGGGGAGCTTGAGTCCTATCCCCTCGCACCTCCATTTAGGGCCCATTCACACACACCTCCATGGTGCCTGCCACGGCCATGTCTTCGTTTAGACTTGGCCCACGGGCGCAAAGACTCGCTTCCCCCTGAGGCTCTCCGTCACCAGTTTCTTGCTGTCGTTGCTGGGCACCCCGGCTACGACATTGTTTATACGGATGGCTCGATGGTAAACGGCCGCGTTGGCTTTGCCTACGTACATGGTGACCATGTTGAGCAGCTGTCCCTGCCAGAAGGCTGCAGTGTTCATACTGCAGAACTGGTGGCCATCTTCTGTGCTCTTGAGCATATGCGTTCCTGCTCAGGTGAGTCTTTCCTTCTTTGTAGTGACTCCCTGAGTAGTTTACGCACTCTGGAACAGTGTTATCTACGTTCGCCATTGGTGATGGCCATCCCAGTGGCTATTTTTGCCCTTGTTCAGTCTGGCAGATCAGTGGTGTTCCTTTGGTCTCCGGGTCACGTTGGCATCCCAGGCAACGAACGTGCCGATGGGCTTGCCAAACAGGCGGTTAATGCCTCTGTCTTAGAGATCGGCCTCCCAGCTTCAGATCTCCGTACCTTGTTGCGCCGTCGGGTACAACAGCTCTGGGATGCTGAATGGCGCAACCTGAGCAATCCCAACAAGCTTCGGGTTGTCAAGGAGACTACAGCTGTGTGGCGCTCCTCAATACGTGGCTCTCGCAGGGATTCGGTGGTTTTGTGTCACCTCCGTATTGGGCACACGTGGCTCACCCATGGATATCTCCTTCGGGGTGAGGACCCGCCTCGTTACCGTTGTGGCTGTCCCTTGACGATGGCCCACATTTTGATGGACTGCCATCTTTTAGCCGCCCTGCGGCGGGATTTTAATTTTCCTGTAATTTTATCTGAAGTTTTAAGCAACGATGCCATTATGGCTGATTCTGTTTTAGATTTTATTCGTGACAGTGGCTTTTTCAACTCTATATGGAGCTTGTGTTGCCCCGTGGCTGACCCTTTCTATTTTATTTTCATGGTCGGTAAACCACGAACTTTGGCTTTGTCATTTTATTTCCACACTTGTTTGCTGTTTCCGTGTGATTGTGTCCTATCGTGTTGTCTCCCGCCTTGTTGTCCTTTGTCGAATTTGTTTACATTTTATTGATTGAGTGGGGTTTTCCTCCCGTAGCAGTTTTAACTCTGGGCGAACTTTTCAGTGTTTCCACACTTATCTCGCTCTTTGATGGAATGGGGGACTGATGACCTCCGCAGTTTTGTCCCCCTAAAACATCAAACCAACCAACCAACCATCAACCACCAATGCACTACTTGAATGAAATGAGTGACAAACCATCAACTCCCAATGCACTACTTGAATCAAATGAGTGATGGTTGAAGCATACCAGTCTCAACATGTTAGAAGGAGCCTTATACATGCTCACCCCCCTCCTCATCAACCCCTAATGCACTACTCGAATCAAATGAGTGACGGTTGAAGCATGCAAGTCTCAACATGTTGGAAGGGATAAACCCTGTTTTCCCGAACTGGTCGATATTTGGGTGTCCCCTAAAAGCACTTTGCACTGGTAAACATTTTTGTTATTTTCCCTTGTGTTCCCGGAATTCTGTGAAAAGAGAAAACCGCAGAGAGGTGCATTGTATTTTGCGAGAAAAGATTCTTTGGGGAATAACAAGCATCTTTCCGGAAATGGCTGAAAACACTTTGGACAGGTAAACATTTCTGATGTTTTTCCGAAAATCTATGAATGGGGAAAACCCAACAGTGCTGTATTGAAAAGGTTCTGGGGAATAACATACACTTTTCTGGAAGTGGCTGAAAGCACTTTGCACTGAAGTTTTCCAAGAAAGCTTTCAAACAGATGTGTTCAGCTACAGCATCAATTAGGTGCATCGCGAGCCGCGGCCTCAGCCATCTATTGTGAAGTCATCACCGGCTGTCACAGTGAACATCCGGCACAATAGCGGTTGCGCGGTATCTTTCACACTCGAGCAGCTGCGCCGTTTAGCGCATCAAAAATATTCTGCGCGTGCAGTGTTTCGTATTTTTACGAAAATATCGATGTATGCGTTTCTGAAGCACTGGGTCTACGACCCATTCCAATTCCTTTAATACTAAGTACGGTATACTTCACGACGGCACGAGATGCAGCTCGTAGGTACTTTTTAATTGCCAGGCAGAGGTGGCTTGTGGTTCGGAGGTGATGCAGTCAGAGACAATTCTTTCCCACCTGTCGGAGGTGCTGCCTGTCTGACGGCAGCGCCTGGGGGGTGGAGGGGGCGAAGTCTCGGCCAGGTGTGTGGCAGAGAGTGCGAGTGCAGACATGTCGACTTGTCAATCATCCTTAAGTGCGCTATGGCGGCGTCCTTTGATTAGCGGTCAGACGAGTAGTGAATCAAAAGGACCTAAATGTAAACTGTCAATAGGATACCCAAAGACAGCCTACTGAAGCACTATTTAAATTATAAATATTTGACATAGTAATTAAAATATAATTCATGTGGTATCATTTTATTTCCAAAATAAAAGTTATATTCAAGAAATCTTTTATTATAATATTATTTAAATGTGGCGGCTTCTTGTCAACGATGTAAAATAGTGATTAAGTTCATTCCATCCTTAAGAACAATTTTTTGTGATATGTAAAAACTTAACCCAACATTCTCTGCTACACCACTTGTCTCAAAGCACTAACCACATCAGGCTGAATTTGATTTTCGCGCATGCGCACTTCTGACGAAACAGCTGTCACGAACACCACATAGTTAACAACGGTCGGCCCAGCGCAACGCCACCGGTATGAATGCTTAATTTTCTCATAATGACCATTTCCACATTGTTTCAATTCGGGGAATCCAACTTATTTATAATTTTATGGAATAGGACCAGTGAAAGTTGGGTCGTCTAGTGTCACTGAGAGAAAAATATGAAATAACTTGTGATTACTTTCACCTACAGTGAGGGGGGGGGAGGGGCACAGATTCCATCGTAATTTAGTTGAAAGGTCATTTCCCGATCACCAGCACTCATTTTCGTATGTTGTTCATACTATAAATGCGTATTCAACGCTAACTGCGAGAAAATGTAAGCACAGCGTCACTCAGTGATGTAGACGCAGAAACGCCACTGTTCCTGGGGCCAGCGGCAGACAGTGTTGAAGATTTTCTTGTAAATTAGTGATGCCAAATTTCACGTAACTAAAAAATTGACGAATTATAAAAATTATTTAAATTTCGTATTTGACCTCGAAATAACATAGGGGGTAACATAGGTGGTGGTGTAACAGAGTCAATACAGTAGTGACTGTGGCGGTTGTTTAGGGCGTATCTGGAACGTCAGACGCCGAACGTACAATGGAAACTGGAATGAAGAACGCTTATGCCATTCCTGAAAAAAGGCTAATGTGTCCTGACGTCAGTCAGATATGTAACTGACTTCGCAGACTATCTGGGAATTGGAAAACATTGCCATGCGTATTAAGTGTAATACGAATCATCACGACATCGCTCCTGGCGCTACGGCAGACCACGTGGCATTTCGCATGCCGTGAACTGTGGGAGTACACGCTACTGAAGATGCGTGCGCAGACAGGGGGAGCAACCCTCGCAGGCAGGCGGCCAGCACTGTGCTCTGTGCTGCAGTGTGGGGCCGCGGAGGTCGGCGTCTCTCTGGCCAGAGGCCCGCCCGCCCACAGACTGCCGCCCTGCGCCTGCGCACTTTACGCGGGTCGCCGCCGTGGATTTCTGCAGAAGATCGTGCGGCGCTCTCGCGACGGGAGGTGGGCGCCTTCTTTGTTGTAAAGTCATTTTTTGACGTCGGCAGGTCCGAAAAACAGTGTTTTTCTCAGAAAGGTTGGTCTACGAGCAGAGAGTAGCACGGGATACTTTCACGGAGACGGAGCGTAGAGAGTTAAACAATAGCATCGGTTTCCGTTGGTTAGGTCACTAGGTCAAGTTTGTGATTGGCTTGATGTGAACGGTGGGTCGGGCTTTGGTGGAAACTTTTGGGAGTGTGGCCTGGGAGAGGCCCCTGGCCGGACCCTACTGTGTGGGTAGGGCACCTGACTAGGTCGTGCTTTCTCTTCGATTCTGGCCAGAGTAGTTCTCCTGTCCAGACTGGAGTCGTCTTCATTTCTAAGTGTTTGATTTTGTGCCCAGTTGATTTACCGTGTGGCTACTTTCGGTGGACTTTGAGTAATTTCTGTGTGCCCTCTGCACAGTCAGGTGTTTGTGTCCTGCCGTGGGATCGCTCTATGCGGCTACAGTAGTGTAACAGAAACGAGGAAATGTTCTGAAGTGAGTGTTCGCTGTCAGCAACACCACTTGTGACAGGATACTTCACTACATTCGTGATCGCGGCCCTGCACTGCCGTCGCCTGTTCTACGCCCACTCCAATGCTGTTCTGCAGAAAATTGTAAGGTAAAGCCAACGAATCTCTTGTGTGAGGTGAATTCAGTGGTGGTTAATAGGTGGGGTCTTATTGTATCTTACAGAGCAAGGATTGGTGATTCATATAGATTGGGATCGGAGCTGAGGTTAAATTTTCTCTTGATTATTAATACTTCATCATCATCATCGTCATCATTAGAGACTGATTATGCCCTTCAGCGTTCAGTCTGGAGCAAAGTACCTCTAATAAAATTCCTCCATGATCCCCTACTCAATGCTAACATTGATGCCTCGTCTGATGTTATGCCTTTTACTTCAAAATCATTCTGCACCGAATCTAAGTACTTTCTTCTTGGTCTACCTCGACTCCTCTTACCTTCCGCTGCCGAGCTCACGAGCCTCTGAGGTAACCTTGCTTCTCCCATGCGTGTAACATGACCCCACCATCTCAGTCTGCTCGCTCTAACTGTTTCATCTATGGTGTTCATTCCCAGTTTTTCTTTCATTTCCTCATTATGGACAACCTCCTGCCACTGTTTCCATCTATTAGTACCTGCAATCATTCTTGCTACTTTCATATCTGTAACCTCTACCTCATGAATAAGGTAACCTGTATCCACCAAACTTTCACTCCCATACAACAAAATTGGTCGAAAGATAGAGCGGTGCACTGCTAACTTAGTCTTGGTACTTACTTCCTTCTTGCAAAAGAGAGTAGATCTTAGCTGAGCACTCACTGTATTAGCTTTGCTGCACCTCGATTCCAATTCTTTCGCTATGTTGCCATCCTGTGAGAAAATACATCCCAGGTACTTGAAACTGTCTACCTGTTCTAACTTTGTTCCTCCTATTTGGCACTCAATCTGTTTGAATCTCTTTCCCACAGACATTACTTTCGTTTTGGAGATGCTGATCTTCATATCATAATCCTTGCACTTCTGATCGAGCTCTGAAATATTAGTTTGCAACCTTTCAATCGAATCTGCCATTACAACTAAGTAATCCGCATATGCGAGACTGCTTATTTTGTTTTCATCTATTTTAATCCCGCCCTGCCAGTCTACTGTTTTCAACATATGATCCATGAATAGTATGAACAACAGTGGTGACAGGTTACAGCCTTGTCTTACCCCTGACACTACCCTGAACCATGACCTTAATTTGCCATCTACTCTAACTGCTGCCTGCCAATCTACGTAAAGCCCTTTAATTGCCTGCAAATGTATGCCTCCTATACCACAATCTTGAAGAACTGACAGTTACTTCCTCCTAGGAACACGGACATAAGCCTTTTCCAGATCTATGAACCCCTCAGGGGCTCAGCATTAACTTGCTGAGTACGGGCTTGGCGAACCCGGGGTCCTGAGCTGTGGGCTGTGTTGCGCCAACAGTCCGCTACACCGTAAGCTCTGTGCGTGCCTCAACGACCATCGTTCGGCGCGACGGTGGAACGTTGTACGTTTCAGAGCCCGGGGATCTTGGCTTAATCGCCCGGGTCGCGAGGACGGTACAAACCTCTATAAAAAAAAACCTCAATCTCAAAGTGTGCTACGTGCCGAGGAGATGCATGGCTGTTGAGGTTGAACAGCCGCTAGCGAGCAACCTCTGAGGAACCTGCCACACCTCAGTTGTATAAGGCTTACCCAGGCAAGCGGGGCTCTGTCTGGGTGGACCATTATTTCCCTAGCTGCTCGTGGGAACGAAATGAAACGAGCAAAAGATCACGTTGGTGGACGTACAACCACCGTCTCTAAGCGTGGGAAGTTTCATGCCTCTTCTTATGACCCCAAGTCGTTTCCTTCCTTGGCCACGCCCTAGGAGGAACGCAGGGCTGCTACCAGAAATGAGCAATATTCACCTCGATATTTAGTGTGTACAAGGACTGATGGGGAATAATTTACGGCAGTGAAGCCTCAGTTCTTTGTTGACCACCTGGAGGACAGGTTTGGGGAAGTGGACTCAATTTCTAAAATGCGCAACGGTTCTGTACTCATCCACACAGCATCCCCAGCCCAGTCACGGGCGCTACTCGCTTGTGACAAGCTGGGTGATGTTGCGGTGACCATCACTCCCCACAAGTCGCTGAATATGGTTCAGGGAGTAATTTTCCACCGGGATTTGTTGCTCCAGACAGACGACGAGCTACGGACGAACCTTGAACGGCGTGGCGTTCATTTTGTCCGGCGCATCCATAGGGGCCCAAAGGATAATAGGGTCGCAACTGGTGCCTTCATCTTGGCCTTTGAGGGTGATACGTTGCCCGAAAAGGTCAAGGTGATGGTTTACCGTGTTGATGTGCGGCCTTATATTCCTCCCCCTGTGCGGTGCTTCCAATGCTGGAAGTTCGGCCACATGTCTTTCCCGTTGTATGTCCAGAGCTACATGTAGGGACTGCGGGCGTCCAGCACATCCAGGCGCCTCATGTACTCCGCCTCCCATCTGCGTCAACTGTGGTCAGAACCATCCTCCCTGCTCGTCGCAATGTCCCGCACTTCAACAGGAGCGGAAAATGACGGAGTATAAAACCCTGGACCGTATATCCTATAACGAGGCCAAGAAAAAGTTTGATCGTTTGCACCCGGTAACAATGACAAAAACGTTCGCAGCAGTGACGTCGTCGCCACTCTCCTTGGCGGCGACAGTAGTTTCTACTTCTTTTGTTCCTGTGGGCCCCCAGGGCCGCCAACCTAAGCCTGCCCCCACGGAGGTTGGGGGCCATCCTTCCAAAGCTCCCAAGGCGAAAGCCTCGGGATCAGCTACCACCTCTCCGCCGGAGAAAGAACAACCTTCTCTGGCTTCCCTCACACGGAAGGGGTCCCTTGGGACGCTCCCTTCCGCCAGTGTCGGTAGCGACACTAACCAGCAGCGGGCGCGCTCGCAGACTGCTGGTCGTAGGGCTTCGCGCTCCTCCTCAGTCCCTGTGGCTGAGTCCGAGGAGCACCTCCCACCGGCGAAGCCCCCGAGGGAACGGAGGGGAAAACAAAGGCCAAAGAAAGGCCAATCACAAGAGTCCATGGTGGCTTCAGTGCCACCACCCCCCTCTGCCTCCGCCTCTACTTCTGAGGATGAGGTGGAGATTCTTGCATCACCCAAGGACCTCACTCTCGGGGACGCCCTTGACAAACCGATGACTGAAACTGATAAACCTCCATCGGTGGATGCAAGTGATGCTGAGGTATGACCTGCTCATTTGTCTCATTCATGTCTTCCCAGCACTCGAACAATGTCATTCTCCAGTGGAACTGCGGCGGTTTCTTTCCCCACCTGGCTGAGCTACGGCAGCTTCTGAGCACGACACCTGCTCTCTGCATTGCTCTTCAGGAAACTTGGTTTCCAGCAATGTGGGCCCCTGCCCTTCGTGGCTACAGGGGATTTTACTGCAACCGTAGCTCATATAACCGGGTCTCAGGTGGAGTGTGTGTTTATGTCCTCACCTCTGTGTATAGTGAACCCGTGCCCCTTCGAACACCATTAGAAGCAGTGGCTGTCAGGGTGAGGACCACGCAGGAGTTGACCATCTGCAATATCTACTTGCCGCCAGATGGTGACATATCTGTGAACGTCTTGGCTGCACTCGTTGCTCAACTACCCCCACCTTTCTTACTGTTGGGCGACTTCAATGCCCACAGTTCCTTGTGGGGTGGTTCTACGATCTCACGTCACGGCAGGGTTGTCGAGGATTTCCTAACTCAACTCGACCTCTGTCTGTTAAATACAGGTGCCCCCACACACTTTAGTGTGGCACAAGGCACATTTTCGGCCATTGATCTGTCGATCTGCAGCCACGGCCTTCCACCATCTGTTCACTGGAGAGCCCATGACGACTTGTGTGGCAGTGACCATTTCCCTGTCTTTTTGTCACTCCCACAACGCGAGTCCCCAGCGCGCCCACCTCGGTGGGTTCTGCACAGGGCTAACTGGGAAGACTATGCTTCTGCTGCCATCGTTGGCCCTCCCCCACTCGAGGAAATCGATGTGGTGGTCGAGAGCGCCACACATTCCATCATTTCTGCTGCGAACGCGACCATTCCGTGTACATCAGGGTGCCCACGGCGTAAGACAGTGCCGTGGTGGTCGCCGGAGATCGCTGAGGCCATTAAAGACTGCAGGCGGGCCTTACAGCGATACAAACGGCACCCCTTTTAGGAGCACCTAATCAATTTTCAACGGCTTCGCGCTCGTGCTCGCCAGCTTATAAGAAGACGGAAACGGGAGTGCTGGGAGATGTACGTTTCCACTATTGGGACAGGTACCTCAGCTTCGCAGGTCTGGAGTAAGATCAGGCGGCTACAGGGAATACAGACTACATCGGGAATCCCTGGGATCTCCACGAATGGAGTCCTATGTACGGACCCGGCCACTCTTGCAGAGATGTTTGCCGAGCATTATGCTCGTGCCTTTGCCTCTGCAAATTATCCACCGGCCTTCCGTGCAGTAAATGAGAGGGTAGAACGCCAGTCTCTCTCCTTTCGTACCAGCCGCTCTGAATCTTACAACACTCCTTTTACAGAGTGGGACCTCCTCAGTGCTCTTCAACAATGTCCTAACACGGCGCCTGGGCATGATAGCATCCATAGCAACATGCTGCAACATCTCTCAGCAGATAGTCGGCGTAATCTACTTGCGGTCTATAACCGCATTTGGTGTGATGGTGTTTTCCCGTCACAGTGGCGGGAGAGTATCATCATCCCAGTGCTTAAGCCCGACAAACATCCTCTTTCCTTGGATAGCTATCGGCCCATTAACCTGACTAACGTGCCATGCAAACTGTTGGAGCGGATGGTCAGTCGGCGGTTGTGTTGGATTCTTGAGACTCGGGGATTATTGGCTCCGTGCCAGGGCGGTTTTCGCCAGGGTAGATCTACCACCGATAATCTGGTGTACCTCGAGTCTGCAATCCGCACAGCCTTTTCCCGGCGCCAACACCTTGTTGCCGTCTTCTTCGATATGCACAAAGCATATGATACAACCTGGCGACGACACATCCTCAACACTTTATATGACTGGGGCCTCCGGGGCTCCCTACCGATTTTTATTCAGAATTTTTTAGCCGTCCGTACCTTTCGTGTTCAAGTTGGAGCTTCCCTGAGCTCCTCTCATGTCCAGGAAAATGGGGTTCCTCAGGGTTCCGTTTTAAGCGTCCCATTATTTTTAATCGCCATCAACGGTTTAGCCGCAGCGGTTGGATCGTCGGTGCCCTCTCTCTTTATGCTGACGACTTTTGTCTCTCTTTTAGTTCCTCCAGCACCCAAGTTGCCGAGCGCAGGTTGCAAGGTGCTATTCGGAAGGCGCAGAACTGGGCGCTTACCCATGGCTTTCAGTTTTCTGCCTCCAAGACCAGAGTGATGCACTTCTGCCGGCGTCGGACCGTCCACCCACACCCTGAACTTTATCTAAATGACGAACCACTTACGGTAGTGGAAACTCACCGTTTTTTAGGACTGGTCTTTGACGCCCGAGTGACGTGGCTCCCCCACATTCGTCAGCTGAAACGGAAGTGCTGGCGCCATCTCAACCTTCTCCGCCACCTGGGTCATACGACCTGGGGTGATGATCGCTCGACACTGTTGTGGCTTTACACGGCGCTGGAGCAGTCCCGTCTTGATTTTGGGTGCATTGCCTATGGGTCTGCGGCACCTTCGGCACTGCATCTCCTGGACCCCATTCACAACTGTGGGGTTCGCATCGCGACGGGTGCCTTCCGCACCAGCCCAGTGAACAGCTTACTAGTGGAGGCAGGGATTCCACCCTTGGGGATCCGCCGCCAACACCTGCTCGTGGCTTATGCAGGGAACGTATATTGCTCCCCAGGCCACCCAAACCGTCGTCTTCTCTTTTCTAATGTGGTCGTCCCTCACCATCAGCGACGCCCCAGGTCAGCTCATACAATAGCCTATAGAGTTCGGTCCCTCCTCCTGGAACTCGAGTCTTTGCCCCTTCCGTCTCCATATCGGGTCCAGGTGCATACACCTCCATGGTGTTTGCCAAGGCCGTCTATTCGACTGGACTTGGCCCATGGGCCCAAAGACTCAGTACCACTGGACGCGCTCCGTCGTCAGTTCTCGGCTGTCATAGTGGAGTTCCGTGGCTATGACCTGATCTACACCGATGGCTCAATGGTGGATGACCATGTCGGATTTGCCTATACACACGGTGACCATGTGGAACAGCACTCTCTGCCGAATGGCTGCAGTGTTTACACTGCAGAGCTGGTGGCCATTCACAGAGCTCTTGTGCATATCCGGTCTTGCTCAGGCGAGTCTTTTGTTGTTTGCAGCGACTCCCTGAGCAGCCTCCGAGCTCTGGAGCAGTGTTACCCACGGTGTACGGTGGTGTTGGCCGTTCAGGAGACACTTTATGCCATTACACGGTCCGGGCGATCGGTGGTGTTCATCTGGTCTCCGGGTCATGTTGGTATCCCGGGCAATGAACGTGTTGACAGGCTTGCCAAGCAGGCTGTAGGTATGTCCTGTCTAGAGATCGGCCTCCCGGCTTCTGATCTCCGTTCATTGTTGCGCCAGCAAGCACGTCAGCTTTGGGATACTGAGTGGCGTAGCCTGCGCACGTCCAACAAGCTCCGGGTGGTCAAGGAAACGACGGTTGCATGGCGCTCCTCATGCGTGGTTCACGACGGGACTCAGTGGTTTTATGTCGCCTCCGCATTGGGCATACGTGGCTCACCCATGGACATCTCCTTCAGGGTGAGGACCCAGCCCAATGTCGGTGTGGCTCCAATTTGACAGTCGTGCACATATTGTTGGACTGCCCCCTTTTAGCCTCCTTGCGGAGACATTTTAACCTCCCTGCTGTTTTATCGGAAGTTTTAGGTGACGTTGCCACAATGGCAGATACCGTTTTACGTTTTATTCGAGCAGGGGGATTTTATCGTTCTGTCTAACTGGAGATTTCTTTGTGAAACCGAGTGGTTGACTTTTCCTTTTTTATTCTTATGGTCGGTCAACCACGGCCATCGCTTTCCTTGTTGTAAGTTGTCTCTGTGTATCCGTCTTTTCGTTTTGTCTTGTTATTCTTGATGATGTTTTATTGACTCAGTGGGACTCATCTCCCACATCGTAACTTTAAACTCTGTGCGTGATATCTTTAACGTGTATGGTTTTCCTTTTGTCGCCTAGAGGTGGAATGGGGGACTGATGACCATTGCAGTTTTGTCCCCCTTAAACAACCAACAACAACCAGATCTATGAAACATAGATACAATTCCCTGTTCCAATCATAGCAATTTTCCATTAACTGCCGTAGGCTAAAGATCTGGTCCTGACATCCTCTAAGAGAACTAAACCCATACTGATTTTCATCTAACTTGTCCTCAATTAATACTCGCACTCTCCTTTCAACAATACCTGAGAATATTTTGCCTACAACGCTAATTAAGGAGATACCTCGATAGTTCTTGCAATCTTTTCTGTTTCAATGTTTGAAAATTGGCGTTATTACCGCTTTCGTCCAGTCAGAGGGAACCTGTCCCGATTCCCACGCCTTTTCAATTATCCTGTGAAACCATTTGAGACCTGATATTCCACTGTATTTGACGAGTTTCGGCTTAATGTCATCCACCCCAGCCGCTTTATTGCACTTTCCTCAAATGAGATCCTGTTTCCATCGTCGTTCCTATCCCATTCTACCTGAAAATCTGACACATCATTGAACGTTTCACCTACATTGAGCAATTCTTCAAAATATTCCCTCCATCTGCTCAAGGCATCCACAAGATTGACTAGCAGCTTTCCTGGCCTGACCAAAACACTTGTTAATTCCTTCTTCCCTCTCTTTCGAAGGTTGCTAATCACGCTCCAAAATGGTTTTCCCGCGGCTTGACGCAGTGTTTCTAGCTGATTTCTAGTATGTAGCCATTTTTGAAATGCCTTCTTTTTCTTTTTACAGGCTGCCTTGACTGATTACAGATGGCAGCACATAAGACAGTCTACATATTACTAAAAGGAAACCTAATCAGGGACCCAATAATAAAATACAACAACATCAAAATACGCAGGCAACACAATACACGTTATGTTGGTGTCCAATTGGACGAACGCTCGACCTTTAATGCACATACACGACTGACGACCGACAGAGCCACCAAGATGACTCAAAAACTTGCCAGGCTATATACCACAACGTACAGACTACCTACACAAACACTACATACACTTGACACCAAAAATAGGGGATCACTGCTGAACGCAACCCAACTAACGTAGCTGTGTTGCGCGTACTCCACATTCAAAAACTCTGTAGAGTACAGTCGTTCGATTATTCACAATGGGTACCAAAGAAGCAGTAGAGAACATTGCTCCTTATGGCAGTCGATCCACATGTAATTCAATACCGTCATACAAAAAACCTTAGAATACAAGTTATTGGAGTCGAGAGAGCAACGTAAATTCAATTTAATTACAATAAGTGACAAATCGGGTACCTTATCAAACTCATTCAATGACACAATGAGTTTTTGTTCGTGCTCTGAATTTGAACGCACTGTTGACCAAAAAAAGCTTGCGTTTCTGATCGAGACTAGATTAGGCATGAAGAGACGTAAGTAATTGACGTTTTCATTGGTATCGGTTTACAAAGCCAATGTCCGAACCCGGTTAACTTAAGCATTGCACCAGGAATGGCATGAAGTTCAAATTGTTTCTGAGAGGTAACCACTAAAGGTATATGATACAGTGCACCTCACGGGTGTCAAACGTCATAAAATTGTGGAATAGAACGCAGTACCTATATGAATCGTTAACGAAGCACGATTACACGTCAGATATTAAATAAATTCACAGATAGCGCTATATTTGAACTGCTGGGTTCAATTGCTTTCCTGATGTAAAACCCTACACCCCACTGTGCCCTTCCTACTTTGACTCCTGACAGGTAGACCTTGTACTCTCCGACATCGTCCTATTTCTCTCCCCTTACTCTAACGTCACTAACAGCTAAAACAGCTAACCCCATCTTACTTGAAGCCTCTGCCAGTTCTACCTTCTTCCCATTGTAATCTCCATTGATATTAATAGCTCCCCATCTCATTCCATATCGCCTGCCAAGTCGTATCTGAGGAGTCCCTGGTCTGTCAATTAGAGGTGGGACTCCGTCACCTCCAAAGGTCCGAGGCATTTTGCTCTGATTGTTGCCAGCATGATATTGAAGTACCTGGGAAGCAGGTTGCTAGCCTTACTAGCCCAGGGCCCCACTGGGTTTTACCCCTAACGGTTGAGGGACTAACCGGTGCATTTGGTAGTCTTTGCTGTCTGAGCACAAAGGTGGCCACGACTCAGAATATGTCCGAGATGCCCAACCTTATTAGAAAGTAACTGGTATCCCAACTTTGTGAACTTAATTATTCCCTTCTTTGACTACAGCCAGTCAAAATCTCAATACTTTTGTTGTTATTGTTGTTGTTGTCGTTGTGGTCTTCAGTCCACAGGCTGCTTTGATGCAGTTCTCCACACTACCCTGTCCTCTGCAAGCCTCTTCATATGAAAATACTTTAAGCATCCATTTAAATCTGCTTACTGTATTCGCCTATCTGTCTCCTTCTACGATTTTTAACCCACACACTTCCTTCTAATGCTAAGCTAACGCCCCTCAGGGGCTCAGCATTAATTTGCTGAGTACGGGCTTGGCGAACCCGGGGTCCTGAGCTGTGGGCTGTGTCGCGCCAACAGTCCGCTACACCGTAAGCTCTGTGCGTGCTCCAACGACCATCGTTCGGCGCGACGGTGGAACGTTGTACGTTTCAGAGCCCGGGGATCTTGGCTTAATCGCCCGGGTCGCGAGGACGGTACAAACCTCTATAAAAAAAACCTCAATCTCAAGGTGTGCTACGTGCCGAGGAGATGCATGGCTGTTGAGGTTGAACAGCCGCTAGCGAGCAACCTCTGAGGAACCTGCCGCACCTCAGTTGTACAAGGCTTACCCAGGCAAGCGGGGCTCTGCCTGGGTGGACCTCTTTTCCCTAGCTGCTCGTGGGACGACAATGAAACGAGCAAATAAAAGCGTGGCCGGTCGCGAAAACGGCGTCTCTAAGCGTGGAAAGACAGAATTCAACGCGTCTACTTATGACCCTAAGGCGTTTCCTTCCCTCGCCACCCCGTGGGAGGAACGACAAGCCCGGAATAGATCAGAGCCATATTCGCCACAATATCTGGTTTGTGCGCGTTTAGATGGAGAGTCATTTATGACCACTAAGCTGCAGTTTTTCGTCGAACATCTGGAAGACAAGTTTGGTGAATCGAATCCTTTTCAAAAATGCGCAGTGGGGCAGTGCTGATACAGACGGCGTCCCCAGCACAGTGAGGGCATTACTTGCCTGCGACAAGCTGGGTGATGTTCCAGTCAGTATCACGCCTCATAAGTCTCTCAACATGGTCCATGGTTTAATCTACCATAGAGACCTCCTCTCTCAGACCGACGAGGAGTTGAGAGCATACTTGGAACGTCGGGGGGTTCACTTCGTTCGGCGAGTGCACAGAGGACCTAAAGACCAGAGGGTTGCCACCGGTGCTTTTATCTTGGCCTTCGAAGGCGATGTACTGCCTGAGAAGGTCAAGGTGATGGTATACCGGTGCGACGTAAAGCCCTATGTCCCTCCCCCTATGCGGTGTTTTAGGTGCTGGAAGTTCGGGCACATGTCCTCCCGTTGTACTTCCAGCCCTAACTGCAGGGATTGTGGGCGACCATCGCACCCAGACGCTCCATGTACTCCACCTCCAGTTTGTGTGAACTGTGGGCAACACCATCCGCCATGCTCGTGCATCGTGAGAGGAAAATTATGGAGATAAAGACTCTGGACCGTTTGACTTACTCAGAGGCGCGAAAAAAGTATGATCAGCTTCATCCGGTAAAGATGTCAACATCTTTTGCTGCAGTCACAGCGGCACCAGCTTTACCCCGAACAACAGCACCAGTTTTCCCTCCGTCCATGGGCCCTATGGGCCAACAACGTTCTACTGCCCCCTCAATGGGTGGGGGCACCTCTTCATCTGTTGCTCCCACACCACCACCTGTGGGAGCAATTACCTCCTCTCCTTCGGGGACATCGGTCCCCGTCTCCTAGCCGGAGAAGGAACAGCCTCCTCCGGCTCCTCTCGCTCGGAAGGGGTCCCTTGGGACACTCCCTTCCAAGGCTTCTCGCAGTGAACGTGGGGATCCCAGCCGACGGCTGTTCCCGACCTGCTGGTAGAAGGGCTTCTCGCTCTTCTTCCAACCCTGATGCGACTGCTGAGAAGCCCTCCCAGGCCTCTAAACCGAAGGGCCAGCGAGAGGGACGACAGAAGAAAACGAAGAAAGAGACTTTGGTGGCTCGAAAGCCACGTGCATCCTCATCTTCTACTTCGGAGGATGAGGTTGAGATCCTCGCGTCTGCCGAGGATCTCGCAATACTGCGTTCTCCAGAATCCAGGACTGCAGACACTGGCAATCCCGAACACCTGGGAGCAGACGTACCGATGGATGAAACCGATCCTAAACTTTAATATGGCTTTTCAGGTCGGCAATCATGTAGTCCTTCAGTGGAATTGCGGTGGTTTTTTCAACCGCCTGGCTGAATTGCAGCAGTTGTTGTTCCGCTTTCCTGTGTTTTGTTTGGCGTTGCAGGAAACGTGGTTTCCCGCCCAGCGGACCCCAGCCCTTCGTGGCTATCGGGGATATTATAAGAACCGCGTGACAAACGACAGAGCCTCAGGAGGGGTCTGTATCTACATCCTCGCAACTGTCCCCAGTGCTACTGTGCCTCTCCACACGACTCTGGAGGCAGTTGCTGTTAGAATCCGGGCGATGCAGGAATTCACCATCTGCTCTATCTACCTTCCCCCGGATGAAGCTGTCTCTATCGCTACATTGATAGCACAACTACCCCCACCATTCCTCCTATTGGGGGATTTTAATGCCCACCACCCCCTGTGGGGTGGAACACAGACGACAGGTCGCGGTAGAGATGTGGAGGCACTTTTCTCACAGCTAGACATCTGTCTCTTAAACTATGGCGCCCCCACTCACTTTTGCTTGGCGCAAGGCACGTATTCGGCGATAGATCTTTCTGTTTCCAGTCCGAGCCTGCTTCCCCATTTACGATGGGAGGTCCATGATGACCTATGCGGTAGCGACCACTTCCCTACCCTCATGTCGCTACTGCATTTTCAACCTACCGGCTACCAGCCTTGATGGTCTCTCCGTAGCGCTGACTGGCAACGTTATGCATCAGCCACTGTGGTTCCCGTTTCACTACGAACTGATGTGGACATGGCGGTTCACCAGGTCACCAGTTCCATAGCATCAGCCGCTGAGGCAACTATTCCCACCACTTCTGGCTCCCCTCGGCGTAGATCCGTGCCCTGGTGGACGCCAGAAATCGCCGCGGCTATCCGGGATCGTCGACGGGCGCTCCAGCGCCATCGCCGTCATCCCACCATGGACAACCTGATCGTCTTTAAACGGCTCTGGGCCCGAGCTCGACAGCTCATCTGACAAAGTAAGCGGGACTGTTGGGAGCAGTATGTCGTCAACATTGGCTCCCGTGCATCCTCATCTCAGGTGTGGTCTCAGGTTCGGCGCCTTTTTGGGCACCATCCACCAGCAGCAATTCCCAGCTTAAACATTCAGGGCACTGTTTGCACAGACCCCACTGCTATCGCAGAACACATGGCGGACCATTACGCTTACAACTCCGCAACTGCAGCTTACAGTGCGGCTTTCCGTGCACTAAAAGTGCGGGCAGAACGGCGGCATCTGTCATTCTGTACCCGCCGTGACGAAGCATACAATGCGCCATTCAGTCAGTGGGAATTCGAAACTGCCCTTGCTGCATGCCCAGATACCACCCCGGGACCAGACCGGATTCACAGCCGATTCCTTCGCCATCTTTCAGCAGAGTCCCAACACCAGCTTCTCGCCCTGTTCAACCATCTATGGACGGAGGGGGCTTTCCCATCACAATGGCGGGAAAACATCGTCATCCCCGCGATGAAACCTGGTGCTGACCCACTGGTGGCTGATAGCTACCGTCCGATCTGCCTCACCAACGTTCTGTGCAAGCTCTTAGAACGTATGGTGAGTCGGCGGCTCATGTGGATACTAGAACGTCGGGGTCTGTTGTCCCCACGACAGGGGGCCTTCCGCCAAGGCCGCTCCACTGTAGACAACCTGGTAACTCTGGAGTCGGCCATCCGTACGGCTTTCAGCAGACGCGAACACCTTGTTGCCGTCTTTTTTGACCTCAGGAAGGCCTACGACACCACCTGGCGCCATCACATTCTGGCCACACTGCACGATTGGGGCTTGCGGGGCTCCCTCCCGCTATTTATACAGAACTTTCTATCGCTTCGCTCTTTCAGAGTTCGTGTCAGTACCTGTCTTAGCTCACCCCGTATACAGGAGAATGGAGTCCCGCAGGGCTCGGTCCTTAGTGTTCCTCTCTTTCTGATCGCTATCGACGGCCTTGCTGCGGCAGTGGGATCAACCGTATCCTCCTCACTCTATGCCGATGACTTCTGCCTATATTTCAGTTCTCACGGCATGGGTGTCGCTGAAAGGCGTTTGCAGGGGGCCATCACAAAAGCTCAGTCCTGGGCCACGACCCATGGATTCCAGTTCTCTGCCGCCAAAACACGGGTCATGCACTTCTGTCGCCGTCGGGCAGTACACCCAGACCCTGAGCTGTATTTGGGTCAGGATTTGCTTTGTGTCGTTCAGACGCACCGTTTTTTAGGTATGCTGTTCGATTCCCAGCTCACATGGGTCCCACACCTGCAACAGCTGCGGAAGAAGTGTTGGCGCCACCTGAATGTCCTTCGTTGCCTAAGCCATACCACTTGGGGAGCAGCTCGTACATCTCTCCTGCAACTGGATAGGGCTCTTATCCAATCCCGTCTGGATTATGGTAGCCTGGCATACGATTCTGCAGCCCCTTTTGCACTGCGTGTCTTGGACCCAATACACCATAGTGGCGTACGTTTAGCGACAGGTGCCTTCCGCACAAGTCCCGTGACAAGTCTCCTTGCTGAGGCTGGGGTTCCCCCCCTCCGAATCCGCCGGCAGCAGCTACTGGCTTCGTATGTCGCCCGTATTCATGCCTCACCCGACCACCCAAATCACAGGCTTCTGTTCCCAGCTGCCGTTCTCCCTTCCCCACGACGACGTCCACGGTCGGGTTTCCCGATTGCGGTTCGTGTTCGTTCCCTTCTTTCTTCAATCGCATCCCTTCCTATCCCTACCACATTCCGATACCTTTCCCATACACCTCCATGGTGTGTACCTCGCCTACAGCTTAGGTTAGACTTGTCCGGTGCCTCAAAAGCCTCCGTTTCGCCAATGGTTGTGTGTCGTCAGTTCCATGCACTCATTGATTCTTTCCGTGGTGCAGAAGTAGTATACACCGATGGCTCCCTTGTGGACGGTCGTGTTGGGTACGCCTATGTTCACCGTGATCATGTTGAGCAGCGTTCCTTACCCTGTGGGACTAGTGTTTTCGCAGCTGAGCTGGTGGCTATCTCTCGCGCTCTTAAACATTTCCGTGCCTGCCCCGGGGAGTCTATAGTTATCTGTAGTGACTCCCTGAGTGCCTTGATCGCCCTAGACAAGTTTATGCCACAGCACCATTTGTTTCAGTCCATTCAGGACGCCGTTTTCGCTTTGGGCGAGTCAGGCCATTCGGTGGTGTTCATTTGGACCCCGGGCCACGTAGGCATTCCGGGTAACGAACGGGTTGATCGCCTGGCCAAGCAGGCCACCACATCACGACCCTTAAAGATAGGTCCCCAAAACCAGGACTTCAGGCAGCAACTGACCCGTAAGGTTCTGGGGATTTGGACCTCGGAATGGGCTGCCTTGACTGAACCAAATAAGCTGCGCATAATCAAGCCCACCACGGCCGTCTGGCGATCCTCCCTGCGAGCCTCTCGTAGGGAGTCATCTGCAGACTGCGTATTGGACATACGTGGTTGACGCACGGCCATCTTCTACGACGAGAGGACCCACCAACTTGCCGTTGTGGCGCCCTATTGACTGTGGTCCACGTTCTGGTGGACTGCTTACTTTTAGCCGACTTGAGGCAGTCTTTTGCACTGCCTTCCGAGCTTCCATTGATTTTATCTGACACTGCCTCTATGGTCGATCGTGTTTTAGGTTTTATTCGCGCAACTGGCTTTTATTGGTCTATTTAGTGGTGGGGCCTATAAGCCCGCCCTGTCGGGCTTCAACCCCTCCAGAACAATAGGCCGCTGTCATTTTACGGTTTAAGACTTGCTTTAATTTAAGGATTTTAAAGTTTGCAGAGTGGCTGGCTCATCCTGTATTATCCTTGTGATCGGCCAGCCACACGATTCCGCTGCCTTGTTTTAGTTTTCTGTCTATTTTGTCAACACTTGTCTTGTTCTTTGTTACGTCCTTTTACCATTGACTGTCTCTTTGTACTGGGAGTATACTGGACTTCGAGTACTAAGCGACAAAAGGAAACTTTAAAAGTTTACTCTTAGCTGGGAACAGGGGACTGATAACCCAGCAGTTGAGTCCCCTTTAAACACACAACAACAACAACAACAGCTAAGCTAACGATTCCTTGATGTCTCAGGATGTGTCACACGAATCTATACCTTCTCTTAGTCAGGATATGCCATAAACTCCTTTTCTCCCCAATTCTGTTGAGCACCTCCTCATTAGTTACGTGATCTACCCATCTAATCTTCATCATTCGTCTGTAGCACCACATTTCGAAAGCTTGTATCATCTTTTTCTCTGAACTCCTTATCATTTATGTTTCACTCTCATATAATTCTACAGTCGAGACAAATGCTTTCGGAAAGGACTTTCTAACATTTAAACTATTATTGGATGTCAACAAATTTCGCTTCTTCAGAAACGCTTTTCTTCCTGTAGCCATTCTACATTTTATATATTCTTTACTTCGGCGATCAGAAGTTATCTTCTACCCAAATAACAAAACTCGTCTTTTACTTGCCTAATTTAATTCCATCAGCATGGCCTAATTTTCTAACACCACATTCCATTATCCTCGTTTTACTCTTGTAAATGTTCATGTTATACCTTCCTTTCAAGACACTATCCATTCCGTTTAATTGCTTAAAAATGTTCAAATGTTTGTAAAGCTTATGGGAGTTAACTACGGGGTCATCAGTCCCTAAACTTACAAACTACTTATGAACTAGCTAACACTAAGGACGGCACAAATATTCATGCCCGGGGTGGGATTCGAACCCCCGACCGTAGTGGCCGTGCAGACCGTGACTGGAGCGCCTCAGTCCCCTCGACCACCACGGCCGGCGTTTAATTGCTCTTCCAGGTCTTTTGCAGTGTGTGACAGAATTACTATGTTATCCGCAAACTGCAAGGTTTTCATTTCTTCTCCCTGAATTTTAATTCCCTCTCCAAATTTCTCCTTACATTCATCCACTGCTTGCTCAATGTATAGATTGAACAACATTGCAGAATACTGCACACCTTTCTGCACAAGTGTCAAGTTGGTGCGTTGCAAATGTACATTCGACTTCTGTCTAGTATTCACCGTGTGAAAGCTACTAACTCGTGGGAATAAGCAGATATTATGAACAACAAACGACAGTAAAGAAAAAACGTATTGTGACGCCAGTGTCCAAATTTCCAGGCTACTGAAAAGATGTCGACATGACGTTCGTAAACTTACACCACATATTACTTGAACCGCCCGTTTCTGAGCCAAAAATAACTTTTTCGTTTCAGTCGAGTTACCCCAAAAAATAACGCCGTGCGTCATAAGTGAGTGGAAGTAAGCGTAGTGAACTACTTTCCGTGTTGAAAAATCACTTATTTCAGGTATTGGTCTAATGGTAAATATAGCAGAATATAATTTTGGAACAAGATCCTGAACATGGGCTTTCCACGACAGCTTACTATCTTAACACCTAGAAATTTGAAATGTTCAGTCTCCGTTATCATATGCACATTATATGTAATCAAAATGTCAGCTTTTGTCTAATTATGTGTTAGAAATTGTAAAAACTGAGTTTTACTGTGATTTAACATCGACTTGTTTTCTACAAGCCATGAACTTGTGTGGGGGTTATGCGTCTTTTTCGTTATGATTTCGTGGTGTCCGCACATATGGCGTGTTGACATTTTTTGTATCGTGTAATGTACTGTACGATATTTATGCTGTGTTCAATAGTGGCTCCCACAATATTGAGGCGAAGTTACGTTTAGATCGACTACACTTGGATAGGGCAACATTTTTCCTTCGCTATAACCATGGTTGACTATTTTCAGGGTAAACGTCTACAACATGTACACTAACATTAATCTACAGTTTCAGAATGAACGAACTGCATTGTACTCTTAAACCCATAACAGCATGATGGGAAGAAAACTGAAGAACGTAAAGAAGACTGCAGTAAAATGACACCAGAGAATTGTTTGGATTTTTTTAAGGAACTGGTCAGGGAGTATAAACAAATTCGTATACGTTACCAATAACCCAGAATTCCTACACTTTACATTTGCATGTCTGTAGTACGAGCTCAACAGATAAGTCTCCTTGAGCATGCACTTCAGTAAGCTTGGTAATTAACAAAGTAATGTTTGTTTGCATAGATACTAAATGATGTACTAACGAACTATTATTAATAATAATAATATCATAACACTATTATTGAAACAATTATGTAGATATTTTGATTAATTTTTACTTGTTACTAAAAAATAAGCAACCAATGTAATATGTTATTATTTATATAGGTACAGTGGTACCGTTATAACCTAAGAAGATTTAATGTTTTTATATAAATGAACTTTTGAAAAAAATTAATAGGATCTATATAATTTCGTATTGTATTTGTTTTATATTTCCTGTCTTATATGTGTATGTTTGTATGTCCCGAGACATTCTCGGAGCACATGGGGGCCAACTTCAGGCAGCTGGTGATGTGCAAGAAGACACATAATTCTTCATAAAATGTCTGCTGGTGGTGGTGGTGTAAATGGGGCGACGCACTGATGCGCCAACGCCGTTTGCTGTCATCGGCTTCCGCCCCGCGTGGTGTCCGGCACCGCAGCGCTGGGCTTGGACGATGTCACTCGCGCCGGCAGCCCGCCCGAGGGGCCGGGCGCCGTGGCTCAGCGCGCCCGGTCAGGGGGCTGAACGCCCTCTGTAATAAAAAAGCTGAGCCAACAACAAATCGAGCAAGAACGAACAAACACGAACAGCGTCCGCGACGGACAGAACTACCCATAGAACAAAAAAAAAAAAAAAAAAAAAAAAAAAAAAAAAAAAAAAAAAAAAAGAGAGGGCAACACAATGGGCGCCCGCCGACGAGGAAAGAAACAATGCTGAACACAGCGCTCGCCACGAGGTCAGGCTGGGACTCTGCCCGCCCCTACTGCTGGCCTGGAAACTGGTTTCTCTATCAGCTGGGGGCTACGGCCCCAAGGCCGAGAGAGGCACCTGGGGCCAATTACGCCACCAGCGATCACTGCGCAGTGGGGGTGTCTGTGGCATCCGACGGAAGGGTCGTGCACCTTGGCGTGCGCCGCGCGGCCCACTGACCCACGCTCGGTGTGTTTACGGCAGAACCGGCTGTCTCTGAAGGGACAGCCACAGCGATGGACTGTGAGCCCTCAATGTCTCTGTGGTCCACTGAGCGACCACAAACTACCAGCGTTGCTCCTCCCACACCCACTACACCACCATTATGAATCATGAACAGTTTTTTTATGCACAGACCACTATCCTGAAAAAAACATTGTCCAAACTAAGTGCCATATTTTATTTTGTTTAATGTGATAATACTTTTCAACGCAATTTTGATATTTTATGTTATTTGTTTCTCTATGATATGTTAGTAATTTTAAGTCACAATTTGAATATTCTGATTGCACATTATTCTCTTTATTTCATTATTTCATTTTTTTTGCATTTATTAGTTAGGATGTTTCTTTCTTATTTACTTGTTTGTTTTTCAACATTGTTTATTAAAAGAATAATAATTACAAAGCTTCTAAACACTTGACTCATTGCCTAGAACTGAATATAATGTCCTTTGTTTATTTAAATCTGAGTCTCTTGTTTACTTAAAATAGTTTTTTTATATATATAGAATTTTATGTTTCTTTATTTCTTTTTGATGAATGAAAGTTGTTTTTGTGTCATTAATCATGAATGTGGTAGGACCAAGACATCTTAATAGTATGAATGTTCAGACAAGGGATAGTTTGTTTCTGTTTGGGGTTGGGGTTTTGGAATGATCATAGAGATCAGCCCCAACGAAAAGATTACCCAACTAAAAAGATAGGGAGAGTGATTGGGGCCCTAGTGTGAATGAAATTAGTAAGAAAGTCATTGATCGTATTATTATTTCTTACATATTTATCTTTTAGGTTGTTAAATTTTAATTTTTACGTACAAATGACTGGCTATCCGTATATACATATAGAATTTCTCCTGTTTCGTTATCATAGCAACTTTCTAGCTATGATACTCCACACTCCAAATTTTCAACAGGTGTGGGATGTTGTGAGACGAGGGCTGTAATTAGTCTATTTTTCACACTAACCTTGTGTTACTGTACCTTTCTCTTTACGCTAATTATTGAAATATGTAACATTTTTCTTTGAGGATCTTTATTTATTTTGATTTCCGTGCCTTAGGGGACACATCAGGGGTGATGGGCTTCTGGAATTGTAGTACATTCTATGTTTATATGAAAATTTCAGGATTTTAATGTTTATTGGCGCAGCTTGGCTGCTAAAAAGTGGTTTTACGTGTTGGGCACGGCCAAGCCGCGAAGAGCAGAGACTCTCTTGGGGGTCTCCCCCTCCCACCAACTTTCTCTCGCCTTCGGGGAAGAACGAGAGGGGCTGACTTGACCTGTTTGGCGCCGAGACTGCAGGCGGCGGAGTATGTGGAATGCTTTACAACGCTGGCCCGCGGTTTACGGTGGACGATAGCGGGGACTGCCCTTTTAGTCATTCGGCCGTTTCGCAAGAGAGGAATTTGCCAGATACAAATAATAGCAGAGTGCTCTGGGCCCCGGGCTATTTATGGAGACGTATTTCCCTTAGGCGTTGTCTAAAAACTTCCTAGAAAGCACCAGAGTTTGAACACAGTTAGTGTGACAAATGGTTAGGTTGAGAGGAAAGCTTTCTGCCCGTCTGGCACCCCAGGGGTTTGGCTCCAGCGGATGTATATATAGCACAACGTTAACATTTTTAGGTCGTGTGACCGTAGCAGGAGCAAGGTGAAATTCCTTGCAGGGCACTCACCCTGGGAACGGTGAAATCCGAGGGAAGCTTTGGTGGTGTGGGCCGAGCCTCTTGGCAGCCGCAGAGAACGCGTCCTGAATCGGCAGAGTATTTCAGTATGACAGCTAAACAATTTGTCAACGGTGCTACGCCATCCGATTGGTTTGACTATTAGCCGTTAGCAGATATTGGTGTGTGTTTTCGCGCGTGGGCGTGGCCGCCCGGCACTTGCCTTGAGCTGCGGCAGAGCGCGAGGACGTACGCGGACTCCTGTCTGTGCGTCCGAGGGGTATGAACCTCGGGAGACTCCGGTTTGAGCTTCCAAAGTGTACGGACCTCGGGCAGTCTCCCGTGTCTGAGCGTCCGAAGTTACTGACCTCGCTAGACTCTTGTCAGAGCGTCCGAAGTGTACGGACCTCGGGAGACACGGAATACTCCGTTTAGATTCGCGGAGAGGATGTCGTCTTAAACGGTCCTCTGGTTAGACTTGTGTGTGATTCCGAAGATTGGGACCTTGTAGAATTTATGTTTACTTCGCGGACATTGTCCTGTGGTTACGCTGTGAGCGGCCACAGTTTAGTTTTCGTTTTGCTAGAAGTCTCTATTTGAGCATTCGCGCCTTTGCGAATCGGGCATCGTTATTACAGATCTTATCACGCAAGTGACTGATCGATTTGTGCCAAGTGGCCTTTGTGTCACCTATGCAAAATATTGATTAGTCTACTAGCGTGATAGAATCGCACAGCTACTGCCTAGCGAATCCGACGCCAGTGACGCTGTGTTAAGTTACATGACGATCCTGCTTAACAGGTCGCAGCAATTACGGTCGGATAAAAATTTCAGCTCATCTGCTCCCATCGCCTGCTGCCTGCGAGCCTGAGACGCTGCCGTCAATGATCATCTGTGTGGATAAAGTGACGCACTTGCTGGAGGGTTATATGAACCAGACTTGTTGGATTCTGTCCCTTATTTTACTCTTTTGAGATCTGCCTATTTACTCTGGGGAGCTTAGGGCTAACGATAAATTTAAGCTTCTGTGTAACCAATCTAATAGCATTCTGTTTTGCAAAACCTCCGACCTTTGACTCAGCTAGTCATTTTTTGTGTGTCTCAATGTTTTAGCATTTGTAAAAGATTGTGTGAATACCATTATCTGTTTTGCATGATAGGAAATGTCATCTGAATGTTTAATTGTAATAAATTGATTTTGAGCAGATCGTTTTTCATTTAAGAACGTTCCTATGTCACTATTTTGGAGGGGAAACAGAATAGTTAAATTCCACAGTTTACCAATAATCTTTCAAGTACATTATTTTTTGTTTGGTACAACTGATACATTGTAATAGAGTAGGAATATTTATTATATGTTTGAATCTATGATCACATCATAGCAGATCAGTAACATTTAATTTTCCATACTTTGGATAAATACGGTGGTGACCCAAGTTAATTAATTGCTGTCCTAAATATATCCAAGGACATAGTTCACACCTGACAACTCCAGCCATAGAACAATCAACTACGTAACAAATTTATATCTTGAACTGCATTATTTGATACTATGTCAATATTACGAAAAACATCCTTTACTACCAAGGATCATCAGCATACAAAAATATTTTACAATCACCTGTTATACCCGAAGGCATATCATTTATATAAATAAGAAACAGCAATGGTCCCATAACAGAACCCTGGGGCACCCCACACTTAACAGTGCCCCATTGCGATTGTACGTCAAAGCCATTTTCAACACTGTGGAGAATTACTATTTGTTGTCTATTATTAAAGTAATAGGTGAACCAGTTGTGAGCTACTCCTCGTATTCCATAATGTTCCAACTTCTGCAACAATATTGTGTGATCAACACAATCGAACGCCTTTGTTAAATCAAAGCAGATGCCTACTGTCCGTAGCCTTTTATTTAACCCATCAAGTGCCTGACAGAGCAACGAAAAGATAGAATTTTCAGTCGTTAAACCACTTCTAAAAGCAAAATGTACGTTTGACAATAAATTATGTGAACTGAAATGATTAATTAGTGTTGAATATTCAGCCTTTTCAATAACTTTAGGAAAAACCGATGGAATAGAAATAGGTCAATAGTTGTCTACATTATCCCTTTCTCCTTTTTTATAAAGTGGTTTCACTACTGAGTGCTTTAATCTGTCAGGAAACTGACCATTCGGAAAAGAAAAATTACAAATATGGCTCAGTACTGGGCTAACATATGGAGAACAGTACTTTAGAATTCTGCTAGATACCCCATCATATCCACAAGAGTCCTTAGTGATTTAATTAGTGACTCTATCTCCCCTATGGAAGTATCATGGAAGACCATTTCAGTTAACAGCCTCGTCAAGGCATTTTCTAAAAATGTTATATGATTACCTGTAGAAACTAGGGTTCTGTTTAGTTCACCTACTATATTTTGAAAGTGATTATTGAATACAGCACATATATTTAACTTGTCAGTAACAGAAACATTTCTACTACGCACTGACTTTATATCTTTTATTTGCTGCTGCCGACCAGACGCTTCCTTCATGACTGACAAGATAGTTTTAATTTTATCCCGAGAGTTTGCTATTCTTTCTGAATACCACATACTTTTTGCCTTCTTAATGACATTTTTCAGAACCTTACAGTTTTTAATGAGCTACTGCATCTTCATTCTGAGTGCTTCTAACATTTTGATACAATTCCCGCTTTGTTCTACACGATACTCTTATCCCCTTTGTTAGCCACCCTGGCCGCCTGTTACTGAAAGTACCCTGTTTTGAGCTTTCTAGCGGAAAGCAACTTTCAAACAGCGTAAGAAAAGTGTTCAGGAAAGTATTATATTTATCATCTGCATTTATCAGCACTATAAACATCCTGCCATTATTACTCCTTAATTAGGCTTAAAAAGGTCTCAATTGCAACTGGATTAACTTTTCTAAGTAGTTGATAATTATTTTTAACATTTGTTTGAGAACAAATACTTTTTAGAATTAAAATTTGGGCATCGTGTACTGATAGGCCATTTACTATTTTGCTGCCGAAGTGCCCATCTAATAATGAAGAATGAACAAAAATATTGTCAATCGTAGAACTGCTAGATCCTTGCACACTCGTTGGAAAAATACTGTTTGAACTATGTTATGGGAATTAAATAGATCTAACAGCTGACTTTTTCTTGAGCTATCACCTACACAGTTAATGGTGAAATCTCCACACACAATTAAATTTTTGTACTTCCTATACAGTGGACCCAGAACCAATTCCAGCTTCAGCAGAAACATTTTAAAATCTGAGTCAGGGGACCTATAAATAAGAACAATTACTAGTTTAGTTTCATTAACATTAACAACTCCTGCACAACACTCAAATATCTTTTCTGTGCAGTGTTTAGAAAAATCGATTGACTCCGATGAAAAATCGTTTTTAACATACATGGACATTCCCCCACACTGCAAGGAACTCCTAGAGAATAAGGCAGGTAACCTGTATCCTGGCAAAGGAAGTCTCTGAATTGTCACATCACTTAAAAAGTGCTCTGAAATACCAATAATGTTAGAGTCAACATCAATAAGCAATTCATTAACTTTTTCTCTGATACCCTACATATTTTGATGAAAAATAGTAATTCCCTTATTACTTAGATTCTTAAACTTTGTCAAAAGTGTGACAGGTAGTAATACTATTTATATTCATATTTTCCATTTTCATTTAATCAGTCGATTTAATTGGATGTTGAGTTCTTTGTATTCTAATTTCTCCAAATTATTAATGCCAGATGATAGAAATGATCATTGCATGATTTTGGTACATTGGGAATAAGCCACCTGGGTAATCGTTTTTAGGCACTTGCTGTCCCCAGCGAAAACGTGGGAGAGAATGCTGCCCTTGTTTCGAGGCCAGCAGTGTATAGAGATACGGGACAGGATGTTGCCTCAACCCCGCGCTCGCTCAGTCGCTCCGGGGAGTCATAGGGAAAGCGGGGCTAGCAGCACTGTGTACTCCGCCTGGACCCTCACGGTCGGCTTTTACTGGCGCCAAACTTTACGACTTTTGCCAGCGCCACATTGGCGAGGCATGAGTTGCTGAGGGCTCTCACGACGGGAGAGGGTGCCCAATGCGATAATAAAATAATTTAGCCGTCTGGAGATGCCTATCATGAAACAAAATTTCACGCTGCTTCTGGGAACTGCAGCACACGTGAGTCTCAGGCCTGGGAAAGTTTTCGAGTGGGAGGAGCTTAGTAGCTCTAACAATAGCAAATTGATTTGATTGGCGAGACCATTATGTCCTCTCTCTTACTGGCTTGACGTCACATATGGGTGGAGGCTGGCAGCCAAAGAAAGTTCTTGCTTGAGGAGAGCGTGGGGTGAGTGTGAGAAAAAAGAGGAGAAGCGTGGAGAACACCGGATGGTTTGGACCTCTTGGTAGCAGTGAAGAGTGGCGGAAAGGACTGAAGTTTTCGGACCTTGCGAGTCGGTGGACTTATAATTTTTGTGCCCATTGCACAGTGTTAGATGGCATTGTGTGATTGCTGTTCGCATTCATAGTTATACTGAGAAACTTGTAAATTTTCTGAAGTGGGTGTTGTTTTAGAACAAGCTCACTCGTAATCAGGATAATTTACTGTTCTTGAATAACAGCATACACCACTGGATTGGAAAATTGCTGTATTTTTTCGTAGCTCGAATACTTTAGTAAGTGCCACGCTGATCGGGTAGATAATTTCCCATTCGTGATCGTGGATGCTGCTCAACTGTATATGGTAAAGTAGCGCCTATGCATAAATAGTGAAAAGGTTATTGAATGGTGGTTGATAGGTGGGACGTAGGTGGGAGTTTGCGAGGTCGTCATAGTCGATTTTTAATTGTTCGTGGCTGTTTCAGAGCTTAGCCTTCTACTGACTTTATTAAATACATTTTTGATAGGTTAGCAGACCAAATTTATGACTATAGCAAGTACCTTTTCTTTTGGTGTTACGATTTTGTCTTTTATTCTGTAAAAAGTATTCCGATCATTAAATAATTTTATTTGTGCTATTTCAAGTCATTATTTTTGTATGATTTTAAAAGGAATTGACACTTTCTCATGCATTTCGTGTTTTTGATAAATTGGCACATACATTTTTTGTTAAATACAGTAACTATATATGAACATCGTGTGTACCTGATTTTCCAACAACAGTGTATGGAAACATGCACTTTCACAAAATAAATAAATATAAGTGAGATTAGACTACTGTTCGCCACTTCTTTCAGTTAGGCACAGTAAATTCTCAGTTTCATATTTTTAATATTTTTTTCCATTTTTTAAAATAATGATAAAAAGTAGTGGCGACCCTTGTATAACTTGATTGTTTTGTGATGATGGTTAATTTTTAATACAATTTATTCATTTGCATATTAATGAGCTGCAAAGTTGGCAGAAAAGGTACTCAAATGATGGACAACATTCAGTTGACATTCAAATAATAAATTTTGAATGCAGCAACAACATTTCAAGTGGTTTGTTTGTTAGAGAGACTTCCTTTAAGCAGGAATACCTATCAGCTGTCCTCAGTCTAAAAAAGCTGCAGCCCTAACGCCAACTACTACAGGAATTATTCCATGAGTGACACCCCACCCCCTACTACACTGTCACCTATGAGCTTTGCCAACCTCCCCTTCCCATACCTATTGAGGTGCAGACCGTGCCTAGTGAAATCCGACCTTTGGATAGTCTCAGCTGGCACGACTGCAGTATTATCCATGGCCTCCTTCGTAAGCGCCGCCTCAAGCCTCATGTTAATACGCCTGACGGCTGTATTAAGATGAGTTCTATCATAGCACTGAAACAGCCACACGAAATGCACCTTCACGCCACCAGTTTGAGGTGCTGTCCTTTCTTTTGAATTCCTACATAAGTCCCCTATGTTACAAATAACCTGAGATAACCCTGCACTAGGCTTCACTATGCTGGTGATCTGGTACTCACTTCCAAGTACTTCCTGTTGGCTGACACCTCTGCCATGAGAACTGCCTAACAGCAGAACCTTCTTCGTACTAAGAGACCTCTCTACAGATTTCGATTTCCTATCAGCTGAGGTCTGCTGCATACTCCCTACAGCTTCAGCTACAGGAAGTTGAGCTATACTCAACTCTGACAGTTGGTCAGACATATTTGTAACTCGCAAGGTGAAGCTATCTGGATACCTCCTTCCTAGCTACCTTCTTCCCCAGTCCCCCTTTCCCTCCTCAACCTACCTAGTTCCTCTTCAGAGATTTTCAACTGCTCCTGAAGGGCGCAGATCAAACGCTCCTGCTGCTCTATCATCTTATTCCTGCTGCAAATCCTACAATTCCAGGAGAGAACCTCACCACAGTGCCCACTGGCTTCCCCACTGCACTCTCCCCCAATGAAAATACTTACTACAAATCCCTCAATGTAGCCCACTATGCACGACCCTGCGACAGAGCCCGCACTTTTCATTCATGGTAAAATTTTACAATCACTTGTTTAGAAAAACTAGACGTCTATGTTATGTAAGTTACGTTTCTACAAGATAACGAGGAAGCACCTTAATTACAGCAAGCAACAAATCTGTCTCTACAAATCACGTAATGACAACAACTAATACTACAACTACTAGTATCAAAAAAGAGCAAATAACACCACCACAAAATCTTTACACTGTTGCTTGTATAAACAAGAACAAAGTCATGTGTCACAAGTAAACTAACTAAACACAGTGAGAGCACAAGATTTATCAAATACCTTAACGGAAAGTTTCCCAACCGCAGTAACGTTAAAAACAGCAAGAAGACACCGGTTGAAAAGTACTAAATTTAATAAATAACTAGCGTGCTAACACCTCTTGAAATCTACTAACGTTAATAATGTAACCAAAATACACAAACACTTATTGGAACTTATCTTTCGGAGACCGCTACGGCTGGAACTGCTCGCCACTAGATGCCGGCGTACATGTGAACACAAAATAAACACCACTAAAGCAAATAAGGCACACCAAACGCTAAAATGACTGACGATCATATACTAGAAAAATTCTAGATTAAATATTATCACGAATAACTGTTAAAATAATTATATTACTCCTAAAAACTATGTAAAAACATCGAGAGCGATGTGCACAACAGTCGAGCACTCGTGACGTCACACCAAAGTCTATCCAAGAGTTTGATGAAGTGCTTCAGCGATTTCCTATGAGCCACGGTGCATTCGGCCCCAGGTAATGACCCTACAGATATGCCGAACTTCAAACATTGCGGATTCTTTTGAGATGTTACATATCGGAGTTTCCGATAAATGCACATCCAATGGCAATTAGAGTACCGAAAGAGCTGTTCGTTCTCCATTTAATAACGTAGCCGCAATACTTGATGAAGAAAGAGCCAAAGTTATTCCTTTTTGAGAACGTGTGTGACCGACAGCGAACCAATGAGAAACGTTTCTCCTGTGCCACCAGGCATCAAGGAAAAATAGACCACCTTTGCCATTTGAGACGGCATTTATAAGTGTGTCTTACATCAATGTTTGTTCCGGAAGCAACATTTCTTCACTTGTGAGGTATTGGTAATTTGGCGGGATCTGGATGGGAGCATGTGTGCACAATTTTATTAGGTCAAGCCTTGTTGTAACCAACAACAGAATCTTTAGTGCCTGGTAAAACATTAACAATTGAGAAAATAGTATTTTACGTTAAATAAGGGATTCCAATTAACACATAAGCCATGAAAATCCCAAATCTGCAGTCATTAGAAGACTAGAGCACTGGATTTTACTAGCGGAATCAATTTACTCGAAAAATATTATAGTGTGGGAAAACATTTAGCTTTAAATGCACCAGTGAACAAGGGGGTAACTGACGAAATATAAAACTAGTGTCAGTAAAACACTGTCAGTGGAAGACACGAACACTAAGTAACAAATAACTCAGTTTAAAAAGTTAGAGCAATGAATAACAGCCAAGCCTCATGCAGAAGCCTCACTTACAATGTCACGTCAAGAAGGAGTTTTCATTTACATAGATCCACTTCCCTAAATATAAATAATAGTGAATTTATAACAATCGATTACAACTATAATGTAGCATTAATATGGAACATTTCTTTAATGGCCTGTGCACGTTTCAATGAGTAACATCAAAACACAGGATAAAGAGGTTTGAAAATAATAATAATAAAAAAGAAACCAATAATAACAACAACAAGCTTAACTATCACAATCCAATATTTATTTGCAAAATGTCACGACTGCTTTTACATTAAGGTTACGAATAAGGGACCGAACAACTTAGGAACACCAACAGGTTCTTAAGCCCTACCTACTTGATAGTATTTCAGTCACAACTGTCACTTAACTTACGGTCAAGGTGGTGTATGGGGCCCAGTGCGCATATGCGGTAACGACCGTAAACACACCTAATAACATACGTAAATGGTGAATAATGACAAATATTAAGGCTGCTTTCAGCTCAAATTGAATCCGAACCACTGGAAACAAATAAGCTTGTTACCATAATGCTAAACAATGCATAGAAAATCCAAGGGTTCAAACTCCTTACTTGAGAAAAACTTGAAACAAGTACTAGTCACTAGCCAGATGGTTTCGAAGAAGCGCACTACGTGCCATCTCACAACAGTATTGGTACAACTGCAAAGGGCGATCTAAACCCAGCCCCAGGCAGTTTACACATTATATAGAATGACTATCTTTTGCTTTGGCAGCAACCTGGATAACAGTCACTAATTAATGACAAACAAGAACAATGTGATAACACTTTAAAACGACATACAAATGAAATGAACATGGAACAACACGAAGCACGGCTTATTTCGGTAATTCAGGGTGAAACACGCGCCAGTATGCACCGAGCGATGCCCGCAGACTCCCTGTGCCTGGCCAGAGACCACAGGCCCCAGCAGGTTGCGGCCTGCCCATCGCGCTGCCACGCCTCGTGTGCAGTGCGTGCTTACACAGCTTCAGTCCAGCCACCGCCGATGCCGCGCTTTTACCTGTCCAGCAGTGCAGCAGACACCAGTTGCCCGCAGATTCCCTGTACCCGGCCAGTGTCCACAGCATGTTGCAGCCTGCCTGCCGCACAGCCCCGCCTTGGGTGCAGCGCATGCTCGTGCAGCTTCACTCCAGCTGCCTCCGCTGCGGACTTAACTGTCCTCCACTGCAGCTGACACCAGCAGCCCACAGATTCCCTGTATCCGGGCAGAGACCAGAGGCCCCAGAAGGTTGCGTCCTACCAGCCGCGCCGACACGGCTCATATGGAACGCACGCTCGCACAGCTTCAGTCCGGTGCCACTGCTGCCGTGCTGTTACCTGTCCTTCACTGCAGGTGACACAAGCTGCCCACATATACCCTGTACCCGGCCAAAGACCAGAGGACCCAGAAGGTTGCGGTCTGACCGCCGCGCTGCCAAGCCTTGTGTGCAGTGTGTGCTCGCACAGCTTCTGTCCAGCCACTGTTGCCGCCTCACTCATACCTCCCCTTCACTGCAGCTGAAACCAGGTGCCCGCAAATTCCCTATAGACGACCAGAGACCACTGGCCACAGCAGATTGCGGTCTGCCCGCCGCGCTGCCAAGCCTCGTGTGCAGTGCAAGCTCGCACAGCTTGTCTCCAGCCACCACCGCCGCCGCGCTCTTAACTGTCCTGCAGAGCAGCTGAAACCAGTTATCCGAAGATTGCCTGTACCCGGCCAGAGACCAGAGCCCCAGCATGTTGCATCCTACACAAAGCGCTGCCACACCAGGTATGGAGTGCACGCTCACACAAATTCAGTCCAGTGCCACTGCTGCCGCTGCTGCCACTGCTGTCCTCCACCTCGGGTGACACCAGCTGCCCACAAATTCCCTGTACCCGGCCAGAGACCACAGGCCCCAGCAGGTTGCGGCCTGCCCGCCGCGCCGCCACGCCTCGTGTGTTGCGCATGCTCATGCAGCTTCAGTCCAACTGCCACCGCCACAGTCTTACCTGTGCTCCACTGCAGCTGACACCAGCTGCCCACATATTTTCTGTACCCGCCCAGAGACCACAGGTCCAAGAAGGCTGCAACCTGCCTGCCACATTGCCACACTTCATGTGGAGTGCACGCTTGCGCAGCTGCAGTCCAGCTGCTGCTGCCGCGCTCTTACCTGTCCTCCACTGCAGCCGACACCAGCTGCACAGAAATTCCCTGTACCCGGCCAGAGACCACAGACCCAGCAGGTTGCGGACAGCCCGCCACGCCGCCTCACCTCATGTGTTGCTCATGCTTGTGCAGCTTCTGTCCAGCTGCCACCACCGCAGTCTTACCTGTGCTCCACTGCAGCTGATACCAGCTGCCCACAAATTCCCTTTACCCGTCCAGAGACCACAGACCCAGCAGGTTGCGGCCTGCCCGCTGCACCGCCTCGCCTTCTGTGTTGCGCATGCTCGTGCAGTTTCAGTCCAGCTGCCACCGCCGCAGTCTTACCTATGCTCCACTGCAGCTGACACCAGCTGCCCACAACTTTACTGTACCCGGCCAGAAACCACAGGTCCCAGAAGGCTGCAACCTGCCCGCCGCATTGCCACACCTCATGTGGAGTGCACGCTTGCACAGCTGCAGTTCAGCTGCTGCTGCCGCCTCACTCTTACCTGTCCTCCACTGAAGCTGACACCAGCTGCCCGCAGATTCCCTGTACCTGGCCCCAGTAGGTTACGGCCTGCCTGCCGCGCCGCCTCGCCTCATATGTTACGCATGCTCGCGCAGCTTCAGTCCAGCTGCCGCTGCCACAGTCTTAGCTGTGCTCCACTGCAGCTGACACCAGCTGCCCACAAATTTACTGTACCCGGCCAGAGACCACAGGTCCCAGAAGGCTGCAACCTGCCCGCCGCATTGCCACAACTCATGTAGAGTGCACGCTTGCACAGCTGCAGTCCAGGTGCTGCTGCCGCCTCGCTCTTACCTGTCCTTCACTGCAGCTGACACCAGCTGCCCACAGAATCCCTGTACCTAGCCCCAGTAGGTTGCGGCCTGACCGCCGCGCCGCCTCGCCTTGTATGTTACGCATGCTCGTGCAGCTTGAGTCCAGCTGCCGCTGCCACAGTCTTAGCTGTGCTCCACTGCAGCTGACACCAGCTGCCCACAAATTTACTGTACCCGGCCAGAGACCACAGGTCCCAGAAGACTGCAACCTGCCCGCCGCATTGCCAAACCTCATGTGGAGTGCACGCTTGCACAGCTGCAATCCAGCTGCTGCTGCCGCCTCGCTCTTACCTGTCCTCCACTGCAGCTGACACCAGCTGCCCGCAGATTCCCTGTACCTGGCCCCAGTAGGTTGCGGCATACCCGCCGCTCCGCCTCGCCTCGTATGTTACGCATGCTCGTGCAGCTTCAGTCCAGCTGCCGCTGCCACGGTCTTAGCTGTGCTCCACTGCAGCTGACCCCAACTGCCCACAAATTTACTGTACCCGGCCAGAGACCACAGGTCCCAGAAGGCTGCAACCTGCCCGCCGCATTGCCACACCTCATGTGGAGTGCACGCTTGCACAGCTTCAGTCCAGCTGCTACTGCCACCTCGCTCTTACCTATACTCCACTGCAGCTGATACCAGCTGCCCACAAATTCCCTTTATCCGTCCAGAGACCACAGACCCAGCAGCTTGCGGCCTGCCCGCCACGCCGCCTCGCCTCGTATGTTACGCATGCTCGTGAAGCTTCAGTCCAGCTGCCGCCTCAACAGTCTTAACTGTCCTCCACTGCAGCTGACACCAGCTGCCCACATATTTCCTATACCCGGCCAGAGACCACAGGTCCCAGAAGGTTGCGACCTGTCCCGCCGCATTGCCACACCTCATGTGGAGTGCACGCTTGCACAGCTTCAGTCCAGCTGCTACTGCCACCTCGCTCTTACCTATACTCCACTGCAGCTGATACCAGCCGCCCACAAATTCCCTTTACCCATCCAGAGACCACAGACCCAGCAGCTTGCGGCCTGCCCGCCACGACGCCTCGCCTCGTATGTTACGCATGCTCGTGCAGCTTCAGTCCAGCTGCCGCCGCCACAGTCTTAGCTGTGCTCCACTGCAGCTGACACCAGCTGCCCACAAATTTACTGTACCTGGCCAGAGACCACAGGTCCCAGAAGGCTGCGACCTGCCCGCCGCATTGCCACACCTCATTTGGAGTGCACGCTTGCGCAGCTGAAGTCCAGCTGCTGCTGCTGCCTCGCTCTTAACTGTCCTCCAATGCAGCTGACACCAGCTGCCCACAAATTTACTGTACCCGGCCAGAGACCACAGGTCCCAGAAGGCTGCGACCTGCCCGCCGCATTGCCACACCTCATTTGGAGTGCACGCTTGCGCAGCTGAAGTCCAGCTGCTGCTGCCGCCTCGCTCTTACCTGTCCTCCACTGCAGCTGACACCAGCTGCCCGCAGATTCCCTGTACCTTGCCCCAGTACGTTGCGGCCTGCCCGCCGTGCCGCCTCGCCTCGTATGTTACGCATGCTCGTGCAGCTTCAGTCCAGCTGCCGCCGCCACAGTCTTAGCTGTGCTCCACTGCAGCTGACACCAGCTGCCCACAAATTTACTGTACCCGGCCAGAGACCACAGGTCCCAGAAGGCTGCGACCTGCCCGCCGCATTGCCACACCTCATTTGGAGTGCACGCTTGCGCAGCTGAAGTCCAGCTGCTGCTGCCGCCTCGCTCTTAACTGTCCACCACTGCAGCTGACACCAGCTGCCCACATATTTCCTGTACCCGGCCAGAGACCACAAGTCCCAGAAGGTTGCGACTTGCCCGCCGCATTGCCACACCTCATGTGGAGTGCACGCTTGCACAGCTTCAGTCCAGCTGCTACTGCCACCTTGCTCTTACCTATACTCCACTGCAGCTGATACCAGCTGCCCACAAATTCCCTTTACCCATCCAGAGACCACAGACCCAGCAGGTTGCGGCCTGCCCGCCGCGCCGCCTCGTCTCGTATGTTACGCATGCTCGTGCAGCTTCAGTCCAGCTGCCGCCGCCACAGTCCTAGCTGTGCTCCACTGCAGCTGACACCAGCTGCCCACAGATTTACTGTACCCGGCCAGAGACCACAGGACCCAGAAGGCTGCAACCTGCCTGCCGCATTGCCACACCTCATTTGGAGTGCACGCTTGCGCAGCTGAAGTCCAGCTGCTGCTGCCGCCTCGCTCTTACCTGTCCTCCACTGCAGCTGATACCAGCCGCCCACAAATTACCTTTACCCGTCCAGACACCACAGACCCAGCAGTTTGCGGCCTGCTCGATGCACCGCCTCGCCTTCTGTGTTGCGCATGCTCGTGCAGTTTCAGTCCAGCTGCCGCCGCCACAGTCTTACCTGTCCTCCACTGCAGCTGACACCAGCTGCCCACAAATTTACTGTACCCGGCCAGAGACCAAAGGTTCCAGAAGGCTGCGACCTGCCCGCCGCATTGCCACACCTCATGTGGAGTGCACGCTTGCACAGCTGAAGTCCAGCTGCTGCTGCCGCCTCGCTCTTACCTGTCCTCCACTGCAGCTGATACCAGCCGATCACAAATTACCTTTACCCGTCCAGAGACCACAGACCCAGCAGTTTGCGGCCTGCCCGCTGCACCGCCTCGCCTTCTGTGTTGCGCATGCTCGTGCAGTTTCAGTCCAGCTGCCGCCGCCACAGTCTTACCTGTCCTCCACTGCAGCTGACACCAGCTGCCCACAAATTTACTGTACCCGGCCAGAGACCACAGGTTCCAGAAGGCTGCGACCTGCCCGCCGCATTGCCACACCTCATGTGGAGTGCACGCTTGCACAGCTGAAGTCCAGCTGCTGCTGCCGCCTCGTCTTACCTGTCCTCCACTGCAGCTGACACCAGCTGCCCACAAATTTACTGTACCCGGCCAGAGACCACAGGTCCCAGAAGGCTGCGACCTGCCCGCCGCATTGCCACACCTCATTTGGAGTGCACGCTTGCGCAGCTGAAGTCCAGCTGCTGCTGCCGCCTCGCTCTTACCTGTCCTCCACTGCAGCTGATACCAGCCGACCACAAATTACCTTTACCCGTCCAGACACCACATACCCAGCAGTTTGCAGCCTGCCCGCTGCACCGCCTCGCCTTCTGTGTTGCGCATGCTCGTGCAGTTTCAGTCCAGCTGCCGCCGCCACAGTCTTAACTGTCCTCCACTGCAGCTGACACCAGCTGCCCACAAATTTACTGTACCCGGCCAGAGATAACAGATTCCAGAAGGCTGCGACCTGCCCGCTGCATTGCCACACCTCATGTGGAGTGCACGCTTGCACAGCTGAAGTCCAGCTGCTGCTGCCGCCTCGCTCTTACCTGTCCTCCACTGCAGCTGATACCAGCCACCCACAAATTACCTTTACCCGTCCAGAGACCACAGACCCAGCAGTTTGCGGCCTGCCCGCTGCACCGCCTCGCCTTCTGTGTTGCGCATGCTCGTGCAGTTTCAGTCCAGCTGCCGCCGCAACAGTCTTACCTGTCCTCCACTGCAGCTGACACCAGCTGCCCACAAATTTACTGTACCCGGCCAGAGACCACAGGTTCCAGAAGGCTGCGACCTGCCTGCCGCATTGCCACACCTCATGTGGAGTGCACGCTTGCACAGCTGAAGTCCAGCTGCTGCTGCCGCCTCGCTCTTACCTGTCCTCCACTGCAGCTGATACCAGCCGCCCACAAATTACCTTTACCCGTCCAGAGACCACAGACCCAGCAGTTTGCGGCCTGCCCGCTGCACCGCCTCGCCTTCTGTGTTGCGCATGCTCGTGCAGTTTCAGTCCAGCTGCTGCCGCCACAGTCTTACCTGTCCTCCACTGCAGCTGACACCAGCTGCCCACAAATTTACTGTACCCGGCCAGAGACCACAGGTTCCAGAAGGCTGCGACCTGCCCGCCACATTGCCACACCTCATGTGGAGTGCACGCTTGCACAGCTGAAGTCCAGCTGCTGCTGCCGCCTCGCTCTTACCTGTCCTCCACTGCAGCTGACACCAGCTGCCCACAAATTTACTGTACCCGGCCAGAGACCACAGGTCCCAGAAGGCTGCGACCTGCCCGCCGCATTGCCACACCTCATTTGGAGTGCACGCTTGCGCAGCTAAAGTCCAGCTGCTGCTGCCGCCTCGCTCTTACCTGTCCTCCACTGCAGCTGACACCAGCTGCCCATATATTTACTGTACCCGGCCAGAGACCACAGGTCCCAGAAGGCTGCGACCTGCCCGCCGCATTGCCACACCTCATGTGGAGTGCACACTTGCACAGCTTCAGTCCAGCTGCTGCTGCCACCTCGCTCTTACCTATACTCTACTGCAGCTGATACCAGCTGCCCACAAATTCCCTTTACCCGTCCAGAGACCACAGACCCAGCAGGTTGCGGCCTGCCCGCTGCACCGCCTCGCCTTCTGTGTTGCGCATGCGCGTGCTGTTTCAGTCCAGCTGCCGCCGCCACAGTCTTACCTGTCCTCCACTGCAGCTGACACCAGCTGCCCACAAATTTACTGTACCCGGCCAGAGACCACAGGTGACAGAAGGCTGCGACCTGCCCGCCGCATTGCCACACCTCATTTGGAGTGCACGCTTGCGCAGCTGAAGTCCAGCTGCTGCTGCCGCCTCGCTCTTACCTGTCCTCCACTGCAGCTGACACCAGCTGCCCACAAATTTACTGTACCCGGCCAGAGACCACAGGTCACAGAAGGCTGCGACCTGCCCGCCGCATTGACACACCTCATTTGGAGTGCACGCTTGCGCAGCTGAAGTCCAGCTGCTGCTGCCGCCTCGCTCTTACCTGTCCTCCACTGCAGCTGACACCAGCTGCCCACATATTTCCTGTACCCGGCCAGAGACCACAGGTCCCAGAAGGTTGCGACCTGCCCGCCGCATTGCCACACCTCATGTGGAGTGCACACTTGCACAGCTTCAGTCCAGCTGCTGCTGCCACCTCGCTCTTACCTATACTCCACTGCAGCTGATACCAGCTGCCCACAAATTCCCTTTACCCGTCCAGAGACCACAGACCCAGCAGGTTGCGGCCTGCCCGCTGCACCGCCTCGCCTTCTGTGTTGCGCATGCTCGTGCAGTTTCAGTCCAGCTGCCGGCGCCACAGTCTTACCTGTCCTCCACTGCAGCTGACACCAGCTGCCCACAAATTTACTGTACCCGGCCAGAGACCACAGGTCCCAGAAGGCTGCGACCTGCCCGCTGCATTGCCACACCTCATTTGGAGTGCACGCTTGCGCAGCTGAAGTCCAGCTGCTGCTGCCGCCTCGCTCTTACCTGTCCTCCACTGCAGCTGACACCAGCTGCCCACATATTTACTGTACCCGGCCAGAGACCACAGGTCCCAGAAGGCTGCGACCTGCCCGCCGCGTTGCCACACCTCATGTAGAGTGCACGCTTGCACAGCTGCAGTCCAGCCACCGCCGCCGCCTCCACCGCGCCCTTACCTGTCCTTTACCGCAGGTGATACCAGCTGCCCACAGGGCCGCTCACCGGCGACGCCCCCTCTCGCCGTTTAGACCGCAGAGAGCGCCCGAGCCGAGTGATGGGGCACACGGAGAATCGTAATGCCGTTTCTCCCAGCCACGACACGGCTCAAATTGTTTCGACAAATGCACGTAAAGCATTAGCGTTGTACTACTTTTCTCACTAAATCTCGATCACAAGTTTCAAAAATAGAACATTTTGGCCTAATCGTAGCGAGCTGAATGAGTTCTTTGTTATTGATACTTAGGCATACGTCTTCGATTTTGAAAGAGCTCGGGTGAAAATATTGTTCGAAAACTCAATGGAATTGTCATTGCTAACAGTGCGCACACGATGCAAAATGTCTTCGATCGAATCCTCTCTGAATTTTTCCCACAATTTTTTCGTATCGGATGGCGAACACGTGGTCAAAATGATGTCGGAATTTGTCGCGAATGACCGCCGGCACACGCATCCGTCACTGTCGTTTCCCAGTGTCGATCGTTTCGAGCAAACGAAGCGTTTGAAGCGCGTGGCGTTCTACGCCACCGACCGCTCTCAGGCATACAAACGACACAGGACGTTCGCCGTCAACCGACGGCATTCTCAAATAGTAACATTCGCCACTATTTGGATGTAGTGTGTAAATACGCCCCAATGCATCCGAAGCATGCAGATTTTAATAGCCTTCAACACGCGTACCTTGTTTACGTCGTTGGAATTTCTTATATGTAGCATTCCATGTACAGTACTTTGGAATATGTGAGTACAGTAATGTTTTGGCAAACAGATCCTCTGCAGCACGCGCAAAAAACATTGTAAGTGTCGTGTGTGCTTGTTCAGCAACAACATTTTGTGCAATGGCTGCTGTGAAATATGCTGTTTGACCTTTCTGAAGGTGAACACTGAGATGAGCAACGTTGGGATTGCGACTGTGAATCGGGAAACACGCAATGCGCCAAATGGCTTCAGTGCTGCCGATATATCGTCCTGTTTGAAACTGACTCTCCTCATCGTTGCATGCATCAGGTTCATCGATACTGAATCGTGCCTTATCGCTGCCTTTATTGACGTACTTCCATGTATAATTGATGGATTTCACAGAATAATAAAATTCAACGTTGATATGTTTTCGATAACAATTTAAAACATTCATTTTCAACCATATGTTGTCTTATTTCCTGAGCTTACCCCTACGTCAATTGATACCTCATGGAAGTAATATGTTGTGGCGCAAAGTCAGATGCACTAGAACGATCGTGGAGAAGGCAGCGGATAATCGCCAGCCAATCGTACGCTCGTGACGCACCTTGTGGCGGGAGCAACGGAGAAGCGCGCCCTCTACAAGTGGCTGTGTCTAGGCCGACATGTGTCTAGAAAAGACGTCTGAACTCGGCTCCTGTATAAGCATTCACTAAGACTCCGTGCAGCTAGCATTGTGGAAGAAGACACCGCCGCGAGAATGGAAGAGGTAGACGGAGAGATTATAAGTTGAGTAACTTTGTACATAATGATAAATAAAACTTATGTTGCTAATCAGCTGGCAGTTTTATATATCTACGCATACCGTGCATACTGATATAACATTTCCTGAAAGATAACCCGGGAAGGACAAAGCACGTGACAACGAGCATGAAATAAAACTAATGGCGATGAGGACACCGGACCACATTGCGCCGAGATATTGAAATCACACTGGGCGCAGAAATCTCTGACACTACGCTGCGAAATTATTTTGCTCGTCAATTTATTCGAGATCTCCGAGATTGCAGCATAGTATCTTTTGTGACCTTCCTTGGGATACGAGTCAGTCTCTGTTTTTTGCATTGTTTCTTCCTATTATTTTTGCAAAATGTCTGCCCCCACTAACACTGCCACTGCCACCGCGCCGCAGCTTACTGCCCTCGATGCACAGCAACTGATGCAGATGTTCCAGTTTCAGAGTCAACAAATCGCCTCTTTGCTGTCTACTGCACAATAACTTCCGGGCGCACCTCTTTCGCAAAATACGTAAGTACCACTGCAGCAGCTACCACCTCCAGTAATTCCGCCGTTTCACCAGTATGACTAAGCACAAGAGGAATGGACAGAATATTTGCAACTGTATGAAACCTACTCCACAGTTCACAGGATACAAGGTACTGTCAAACTCCATTTTCTATTATCGACTGTAGGCCCCCCAGTGTTCCATTTGGTCAAACAACTGTTTCCCACTGCGGAGACTTCTGAACTTTCTTGTGATTCAGTAATAGGAGCCCTCACGTCATATTTTGAACAGAAAATCAATGTAGTTGCCGCTAGGTATCAGTTCTTCCGGTCTAGGAAACAAGAGAACCAAACATACTGGCATTGGATAACATATGTTCAAGGTCACACTAGAAAATGTAAGTTTAAATGTTCATGTGGAGTTATGTAATCAGATGTGATGTTACGTGACATTATTGTCTATAACCTTACTGATGTCCGCCTTAGACAGCAGATTCTAAAAATGTCAGATCCGTGTTTCCATCAAGTAGAACAGAGTTTGGAACAGTACGATTCAGGTATTGTGGCAACGGAAAACTTTGATTCAGTTCCAAAGTTTACTGTAGCGATGTCATGTGTCGGCGAGTGCGAGGTCGACGACGCACATTTCCTGCTGCTTGCGCTGGGTGTAAACCACTTGGTAGACACAGAGCCGTGCCCACTAAGGAAGTGAAGTCTTGCCCAAAATGTTTCTCACAGCAGAAAAGGCAGAACTGTCTGTTCCGGTCAGCCAAATGCTACGCTTGCAGCAAGAAAGGTCATATACAAACAGTCTGCTTACAGTAAAAGAAACGGAATTTGCCTTCACAGCCCAAACAGTGACAAGACTATATTTATTGAATAAATGAAGTATTTTCGAAACCTGTGATTGCCCCTCATAACATCGAAGACACGGAAGTAGCAAAAGTTGTTCGTCAGGCCAGAAGAATGCATATCAATTAGACTTTGTCCATCTGAATTATGGACTAAGGGCAGCTGTATATGTTGTAATGAAAATAATACCATCGAAACTGGTTGCTAAACACAGCAGATGGTCAAAATGACAAATGTTTGTTCAGCTTATGGGATTTAACTACGGGGTCATCAGTCCCTAAACTTACAAACTACTTATCAACTACCTTATACTAAGGACGGCACAAATATCTATGGGCGACCGTAGTGGCCGTGCAGACCGTGACTGGAGCGCCTCAGTCTCCTCGGCCACCGCGGCCGGCCAGCAGATGGTATTATTTTCATTACTGTATATCAGTTTGCGTGAATGACATTTCTGTAAAATTTCAACTAGACACAGGTGCATCAATCACATTGCTCAATCACAAAACGTATGAACAGTTAGGATCGCCACGCCTTTCTCGTGCTAAAACAAGGTTAACAGCGTACAATGACAATGAAATTCCTGTACTAGGACAGACTACTTGCACACTATCGTTCGCAAATGCAAACAGTGACATTTCAAGTGCTTCAGTCTCATGAGGAGAGAATATTTTTGGTTTAGATTCTTTTGATCTTTTTGGTTTTACTGTACAAGATAATGTCTTAGTTGTTGTGAGGTGGCGGTAGTATGTGGTCAACATTTTTATTCCACATTGGGAAATTCAGTGTCGCTTTGATACACTATCTTTATTTAGATGTGATACCACTTTTGTTTCTATTGAGGTATTTTGTCTAAGAAAAAGTCCTTCAATTACAGGAGTTTCTTAATGAATTTTTCTACGATAATTTCCGATATCTGCTGTCCAGGGGACAGGCTGGAGACGTCAAGGGGTCGACTGGCGAGCTTTGTCTCACGTAGCATCGACAGTCGGCATGTTGGGGTCCACAAATTAGCTTGTTTGGGCATTTGAAGGGTTCTCGGGAAAAAGGGGGTAAGTCAGTTCTTCTCAATTTTTCAGGAGAGAAGATTTTAACACCAACCCTTCTGTATCAAATGCAATTTTTACCCAATTCTCTTGAAATTTATGTTTGGTGTAGCCTTACATATAGTCATTTGATACCTCTACAAGGTTTTCCTGTAAATGTACTGTAACAAGCTAAAGAAATATTATATCGAATGACGTAAATTTTTTGTAGGGAAAAAGGGGGTAAGTCATTATGAAATGGGTAATGTCAGTAAATCTCGCTAACAGAGGGATCAAGAATTGACATCACAAAATAAAACAAAAAGGAAGCAGCCTCGTTAGACCCTTTGTAGGCTACTGTTTCATCATACACGAAGAAATATGATTCATCGGTTGACAATATATGAATATTAAACATGCACAACGTTAACGGTCTCTTGTAGTACACGTTGTTAGTTGTGATATTAGGGATAAATAAGTTCTTCTGGAAATCCATAGTAATGCTTTCACATTCTTTTTATTTCCTGCTGTTTGCTTTAGAACGTCTTTTACGAATATAAAACTTATCAGATTTTAATAAGTAAAATTTTTCTCCGTTGACAGTTGCTAGATTTTTTTTCTGCACTCGCCCTTTCTGAACTATTTTCCGGGTATGATTTCAAAGCATGTTCAACAGCTCGAATTTCGGCAGCATGCCTATCACAGTAACTACAAGTGTCCATTCTAGGGCACCCGAAACCGACGTTAAATTCCGTGTTGAAAACAAGTCTGTATTTTTCATATGACACATTGTGTGGGGTATGATATTTTAAATAACTCATACATCTTACTGATGTTCGGATCCGGTGGTAGATACACTTTCTTAGAGGTTTTCAAGCTGTAATGGCTTTGTTCACCTTTAAATAAACTAATGCGTTGCCGAACTGCCTCAAGTGCCTCTGATGTCACACAACGTTTCCGATTAGTGTTGTCGTCGACCATCCTTAGGATTCACACCTTTTTTCAGATAACGTTGTATTACTTCAATTTTTTTAGATATTCCATGAAAAGATGTAAAGGCTTTAGAACAAACATTTACTTCAGCGACAGAATTCTCCCTCTTCACTCTTACACGATATGAACAACTGTTGTCACGAAATTTAGCTTCATTTTCCGGTCGCCTAGGTCTCCTTTGCGATATAATATTTACATTAATTAGGCCTGCCAAGTAAGCATTTTGTTATAATTAGATATAATATACCCACGTTCTGCGTCAGTAATACTCTGGAAACATTTCAATGTGGAACATTTACAATCTGGCCCTAATTCATGGGTGGATGATAAAAGTTTATTTCTCACGTTGGAAAGTCGACCTGTTCTCTTCCTTTTCTTCGTTGAATGTGACAGTTGACTGAAGGTGATAATTTCCTCATCTTCATTTTTTATGTTCACTTCCACAGTTCAGTTAAAACGTAAAATAAACTAAAGAAATTGACACAACACACAGAGCACTAACTTAACCTCGCCTACAGCAGATGCTCAACACCTGGATTACGGAACGTAAACGACAGGTGCGATCAGTGCTTCTAATTGACTAACCCCCTTTTTCCTAGTTTCACATTGACTTACCTCCTTTTTCCCGTGGACGCTATATTTTTAAACCGCAGTAACTTTGAGACTATCCCCCTTCTTTCCATGAAACAAAAACCGATAAAAGCAGCTTGTTGAAAGCTTTCTAAAGCTGTAATAATCTAAAATTTCATTTTGTTTTACTTACCCCGTTTTTCCCGTGGACCCTTCATTTGGATTCGTAGAACCTGTCTGTTGCGAGACTGCCGACTCGGCTGTGGAAGGCAGGGCGTCCTGTCATGACGACGAGGGCCGACCGCGGCTACCTGCGGGCTATTGTTTTAGGTTACAGGTAGAGGAGGACAATGCTCTGCAGACGCACTGCAGGCTGGTCGCCAAACTGTCGCCACTAGTACAGAAATTTGAAATCTGAATAGCACCCGCGCCAGAAAGGCAGGCGGTTTCTTCGAATTTTCCGAGGAAGATGGTTGCGGAAACGTTCTTCTGCGCCGCGGTGGAGTAGCCGAGCGGTCTAAGGCGCCGCGCTGTGGAGTGCGCGGTTGCTCGCCGTCGGAGGCTCGAGTCCTCCATAGGGCATGGGTGTATGTGTTGTCGTTAGGTTAGTTTACCTTACTTTAAGTATCTTGTAAGCTATAGACTGATGACCACGCAGTTTGGTCCGATAGATTTACAAACATTTGATTTGTTCTTCTGCGTGACATGTTAAGAGGTTTGTTGGGCGCATAGTCGGTCGTCTGGACCAGCGGGGGCTTGGCGCCTATTGTCATAAAATTTATGTATTTACGAGCCCTGGTAACGAAAG